>ML675622.1:31069101-31165612 GCA_007922155.1 Mesoclemmys tuberculata
CCCCGTGGGATACCAACAAGGCCTGGGTTGCTGGCAGGCCCCTGCCCTCCTCTGGCTTGTAGGTTTCTCTGCTGTGGTCTCCTCTGGAATCTCCCCCTGGAAACTCCCCTGTTAGCAGTCCTGTGCTGCTGCAGCTGTCTGTGCTGCTGCCTGAGTGCCTGGCTCCTTATATAGGACCCCTAGTCAGGTAAGCTCCGCCCCCAACTCAGGGCCCAGCCCCGCTCTCAGCACACGGCCCCTAACAGGAAAAACCTGCTCCTCCAACAGAACTCCCACTGAAACTCCCCTGTTAGCAGTCCTGTTCGCTGGCTCCTGTGCCGCTGCAGCTGTCTGGTGTCGGGACTTACTCACAACCCTTTGTGCCCCTGCACATGGTTCTCCCTATCTCTTGGATAATGTTTAAATTGTGAGGGTTGAGGAGAGGCACAGCCAGACCCGCTCAGTAACAGCCTCTTTTCCTACTGTCGCAGGGCAGTCCTCAAGGAAATGGCTTCTTCCAGCCAGCTTGCTGGAGCTCTTTTTATACTGGCCCTTCCCCGAGGAACATGTTCTGCAGTGTCTAATAGCCAGAGTGTCCCTGGTCTGGTACTGCTCCAGTCCTTCCCCCGCCTCTACCTTAGCTCAGGGTTTGTAAACCCCATTATGAAGCAGGTAGAACTAATGAGCTTCTCAAATGGTCACTATAGGTCGGGACAGCCTGAAAAAAGATTGCATTAGTGATATGTGTGTCTCTCTTATGCTAGGCACAGACAATTTCAGAGTTATCAACAATGCTGCATACATATAAGGCAGGGGGAAAAGCAATTTTCAACATACAGATCAAAATTAGTTAACACAACGTGTGCTAAAACAGCAAGTGTGATAACAGCAAGTAACTTTTTTTTATTATTACTGAAGAAAGTAATAGTTAAAAACATTTTCTGAGTCCAGAAAACAAGCTAGAAGATGTCCACAAAACAAGCATAGAAAAGACGACTTAAAGTAGATAAATTGCACACAGCTCAAAAAATATGTTGGGAGAAGTGTAAGAAAGGCTGTTAAAGAAATCATATTCTGAAAGATAAGAAATCTCATAGAAGAGTATCATTCATTCTTATTCTGCATGTTCACTGGCACAGCAAAGGCAATAAAACAAAACACACACTTTTCTTTGTGTAATGCACAAAGACAGACATGATCTGAGAAGAATAGCCACACAAAGGGGTATAGTGCTGTCAGCTAAAAAGAAATGGATTGCAGTGGTGCAGTTTGCAGAATCTGTAGTGTTCGTAGAATTCCCCCCCGCCTAAGATTTACTAATGTTAGAACTTCTTAGATACTTTCCAGAGGACTTTATGGAACTGCAGGTTAATTCCTATCAGTTGAGTGAATTCACCACATTTTGAGCTTATGACAGTGCACCATACCTCCCGGGAAGTGTGTGATTTAAAAAAAAACCCCCCAAAAAATCCAAAACACAAAACACCACCATTCTTTGAAGTTTTTCAACCAATATCTCCCATTTTGGATACATTTCAGTATCCAACCATTGCCCCACAAACACCTCTACCACACACAAGGAATACTTAGGGCTAGCCAATAATCCAGTTTCACTAGTAGGTCAAAACAAAGGAGCATAGTAAAAGGAATCCTCCTAACTGGTTGAGTGAAGGAACTCTGTTTTATTAGTCTCAAATTCATACCTTCATCTGGTGGTGGTTGTATGACCACCTACTGTTATTTTGTTGGGTTTTGAAATCAAACAAAGCTATTAAGATAGCAGCTTTTCCAATGATAAAGAATTTGGTCAACTAGAGATGAACCTGAACTGGAGTCCCAGAACCGAACCTCTCCTTGCCCCACAAATGTTTACTAAAATTCAAGTCAAGAGATTAACTTTGCAGCTAGGGTCTATTTCTACAAGTATCATAAAACAAATCTTTGAATCCAGAAAACCTCCGAATTATGATGAAAATTCAGATCTGGAACCTCACTGATAGGGTTCATCTTTACAATGAGCATTAGCAACCATTTAGGAAAAGTTTCAGAAAGGTCTATGAAATGGCAAGACTAAGATAGGTAATGGAGATGGTTCAATCACTTCACATAAAATAGCAAGTATTTTAAGACTTACATACATTCCCATTAAATCCTCTCTCAAACTCATAGACTTCAAAGTCAGAAGGGACAATCATGACTTTCTGGTATGACCTCCTACACAGAACCTCAAAAACCCACTCCTATAATAGACTTCTAACCTTTGCCTGAGTTACTGAAGTCCTCAAAATATGATTTAAAGACTTCAAGTTATAGAGAATCCATCATTTACACAAGTTTGAAACTGCAAGTGACCTGTGCCCCATGCTTCAGAGAAAGACAAAAAAAACCCAGGGTCTCTGTCAATCTGACTTGGTGGGAAAAATACTTTTCTGACCCCAAATATGGCAGTTAGACCCTGAGCATGTGGGCAAGACCCCCCTGCCAGATATCTGTGAAATAATTCTTTGTAGTAACTCAGAGCCCATCACCAGCCACTGGAGCTATTTGCTGCTAGAAGTTGCAGATCGGCTACACGCTAATGTAGGCAGTCTCATCATACCATCCCCTCCATAAATTTATCAAAATCAGTCTTTAATGCAGTTAGGTGTTTTGCCCCCCACTGCTCTCCTTGGAAGGCTGTTCCAGAACTTCACTCCTCTGATGGTTAGAAACCTTTGTCTAATTTCAAGTCTAAACTTGTTGATGGCCAGTTAATATCCCTTTGTTCTGGTGTCCACATTGGCACTTCACTTAAGTAATTCCTCTCCCTCTCTGGTATTATACTGGTCCTTTCCACACAAGCATTCTCTGCTCTGCCTAATAGCCAGAGCTTTCTCCTCCTTCCCCATCTCAAGTCATATTAGGCTGGTTGGCCCCCTCCATTCCATTCAGGGGCAAAAGGTATTAGGTTTGTAAACTAACCTCAACTACTAATGGCAGAGAAGAGATGCACTGATTTCTGATATCTGATTTTCCCACTCCCCATTACCAGAAGCTTCATCACTTCAGCACATTTCTAGTTACAAAAGTAGTCTTAATTACTCACTTCGAACTCCTGCATTTTTTCATCACCACAATTTGCTCCATGAATCTGTGCAATTGCAGAGCATGAGACAGTGAGAGAGTGCAGCTCTCTTTGTTTAGTCTGAAACAGTTCCATACTGTTTCTGCTTCCCGTTAGAGGTGCTAGTACAGCAGGTAAGCACACTAAATGCACCTGCAGCAGTCCATTGATTTTAACTAATACCAATATTTTTGTTTAGAAGCTGCAGCTTCTATTAAATTTAATTACTTCCACCTGCAGCTTTAAATAGAGTGGCTTCAAAATGAGGGTGGTTTCTATTAAATGTAATTAGTTTTCCCTGTGGCTTGCTAGAAAACTGAAGAATGTTACTAGCTTCTAGCTGTTCATCTGCACCAACAGCTGAGTTTGGTAGGTAAAGGAGTTGCAAAATGGAGGACAGGATTTTTATTAAGCAAACCTCTTCCTTCACATAAGGAACTAAGAGTTCAGGTGTGGATAGGAGCTGCAAAAATGCCTACAGTCTTAATAGCAGGCACAATAAGATAGCTCTAAAGGAAAATGGTTTAAAAACAAAAGAGCAGCCCTCACAAATCAAGACTGCTTATTAATGCCATTTCCTTTGTATGCTTATTACGTCTTTTTAAATAATTGTTTATGTATTGGCTTTTTTGATTACTCTTTCATATTCATGCACGTTTTATTCTGGATACAAAAGGAGAATTTTACTACTTTCCCCTCTCCTGTACTGCATCTCATGCCACCTTGTAGAAACATGTGGGAGTGAGAAGCATTGTTTTTCCCCCATCCTTCCCATTCTATAGCTGAAAACTACACCAGAAACAAACTAAACTACTTTCCTTTTTCGTTTCATTATTCAAATTATTCCATTTGATTGTATTATCCAGACTATGTGAGATGCACCTTGAAAACCATCATTTTCATGCTTGTAATTTACTTTCAGTTAAGGCTCCCCGATAAAGACACTCAGGGGTCCATGTGTCTCATGTAAAGCATATAGTCACATGATAGTAATGTTAAGGTGACTGCTGCAATTTTAAAGACAGGCACAAACCTGACTTTTGAAACCATTCAACTCTTTTTCTGGAAACGTTTCTATCTTACCATGCTGTTCAGTGTAGCATCATCAAAAAACAAACAAAAACAAAAAAACAAAAAACAAACAAAAAAAGCCAACAAACACCTTCGAGTCTTATCTATTGATTACGTTCTTTTGGAAAGAAGCAGCATTTAGGGTCTATCCTCCAAGGAAAAAGGGAGCATGCTTTTCCATAACCTTGTCTGGAATAGCTGCCCTCAGAGCTCGGGCTTTATATTCAAAATTCATTCTGGAACTTGTGCCCTCAGGTCTTCCAGGGACCTGTAAAATCTAAGTTTCAGGTGTTTCTTCCTTCCCTCTATTACCACCAAAATTTGTTGCAAATCAAAAGAAAGACTAAATATTGAGATCCAGGCAAATATGGAATACACGTAATTTCCATTGTGGCCAGCCTTAAAACCTATTCTACTAATTCAAGGCCAGACCTATGCAGCCCGGTGGATGTTACTGGAGGTACATGAGTGCAACTGAGAATATTATTTGTGTAGAATTATTGTAGTATGCAGGAGGGATTGTCATTGAAGCACTTTACCTGCAAGTCATCCACCCATTCAAAGGTGTTAGCATCTGATGGTTGCTTTGTAACAGATGTGAAATGAGTTGCTCATACTCCACTTTCCAAGTTAAGTACCATCAGAGCTGATACCTTTGCTGAATTTTTAGCAGAAAAAAACAAAGAGTGAATGGACATAGTAATTCAATTTTTGTCTCATTCTACGAATAGACTAAACTAGAGGTAGTCCTTCCAGTTCGGAGCAGCATCATGTAAAAAAGCATGCCATGATGTTGCCTGTGCTTTACTTATGCTTCTGAAATTTAGAAGACTTTAATTTCTGGTGCTGTCATCCTAGGCCTGCTCACAAGCACTAGATTAGATTACAAAAACAACATACAGGTGCCAATGTGGCCCAACCCTTGGGCTAAAACTTGTCTGTTGGTTTATCATGTCACAGTTCAACTGCCAGCATGTGTTTAATTGCGGCAGAGGTAGTGTGTTTAGGTCCTAAGGGAGGACCTGTTTTTCTTCAATTCTGCAACCATTATTGGGCCAGTTGATGGCAGTGGTATTGATTGGCTCTGGTAATGATCAGTCTACCACTGTGGCTAAAATTTTCAAGATTTGCTTCTGATTTTGCCTGCTCAGTTTGAGAAATCTTGTGCCTGATTTTTCCAGAATGGGAAAGCACATTCAGGTCCCATTGATGTCCACCTTGAGTAATCAGTTCTCAGCACTCGGGAAATCAAATGCTGTGTCTTCATTTGGAACTGGAAAATTGAGGGGCAACCAAGATCACTGGCCACTGCTAAAATATTTGGCCTTTCTAAAGGCCCTATGTCCTGAATAAAATGCAAAAAAAAAAAAAAAAGGACCTTCTTAGAGAATCATTCACATCCTTCTCCAAGTTCAGAAGAGCGAGAGTTTCAAACAGGAGAAGAAGTTTCACTAACCCAATAAGTCAATGTTTCTTCCCTACCAAAGACATTCAGTTTAAAGTTTGGTGGGTTTTACGTTGTGGATTTTTTTAATTTTACTTTTAACACATAAAGCTTGACCATAAATGGAAAATGCCTTCAGATTTGTATTCAGAAGAGGAAGTAAAATAGTACAAGAGAAGAAAATGAGCTGCATCAAGAATTCAAATGCCAAATTTATTGATGCAAGAGAAGACACTATAATTAAGTTGTTTAATGTACTATGCAGAGCACTAGAATAGTTAGTTTAATATATTTAACCAAGAGAGCTGAGAAACATGACTCTGGGCTACAGCTACAATTAAACCCTATGGTCTTAAGCACCAAATTTATGTTTACTTACTTACTTACACGCACACACACACTCTCACTCTCCCCATATTAGTTTGTGTTAGTTTCCTTTCAACTCATCTTCATTTGGTTCCTGTATTCACACCTGGCCAAGTTTGATTAAAGTACAGAAGTCCCTGAATAATAATAAAACTTCACTTTCCAATCACTTCTGAGGTCCAGCTGGATCTTCTCTTGGTTTTTCCATTTGTATGCATGTTCCTGAAGTTGCACAATTAGAGTAAAGTTAATGAGGTATGTACACCCCAGGAGTTGGCACAGTACTTAGCTATTTTATTGCAATTATATAGCTAACCTGAGCTAAAGCTGCCTTCAAAGAGAAGGTTGGAATGGAAAGTGTGAATGCCTCTCACACTTCCCTTTCCTATAAAAAAGAGTTTTCTTCAAAGGAAGAGAAGAAAAATATTTAAGGAATCAAGGCTTTATCAACTGTAGCTAGTGGAAAATCAAAACTGTAAGAGAAATTAAAAACTAGAGACTGTTTCTCCAAGATGTTTCCTCATCAAATTTTAACAAAGCATCACAGAATGTTTTTTTATTGCGGAAATTCCGTGAAATTAGTTAGAAGTGGCCTGAACTCTTTTTCCTCACCATTATAAGCAGAAGGAAAAGTCAGCCATAGTGTCTCTTTTCTTGTCATAGGCCATGTAGGCTCAGCTGGTTCAGCGAACTAAGTTCGGAAGCTCTAGTGCCCTGGTGTCCACAGAGCCTCCAAGAACATGTCCATGAAATGCATCTCCTGAAGAACAGCAATGTATCAGTGCCACTAATTGACCCAAGCAATTAACATTAGTGACCCACTGAAGTCTTTGTTTTCCTACTATATAGACTTAAAAAAAAAACCCCAAGAGATGTCACAGAGCCAACCTAAGTAAGAGGAAGGGCAGCTGAAATTGCAGACACACGAGGCCAATTTCTGCTCTCACAGCCATACCACTCTAATTAAGTCAATGAGAGCAGAATTTGGATCACTGAGTATTATAGTCACTTCATTTATGCCATTTAAAAAAAACACTACCAGAGAATGTGTCTCTTAAATAAAAAACCTGGCCCCGCCTCAAGAGAAAGAAAGCTCTAATCTAGTGGAACTAATGTCATTCCACTGCAGGGAGAAAAGGAGTAGGATTAGGGACTCTGCTTTCACTGCTCAACCTCTTGGAAGCACTGACTGTTTTCTTCCCACCCAGGGCAAATGCATCAGACAGGCTGACCACTTCAGCCCTAAGACAGCAATAGTTGCCTCAAAATGGAGTATCCAATTTAGAATTCTGCTGAGGATACCCAAAGCTGTGAATCACTGTGTTACCCGTCCGCCTCAGCAAGAATGAACTTTACTGGGGATGGGAATGTGTCACCTCCCTTCCTCACCAGCAAACTCCTCAAAGCTCTTCCTGCCCAGGCCTTGCCTACCAGGTAACAGTCAGTCAACTCAATCCACCGAGCTCCTCAGAGATGTGTATGCAATGCACAGCACCCATCACTGTACAGTCACAAAAGATATTATGTTTTCTGCTCTGTGTTTCTGATTAAATATATATATATATATATATATATTTAAACAGATATTATGTTTCTGCTCTAAATTACAGTTTAGTAATTCAACTGGGGGAAACACACCCTGCCCTTCAGGCACATCACCGAATTGGTTGATAGTAAAACAAGTTCATTAAACAAAAATCACAGGTTAAGTGGTAGAGAGTAGCATTAATAAAGGTAGAAAAGGATACAAACAAACAAAAATAAAAATACACTTTCAATGGCCAAGACCTAACTCTACAAGCTACTACAGCCTTTGTAAACCCATCTTCCTTTACCAACAGTGGCTGTCAGCCAGGATCTTCAGAGTCCAAGAAGCTGTTTTTTCTTGTATCCTCACTTAAAGAATAACTTAGTGGCTTGCTCCCCCTTTCTTTATAGTCCAGTAAACCTGTGAAATGTATTCTTCTGAAATGCACCAAAGATAAAGTTCATGTGCCCTGCTGGTTGTGGATGCCAGGCTATCCAGCATAGCCTCCATGCTACCTTCTCCCTGTTTGTGATTTTTACAATGCCGATTATCTATTTGTATAGCTTTCAATACAAATGAATAGTCCATTGAATTTGGCCACATCTGGTTTGAGGTGCTGGCTTCTTTCCAGCATGTGGAGAAAACTTATTTATCAACCCGCCTCCCCCTGACATGCCTGATTTAAACACCTTTTAGTCACAGACTTAAAAGCATATTATCTGTGAGCATCTACAATTCTGCAGACACGTATTTCTTAATGATATAATAGGCCAGTATTTTATTAGTTTTTGAATGACACTTCACAAGTCATATTTTGTACAATTATTACTACAGTAGCATCCAGGGAATGACTATGGGATGCCAGTGTCCCCTAACCAGGAAGTAGAATCACTACCCTTAGCTGATGACTTACACATCTGGAATAGTGACTCACAAACACTGAACAGTCCAGTGAATGGCTTATAAGCAACGTATAGGCCAAACGTTTTCTCACAAAGCCAGCGATCAACAATAGGAATGGAGAACAAATAAAAGTAGATCTGCATACTGTATAACTGGTGCACAGAAAAAGGGGTTAACTTCACTAAATAAGTTATTGGTTATATATTGCTTGCCCAGTTAAGTGTTACCTGGGATAACTTGGGAAGTTTGAGTATGAGAAGAAAATGACTAGAGCATTAAGGTATGCATAACAGAGTGCAAAGCAGGGACAAGGAAAATGTGCACGCACTAAGAAACAGGAGATATGGTAATAGCTGGTGATCCGGCACCTGTTGTTTGTTTAAACATAACTTCATATAGAGTTGAATCTGGCAGATATTCACTATCAAGCACAGTGCTTACTGCTGAGAGCTTTTCTACTGACCCCCAAAGGAACAATTCACACCAGTGTTTGCAGGATCAGGTCTTTAAATTACATAAGATGCCATAAACAACCAACCAACCAAAACAACCCATTTCGCTAAGCAAAGCATAAAGGTACATGTAGATTCAAAAAAATGTAAGTTATATTTCTTTGTGCTTACAACTATCGTATAACCTATTATGATACCATTGAATGTAAAAGTTAACATTTGAAAAGTAATTTTTATTAATTTTTGCAATTTTCTTTTTCCCCCCCAATTATCTTCTGTCCTTTTAGTTCCAGGTTTTTAATTGGTAATGGCCTACAGTACTACTGCAGGCTTCCTGGAGGAGAAGCAAGCTTGTGCCAACTTGCTACATAACCTCAGTAATGCTCAGTCATTCAGAAATTCTCCATCTGGGTTTCCGTCCATCCAGAGAACCAGCTGCTCTGAACAAATGCCTTATCCACCTTGCCTGATGTATCAATATCTGAAATATGTTGTTACCATAATTACTGTTTTCAACTCACCAAGCAGACCCAGCAGCTGGTCTAAGGCAGCCACTAATAGTTTAGTTGCCTGGTCAGATATAGCATTTTCTTTGTTAGAGCCAAACCATTTATGTCTATATAGCTAGAAAGAAATTGCAGTTTAACCAAACTACTCTAAATATGACAAGTGATTACAAAGATGATGACATAGCTAACTATAAAAGTACCGTATTAAAAATGTTACTAGGCGACAGCCATTTTGACAGTCCAATGAGCTAGGACAAGGCTCAAGGAATAAGCAGATTCCATCTCAATAGCAGATGTAATGAGAGACTTTCAAAGTAGTAAGTTTTATTTTCACATGGTCCATATAATGGTTATATTTTAAAACTAACTGAAGTTGAAAAAAAAATGGCCTTAATTTACCATTATTTTCTCATTTCATTAGGGTTCCAAACAACATTTGCATTCTACTAAACCTACTGCATATAGGCCCCAGTTCAGCAAAGCATCTCTGCGTGTGCTTAACTTCAGTTGGGTACTTAAATCTCATTGAAACCAATGAAATTTAAGAATGTACTTAAGTGCTTTGCTGAATTAGGGCCTTAGTCATCAGTTTGGAGTTACTGCTGGAAAGTATAAGTAAATTGACAGCTTCCACTGACAGGCATTCACAGTTAGACAGCTCTTCAGTATATTATTATTATTTCATTGTTTAGCTAATGAGGGTTTTTTTTCCTAAAAACTGGTATATATTTACTTTTGATTATAATAGAGATTAATAGATTCCAAGGCAAAAAAGGATCATTGTGATCATTTACTTTGACCTCATGTATAACTCAGCCCTTAGAACTTCTCCCAAGTAATTCATAGAGCATATCTTTTAGAAAAACATGCAGTCTTGACTTCAGAAATGTCAATGATTGAGAATCCACCATGACCCAAAGGTTAAATTCTCACTGTTAAAACTTGTGTCTTATTTCCAGTCTGAATTTGTTTAGCTTCAACTTCCAGTCATTGGATCGTGTTATACCTTTCTCTGCTAGATTGAAGAGCCCATTATTAAATATTTGTTCCTCATATAAGTATTTAGAGACTATAATTGGGTCACCCCTTAACCTTCTTTAATATACTTGATCCAAAACCTGCCAAAGTGTTTTGTGCTGAAGGCTGAATGGGAGATTTGCCTCAGCAGGGACTAATGGCTGCAGGATTTGTCCTGTGTTCTTTTTAGAAGCCTATCCAGTTCCCATTTAAGTCAATAGAAAGATTCCCATTAATAATCTGGGTCATTCTAACACCAGCTTATCACTTTCCAAACATTCAGCTATGAGGCTGAAAATTGCTATGTCTCTAAGCCAACTGTGAGCTAAATCTCATCTGCTATTTTGGAGTTATGAAAGAGTGGAAAAAATACCCCATGCCTCCTCTTTTTTAAAAATCTTTTTTCTGTTGTTTTATGAGGATTTCATTAAATTTAATTATAATAAATCACTGCATTTTTTTCTCTAGTGTACCTTGCTTTGATTGATCTGATCTCTTCCGATCACGAGTGTCCGCCAGGCTCAGCAGATGACATTTATATTGGTCAGTTTCTTAGAAACAAGGGGAAGCTGCATTTTAATAAGGTTCTCAGATTCATCTGCAAAGTCAATAAACAAAAGATATTTTCTCCTTGCCACGGTCTGACTCTCTCAGGTAAGCACTGACCTGTCACTTTCTCTTCCAAGTCATTATGAAAGGACTTTTATAATATGACTCTAATCCTGTAAAATGCCAAGTATCTTCAACTCCTATTATGCCCAGCATGCTGAGAACCTTGCTGTACCAGATTTACAGTGGCTGCCATTAAAAAATCATTTTACTCTGCCGTAGTATTTTCCTTCCTTATCATATTGCCTTTACTTAAAATGGAGAATTCCTCAAGAAATGACAGTAAATTTAACTACTGTCAATGGCAAATCCATTTTTTCATGGACATCCATACAACTACAGGCTACATAAGCAAATACTGTGCAAATGAGTAAAATTTTCCAAAATGCCTAGATGAGAAGCTCAAATCCCATTTTTAAACAAAACGTAGGCATTTAGGAAAGAGTTAGTCACTTAATCACATAGGCATTTTGGAAAATGTTGCTCTTTGAAAATGTGACGTTTTCAATAATAGGAATTAGAGAGATTCAGTATAAGCATCGTTTTCAGCCAACATGTATTAAATTAGGAACAATTTGTCTGGTGTACTAGGTACAGCAGGACAATATAACACATGTGTAACTTCAGTGCAAATTCTCACTGCCACACACAATGGCCCCAATTCAACAGAACATTTACATGCATACCTGTAAGCAGCTGATTTCAGTGGGTCTTAAGCAAGTGCTTAAGCTATTTGCTACCTCAAAGCTAAGAGAGGTAACTACATCTGCACATATGTGATCAATTTTGTGTGCATTTTTCTTTTGCAAAATAATGATTATGGGCCAGATTTTTAAGGGGATCCAGGTGCCTAAAGATGCAGACAGGCATCCAGTGAGATTTTCAAATGTACCTAGATGCCTAACTGCCCCTTTAGATGCTTAAATAGTTTTAAAAGCCCAGCCATATCAGTCTTTAAGTGATTTGCCTCATTACTGCTAAGTTAGAGCTCTCTTAGTAGGGGCCTAATGTTCCCATGAGAGTCAATGCAAAACTCCCAATGACTTTCATGGCAGCAGGATCATCACCCAGGAAAGATGGCAGTGACAGCATACAGCCCTAGGTCACAGGCATTTGCATCGCCTGGACGCTATCTTCTATTGAAGATGACACAGAAAATCAGAAACCAATTCATCAAGAAATTTGTGGTATTGTCAGGAAGTGATCCCAGCTCCCCTTGAAGTCACATCTTTGCCTTAGCCAGAATGCTGTCCCTCCTCAGGATTCTCATGGGTTTCCTAACCCCAAAACCATACCTGGAAAAGACAGCAGCACGTTTCTGCAAGGAGCAGTCCAGATCTGAACTCTCTGGGCTGGATTCTTTGGTCTGCTAAGGTACACCTACACTGCATACACAGTGCAAAACGTCTTTAAAGCATATGCAGGTGGGCATGGGAGCAGTCTGCCTGTGCATGTGTGCACTGTGCAGCTGGCAGGGTGCCTCCTATGCCAACTGCCTCTCACTGTCGAGATCAAATGAAGGAGAAGCCATATCGGCAGCATTACGTAAGCAAGGCAAATGTGTGACAGGCAGGAAAAGATTGTGGGCAGAGCTCTTCTATGCCCATACCCCATAGTCCTAAGGTACCCAAGGGACCTGCGATCAGTGGCGTAAGTGAGAACAGTCCCTGTGCAACCTTCATGTGCACCAGGGCTGGGAAATTCTGAAAGCTGGCGTTGAGACCAGCTCCTTGCAGTCACCACTCTCAGACAGAGTGGAGAGCCAAGACCACAGCCACGCTCGAGTTAAGTAAGGGACGATACTAATATTATTTCACGAGACCATGCTTCTTCAGAGAACATCCTTTGTTAAGCAACAGAATATGCTGTGTGACAATTAGGCTCAATGTGACATATTCTCATGCAGGACAGAAGTTTATTGGTTTAAAGCCTGCATTAGGAGTTAGCTTCATTTATAAACTACTGATCCTGACCCATAATCCTGAACAAATGCGGCACTTTAAACCCAGTTTCCATCTTTCAGCTGAGGCATTAACATTCCTTATTCAACGTTCTTCTCTCTCAAGTATTACCTCAGATTAATTGGCCCTATGTAAAATAAGTTGCTGGGCGCACAATGGTAACCATGGTAGCCTTCTTAGTATCTGCACAACGCATACGTAATTCATTCCTCAGGAAAACATAATTAGTATGTAACATAATACAGTCTTTCTTAAAACATCACTAAGGTATGAAATGCACACAGCCAAAGCAGAGACTACCTACAAAAAAGAAAAAAAAACAATGAACAAGGCTACCCTTTTGAGCATTTACATTATAGCCAAATATGTTGCTAAGTACTTCTGCGGCAGCAGCAACACTGATCTGCAGTAATGTTCTTCTCCAATCTCACATCTTTTCTTTCTGACCAAAAGGTGGCAGTGTTCCATTTATAATCAATTTGGTTTAAAGTCAGTGGAACCCCATTCAAACAGCAATAGTTTCATGTTGTACAGCCCAGCCAGCAAGCTGTGCATCATTAACCATTTTGCCTACTTGACCCCAGTGCTAGGAGGATCATGCATCCAGTGACCGAATCATTAAGAAAACATTTTAAATAAGAATCTTGTAGAAGAAATGACCATATAAATACACAAGGAAATGTTCTGTAAAGAAGTAAAAGCAAGCATATTTAGCTTAACAAAAAAAGAGTCCCACCATTTCCTTTACCTTTGTCATGCTTTGGGTCCAAAGCAAATCCTGAAGTTCTTGTTCAGACAACTCCAACTGATATCAGTGGGAATTCTTAACGAATAAGAACCGTTATATTTCTGCCATTATCTGTTGTCTTCTGCAAAGCATACAACGCAGTTTATAGGAGAAAGAGTGAAATGCTCATCTTCTGGACTGCCCATGATTCAAACATGGGCATCAATATAACAGCCAGTGGCAGTACCTTAAGAAGTGTAAAGGACGTGAAAAAAACAACTACAAAATAACTACCAAGGTCTGCACTAGGAAGGAAACACCCAATGAAAATAGGAGCTTGGAGAAATACTCCTTCCACCATATATTTCCTTAATGTGCTGTTAAACACAATGGCTTGAAAGCTCAGAGACAATATGCTTCCACTGACCTTTGTCTTTATGGAAGTGTAAGTAAAAAATGATACTGCCAATAGAGTGTCATTTTCTACCCCAGGTTCTTATCACTGATTAAGAACAAATATTATGCAAAGCATACATTGTATGTGAAACCGGTGTGGTTATATGTACGCTTTTGTCAGTACCACTGGCAATCAGATTGTTCCTAACTGTGGTGTGAACTCTTTCTTCTATGTATTAAAAAACCCTATAGAATACGACTAGCTATATATCTACTATCTGACAGTGGTTACCAGTGTGATGCATTGCAGAGACAACTGGTAAATGAATTTATCATACACTTATGATCTCTTCACCTACTGGCAGCTCATAATTCATATCCCAGGATGGACTTCAACACTCCGCACCGATGAGTATCTTTAGACAGGATTTTTGGTTTGTTTTTTAAATATCAACTTGCCTTATAAATATTTTCTCCTTTTCACACCAGTTATAGAATATCTCAACAAAAAAAAAGACCTGCTCAAGACCAAGAGTAGGCACCATTCAATAACCTGTAGCAGTTTAGAGATCATAATCAGCCATACTTTCTGCACCTGTGTCACAGTTTTTAAAACATGGATCTTACGTTTGCAGGCCTGGGAGCATGATTTATGTTGTTGGAGAGGAGGTACTCTTAGCTTCTAGCAGTCCCCACTTTTAGACCTACAACAGCCAAATATATTTGACTTTAAAATGATCTTTAAAAGTTTTTCTGTCCTAATAATGTTACCATTTCAAGTTTTTTACTAGCCTTGGATAGTTGGGCTGATGAACTTATACCCCCACCAAATGAGATCAGGACTCCATTGTGCTAGGCATTGAACAAAACACATAGCTTGTGACAGTCCCTTCTACAAAGGCCTTATGATATAAATAGACAACACAGGCATGGGATGAGGAAAAGTGTGTTGCCATTTTACAGATGGGGAACTGAGGCAGAGATAATTAACTAACTGTCTCCACCTACCTCGTGGAGGAAGTCAGTGTCACAGTCAGGAACTGAACATAGACCTCTGGTATCCCAGTCCAATGTTTTAATCACAAGCTCAGCCTCTTCCACAGCTTTACTCTTGAAAGGTGAAAAGACGCCGTTACACTGCATTTGTTATAGCACGTCGCTAAATTATTTTTATACTACATATGGCCTGGATTCAGAATACATGACAGTATGGTAATGAAAAGGACTTACCGTACAGCTACACAGCATGCTTTTTTGGCAGCATGTCGAAGACTTACCCGCACACGCCCTCTAGCAGAGGCATAAACAGCAGGCTAGCCAGTGAGGCATGGCTGATGCAAGCAGAGTGAAGACACTCCTGAAGGGTGTGGGTGTGTATGCGAGTACATACAGAACATGCTCTGTACACACCCAGGCTGTGCCTCCCAGTCGACACCGCTACTTTTAACAGTGTAATGTCCCACTGCCTCCTCACTGCCAGAGCCTTACCCCTCCACAGGAAAAGACTGCCCCAGCAGCGAAAGGTTCTTGCAGGGAGGGAGCATTAGGGAAAGGATTGGGCAGCTCCCCACTGTGGCACCAGTCTTCATCTCAGACAGACAGACTCTGGCAGGAGGAAAAGTCTCGTCCCGCTTCCCACTGCCAAGCCCTGCCTTACTGCAGGGAAAGACTCATGCAGGGGGAGATGCTTCACCACTCGCCATTGCTGGAGCATTTACCCTCTGTGGGGAAAAAGTTCTGGGACACTTTCCTCTGCTGCCTCTCTCCTGCCAGAGCCTGTTCTTGCCACAACAAAAGACTCTGCCAGTGGGAGTTGCTGAAACCTTTCCTCACTGCTTCCCCTCTGCCAAAGCCTTTCAATGACACATATTGCCACACTACAGCATGGCTAGAGCCTTCTTTTCACTGCAGCTTGTAGCTACATGTACACTACAAGCCACTGCCAGTGGTATGGGTAAGACATAACCTTATTTGCACTCCTCTGAGATGACCTGTGTAACTCATTGGAGACACTGCCAATCATAAGTAATGCAGCCATCCCAAACACTTGCTAATAAAACCACATGGATTCTCTCCCTCTCACACTTGCACATGCATACACAGCGCCCAGGCTTATGCTTTTTGTTCTAGTTAATGTTTCAGCAATCATATTACTTATTTTGGTGGAATGGAGGAGGGATAATTCTATTTTCTTTTAGAAATCTAGGACAAGATTGAACACCTCTATTAGGTAATAATGATCACTCAGAGACCTCAGATAGAGAGCTGAAGACATTATTTTCCCTTTCTTTCCCTGAGAATCATGGTCATTCTCTTTCCCTTTTCTGCAAGTAAGAATATAGATTAGCTAATTTCAGCTCAGACACTTTCTGTAAATTGTATCTAAATCAGTCTCAGCTTTTTTTCTTGATATTTTATCACTCTCTTTCATGCAGGACCAACGGACAGCCCAAAATCACTCAATTAACAAACCAAAAGACGATACAGCGAACCTAAATTAAGGAGGGACAAATTGGTTGGAAAAGGCTCTCTCCAGCACTCCCATACATTCCATACTTTCGCCCATTTCTATGACCAATCTGAAGATCAAAAAAAGATTAAGATGTGAAAACATTCACATAAATTACTTTCACTTTCCAGATGCCACCAGAATTGGAAGCAATTAAGAAACCAAAAGAAAGCTGATTTTGTGGTATTTCCTATTGAAATGAGCAGTTTGAATGTGCCAATAATCTGGTGACATGAAATTTCAAAATTAAATAATCCTGGATGGATAATTTAGGTAGATGTGTATCTTTTAGATACTTAATAAAACCAAAACGTGAACTCTGTAAGTACATGAGGTTCATCCATCACCAATCCTGACTATCTCCAAGTGTTGATACACCAGCATGGGCTGTGTAGGCTTGCCAGTATTAAGAAAGAGCCAGCAGAAGACTAGGCATACATTTGCAAAACAAGGTGAACAAAATCCTCCAATTTTGCAGCCATTCACTTTTCATCCAGCCTGTATTAATTTCATATGTGGTGAGAGTGCATACAGTTGTAATTGGCTGATAAGGTTTGGTAAACTACGAAAAAATATTTGCAGTTGGAATTTATAGATGTTAATAAAATAAAATTGCCATGCAATTAACAAGTGAAACCATTGTGGTTAACCATTCTATTTACATCTTTTAAATTCCATTAGTCCTCTAATTGGAGGACCCAAATACTGTATTTCTCCTGCGCAAGTGATTCAAAGTAGCTTTTTTTCAGTTCTATTTTAATTTTGCGATATTTGGTTCTTCTATAGATTATTAATTCATTGTAGGAAAAGAAAGAACTAGGAAAGAAAGGAAAACCGACACTAAAGACCTTTCAGAACTTGGAAAGCAAAAAAGTGAAGCTTGGACTTCATATGGAAGTTAGGAAGAAGCCAAAGAAAAGATTTGAATGGAGAAATAGGGAGATCTGACTGGCAAGGAAGCTAAGTAGTTGAACTAAGTTTTGTTTTCAATGAAGAGCAAAGAATTCTTTGTGTGAAGTAGCTCCTTAGCTGGCAAGCTATTTGTCAGGCTCAGTGTTCAAAGCAGTCATGCCTGATGGTTAAAGCTGTAGCCAAGCCCAGATAGAATAGTTAAAGTTAGCTACTGAAACTGAGGTCCAGCGGTGGGTCAGCACCAAGGTTAGAGGCTGTAGACAAGCTAAATCAGGGTCATAATTGGAGTCCAGAAGCAGGCCAAAGGTCGAAGCTGGGTGAGAGTCATTCCAAGGATCTAAGGGATCAGGAGGCAGGTGGATTATTTGTGGATAATTATACAGGGCTACAGCATGGTCAAGTAGGGGACCGACAAGGCTGAAACAGGCTGGAACAAGGCTTGGGCTGGAACAGGAACTGGATCAAGAGGCAGCTGGAAGCTTAAGGAGTCTGTAACTGCCACGAGGCAGCAAGTGGGTTCCTGGCCAAGAGGTGCTGTTGCATAGATTAACCTGCAGCTCTGGCAAGTAAACTACGTATGTCTGGGGATCGCTTTACCCAGGACCTGCCCAGGGACAGGCTTCTGCAGCATGCCTGAGTGCTAAATCCCTGCAGGATCTGCTTACAGGCTGCGTCAGTGCAGCAGATTTGCTGCCACATGCCCCAGCCATGCGTCACTGCAGGCTGTGAGCAGTCATGGCAGCTGAGTGAGCATCCCCGGTCAGGCTGCAGGCTTGCCTCAAACTCTTGGTGGAGAGGAAAGGGAAAACACAGTTTACGCACCAGGTGGGATGAGAACCACGAGAGAGCGTGTAGATGAGCAGACATTCAACATCAGCCAGGCAGTGGAAGTATGGGGAAAGCCGGGTAGACAAAGTAAAACCCACTTTGGGATGCCAGGAGGGGAGCGAATGCTGAGCTGGAAAAGGAATCCAAACTGATGTCACAATTATGAACTGGAGTTCTCCTTTTCTGCTCTCTCTGGAGCCTCGAGAAACCAAACATGAGGGCCCACCTGAAGCACCTATCTCCAGAATCATAGCCTGAGTGCACTGCGCTACAGCTATCCTGTTTCCCAACGCCATAGGAAGCCATGTAAATTAAAGCAACCCTGAGGGTGCTGTGGCCTACACAAGAGGCCAAGCAGGCCTCTTCATGGCCTCATGGCATAAGGAGCACAAAGTTAAGTTAAAACAACCTTTCCCCAACCCTTCTCTCTGCAAACACTGGAGCAGAACAGCTGAGATTTAGGCCCACTGTATGTAGCACGGAGAATTATATATATGGAAGCCATTCAACACTGCAGAAGAGCTTATCAAAACAATGCAGGGGATTTAACAGTTAGGGCATGTCTACACTGCAATTAGATACCCAAGGCTGGTCTGTGCCAGCCGACTGGGGCTCACAGCACTCAAGTGGGATGCTTAATTGAGGTGTAGATGCTCAGGATCAGACTGGACCCTGGGCTCTAGGACCCTGAGAGGCTAGAGGGTCCCTAATGGAATGTGAGTAGCTAAATCCCCTCCAGTGTTATTCAAATCTCACTGTGGATTTTGACTACACTATGGTGCTTGCTGTTACTTGAGATATTATCTACATTTAGCAGGAGACAATCTGCAAATCTAGAATCAAGTCCACAGTGTGTGGTGAATGCCCTTTTAAAAAAAAAGGATACCAACTGTAGCTGAAGAGACAAAAATAAACAGATCAAGAGAAGACTTCTTGAGCATGTAATTAATTTGATGAATATGAAGTAATTAAGCTACCATCATTTGAAAAACTCAGCAACTTTCATGTTTAGAGAGTACGTTAGATAACACCACCAGCTAGCAATACATATTTCCACACAAGGAGTTGCACAGAGACAGAACGCATACAATGAAATGTAACTGAATTATCATAGACATGTTGAAATAATTACCAAGGTGGGGGGTTGTGTCTGTGTCCATGTGTCTGGAGGTTTTATTTCTTTGATAGTCTCTTACTATCCTTTATGCACATTGATAGCATATTATTGACACTTTGTTCCCATGCAGACCCTTGCCAGATGGCATATCATTGTGCATTAGAAGAGAACAAACAAATTGCAACCTCTCAGCCCATAGTGCTAAGCTGCAATACCAGCTGACAGCCTCTCAATCCAGTTTGCTGTAAGAAGCCATCATTTAACAAATGCAGAGCTACGTCTCATATTTATAGCTTTGAATGCAAAATGTACTATTAACACCATGCCATTTCAATTGGACAGGTGCTGACAATCCACATATTCTATATCTTTATTTCCACATTTTTCAATGATTGTCATTGGGATGGGCGGGTGAAGGAAGAAGACAGCAGCTCTTTCAAGTGACAGAACTGTGTAGAGCAATTTTCATTAACAATGCCACTGATTTTAATGGCATAGGATGTATGCCTAGAATGACTTCAAAAATATGCCCTCTGTTCTTAATACTATAAAGCTTGATTAGGCAATTTGTACTTTTCATTATGGCTACTTATAGTACAAAAAAATGGGGGAAACTAGTGAAAGACATGAATTTTAATATGAACAAACCTCGCTAAAAGAGGAGACACATATTAGTTCAGAAGCTATTCTTTATCTGTCTGGAGATGACAAACAATTATTTCATGGGATTAACATAACATTCTAATTATCACCAGCAAAAGCTTTTGTGAAACTAAACTTTCAAGATCCGTAAAGAGTCACGATATTGTGCTGGCTGCTGTGTGTTCTGCTCCCAGTTATACCTGCGCAGATCCAATTTAACAGAGCAAAATTAGTTTCTAAAATACTATCATGGCCCACAGGCTGCAATGTGTCAGACTGCTCAAAAGTGATGGGCTGTCATGTAAACAGCATACCGATGCTATTGTTGTGCATTAATCATCAATAAAGGCTTTTCTCAGGACTTGTCCAAACAAACTGTGCAGCTGCAGTGCTTCACTGAATATGCTACCTATGGCAACAGGAGGGCTTTTCCCATCAGCATAGGTACTCCACTGGCCAAAGAAGCAGTAACTAGGTTAACAGGAGAATTCTGCCATCAACTTAGAGCAGTCTACATTGGGGGTTAACTGCATCAGTCAAGGCTGTGGATACTGAAGTAATTTCCTGGTACCTAGAACCAGGCCTCAGGTTCAAGTGATAAATTTTGGAAACAGAAAAATCATGAGTGTTATTCCCCATGCCATGTGAAAATTGTTAGGCCAGTCTATACCAAGTGGTGTTAAATCACTAATATATTAGACTATAAAAACAGTTTACATTCTTCTCTACTAAAAACTGTTTGCTGAGCCCCCAAAGAAGATCTTTCAAAGCCTGTGATGATTTTTGAGAAAGATTTAACATCTGACTTTCACATAAACAGTATATATAGTAAATAGAAAGTGCCATACAGGATAAAAGAAAAAATGGTCCATCTAGTCTAATATTGTGTCTGACAGTGGCAGCACCAGAAACTTAAGAGGAATTTTATCAGACATACCTATAAATAACAGAGACATGGTAAGTAACAATATTTACAAAGTCTTAAGCGTTACTGTAAATATTGAGAGGATTACTAATGCCTATTTTTGTTAATATTTAAGAAGTCAAATAGCATTTTAAATTTGCCAATGCTTTACAAATATTGACACACCATCAAGAAATTTTATTATACCATTTTACATGACCAAAAAAGGAAGCAGCGAAGTTAAGTAACGTGCCCAAGAATGACAGAGTTACTAGCAGGTTCAAGATTATTAGAAATAATCCAACTTCCCTCCTAATCAGAACTATCCTCCCAAAATCATCAGTGTCACGTTGAACTGAATATGTTTTAAATATGACATACACACACGTGCTGGAAGTCCTGCACCACTCAATAACTATATCTGGGGTACTCAATATAGTTGGACACCTTGTGGAAAAGACTTAGGAAGCACCCACAATCAATATTTAAATACCATTTATATCACAAAGTCATCACATTGCAAGGTTACCCTGGGAAAGCGTATTGCCCTGAGCATGGCAAAGCTAGGCAGAAGAGTCGGGACAAGAAGAGCTCATTGTAGGTACCGCGAGGAGAAAGTCGACCTGGCCCTATTGAAATGAATGGGAATTTTGGCACTAATTTCACCAGAGCCAGAATTTTACCCACAATACCTCACATATGGGCTACCCCATTTTTTCCATCCTAAAATGTCAGTTCTCTTCATTGTGTATGCAGATGTTTCAGGCACTTTGTCAGGGAAGAACGTAATTCAAGATATCTGCAGCTCCACCACAGAGAGGAGCTGGGCAGTTAAAATACCCTAACGATTTTCAAGCCAACAAAGTTTTATGAACCAGTTCAGATCACCTCCAATATTTATTACGTACAATATATTTTTATTCAAAAAGAAAAAAAATTTAATCAGCAAGAGAGCCAACATTATTCATTTCAAAGTATGAAGCACAGCGATTTGACTTCTCCGGACTGTATCTGAAAAGGAGCATACCCACATTCAGATCTCTTTGAAATGTTCCAACTCATTTGTATTGTTGGGTGTTATTTTCCTTTCACGCAGGATTGTTAGATTCTTATTCTTCCCTTTTTCCCAGCTGGCTGGGAGTCAGGGCACTGAATCACTCTGTTCCAAGCTCACTGAACCAGTGCACGCTCTGTGTCCAGTCCAGCCTCCTGTACACAGTCTATCCACAGTTTTCTTGATGTCCTCTTGCTCATTGCCCATGAACTCTAGTCTCAGGTGCCTCCCACACAAGATTCCCTTCATCCGTCCTTTGTATATACCCATGCCATCGCAGCAGCCTCCTTTGCAGCTTCTCTGTTACCACAGACTTGGTCACTCCTGATGACATCATTCCTCATGTGATCTAGCAACATCACCCATCTCACTAACCTCAAATATCTCATATCAGTGCCTTCAAGTTCTCACTCTTTGATCACCTCTGGTTCTGATCCATGCATATTCATGTTATCATGGTTTTGTACAGCTGGCTATTAAGTAGTCTGGGCATCCCTTTATCATAAATCACCCACACTCAGCAGCTTTGCTTGCTGTTCTCTTTCAATGCCACTGTTTACTGCTAACCAGCCCCCAAAATACTTAAACACAGAAACCTGATTAAAGTTCTGGCCCTTGATGCTGATATTCATCTGTCTTATTTTTGCATGAATCACCTACATGACTTCAGACTTTTCTTTACTCATTTTGATGCCACAGTTTCTTAGTTCCAGGAACCAGTTGCCTGAACCATATGTTCCTTACTATAGGCCATTAGCACAATATCATCTGAAATAGATCAGCTTTGAACCACCTTCCATGTGGATTTGCTTACTTAAGAAGTCCACTACAATTACAAATAATAATGGACTAAGTGCTGATCCATGGTGGAGCTCACCACTGAAGAGGGTCTGCACTTTTGCAATGGAACCATCATGCAAATCCATCACCATCTGAACAAGGTCCTTCAGTACCCCGAAGAATCATTGCAGAAGCACCAGCAGTCTAGGTACTTTGTCTAATGCTTTCTCCAGCTCAAGGAAAGCCCTTCCTTACTTGACATTTCCATCCAGCTTCTTTTCCATCAGCTGTCTACTGATGAACATATCTCTCTGCCCTCTTCCTTTTCTAGAGGTGGTTAGATTATTATTACAATGATTTGAATTACATTAGTCCCCAGGGGAATCAAGCAGAATTAGGACTCCATTGTGCTGGGTGCTATACAAATTCATTCAAATATAGCTTCTGCCTCAAAGAACTAGCTCTTGAAGAGAATCATCAATGTGTAACTTAGGGCTTGTCTACATGAACAAGCCTGTTCCAAAAATGACTAAATATACACACTAACAAACTATTAATGCACATTAGCAGGGTCCACACAAACAATTAATCCTAGCAGGCTAGTGTGGTGTCGATTCTCACCCCCAGCTTGTCACAAACTAAATGGTCATGTAGACAAGCCCTTACAGATGGGCTTACAACCCAAAATTCGTACTTGGAATTCAAACAAACATACCCAAAACATATGGTGATTTAGACCCATAGTTTTGGTCCCTGTAATGGTGAAGGCAAACAAACTTTTAGGTTCATATTTCTATCACTACAAAAACTGAGGTTTTGAGATCCTCACAAGTGTAATTAGTTGTACCCCTAATTACATCAAAGACCTAACTGCTCTCTTTGCAACAATGCTGCTAATCATACAAGTAAGATGAGCATGATTTAATTTGATCTAACGTTTGACTTTTACTTGTCTATTGGCTTCTTTAATCAGGTTTTTGTTTTTACCGCTATGCAACACTTCAGAAAGAAAAATAGGGACCATCAAAATGTCCCCGTTCGAACAGCAGTACTCATCTTGACTGGAAATCTGAGGAAAGAAAGAAGACATCATGAACTTAAAGGGGGAAATCTAAAAAGTAAAATTAAATATTAATAAAAAATAAACAAGCATTTGTTGTCATGTCCCAAACAGATTTCTTGACCAGGATTTTGGAATAGCTGGAAAAAAGACCACCTCCAAAGAATCAACAACAAACTTTTCATGGAGCCTTGATTATGTAGGTACAGAATTATGTAGCCAGATCTTCAGCCAAAGCTATGCCAGTTTACAGCTGCTAGGAATCTGGCCCATAGACTTCAGTCGGTATTATGTCAATACCTGTTCAGACATGCTCATATCTAAGTACTTTAAATGAGAGTCTTTGCACTTTGATTCAAGAAGCTCTAATCAACCTGGGATGACAAAATTGCTCTCTCATTCTTTTATGTCCTCCTTTTTATGCTCATAATTATCAATGCTTGTTCTGATAAGGAAGAACCTATCAAAGGGGAAGCTGAGACATGAAGTTCAAGAGAATTATATTGAACAATAAGCCCTATCAAAATGAAAGAGGAAAGCAGCTAATTAGTAGTTTATCCTATATTACTAAGTGTACGTCTACACTGCAGAGTGAAGTCAACTTACTTAAAGTCGACTTTCACCCACCGATTTTTGGAAGTCACTGGAGCATGTAGACACCACGGTCTTTACGCCAGGCCCATGCATCCACACTCACCACTTTACCTAAAGGGGCACTTTTCTGTGCTATAGAGTGGATGAATGATCTTTAAAAAGATCATTTCAAATACCCTGTATTAGAGGGGTGCCTGGGCAACATGGTTTAATTTGGATGAACATTTTATCAGAAGGCAGCCACAGGTGATCTGAGGGCAGCGCAGGAGGTTTATAGTCTCTTCTGAAACCAAATCAAAATAATTAAAGGGACTTGGTAGGACACTACAATGGGGAATACAGAGGTACAGGGTATCTGCTGTACAGCTCGGGTATTTTAAACATGTGTTGTCTTCCCCAGGTGACCATGAGTGATATCAGTCTCCTAAGGGTAACTCACGAAGAAAGGAAATATTTGCTGCATGCAGCGGGGTACCTGACTGACCCTTATGCCACTATTCTGTGTTCCGCCATGATGCCAGCTCCCTTGATAGCAGCGTGCCATGGCAAAGTATCATACTGGGGAGGAAGGAACAAGGTTGCCCTCCCCTGAAACCTTGTGCAAAGTATAACAGATTACCTACATGAAAGTTTCCTTGAGATATCAACTGATGATTCTCGGAGCATATCTCTGCACATTAATAATCTGTTCTGGGGGTAATCCCCCAGTAAAGTCAGGTTAACGCCTGAAATCCCCTTCCTGCCTCCCCTCCCCTTTTTGAAAGGACAGAACTGCTCAGAAGAAAAAAAAAAACTCACCAGATGTACCTTCTCCAGGATCATTATTGCTGTCCTGTGTGCTGCTGGACTGCTCTGGGGTAAGGAATATGTCCCGACCGTTTGGGAGAACGGGCACCCTGCTCTCCTCAGCCTCCTCCTCCATGAAGTCCTCATCATTGTCCATGGACTGTGTTCTAGCAGAAGTATTGATGCTGCGGGGCGGCATTGTGGTGGGGTCGCTGCCAAGAATTGCATGCAGCTCCTTGTAGAAGCAGCATGTTTTTGTTGAGGAGCCAGAATGGCTGTAGGCTTCCCTGGCTTTCTGATATGACTGCTGCAGCTCCTTGATCTTCACGCTGCACTGCTGCATGTCCCTGTTGCGTCCCTTCTCCAGCATGCCCTGGCATATCTTCCCGTAAGTGTTCAAATTCCTTTTCCTGCTTCTGAGCTGAGCCTTAACTGACTGCTCGCCCCACAGACTGATGAGATCTAAGACCTCTGGTCTAGCATGAGATGTAACAGCAGAGCGCAAATGTCCAGAGCAGTCACAGCAGGGCATTATGGGATATCCCCCAGAAACCATTAACGTTGAATTGTGTTACGCTCTGTCAACACTGATGCAAAATTGACCCAATAAAATCAATTTAGGTGCTACACCTCTTGCAGAGGTGGTTTTATTATGTCGACTTTTGCCATGGTTTAAATTGATGGAATGTCGTACCAGTGTAAACGCACGCTTTTGCAGTTCGATGTAAGTGACGTTACATCGGCCTCTTTCACCAGTGTAGACCAGGCCTAAGATGACCTCCAGACTGAGACATGTCAACAAATGCCCAAGTGACAGTAGAGAAAAGGTAAGATACCTAAGTGCCACTAAGTTCAACTCTTATAAACTTTGACATGTCCACTGCTAGAGTTATAATCATTAAATTATTATTCAGTTTACATTAATACATGGTAAGTAGATGCAGTCTGCCTTGTTTGTTGGAGATACTAAATAAAAGTTTAAATATAAAAATATATCAGCTGCTGTTGGGATGGGGTAAAAAAATGTTACTCTAGTAATGGATCTTCTGTTATTTCATTTTAGACCCACTGAAACTTTTTTTACTGATTCCCTGACTATTACTTTATGTTTATATTTAAATAAAATATACTTATATAAAATATAAATTTAAATATGTAATTTTATATTTAACCAATACTTTAAAAATCTAGCTAGAATACCACAAAACATTAACTATCTACACTCTGAGAACTTACATGAGACATCATTTTGTTTACAAAAACTGTCACTTCCTCACCAGGGCCACATCTATGAGTTATCTTTCAATTGAAGCTGTCATTTACTGACACTTCACAACATGAGCATTGGCTAGATTATGTGGATTAGGATTCAGGTCCCCTTTAAGTGCATTGAAAAGTTGCGAGGCAAATTTGTAAATGTTTGGTTAATTTAGTCAAATGTTTTGCTGCATTCAAAAGGGAATTGGAGTTTCAAAATTTTGTGCTGCATCATCAGACTCACTTTGGATGCTTCTTATTTCATTGCTAATTATACACAGTAGAGATATTCATAAATAAAAGTCACTGTCTGGAAACAAAGATTTGGTAAAGTATCTGGGACTACAGTCGGTTCCCTCAAGAATGGAATATTTTATTTTATTCTATTTGAAACACACAGCAAGGAATACATTTTAGAACCATCTGCACAAACTTGCCTGCACTTTACAGGACCTTCATTCCACTGAAAGGCAAAGACACCCTAAAAAGGAGATTGAACACTTACATTTTCTGTTAAGTTATCATATAAGTCATCCCATCCCACAGTTAATGTTACTGGATACCCTACCCGCTGAGAGTAATTCTGAGAAGGAATAACATCAGAGAGGAAGTGGAGAGGATGACTATTCTTCTCTGCTAACTGACTGACATATAAAAACTAATAGTTGGGAATTACTTTGTCTCTTCCTTTTTGGAAAGAGTGGTGTTCTACATTGCAGGTAGGTTTATTTTATATTAACAGGGCCTAACAAGAGGCTGCTACACTATTTGCATCCAACTTGGCACAGTAATATATTATCCTACTTGACTCTTCTTGACATTAAAATACACCTGCCTTGACACTGGTAAGAAACCTGTGGCCACCTAGGTCTTCATGGTTGTCACTGTGGTGCACACCACTGTTATCTGGAACTCTACTGTGAGACCATCAACAGAACTCATTTCCTTGTGATGCAAAAGCACAGGCCCTAATTTGCTACCAGACATATAGAGCCTATGAAACCCAAACACAGTGTTCTTAATTCCATCAAGCAGAAGTTAGTGATGGGCACCTTTGAGTTCATTGCCATTGAAGATAAATAATAGCATATTTCTGCTTAGGTTACTTTTGCTATTAGGCCTTGATCTCTCACTCAACCACTCTCATTCTAGCTCTGTTTCCATCTTATGTCAATTACAGTGATCTCCTTGGTGGATGAAACAGTGGGAAAGGAATTTGCATGTAGAGAAAAGAAGATTCTGTGTCAGACAGCCCTATGGGGCATCATTTCCCTGCCCCTAATGAGGACTGTGCAAGATTTCACATGGAGTTGGGCCTAACGAGAACCTAGAATCTGAATTCCTTCACTTGCTGGGAATATGCCTGTTTGGATTAAAGTCCTAAAATCAGAATATAACTATTATTTTGGTTCCAGGTAGACCCTAAATCTATGTCTGAGCCCATTTTCTGGCTCATATGGCAGAGATCTAGACACAATCGCCACTCTTGCTGCAAAATCAAGAAACAGAGCTGTTCCTACTAAATTTCTAATGAAGTGTGAATAATTGCACAGGGGCAAAATGGGTGTGGATCCAGTCACTAAAAAGCTCTCTCCTCACTATTTGTCCCCATTTCAAAGACCTATGACCAGCTCTGAACCCTAGAACACACACAGTACCCTGGTGTCAACTGTCAGACAACTTCTGCTTTAGACTACATGCCCATTTGGCTAATGTGCTTCCACCACATCCAGCTCTTATTACCCTTGTATCTCCTGTACTCCCGCTCATCCATCACCTATCTACTTAGTGGGGTCATCTTCATAATGCAGCCTTTCCTGCAACAAAGTCTCACAGTTACCATCAAGCCAACCAGGAAAGAGCACTGATGCGGGGAGTTCAGAGCCCCCATGCCCTCCTGATGTCCGCCTACCAGACTGGGAGCTCAGAGCTTCTGCCTTGTGGCAGGGTGGTGGAGTGTCTCAGGGGCAGTTCAGTAAGTTTGGGCACCTTTGACCTAGTTTATGTATTGTTGCTGGCCAGAGATTGTTTGCACTGAGCATAAGGGTCTTTCAGGAAGTGAAAACAGTGGGGGATAATTAAGGCAAATCACTCAGGTTATTACATGTCCAGAGAGGTACCATCTCATGGGAGGTTCACATATTCTAGTTGAAACTGAATTATCTAGAGACAAAAACAAAAACAAAAGGATTTTGGAATAAATAGCCTATGCTTAAACTGAGTATCAGCCAACTCCTGATCCAGCAACAGAGCAGTTGCCCAAACACCTTGCTGAAGGGTTCGAAAAATTTTGACATACTGGTGTTCACTTTTGTAGCCCCCCGAGAGAGGCTAACCATGTGTTCCAGACCCCCATCAGACCTGTTGTGAGGAGGAGAAGGGAAGGGAAGTGTAGTTGTGTATAAGAATTTAAAACTGCCTATCTTCTATTCAGGCTCAGCAGCTTCTCTCTGTCAAGACAGACACTAAAATAGTCCGTCTTGTTTATCTAGGCTGGATACCTCATCTGTAGGCTTCTATAACCCTGTGAAATACAAAGAGAAATACACAGTATTCTAACATTGCAGTTTTCTCTCCAAACCCTTCTCAAACAGTAGTTTAATCTCTTCTAAAATCTTGCCTGACTGTAGCATTCTACACATGCACTGATACCAGAGTTAATATTGAATGCCTTCCAGTAATAAAGAAAAATTACAGCAAGGTATTTATTTTATTTTTCATTTCTTCTCAGCAGTGAGTCATGCTTTTATTTTAAGGCAAGAATTAGTTCATGGATAGTTAACTCATTGTATACCTCACAGAGATGGAAGATATGGTCTTAGTCGATTTTTTGTTCTGTGTTTCTACTGCTCAGAAAGGGCAGGTGCCTGCATTCCTGCAATTTCATGCTGATTAAATTCTGTATGAATCTGAGGCTCTTAATCACGGGAATTACCCTAGATTCCTTTAGGTATTTATCTCGCAGAGGAACACGTCTGCACTTTCTCCCTGAAAAGAAGCAGCCGGGATCAGCACGGAGGAGGATTGTCACCAATATTATTTTCCAGAATGCACTGCTTTTATAAATTGTTTGTGCTCTTAATACAAAATGCAATGATACATGCAAAGGGTATGAGCTGGCATGAAGACTAACCCAATTCCTTTTTTAATTTTTGCAAACACTCATTTCTTGCTGGAATGGTTGAACTGAGTGTGTATATTATATATAGTTCCCTTCACAAGTGAGAGCGTCTATTTCCTCTGACTTTCTCTGTGACAGAGTGCACAATCAAGTTCAAGCTGTGGGCAAAGCAGGAGATGTGCACAAGGTTTTTTTCTCTATGCTGGAGCCATTATCAGCAACAATAAAACCAACAGACAGACCCAGCAATATAATCCAACACTGCATCTCTCGGTTAAACCCATCCAGGAATTTGTATTAGGTGGGATCCACAGGGAAATGCTATATTCAAAAGAAAGGCCATTTGGAAAACTTTTCATCTGCATCCAATGCAAAACAAAAGAAACCCAATGTGCTGCTAATAGCATATTCAATCTCTACATCGGAGACAGAAAGAAATCTGGCTGATAGTTTAGCCCAACTGTCTGTGGTAAAATGCATTACACTTACCAAATGTATTTCTGAAGACATCTGCAACCAGAGACAAAACAGGATGAATTCAAAGAATTCCTGGCTCAATGAGATAATTTGAAAAACAAGCTGATATATCAACTAAAGTTAGGCAATGGAACAGAAAAAATTTTAGGGTCACGTACCAATCACGAGAGGCAGGGTGGTCTGATGGATAGATTAGACTAGGTCTCTCGAGATCTGGATTCTATACACACATCTACAGGGATACCATTTGCCATACAGAAGAGAGATAGAGTGATGGGTTGTAGTTGGAAGGACTGGTCTGAACTAACTGCGATAGGTAGGCACAAAAAATATCAGCAACAATGAGAAAAAGGCAAAGCAGAATTTAATGGCTGCCTTTAGAGGGTACCCAGGCACTGCTGAAGGGTTCCAGGGACAATGGAAGGAAGTCTTGTGCTTTCGTTCCCTTGTATTAAGGTAGAATATTTCAGATATTGGGAAGAAAGCAGTGGACAAGGAATAAAGACTGTTTTGGCTTGGACTTTTTCAGACCCTGGAAGGAGCATACTATTACGTCTGGTAGGAGGGCTCAACTACCCAGAAATTGAGGGGAATCTCAGGTAAAGCCAGAGGACAAACTGAGCAGCATCTTCAACCGATGCCGGACCAAATAAGGCACTGCCACCCTGTCTAAGTTCCATATGTCTTTAAAAACCATGACAAGGAAGAACGTCAGAATATTTTAAATAATCCCTACCAAACAGAACTGGAACTAGACACAAACAAGACTGACACAAGCAATGTGCTGACTGTCCCTTCCACCTTTTTCCATTTGCTTACTGATCAAGAGTTGACACAATCGGCATCAGCTTGGATGGGCCTTCAAGTTGCTCTTTTCAGTCAGTAGGGATGTTTATTTTCCGTGAAGGCAGACAAGACGTAAACTGGTATTGAAGGTGGCAAGCTGATCATCTTCAGTTAAAAGTTAACAGGGCCACACATTTTTTTACTGTGGCTATGTTTAGGCACCTGAAGAAGGGAGGTGCGGGTTTTGAGACCCTTCTCAGACATTTCCCCACATCAAGACATGTTTGTGAAACAGCTTAACAACAACAATTCATGTGTGCAAGTTTAAATGGAGAACGACTTAAAACTGATAGGATGAAACATCAGGATTAGTATCAGAACAGTAGGGGAAAAAAACAACAGCTGGCTTAGAAAAGCATTTCCCTGTCCCCACTATCTTTAAGAGAACCAAGAGTATATTTCTGGAAATTAACTGGCTACAAATAAGACATGCTTGATAAGGATTGCTGACCCACTAATATGGGGTTGGTAAAGATGAAGAATGTAATTCCAAAGGAAAGCTTTTACTCTAACAAAACCATCTATAATACAACCTTTACCTTGCTGAGCTCAACTACAAACTAATAGTACTAGAGATTTTTTTAACTGTACCTGAGAGTAACAAAGTCATTTTTCACAGGGTTTGATTCTACTAATTTCTTTTTGTGCAAATTAGGAATATCTCCATGCATGGAAATCAATGGCATTATACTGGCTCAAAACTGCTGTGAGATCAGAAGCAGGGTCACATTTTTTTCACCACTGCGAACCACCGATACAGCAGAGCCAAAGGGTAGTAGATATACAGGCAGATATGCGGGCTCAGACTCCACATTTGAGCTGAAAAAAAAATTGGACTGCTTAAAGGACCAAAGCCGGCAGCATGACTTAACACACTGGGTCATGGACACTTCATGTGCTCAAGAGATTTGTGGGCTAGATTTTCAAACAATGCCCATTTGCATAACTATAGTGAGGCCAATGGAGTTGTCCAGGTTTACAGAAGCTGAGGATCTGGCCCCTTCAACTTGAAAAGTGGAGGAAAATTTGCAGAGACTTATCCCTGCAGGTCTTAGGGCAGGCGTGAGGAAAAAGGAATTTTCCCAGTTCTAGAACAGAAGGAAAGTGATGGTCTAGAAAATGCCTTCAATAGGGAGAAAATAAAATGGGGGGAGACACAAACCAAAAGAACATCACCACAAAATTTCAAGCAGTTGGGTAGTCATATTTGTATTAACTTTTTCTACTTAAAATGTGACACTTCAATTCAGTCATTTGGCTGTCTGTGACTCTGGCTCAGTGTTTTCTTGTTCCCAGGCAACTATCACGCCACAGCTTCACATGCATTTTAATGTTCAACTGCCCTCATTTTAATGTATTTTTAAAGCTAGCCAGAGTCAAGCCCATGAATAGCCTATTTTCTCCACGGCTAGATACTCCTTAGAATCTTGCTGTGAATATAAAGACTCAGAGTTAGCAATCATTCCATCAAGAAGGTGGTGAAAAGGCAGGGATGGCTTTATAGAAGAGTAAGTCAGCAATCAGATAGCGTAACACGTAGCAAGTGGCAGGTATAACTAATGCACTGAGGAAATCAAAATAATGTACAGCAAATGTTCAGTGGGATTTTGATGGTCAGTTGCAGTGATTTCAAGATATGATGTGTGTTTCCTCCACCCTCTTTTCCAAGACTTTTAAAACCAATTCTTTAGTGACAACTAGTTTAAAGGCACTAACAATAGGGATGAAAAATTCAGGCTGCAGTTAAAGAAAATTTCCCACCCCTACTCTCTTTGCTCCACTTTTTACCGCAACTCAGACCTGTATTTTTGAAAATTGGTATTTTATTCTGACAATGGACTATGATGGCGTACATTTGGCTTTGGCTTTACAAAGGCATCAAGACGACAGGCTTTCTGGGCAAAAAGCCTTATTTAAAAGCAATTATAATTTAAAATGATAATTAGCAAAACAAAAAAGTGTCAGGAAGAATTTTTAAAATCATATGAAAACCTAGGTCGTGTACCACATTTTTTCTGTCTCTTTTATTCTGTGCTTTGCTTCCTTACACTGTGCTTTATTCTATGCTGGTTATCTTTTTTTATATATATTTTTTGTAAAATCCTAATGAGCAGTTTGAACACAAAAAAAGAACATGAAAGGTAGTGAGGATTTAAATATGACAGTTTTTAAAAATGTTTTTACCTGACATGAAAGTTCTTCTTTAAAAAGATTGTATCTCCCAAGGAAAGCTGGTAATTGACTTAAAGTTTCTCTTTTCCTGAGACAAGACTGCTATAATTCTGGGGCACGTACGTTATTTTATCAGGCACGCTTTCTCTCAAGCATATTTTATGCATTCCTGCTGTCGAACAATACTGCGAAAACAAACAGATTCAATGTATCTGCTCTGTAGATTTTGGGGCCGTAGCTTCTGTAGAGAATTGCCTTTCTCCCTATGCACCGTGAGCTTGATTTTCAGGAGCTCACAGTATGCAACACTTGCATTTAAGTTAACAAGAGTTGTGGGTACTCAGCTGTTTTGAATATCAGGCTGTCTTGCAACTGACATCAGTTGTGCACTCCAGAATAGTAAAATCAGGGTGTGCATGGTGAAGTGTATGTAACTATGGAACAAAAGTCTGTGTGACTTCCAACAGAGTCAGGATTTATTCATCTTCTGAGCAGTCGGCAAGACTCTTCCTTTTGCCAAGCCTTTGCCAGATGTGTCTAAACTCTAGCACTGTTTTATGTCTCTCATTCTGTGTGTATGCACACGCACGTTAAAGATTTTGAATAACGTTTATTTTTAGTTTACTCTATTAGATTTTCTGATTAATTGCAGCAGGGTTAGTGTTGATGGGTTGTAGGGTTAGTGTTGCAAAGACCAATTGCTGCCCCCTACTTATTTGCCCCATGGATACACAAGGCCTAAACAGCAGAAGGATCACCCTTCAATTAAAAATATTTTGTAAAGTAATTAGAAACTGAACACACTTGAGCAACAACTGTGTAACATATTGCTTCCAAGATAGACAAATATTTAAGTTGCACAACAGTGCCCTTCAACCTCTGAATCTATCTAGATTCTTGTCCAAGATTCTGTTCTTAAGCAGCTTCAAAGCCAAGTGAAAATGCTCCTGTTTGAGTGTATGCAACTAGGAAGAAAGGGGAGCAGCACAGCTGACCAAAGGGAGAGGAAAGGGATTGTTCTTTTTCCCTTTAGCAGAGGAAGGGGAGCTGCAATCCCACGAAGCTACCCTTTATTTATATCCACGCTAACAGCTAAATGTGGGTCCCACTAAAGTGGGAGTTTTGTGTTGAACCTCAGTGGGAGCATGATTTGGTGTTAAATGTTTCTCTCCTGTGAAGTGCTTAAAAACCTTAAGGAACAAGTTTTGTGTGACTGATCGAAATATGGGGAACAGCTTAAAAACATTAATTCCAATTCACTGCATGGTGTAAGCTGGCAGAACCCAGCCAACATCCTGACACAAGATAACTTTTGCCAGGGTGGTTGTGGCGTCCTCCACTCCACTGAAGTACAAGTACAGGCCAGCACTACCCAGAAGTGGGTGGTATTGGCTATGGAGCCATCATCAGGGCAGCTGGAATGGTGGTACCATCTCAATATATCCCTATTGGAGCCGCCATCAACAGGGGTCTTTGTAAATGTAAAGCTGCCTTCTCCTATGGGCACCCCAGTATGGTTAGTAAACACCCCTCACTCCATCAGAAACAAATTCCCCAGTGGCTCTCACTGTTGAAGGGGGAACGTGTTTATACTGCTACTAAAATCATAACAGTCATTAGCCCTGAGAAAGTATTAAGTGACCCACCTACCAGCTAGCACAAAAGGAGAGGTAGAAAGCATCAGGGAGCTTAACATAAGAAAGGAAACTGAGAAAGTACATTTTAAGTTTTTTCAGTCAGATTTTTCTAACCCTTTTCCCCCAAGCTTATAACTAGTACATTTTGTCACTTGGCTCTTTATGACATGCTGGCTCACCTTCCGCTTGTTCCCAGGCAACCATCAAGCAGCTCACATGATTAGCAGTTGTCTTGCTTTTTTGAAGGTTTTGTTGTTTTAACTAAGAAATAGTTGCAATTCCAAGAACATCTTGTTTTCTGTCAGCTATGGCATCTCTTGGAATTCTGCTGGCAGACATGGATCTTATGTAAACACTCAAATTTGGCGTCATTTTTAGACAAGTTAAGTAACGAAAAATAATGATTTCGTTGTAGAACATGTGGGCTCTCATGCTCTAATATCTATATTTGCCAAAACATGTTAGAATTATAATTAGTGTTATAAGAAAGATCAAGACAACAGTTCATACGCTATTAATGACCAGCAGCAACCAAGAATAACATCTCTACTTCCTACAGATATGATTTACTCATTCAGCACTTGGAGAAAGAAATTCAGCAAAGAGAAGCATTAAGATTAGGAGATAGCACAGACTATAAGCATCCTATTTTCAGTTCAAAAAGTGAGCAAATAATGAGTTTTTAAACTCAATTTTTCTAGCTAATAGAAGTCCTTTGCAAAGGCAAAGAAAAATCAGAAATTTCATTAAACAAAGCCATGACAGTTTTCATCAGTCCACAGGTATGAAATGCAAATGACATGGGAATTATAAATTTAAAAAATCATTTACTGCCACACTGAAGACTCAAACTAACACTCTTGCTTAAAGTTTCAGACTACACTAGTCTCTTGAATCATATTTCACAGGACAAGTTTTTCTACATGTTTTTACAGTTAAATGACTGCATGGAGATACAAAATGTGAAAAATAATGGTAAAATAAAAGGGTGAGAACAGTACAATATACCCTACAATTGAGAATTAATGTATAATTTTTACTGGGAGACATTTTCTTTTTTTATACACAAAATGTACATAGCATCTACATGTCACTAGGTAAATTAGTCTGACTTTGAACGCCATAAACATTTATAAAATTATTATTATAAATCTAGGATTTATAATTAATATGACCAATATTAATTTATAATTAATATGATCAATATTAATTTATGATTAATATTTTGGAGAGTGAATTACGTTATTATTTAATATATATTAAATACTGCATAATTATAAACAGGGATTTTAGATACTGAACCAATTCAACAGAACCAGAACCTTGCATGGTTAACATGACTGAGAAGAGAAACCACTGAAATAGTTGATAATTTATCCCTAAATGCTTTGAGAGTTCATTTTCCTTTTACTGCACTGCTGAATAGCATCTAGTTTACAATGGGAGATAAAAATATGATAAAAGGTAGAACACATACTAGTTTTACTACCATCTTGTATAGGTTATTCACAATAAAAGTTACAGCATATTCAGGGTGCAATTATAAAAACAGGGCTGGAACAAGGTTCAAAAATAAAGTATACATTATGCTCATCCATGGCACTATGGGATAGAGATGTCACTTACCCTGATCAGATAAGGGGAGAACCATAACAGGTAAATCAAGTAGTACATTAGATCATAATCCAAAAATTAAAGACAAGGTCCTTAGAAGTAGAACTAACGTAAAAAAGATAATGCATCCATGCTACTCTGAAGGAAATCCAAAAGGTAACTGCCTAGCACTTGGGCCCAATTCACCACTGTGCTATTCCCATTTTGCACTGGTACAAACGGGCTGATTTCAATGCAATACAGTTCTTCAGATGAAGTTATTAACCAAGGCCTTGTAAAGCAGCAAACCACAGCCAATAGAAATGCGGCCATCCAAATGCCAACGCTACACGTTTTCTCTGTAGACTTTGTTTTCACACCTTATTGTGGTGATAATCAGTACCCAAGAGTAAAACTCCTGCCTGTCTGGCTGCCCTTGCCTTATTCCCTGCATCCTGGGGAAAGGCATTCAGTCAGGGCTCCTGGATATACTGACTGACAGCCATCAGCACATGGACGAGCTCATGTTCCCTCAACATCCCCAGGCTGAAAATTAGGAGCTCCTGCCAGCTTTGCAGCTCCTGATCTGACTCCCTTTGAAGTCACCTCCCCAGGCTTGGAGAAGGAGGTGAAGAAGCTGCGTGTGGTGGCGTCTATGAGACTGAAGATCTGGATATCTTCCTTGGAAAGAAAAGCCACCAGGAACCGCCCAACCTTGCAGGACTGAGAGGAAGATTACTTCCAGAGTTGTTGAGGGTGGGGTCCAATTAAATAATGCTCTGGGCTACAGCCAATTGTGAACAGAAAATTTGGTAGAATATACAATACCAGTGAAGAGACAGGAAGTAAAATGGTGGTAACAGGTAGGAACAGGAAGACAGAAAGAAATCCTTTGGAGGAGAGAGAGTGAAAACCTTAATTAATTGGTATTAGAATGTGGGAGAAGTAAGCATATTTTGGAGCGGTGAAGCCAGAAAAAAAGGGGTTGAGTGGGGCACTGTGAATTGACTTATTGATGTGGGAACTGCTGCTCCTCCCAGCCATAAAACAAAAGGGGTCCCCCATTCGTCTCACTGTTTGCCCTTACAACCTGTCTCCTTCAGTTGTCGTCTTCATTTTTATGCAGTGTAGTGAGAATGAGTAATTGTACCTACTTTTGCTTAGATCATGCTGAGAGGTATGCAAGTGTGCACAAGGCTACTTTAAGAGATCTGTGGAATTTCATGTTAGAGAGGAAGAAAGCTTCTGGTGTGGTTAAGGAACTGACTTATTCTGCAGAGAAAAAAGGTGAGGTGGGAGGGGAGCTGAAGACTTGAAGGCTGAGGAAGATGGACAGTCTGTCCAGGTAACCGGCTATGGAAAAAGTGGAAGTCTATCAATCTGAGCCTCACCTTTTTTGCAGGCAGGGAAAGCACTGACATTTTGAGAGATGAAAATCAAATCTCTTCTGTGTTTTGCATACACACTCTTGTTTTCCTATTGATGCTGTTACCAGTCTTAGCAAGGTGTAGATTAAAGCACAATATATGGACTCCGTTTTCTTGAGTTATGTCTCTTCTCACACTCTCACATGAGGTGCCCTTGATGTCACATGTCTGTTTTGAATTGTGGGTTGCCAATTTCATTCCCATTAGAAAGATTTGTGTTTCTAGGAAAACAACACATTTGTAACAATTTACACATTTGTTAAATCCAAAAACATAAAACAATTTTGCAGTAGTAGTACATGAGGAGAGTCATTTCAAGCTTTATGACATAAATAATGCATAACAATCTCATGAGAATTTCAACACGCATCTCTGGGGGCTACTGTTGCAAATGATCTAGATGTGAGATTATGAAGAGAAAATTTTGTTAGTACCAGTCCATAGAGACTAAGTTACAAAATGAAACTATGTCACTTATAATTGTATTGTTTATTACAGTGAAAGGAACTAAATGAGTGGAAACAAGAAGCACTGAATGTTGAAGGTTCTAATAAACTAAGAAATGAAAGGAATCCAAACACATTTTTCCCAGCACTCAGAACTTTATTTTTACTACTGCCTGGGTCGCTGGAGTTCAGTAGGACTATTCATGTGCTTATACAGATGTGCTCAAGTACCTTTCTAAATCAGAGCCTTTTGGGGGTTTGATTTTACATTCTTTGCATTCATGGAGCTCTATAGGAGTTTTGGGTACACAATAAATGCCGAGTAGGGATTCTTTACAATGTACCTAGCAGGCTCAGTAGTTCCCAGTCTGTCTAGCTCACAAGCTAAGGGACTCGACAGGGCTGCCTAAATTCTGGCCCATTGGTTGCATAGAATGGATTGCACATGACCCTACATCAGGATTAGGTTACAGTTTTTCAGAAATATTCAGAATAGAACAATGAGAAATGTAATCTATCTATCAATGTGCAACAAATGTAAATTATAGTTGCCATGACACTAGCAAGTTTAGAGTTTATCAATTATTTGATTATCTCTTCTCTGATGTAGGCTACATACTAATTGTGAAGTGTTCTCTTCCTGAAAACTAATACCACCCTAACCTTAAAGAAAACGTTCATGTGTTGCATTAATCATTTGGCTTTAGCTTTTCCGGTCATATCTATATTGATATTTCTGAAATGTTCTTATTCAATGGAAGGGTTGCTACCTTCTAGGTTTCCTTCCTTGGAAACAGCTCTACCCCAAAAATGAGACATTTGGGCTTTTGGAGATGGTTTGCCAGCAAAAATGGCAGGTAGATTACTCTTCTACCATGCACCTTCTACTGTTGCCAAAAGAGGACATCCAAAGCTGTATAGACACACTCAGTTCATATTAACAGATAAAAAACTGAGCAATAACATCTTACTCAGATTACTGGCCTTGAACATAGTTTTGATGGCCTGCTAGGCTACGGTGGAGGAAGTGAAAAAAAGAGAGCTTGGAGAATGGTCCCATTTATGGAACTGAAACACAGAAATTTTGCTTTTTTATCTGAAACAAAACTTTCAAACAGAAGTTGTTAGTGGATAAAATGGAAACACTGAACACTGCTACATTTATACTGTCAGAAGCACAGAAGCTGGCATGAGAACAGGCAGAAGGTGGTCAAGGGCCCTAAATTCCACAGGTCAAGCTTGACTTGCCTCCTCTATTTGTAGGAAGAGAAAGGTCAAATTCGGTTTCAGACTGGAGCAGAGGTCAAGAACCAGAAGTATAGAAGAGTAGGTTAGTTTAAAGGTAAATTAGTTCTTATAATGAAAGAAGGGGGACAGTGCATTAGTCCATCTGTATGTTTAGTGTACACCTATGGGAATAAATAAACATACCAGAAGCTTGTATCAGTATACAGTAATATTGTATGATTATCTGAGTAAATATTTACAGCTCTAGACAGGATTAGCCTGAGCTTCACTCATAAGCAGGACATTTTTTCAGAAGCCTTGAAAATTTTATTTTATACATAACCAGAAATGCTGCTTGACCTTTAACATGAGATTTTGAAAAAGAATTTATAGCTTGTTTGATTAAACATGGCGATATTTAGAATTTACAAGCTATGATGCTAACAGAAACCCACTTTTAAAGTCTTTTTCCCCTTGTTGGTTATATGTCCAAAATAAGAGGTAGTAAATAAAATTCTAATTCCGTGCTTATTGAAAGGGAAAAGTACATATAATCTTTTATCATAAATTTGATGGCAGCAAGCCAAATTTACTGGAACATTACAACATGATGTAATAGCTAATGATATACTGATGTAAAACACTTAAATACTGTGTATGTTGCTGAATGCAGAATATTATAGAAAGTTTCTCATCTTCATGCCATTTTACTAACCCAATAAAATAGAAGTACATTTAAGGTCAGCTTCTGGTATAAACAAATCTGACATCTTCCTATGATGCTAAAACAGTATTCATAATACTAAGTCATATGTTCTTAATCTTAATAGATCACTTTCAGTATATGGAGTGAGATCTGGAGAATGAAAAATAGAACATAACTGCTCAAAAGATTAATCAAAACCAGGAGACATCTTGGAAATAAAAGGTAATGGCTCATCAGATAGGTTTAGCAAGAATTTTTTCCTCCTTAATATTGACATGAAGCACTAAAAATGATTGATGAGACATAATATAAACTCGTCCTGCAAATAGGCACGCATGCACACAAGCAGGAGGCTTCATATAATTGATGCAACAAATTTTCCCTAACATGAACAGATCAGTTACCTTAATAGTACTTGGAATACAAAGCTGGTAGATGGAACCGGAAACACCCAAGTCTGAACGCACAGCATAGTCACATATTAGCACTGTGAGATAAACCACGGTATTAAAAAGCATCAGCACAGTAGCAGTTCAAGGGAAGCAGAGACACAGCTAATATTTAGGACTAACCTTGCAAGTGAGCACATTGTGGGGGGACCTGGGAATACTGTTCAAATTACATACATAAAAATTTAATGAGACGCTAGGAAAAAAATCACAGATGTTTGCATACAGGTAATTCCAAATTATTCAAAATTGATTAGCTTTAATCACTGATCAATATTCTCACATCAGGACATCGTATGTTCCTGAGTTTATCAGTATGTTTCCAATTTATCTATCATGCAATGTAAATATTTTAAGTATTAAAATAGTGCATCCATCTACTGTGTATATATTGTTTCCTACCTTAATCTGCTGTGTAGTGAGATTGCATTTTACCTCCACTGTTTTATTTCAGTCATGGTTGCAGCAATTTAACACATTAGTGCCTGGAGATTTCATCAGGACTGGAGTTCCAGTTGTGCTGCTTCAGTGGTCTACAATGTATACTTTATCTATTATTCCATGTCTTCCTTTTCCTTCACACGCAGAGAAAGGACATGTCTGTGAAAATGCATGACTTTTTGACAAGGCAAAATCCACAAAATACTGTCTTCTTTAAGACAAAGAGAGAATGACAGGACCTTCACAACAACAGATGGGGACAAAATGGTTCATGAGATTTCAGAAAGTTTCCCATTCTTAATCAGGACAAACCCAAGCCCTTTTAAATCTTTTTGCCAAAAAACTGAGACCCAGAATAGCCAATATCCCAGGTCTGCGTGATTCAGTCCTGGGACTTGAAAGTGAGACTCCTAAATCCCAGGTTTATATCCTAACCACTAGCTCTTCAGGTTGATTCTATTGTGCATGCTGCCACTCTTGTTTTAGCCAAAAGTTTCCTTCTGAACTGAGAAACCTTCCCTGAAAAAAGTTTTGTCAAAACTTGTACATTACAGCACAAACTTTGGGTTTAGATGAATCAGCATTTCCCAACAAAAAGCACTGTATCAAAAGACTGCTCTCTTCCCAATAAGCTGCCTAAATCAGTAACAAAAAGACCACCTCCTAGGACCCTCTCACTGTCCATACACTGCCCAGGCATCACACACCTCATCTGTTTAGCCTAATGAGATGTCATTAGCCTGCGTTCAAACTGATGAGCAACCAAGACCCCTTCATGATGTCTAAAAGCTGTGGAAGAAGAGTGACTGCAGTCTGGCATCATTTTATTTATGCACGTTGTAAAGTGAAAGTGTACACTGAGAAGGTAACTCTTCCAACCCAATGACCAGGCTACGTATGAGCTCTGTACTTTAAAAGAACGTAGAGCAGCTTGTGACAGTTACATGACAGGGGAAAAGTTAGCTTAGCTACCTCTCTCCTCCACTTTTTCCCCATGTCCTCCAAGACACAATTTGGATAGCATTTCCATGTGTTTCATGCCCTCCATGCAGAAAGGAACAGATACAACAAACTTGGTAAACTCCCTGGGGCTCCTGTGGGATGTAATTTGCTTTTAAGTGTACTGTTTATGAACATATAATGAATAAATACCATGTTGAGAGGTTGTCTGTTACTGTACTTACGTTATATCTATTAGGTGATAAATGTTACCTCCTCAAAGCCAGTTAAGAACACACCTGTCACGTTTCAACTCTAGACCACTTCTACTTTGCATGGGCGAAGCTCCCCTAGTTTGTTCTGTTCATTAAGAGTTATACTGATTCTGGTTTTGCTCAAAATGTTATAAAGGCAACAAGTGTTTATAAGGCAGAGTTTACAACTGGATTTCAGTTTGTGTGTCAGCTGGATGTGTTTTTATCCCTCTAGTGTCTATATAGTTGATAGCTGTAGCCAGATAACTATGGAAAATTAAATGCTGGCAGGGATATGCACAACCTCGACAAGTTAGGTCTCTAACGTGGAAGGATTTTCTTCCATGAAATTTTTAAAACATTAGATACAAAACAAAAAGTCATTAATTGAGAAAGCCAACCAGGTCGGTTCCAAAATAGTTTCACAAAAAACAGCTCTCTCTCTTCAATGACAGAGAGCCAAATCAGAAAGCTGGGCAGATTGACTCAGCAAATTAATGCATGAGCACATATTGCCAAAGATTTGAGAAATCAAAAAAGTGATTTTCAGCTCCAATAGCAGAATGGAAAATTCTATGAACAGAGTGTTGCAGATTTTATAAAGCTATGTATGTATTATCACTCTCTAGAAAACATCATATACTCCTTCAGAGCTAGTTCTTGCATTACACGTCAATTTATTAATCATCTTTCCAATATTAATTTATACTTCAAATGGAGCAGAATAGAACCCTTACCGTCAATAGAGTCCTGTCAACCACTTTAACAGGAGCAATAGCAAGCAATGATAAAGTGTTTGTGTTAACATCTCACACATTACGAAGATTATGTATGTTTTACAATACCTATGAGATAGTGCATATGACGGAAGTTATTGTAATACGTATTTATTGACACAGAGTTAGGAACAATTATACCTTGGGTTTTTTCCATCTCTTTTCTGCTCTACAGGTAGAAGTTAACAGAGAAGAATGCCACATCTTCTGTAACAAACTCATAGATCAAAGTTTCCTGTGTCAAATGAATACCTTTCATTTTCTCATACAATAATACATTTCATGCAACCAGCTTTCCATGTATATATCTTTCAGATATATATCTTTCAAACACTAACTCTCATGGCACACAGTGATTAAATTCTGATAATTTGTCTTTTAAAATCCTGCTCTACCAGATAAACTGAATTTATCAGAAAAATTAAAAAGTCTAACACTGCAGGAACCACTAACATCGTGGTTACCATAGAAATAGAAATCTAGCAAAAAAAATGCTACAACATTTCTGTTTATCACCACTGCTATATTGGTAGTGCTCAGGTTTTCCAACCAAAGAAAGGAGGTCAAAGATCCTTAATACATTATTATTCAAAATTCCAAAACTCTTTATTTATGTAATACATGCACTAAAACAGAGGAGTCACTTCCTCCTAAGATTAAATAATTTTAAATAGAAAACAGGAAATGACATTAGATAGAGGCCAACTCTTTTAGTCAGTGTCAAGCCCCAGGAAACATCATGAATTTTAGACTTGGAGTCTATTTCCACAGGGTCTGTTCCACTTCCAGAGAATGAGAATCTGAGTGGGCAAAAAGAAAAACCCACTTAAAAACATAATGAAAAATTGAACAGAGGAGTGACAGAGTACAAGATGACATAAAGCAAAATTAAAAATAGAGCAAAAGTTAACCAAAAAGCAGGTCTGTGTCTGTTGTACCATATAAGGGACACCCAAACTAGTTTTTGGGGAGAACCTTTTTTCTCTACTAAGAAGCATACGCTTTAAATACGAGTGTGTGGGGAAGGTTTGTGCATTCAAGCTAGATTTCCTAACTCAAAAATATTGAGAGTTTCACACATTTCACACACCTTTTCCTATTCAACATAATGCACAAACAGAACAGTTGGAGAGCCTGACACACAGTAAATAAAATCTCAACTCCAAAGTAGAGTGTCCCCAAATCGAATGAGTCATGATAAAATAGGAAAATGGTCTCCTAGCGAGGATTTTTCCCTACATTTTCAAAGTTGCATTTGTTGCTTTTAATATCATGGCAATTAGCCTCTTAAATGGTATTGTGTTAACAGATATGTATATCTTTCTGTTTTGAAGGAGGAGAAAAAAAGCTGTGTATGTGTGCTTTTTTCACCTACCGCATCAATTTTCATTATCACCATCTGTCTTAAGACTGAATAAGCAAGCTCAGCTTCTGTTGTCAGTTAAATTTCTGAACAAATAAAGATTAGTGTCAGATACCAATTATTCAGCTCTGCTGTGCCTTGGTAACAAGTAGAATTTCTGTTGACCATTACACACATCTTCCACCTTCCCCAACATATCCTTCTCTAGCATTTTGGTGAGATTTGCAGAATAGCACCATTCAGCTTTCTAGGGGGAAAAACATTAAAAAGGCACGTGATAATAAATAATAATGTCTCCCACAAAAGCATTGCATTGAACTAGTCAGATTTTCCAGCAAATCTTTTCCATAAATTGATTACTCTTCTGCAACCAAAACCAAAGTCTGTTTCCCCAAATGAATATCAAGGTTGCAACTCAATCCTCTACTGCCTCTATTTGACCAAGAGGTGCTCCAACGTATATGATAATAGCAAAGATGTTTTATTGAAATACATACTTATAGCTAAGACTCTGTCCACACTAGTATATTGAAATCTGCTAGCCTCCACAGCCTTAGGAAATGGCTGTGCCCAGCAAGAACTTAGGTAGTTTTGAATATAGGTATGAGGAGATTTATTAGAATTTGAAACGGTCTGCTGAACACACAAGTGGAAGCAAATAATGTCAATGGGTTTAAGCCAAGGGTGGATGATATGCACAAAGTGAACATTCATACAAATACAATGACTGAAAAACATCTATTAGCTACAGTTCCAGGAAAGGTATATTTATTTATTTTCAGAGTTTCTGGGCAACTTTCCAGCACTCAGGACATTAGATACAATGGAATAAAGCTTTTAAACACATTTTGTCTCAAAAAAATGATGAAAACAAAATTAATTTAGGACAATGCAGAAAACATGCAAGTTATTTCCTCAGTGATAGCTTTTTCTCCAGCACACAACTGTAAAATTCCCAATCATCTGTTCTTTAGAGCAGTTAAACAAAATATCTCTATGTTTTTTTCTCTCCTAGGTACTTGGCAACATCCTCAGTGGATAGCAAGTATCTCAATTGTAAGTTAGTAGAGCTATGCCAGCGTACACCAACTAAAAATCTGGCCCAATATCTCTCAAAGAGGACATCTGTGATGCCTGTGTGTGAGTTGATTAGGTCTTTCCAATCATTTTGTCAGGTTTGATTATTGAATTCTCCTTCCCACTTCTGTTCTGTGTGATCCAGGTTCTGCTGAAACCTGGAATTTTTCAACCATTCTTTTCAATTGTCATCTCAATTATTCTTAATTTATCTTAAATATTATTTGAAAGGTACATAGTGTCATTTGAACATAACTGGTTTTTGGTTGGTTGTTTTGCTGTGAAGATACTGGAACAAAGGGGAGATTTTCAAAGGCACACAAGATAGTAAGGTGCCTCCAAGCTATTAAAGTCAATGGAAGTTGGGTGCTCAACTCCCAGCTGACCCTTCAAAAACTCCACCAAAATACTGTTTATAAATTGGTATATTTGGGTCACAATTGTGTATTTATATTAAATACATGTTAAAAGGGAGTTTTTGCACATAATTATCAAAGTTAATTTATAATTATTTAAACAATAAGTTCACCAGGTTAGAAGTTAATTAAACTGAGAGCTGACATAGAACAACATAGAAGTTAATTAAACTGAGAGCTGAAATGAATACAAGGCATAAACTATAGGGTCTGGCTCATTCAGCATCCATTAGATAATTTAGGGTCTGCTTTGTAATCTATGATCATAATCTGATCATTTGTATATGCAGCAAATACATGGTAATCCATGATCCATAACCAACCATTTGTATATGCAGCAACATATGAAAACGTTCTGTTCTGTCCTGTCATGATTCACCAATCACAAATTGATATTCATACCATTAGCACTAGCATGGCTGCCCCTTCTGCTGATGAAGCTGACAGCGGTTCACAACATACTGATTACGTGTGGTGACTTACAGACATCAGTACAACTCCCCTGGCTGCCTTCTGGCCTATGAAGACCTTATATTGAGGTTTTTTTAAATTTACTGAGGTATGAAAGATAGCCTCCCTCCTGTGACATTGTTCAGCCAAGGATTTTCCAGAGTATACAAATGATATATGATTCTAGATCCGCTTCTATTATGTGAAACAAATTCACCGATGGATATGGTACGATTAAAATGCATAGCCTAATCAGATATGCAGATTCAGAGAAAGAATTTTAAATTAGATCAGACTAGATGAATTAACTATTGCTGTTTTTATCCTTACAATTCACATGAGCAGATCCTAATTAAATCAAAATTAATTTCTAGGTCTCTCAAATCAATAATCTTTTACATCAATATCACCACATAGCATGATAAGCTACATTTGCTGTTCAAGAAGTCCCAAGTATTAGACTAGCAGAAGTGTTGAAAATTCAAGAATCAAATCTCATTACACCAAAGTAAATTTGAAAGACGCAGGGTAGGGGAGGTAATATCTTTTATTGGCAGCTCAAAAGCTTGTACTTTTCACCAACAGAAATTGGTCCAGTAAAAAGATATTAACTCACCCACCTTTTGTCTCACATAGCCTGGGACCAACATGGTGACAAGAGAACTATAAATGTGAAGTAATTCAGATGACTTCAGCAGAACTGTCCCAGTTTTACACCATTTTCACAAAGACCTATACCTAGCTGCCAGACAGAGTTATGCTGGCAGATGTGGGATATTTCAAATCACATGCCTCTACTAGCTCCAGATATTATTCACCTTCACAAACAATACAGACACTCAAATTCAACAATTTTTTAAGTTTCATCATATGCCTCCAAAACTCAATATTTACACCACAGTCTTCTGAGAAATTTGAAAAAAGAAACCTACTCCCCCCACTTGCTTTTTGTCATTTATCACTTTTACACATGGTGGAGCCAAAACACTTCTTTCTAGATACCAAATCTTGTTATATTACAGCAGAAGGACAAAAATGATGAAATTCAACTGCCAAATGATTAAACATATAAACTACAAGTCAACATGCCCCTTGATTGGCTGATAAGATCACATGATCAACATGTTATCTTGTAAAAACAAAAGGCTTCAAACTAAATTCCATATCTCTAGAACATATTGGTGAGTGACTCAGACAGTATCTTCTGATAATAAAAACGGAGCCATACCTGTTGCTTTATTTTTTTTAAGAACGTGTCATTCAAATGATACGTAATACATCAGAAGTATAGTATGGCCTATACCTATAGGAGAGTATGTCTTCTGCATAATTCAGCCAGGTATCAAAATGTTATCAAGGGGAATATTCCTTAGATTAACTTTAGGCATAATGACTGCAAGGGATTTTTGCTCAGCCATTGGACAGTGGAAACAAGGCCTGAAGGAAGCAAATGGCTAGGAGGTTTAACTGAAGTAGTTTCATGTGAGAGAATGCAAACTTGAGAAATAACTCATTCAAAGAGGAGCTTAGGGTTTGTGAAGGGTTTTACCCACTGCAGGAGTGCCTTCTTGTGGCCCAGCCCAGTGTAGCAGCTGTCTCCCACTGTGTCACCACCCACCAATGGTCACTAAATTCATGTGGTTCTCTCTTCCTGAAACTTGGCCCTGGCTAGGTCACACTTTAGTCTACCCCTTCTGAGATAACCGAGTCCAACCAAGCTATAGTGCAATGAGCTTAAAGCCAAGTCCTTCAATCTGTTTCTGTACTCCATGTGCTTTTAGCTCATGGGGTTTCACCCCACCTTTCTTCGTGACTGTTAGGGGAACCCACCCAAGCCCTCCTTCTACTCTGGGCTCCATCCCAGGAACCCTGTAACTAGCAACTAAGATCATGCCCCAGACTCTTTACTGCCTCCCTGGATTGCTTCCTACCTCTTCTATCCACCATAGAGTGATAGTCTCTTATTGCTAAGAACTTCCCTGCTTTATAATCACCAAGCAGTCACATCCCACCTGGGCTTCATTATCAAATAAGCCTGGCTTTCTCTTTCACTTGCAGGTGCTACCAGGTATGTTAATTGGGATCGCAGGCCCACATTAACCATTTCAGGGACTATGTGATGTACACACCGCATCATTGAGTATTATAAATCAATATTAAAATATACTGCACAACTTTTGAAAATGTATCAATACCATCCAAGCCATTCTTCCCAATTTACCTTCTTTTCTATGACTTCATCCCAAAAATATTTGAATACATAATGTTTTAAAATTACTGTAATCTCAAATAAGGTCAAATACATTTATTATTAATAAACAAATCTATAGTTCCACTTCTACCAAGGACCAATGACACTGTTTAGGAAATACTATTATGGTGCATCACTTTCAGCCTGAATTGATCTTGCCAAAATGTCTGGAACTAAACCTTGTTTTAACTATGCTACAGATTCATAAAAACAAGGTCTAAAAGCCAAATTGCAAATTAGCACAGTAGTTTCAATACAGAAACTTAGCATTAGATATTGCTTACTGATATGAAAATTTTTCTTCAATGCATAACTATTAATTACATCTTTTGTTCAACTTATTCTGTAAAAAAAAATCAATAAACTAATTGAATTACTAAAAATCAGTTTAACAGTCTCTTAATGACAAAAAGAGTCTGAACTGAAACATATTTTATTCACTTAGCTCTACAAATAATTTATACGGAGCATCCCAAAGGGGAGCAAAGAAAACCTTCAGAACTTGCCAGCATGTATTGTGTACTTGCCACATATATGTTGCAAAGAATATTCTAAAAAAATTTTGGAGTGTTGTCATTTGTTTTGTTTTGTTTTAACTGAGGCTATTTCTTCCATTATTCTATGAACCCAGGTACCCTAGTAGGATCCAGAGGAACACAACCTCAAAAAGTAATCTATTAACATTTTCTATACCAGTGATTTTCAACCTGTGGCCGGAAGATCTGTGGAGGTTCACAAACTATGTCTAAGGGGTCCCTGAAATTTCAGATCCCAGAAAAGACATTCCATTTTTCTGATCAATCAAAAGTATGTGAATACCACTACTTACAAGTCAGAAATGAGAAGTGGTGTTGTTACCATAAAAGCCCACAGTTTAGCACTCTCTCTCACGCTGTGCCAAATGCTGTGCCAAGCAAATGCACCATTTATAGTTAAATTCTGTTCAGTCAGTTTTCAATTAGCCTAAGACTTCTCTGGTAAGGGTCCATGGACCACAGGTTAAATCTCCAAAAGGGTCCTCACCTCCAAATGAAAAAGGGTTGAAAACCACTGTTCTATACTTAACAATTCACAGGTCCAGTATTTCCAACCCTTTCAGAGCTAGAAGGAAGAGCTAATGGAATATCCAGTCGCCAGTGGGACAAAGCTCTCATTTCAAGCCTTGCAAGAATATGTCATTAGATTTATGACATGACATTTTAAAGGTATTTTAAAGTTGATACTGGCCTCAACTGACTATCTTGAGTCAACAGTAAATGGTGGGGAAATTCCACATTTGGAGGGTTGAGGAAAGAAAAACATTTGACTTTTTAAAAAATTGATGGCTGTTTAAAGCTTCTGAGGTAGTAGGGCTATTAGCATAAGTCCTGGGGTAGGGTAAATAGATAAGTGGAGAGAAGGGATTGTAAATGAAGACACATTCGTTTGCTATATGTATTTATTCAGATTATGAATAAAGAGGCTAAGAAGGGAAAGCATAGCATTTGAGAGCTATATTTTATAGGTAGCTACTCTCTTATCTAAAACCATCCTTACCACTGGAAGAAACACTTTATAGAAAAAACACCTCCTTGACATTTCTTGGGCATACATAGCTGTGACTAGGCAAAGTAGCATAGCAAATGCCATCAATTCTACACAAAAAGCAGATAAGAAACCTGGAGTTTGAACTCTGCTGAGAGCAGGGGACTTTGCTTATGGAAAATGTGTTGACAATGAGAAGGAATGACAGAAGGCTAAAATCAGCAAGGCTTGCTTCAGGCTTTGATAGATTAGTGACGCTCCAGAAGAGTGCTCATTTATTCAGCTCCACCTGTCTTAACGTTTGGCTTGAAATCAGACCTATGCCATCCTGATATTGTTCTGGAGGACGCTACAGATTGTCCTGACTGAACAATGAAAGAATTGTGTTAATAACAGCAATTAAGGGATGTGCATGTCTTTTGCCTTTGTTATCTTCCAGGTCAGTAAAAATGCAGTTTAGCTATTTGAAGTGCTTAGCTATTTGAAGATAAATTAGATATAGATAGTTTCATTTAGAGCTTTTATAGATATAACTGTATGAGTTGTGTTTATTTCCAGAAAATGCACTTATGAATGAGCCAATTCAGCAGTTTAAAACCCAGAGAGATTAGCACTACAGTGAATTGCTGAAAAAATTATACATATAGTCAATAAACAGTTAGCTATCAGGGCAAAGATAGAGCAAGTATTTTAGGACTCACTGTACCATGCACTTGGGCAGCTGTTTTTATTTTCTTAACTCACCATTTGAAAAAAAGATTGTATTTTCTTCCCACAAAGTAAATTCCTAAAGAAGATATTAATACCAAAGTATTTTTAAACACAAGACCTGTTTCATATGTTGATAATATAGAATCATAGAACTGTAGGGCTGGAAGGGACCTTGAGTATTTTCAACCTTTTCAGAGGTGAGATAGAACCAAGTAAATAGATGTCTCTCCAACCTGTTCTTAAATACCTCCAATGTGGGGATTCCACAACCTTTCTTGAAGGCCTATTCCCCTACATAACTATCCTTATACTTAGAAAGTTTTCCCTAATATCTAGCCTAAATCTCCCTTGCTGCAGATTGAGCCCATTACCTCTTAGTCTACCTTCAATGGACATGGGGAACAGTTGATCACCATCCTTTTTATGAGAGCCGTTAACATATCTGGACTGTTAGTTTTCTTTTTCTAAGGACTTAACGTGCCCAGTTTTTTTAAACTTTCTCTCATAGGTAGGGTAACCAGATAGCAAATATGAATAATCGGGACTGAGAGGAGTGTAACAGCCACCTACGTAAGACAAAGCCCCAAATATCAGGACTATCCCTATAAAATCAGGACACCTGACATCAGAACATAAGCCAAGTTACCTAAATATTTTGTCATTTTTGTTGCTTTCCTCTGGATTCTTTCCAATTTGTCCACCTCTTTCATAATGTATGTTCCAAATATACAACCTGAAGAAACTTTTCCACTGAACTTTTTTTTTTTTTTCTCCTAAAACAATGCAGATTTGGCCGGACCAAAATATTTTGCAAATTCAAGTCAATGTAAATAAACCATTTCAGTCAAAATGAAGCAAAAAAAAGAAAAACTGGAAGTGTCAAAATTAATCATTGCAACATTATCAGAATTAAATATTTCACTTTTTCTAGGCTAGATTTGCAAGGGGATAGAGTAGGAGGAGATAAGGTAGTGCACCTCTTACATCCAATTGTCCAGTGGTTAGTATAGTCCTCTGCGATGTGGAAGACCCAGGTTCTAATACATTCTGAAACAACAACTTCAACCAAGGTCAACTGCTCCTCATGATTACCTTCATCAGTACGGGGGTCTCGGCTATTCCGGGGTGGGTCTGTCTCTCTTCTCTTCTGTTGAAGCTATTCCACTTCTTTATAAAATACCTGAATAGTCATGGGCCAGAAAGAGAAAAGAAAACTATAGCCCAGTGGTTCGACATAAGATTTTCTTGGCTTTTCTCTGTAACTATACTATGGAAAGCCTAGCTCACTCAGGCATACAAACTATTCTGATAAAGGATGTTGTACCAACAGTTTTGTTTTTTACCATCACTTACTCAGGGGAGATGGGATGTTTTGTTGATTTTTAATAATCTTGATTCTAAGAACATGTTTTCAAGTTGCCTTAGGTAATTACATACACACATCTTGAAAGAGACAGAAATCTCTCAACCTCTAGAGGGAGGTGCTGAAGAGTAGGTCACTCTGGAGCCTAACCCACCACTCTTGTTCTCAATCACACAGGACATGAGCAGAGGTGTCAACTGGATCAGGTAATCAGGCTCTGGGATCATGCTGGGCAAAGCAATGAGTGCAGTTTCAGAGCCTCTCTTCATGAAGAGTAGATTTGCACACATTCAAGCATTTGTCAAGCATCATTCGAGCATCCACCCCACCAATGGGTTTTAGTTTGGAGAAGTCCCTCCAGTGTTGCGATAGTGTTTGGGGTTTTTTATTATTATTTATACAGTGACATGAGGCCAAAAAAGCCTGAATCCCATTTCTACACCTGTCCTATCTGCAGTTTTGCAGGGATGAAGCACAGACCAGTATCAACAATAATGCGTGCTGTGTGGCCCCCGTAAGATGAAGAGGGATGTGAAGATGATGTTGTTTGGAGAACAAAAAAAATAGCTTATTCTAGTTACATGAATATTTGGGCTGCTCCTTTCCATTGAGTGGATGTATGATATCCCTTGTCCCTGAACTGCTGACTTTGTCCCTGAACTGCTCACAGCCCAGTGCTCAAAAGCTTACATGGTTCTCCAATGCTTACACACTACAGAAAGCTGCATAGCATATCAGTTGGATAAAGCCTTGGGTTAGGAGGTAAAGGAACCATTCTCCACTGGCTACGCATGCCCCCTTTCCATCACGTGTAGTTCCCTCAACTGGCAGTTTTATTAATTGCTATGGCCACAGAACCAGACAACAAAACGGAACCAGTACAGAACATACAGGTTTTCAGTACAGTAGTGTCACAAATAGGGGAAGCTTTGCACAGTGGCCACTTTTGTTTGTATCAGCATGGGGCTGTTTAGGACATTGCTTGTAGTTGCCTCTATGATCACAAGCTCAAATCAGCGTTGCAAAATATGCAGTCTTGGCCAGCCAGGGCAGGCAAAAAAAGAGTGACAGGAAAGAAAAGAAATAAAATGGGGGGAGGCCAAATTTTGGTTGGGGGAGAGGGAGAATTTCATCTGAATCCCTCTCTGTGGCCCAATCTTGTCAGGATATCTTTTAGGATTAGGGCAAATGGGTCTGAGGTGCCAGGAGACAGTGGGGATAGCACCAAAGATGATAAAGCTTGATGAACCAGTTACTGGCAGACAGCTGCTGCTTCAAAGTTTGTTCACCAGTCATATTCTGAACGTAGTTATTGAGTGGTAGCAGTACAACTTTTTCTGTTTGAATTTATTTAGTCTGTCTCTTTCTTAATTTTTTTCTTAAACAGTTTTATATAACAGGAAATTGTGACAATTTATGAACTTTCACTCACTTTTTACAGTTAAGCTTACAATTAGAGTAAATTTGTAGGCCAATTATCATAATAGGCCATTGAATCCAACTTACACTAAAATGGGAGAAATTTTGTCTGACCTTCTCCTAGCTAAAATCACTACAGCTATCCCTAATGAGCAGCTTTTTCTGGAAGTCTTCCAGCTTTCTATATGTTAATATACATGGCACTATCAGTGGTACCTCTGAAAGAAATTAGTCTTATCTCAAGCAGCCAGAATCCCATGCTGAAAACTTTATTAAGAAAGAGGCTTATTAAAAACCAGAACCATTGTTCATAACTGAGGAATCCTGATGCAGAGGGCCTGACAGCAAAACCATTATCTATATTAAATATAGGTTATTTGTTGTATAATACCACCACCATGCTAGGAGATTTCCTTAAGTAATACAACTACAAGACCTTTGCCAAAAATAGCTTACAATGAAAACAGACATAGTGTAAATGAAGAAAGGAAGTTGAAGTGTCAATAAAATCCATGTGTTTGAGCAATAAGGATTAGCATGTTAAGATGGATCCACAATTTGATTTTTGTCATCAAATTCCTCCTAACTTATCTGAGAGGAAGACTAAGGACAGTAAACCTTTTGGAAGAAATTTATTCTAAAGAGGAAAGGCTGAAACAGCAGATTGTATTAAGGAAGAGTACACGTGGAAGGAAATAAGGAGAAGAAAATGGGGAAGATATTAAGGTGATCGTTAGTTGTAGACCAAGAAGAGGAGAGCAAAAGAGTAGCTGAGAAGTAAATTATAGAAAGCCTTGAAAACAGGGAGCCTAAATGTTATACAGAAGTCACAGGGAAATCAGTGTAAGAGTTTTGGGATGGCCTGTAAATATTGAGAACGCTGAGCATAGTAAATCATTTTTGCAACTGCATTTATAATAAATTCATGTTTGAATTGATGTGGGAACCCAGGAAGCAAGAAAAGGTGTAGTTCCAGTAGTCCAGAGAAGAAATAAAGGCCTGAAGACATTTATCACAGTGAGAATGGGATTACCCTGATTTTGGTGATTTAGATAGGAAAATTTCAATATGATTTATTATTAGTAACATAGTGGTAGTCGTGTTGATCCCAGGATATGAGAGATACAAGGTGGGTGAGGTAATCTTTCATTGGACCAACCTTGTTTTGAACATTTTGTGACAGGATCACTATACAAATGTGTATGCATATCTAATATAGTGAAGAGGTGGAAGACTGGTGGAAAGAGGTTAGAAGATGATGACTGAACATTTGTGAACAGGCAGTACAGGGAAGGTAGTGGGACTGTCCACTCTGTTAGATATGTGAAAGCAGGATGTCGGTAGGTAAAGAAGGGAGTTAATTTTCACAAGTAAGTCTGAGCTGACTGCTGTGCCTCCAGTATAGTGTCAGATTATATATTCACAGTGCAAGACAGAATGTAAGACTAGAGGTAAGGAATCAAACAGGTCACAGGTGACGAGACGTTTGTTTTCATCTTAATTCAAAATGTTTAGGAAATTCTCTGTATTTGGTACTCAGATGCTGTGAAGAGGAGGACCATGGGAAAAATTTTAACAGATAAATTGGGACTTGTTTGCAGGGAATAAGGCAGAAAAACCAAAGACAGTATCTCAGGGATATCCTTAGAGTATAGAAAGGAGGAAGGAGAAAAGGAACCTCCCTCCAAAAGGCTCTCTGGAGCCTAGTCAGAAGTAAAAGGAGCTATCCAGGAGAGCACAGCCTCTGACTAAAGGACTGTCAAAAGACTGAGGTGCAGGGAGCTAACAATCACACTGAAGTTTGCCCCCAGATTAAATACATGATTCCGATTGTGCAGAATGTTTCTAACAGATCTCTGGGTACAAGGTCATCTAGCTACATTTAATTAAGTGGTACCTTCCACATTTACGTTACAACCTGTTAATATTCATTATAATTAGAAATAGGAGCTTATACATTGTTTCCAAGTTTAGTGTTTATGGAGAAATCAATCATTATAAAAAGCAAACCAATTATGCTTGCTTCATTTGTTTGAACAATGATGGAGTTGTGAGCACTCAGCACCAAATAGGATTGTGCCCTAAATGAACACCTCCTTATCTGCTTGGTCTTAAAATCATCTGACATCCCTAAGGTTTTTGTATAAAGTTCAAATCAGATTACATGTTTTACAATTGGCCTGTGAAAGATGCATTACTTCTTCAAGGTGGTAACTAAGTTTTAATGGTCTACCGAAATGAGAGAAATTAAGGTTCCTTGCATGTGGAATGAACATAATAGCATTTATCCTCCCCCCACCCCTCTATTTTCCCTTTTCAAACCTTGGTATGTTTAAACATTACAGTTGACTTGTGAACTAACACAAAAATATTTGTATTCTCTCCCTCCTTCACATATTTTGACAACATTCACAACCCCATATATAATATCACAGAATCCCTCCGAGAGGAGTTTAATCTTTTGCCTGAATATATGCATGTGGAGTAATGTGCAGCTCCACTGAGACCAATATCTCCAGTGGAATTTTCATATAAACAGATCAACATTGAATACATATAGTATGCCCTATTTTGCCATAAATATTCTGTCATTCATGATTAAACTTCTCACTGCTTTCCTCTGAGAATTGTTTGAAACATAAGACCTTAAGCAGTTGCACAGGGAACCTGATAAAGATTTTTGCTATTAAGATAGAATGTTTTGAAAGATGACCTCTGAACCAATATTTTAAACATCATTTTTCTGTTATAGCTAAATGGGCATTTATCAAACACTTATTAAGGTGGCTGTAGAACAAGAAGGAAAATGATGAATCCCTCATGAAGAAGAACTGAGATTTTTTTTCTCCTCTCTAACAAAGTAGCATTCATCATTTTCCATCTCCCCTGCTCCACTCCCATTTCTTGTTCAAGTGATACTTTTGAAGCTGGACTTTTTGCTTAGTCACCCTATCTATCAAGTAAGATGAATTAAATCAATACTCCCACAGGGAAAATGAGCCCACTAATATTTACATTTATTTTCTCCCTTGCCTTTTCTTTGTTACTTTTACCAACGGTATATTTACAACAAATTCAGATCACAATGCTCTCTAGTTAATGTGCTAAGAGTATTTTAACCATTATCTTTCATTACCAATTAGGATACTTAACTGGCATGGACAAAACGAAAAAAAAAGTAGTTATGAGTAGAAGCTTTAAGACGTTTGAGCTTTATTGCAACACTTAATTATTCAGTTAGTTCTTACTCCCTTGCATCGTGCCATTGACTTGAATGCATGCAAAGGAGGACTATTTGCATGCGTAAGGTTAATGGATGGCATAAACAGGTTATAGCAAAGTTTCAAAATTTAAATCCTTGCTTTAACTTCAAGCTTTGTAATGAAATTTAACCTTTGTGGTTTAAACTTGGCAGACAAAGACTGAAGGGTTGGGTTTAAACAACAAAGCAAAACACTGTCTACACCTATGTTTAAGGAGACTTACCTAAAGAGTAGTTCCAATGACTCCCATAGGACTACTTATGAAAACAACAAAGTCTTGCGAGACAAAGTTGTAGCAGGATTAGTTCCAAATCTGCTGGATGGTTACTGTGCAAGGGGCAAATGGGGACTGCTGAAGAAATTAGCCAGAAGCAGCAACAGTTCACAGGCAGTAAGCATGATCACTCATTCTGCAGCATGACTTCCTCTGTCCAGAGGAACTATGGTGGTGCTGCCATGTTCCGAGCCCCTCTTCTGTTAGCAAGACTTCTTCATTTATGGTTAAGTGATTAACTGTTGCTACTAGACCAAATCGATCAGTGATGTGTTCTAATATCAATGGTCTAGAAAAAGGAAGATGTTGCCAGATTATTGTTCTCCTGCTTTACTACCCTGCAGACATGTCAAAGCTCATGGTTGAGCCATAACCCCCACTCTCTCATTGTCTACACTGAAAGCCTTCAAGTATGTGTCTCAGGGAGACTAGATGCCAAGGAACTAGCATGTCTCAGGGATGTGGACAAGTACCTGTGTTAGCTGTGTCATGACCCTGTACTTGGTCTCCTTTGCAGTGCTGGCAGAGGCAAAGGAGGGGCAGTCCCAGATCTCAAGTTTCACTAGTTCTCTAACCTCATTCCCATAATGCACTGTATCCATTTCTTCCTTACCTTTATACAGTCTATAATGGTCCTTTCATTGCTATATGTAGCAGTAGTCATGTTCAGTGCTGACCACAACATACCAGAACATTCACTACAGAAAAAATGGATACAGATTTGACAGCAGCTGCTTGCTCCGCCAAGCACACCAGACAGTTCTCATAAGTGTCCGGTTGGAGTTTGTGGCCTTCCATGTTTTCAGCCAACATAGCTAGACACCTACGGGGAAACTTCACAGGTGCTGGCATAAGCGGACATTGATCAAATCCATTTCAGTGCAGGGAACAGGCGAAGCAGCTGAAGCGCATGTACAAAAAAGTCCAAGACTCCAACCATCAGTATGGGAGGGCTCATTCAACATGCCCCTTCTACAAGGAACTTGACCATGTGTTGCCACAGGTGAGCCTGTCACAACTTAGGAGATCCTACTTAAACCAGGTGGCCTCATTGTGTGACAGTACATTGATGTGGGTGAGGAATTTCCTGAAAACCTGGAAAGATGACAAAGAGGTTATTCTGCACTTGTATCCAGAAGTCCAGACTGCAAAATGACAACAAACAGAATACGTGAAAACAAAAAAACATAGACCAGCATGTCAGCAGGACCCAGAACCCCAGGACGGTAAGTTACCCTCCTCCACCCCACCCCAAATCCTCTTGTGTTGCTACTAAAGTTCAAATTTTAGCCTTGGGGCTAAATATGCAGTTAGCTAAATGTGCTGCTGAAATGTGCACTATTTTCCTCCCCGGATAATAAGCCATGCATTACTCTGTCTCTGAATATCAGTGCTGAGACTATGGAATTCTCATGCCCCATCCCCATAACAAATTCTGCCAACTTTCCCCCTCCATCCATTCTCTGCTATGCCCAACCCCAACATGGTCCTCCAGCAAGACATATTTCTTATACATAAACTATACTTATTTATGGTAAACCTACTTACAACGTGTGTTGCTTGACTTTCAGACCACATACCATAGACACTTTGAACAAAGAAAATCACTGTGCCCATGTGTCTGTCCATTTCTTGACTGACTGTGAGGCAGGGCTATTCAGAGTGGAGGGAAAGGGGTAGAGAATACAGTTCATGGCACAATTAAAGTTGTCTGATGAAAATGTTTCTACTGCTTTCCTGTGTTCCAGGAAGTTACAGAAATTGGTGTCTCTCTCCTTTCTTCACCCTTTGTCTCCTGGAACAGAAGCAGGGTCTTGGAGGTGAGCATATCAGGTTGATGGAGGGCACCTCTGGTCTAACGGTGGAAGGGAAAGCACTGCAGCATACATAGTTTGAAGTTGTGCAAAGAAAATATTGGAACAAAGGTGCATGTGTCCTAGGAAAGTTATTCAGTTCACCACATATTTCTCCTTTCATCTTTTCATGGGTGACAGAAAACAAAGCTTTTGGAGATGGGCAAAAGGTGGTTTTGTGATTCCAGTCCCCTGCTGCATCAGATCTCTCCATACTAGCTCAGAATTTTGTTGATTTCCATTTTCATTTTCTCCCAATCCTGTATGCATATGCCAGCAAATTTCTCATGCAGCATGAACTCCAGGCAGTCTTTTCAATTTTGTTAAGGCTGCCTTCATAATTCAACAAACACCTCCACTGAGTAAAATATAGTGGGATTATCATTTTCATAAGCATCTCCCCAGCATAGATTGACAGATTTCCACCTCAGGACTGAGAAGTCACCTCTTTTTTCCAATCACAGTATTTGAAAAACTACTATATCCTCCAACTTTCACCTTTAAAGAAAGAAAATTAAAATTTCCATCCCCCAACTCCTGCACACATTATTAAAATCGTAATTATTTTTCTACCCACTGTGTGTTTCTACTCTTTCCTCATGGGCTCCAGTGGCTTCTGAGAACCAGGACACATTGGAGACAGTTACATTACTAAAATCTTGCAAAATTGTGGCCTTCTACAGCAAAGTTATATTATATGGGGAGATTTATTAAGGGTAAACCTATGCTTAAAACACTATAGCAACAAAGCTGCAATGCTGTAGCACTTCAGTGTACATACTACCAACGCAGACAGGAGGGGCTCTCCCATTGACTTAGTTAACCCACCTCCCTGAGAAGTGATAGCTAGGTTGATGGAAGAGTTCTTCTGTCAACCTAGTGCTGTCTACAGGATAGGTTAGCTTAACTACGCCATTCAATGGGTGTGGATTTTTCTAACTCTCTGAGCAACAGAGTTAAAACAATTTAATTTTAAGAGTAAACAAGACCTGAGTTCCACCCCGTGCCCCCAGGCTCAAAATATAATGTTCTCTCTCTCATTGATTTGGCAAATTCATTGGTTCTTCAGAAAGCATCCCAGCAAAAGGACAGGACCAGAACCCAAGAGAGGACAGAAGAAGTCCTAGAAGGATGCCAGAGATTGCAGACATGGATCAGAGAAATAAGAAGCAGTTTGATTTCCTGAAGGCAAGAGAACAGTGCTCTATGCTGTGAAAGGAGATCCCTGGATCAGTTCTTAATGGAGAAGAGAAATGGGAACATACCTTAATGAACAGTTAATTGAACTGGTGTTTGACAGAGCCAAGCTGTTGAGGTCCCTTGACAATCTCATCAGCCATTTCCTTCTCCATCTGCTGCCCAGGATGCTACTACACTGGAAGCTCCATAGCCAAATGCTCCTCTGACAAGCCAGGAGGACAATGCTGGTCCTGCAGAAGTGATTTCTGGCCCCTACAGCCCCTGTCTGGAGATACTGTCACATTATTCTGTAAGCCATTCTGCCTCTGCAATTCTCCCAGTTGAACAGGCAAGGATCAACCGTTCCAAGAAACTAGACTTTGGTCATAAATCTTGGATCCCAATTCTTTTGAAACCTTTTGTTTTTATTGTTAAATTTTGCGTTCCAAAATAATGTGAAGCAAGTTATACTGGGGAAAGTATGTTTTGATTTTATGTTTTCAAAACTTACCATGTAAACCATTTTGCTGCCCATGGGATATCAGGATTACTGGGTATTTGTGTGGCATTGTGATGTTGTACAGAAGCTGTGTTTGGCTTGCACATTGATTCTATTGAACTTGTTAAGGTAACCATTTCCAAACGAGTTAAGTATTTATCTCACAGTTTCAGTAAATTTTAAAATGTAATTCAAAGTGTGTCTTTTCACGCAAGCATGTGGTGAATTGAAGATGCTTTGGGGGGGCTCAAACGGGCCCAAAATTTTCCACCTCAAGTTCAAAACTTTGCTAGGACAACTGTGCAAATGGCTTCTAATTTCCCCCCAAGTTCACAGATATCAGAGGTTTCAGGGATATACAGCAGCGATATGTAATATGTACATTCTCTGTAATAAGAAACCCTCTCCTCCTTTCCAACATAGCTCATGTCTTACACATGGTTGTGAAAGGGCAGATTTCCTTCCTTCTTAATGCCTTTATTGAACAGGTTTAATTAAATGTAAAAGAACTCCACAGAACATACTGGCAATGACATTGCAATTGCCCTGTAGCAAATCCCTACTATCCCTCAAAAAACTGTGAAGTACACCTTGAAAATAGTTCAGAAAGAGCCATGCATTACTCTTAGTAATGGGGACATTGATCAGTTTAAAAATCAATGTAACAGCTTTACTTTTCCCCCTCAGGAATCACTCACCAACACATTACAAACATTGATATGATCCTGATAACAGCAGGTATCGCAACAGGTGTGAATTGTAACAAGCATTTAGGGCAATGGAACCTAATGGAACACAGTGGCTACATTTGTGGTCGTCACCAGATACACCTGACCTTAACCAACTGTCACAAAGAGTGTTTCCATTCAGCTGTTAATTGTGCTCAGCAAAGTACTTCAAAGCTTAGTAGCTATTACAAGACAGGAACCCATAAGCAAAACACAAAATCACTCTACAAGTTGTGGGAAATAGAACTCTCCATACACTTGTAAACTGCAATAAGAGGGCACACAATGAAGAGCAATGCTACGTAACTATGGCTGCAGCTGATGCCATCTGCAGACCCACCCCAAGACTTATTAACACTGCACAAAAGTGGATACCTGTGAGTAACCCATAATATCAATACTGAAAAGCACCAACAAACTGAACAATAAACATATCACACAACCTTCACGCCAGCCCTCAACAGCAGAAAGCCCATGCCAATCTGTAAAAACAGTGTAGGCACTCTACGACGATTGTTTTGATGCTGGCAAAATGCAATCCAAGGTCTCAACTCCATCGCATAAATATTTGTCCCACAACAAGGAACAGGACCACATTACCCATTAATAACACCACAAGAACTATGATACTGGGTACAACCAATGGTCCATCTTGCCAGTATCCTGTCTTCCAACAGTGGCCAATGCCAAGTGCTTCAGAGGAAATGAAGAGAATGGATAATCAAGTGATCCATCCTCTGTCGCTCATTCCCAGCTTCTGGCAAACAGAGGCTAGGGACACTTCAAAGCATGGTTGCATCCCTGTCCATCTTGGCTAATAGCTATCAATGGACCTATCCTCCATGAACTTATCTAGTTTTTTTTTTTAACCCTGTTATAGTCTTGGCCTCCACAACTGCCTCTGGCAAAGGATTTCACAGGTAGACTCTGAGTTGTGTGAAGAAATATTTCCTTTTGTTCATTTTGATCCAGGACTTCAACCCAGTTTTGCACAGATAAAAGGGAGAGGAAACAACCAGGAAATAGTAGCAACAAATGTAAAAAGGCAAGTAACACTACCAACAAGACACCAAAAAGCAGTTTCTGGAAAGTTTCCATGTGTCTCAAAGAACCCTTGGATATATCCCTGGAAATGGTAGCACTAACCTCACGTATCTAGAGCAGCAGTGTGGGCGTAGATAGATGGGTGGACAGAGGGCTCTATGCATATCCAACACAGTAGATGTGGACTCTGGGTGGGTACACACCAAGATGAACACAAGCTAGTACTCACGTATGTGCACAAATATAGACATAGCATTAAAGGAAGTGGTTTCACCTATACATTAGTAGACCAAGAGACCATTATCCTGTTACACTATTCTGACCTATTGACTATCTCCCTTAATTAAACTGCCAGTTTTTATTTCTGAACAGTTTAATGTACTGAATTTTATGACATCATTAGATTTCTTTTTATATCCATAACTGCTGATAAATGTTCAACTTTTTTAAACATGAAAATATTTAATCATTCAATGTTGATAAAATCTGGCAGGCAGAATGTTAAGTAATTATTTTATTTGAAGTTTTTAGATAGATAACTTGAATCCAATTAAATTTTATATTACCTCTTGTAAGCTGGAAATAAATGCTGTGATATAGTAAACCCATTGGGAGGGATATACATTACATAAACACAGTCCTGGAGGCATAAAACTTCTCCAGCAGTTTGAAAAGGGTTCCTCCCCCACAAGGTAAATTCCCTTGAATAATTGAACATCTGTAAAAATACAAAACCTCCCAATTCTTTCCTGTACTACAGGAATAATTTTAAAGGGCTAGTGCAGTGTATCTTACATATATATGCACACAAAAATCTGAGCCATGAAAAACTAAGCTGGAAAAACAAGAATGGTGACTACCATCTGCAGTGCATAGGATTTAAGGAGAAATAGGAATTTGGCCCAGTGAATTTAGTTTTATTCCTAAAGCTTGATTTCTTCTGGGAAATATTATGGAAACTGGACACGTCAGCCAAATATTTCCAAGGAGTAGCTAACTGGGACAACAATAAGACATTCAAAAAATGGTGAATTATTTTGGACCGTTGGCAATCCCTGTTACAACTAAGTAGATAAGACGGTGTCTTAAGCATAGTGGACAATTAGTCCTACTCTACTTTCCTAATAAATTTATTCTCTTTCTCTGTGGTATCTGTTCAAAAAGACAGAGGCCTGCCCTAAGTATTCCAGACACTATACACCGTGTCACAGCTCTGCCTCGACCATCACTAAATTGGGCATGTTTTGTGGCAAAGTTGCAAGGCCCATGTGTACGGGGTGTGCCTACCAAATTCCCTAACAAAGTGATACAATTTCTCATTTCATGCAGCCCCATGATTTGTCCGACTCTTAGTAAAGCTACCAAGCAGAGAGTGCAAGGGACCATTGGCCATATTTTGTGGGGGCAGGCGTTACCCCCGAAGTAGATTCAATATCACTTGCTGCCGGATTGGGTGGCATCACCTCTCTAACAAATTTCTTTTGGGGGGCCTAGAACTGCCAGGGCTGGCCCACAAATGGCTTTGTAGCTTTAAGAACCATTAGACCCACTCCATAAGTCATGAACCCCTCGGGTAGCCTGGCGCTGCAGGCTTGATAGTGTAGATAGAGTGATGCTGCTTGCCGAACGCTGCATGAATAACCTCCATATGCCAGCTAAAAGCAAAATCCCAGACAAATGGGTTTTTACAGATTATTTTTGTCTGTGAAAGTAGCTTCCGGTGTGTAAGGTTCAAAATTTTAAAAAAACACGATTCCATTATCAAATAATCAAGTGCATTTTTTACCTCCTGCTTATCACCAGCCCCAGGCAGGAAGGTCGCACATTGGTATGGAAAGTACTACACACACAGCAGGCCCTTTATCTCATTTGCCATGCACAGACAACCACCAACATACCTGTGTACTTGGTTGCTCAGGAGGCACAGAATGGGAAATGGAGTCAGTTTAATGCTGCTGAATTTTTCCTTTGCAACAGATCTGAGCCTCAGGATTACTCCAAGTGCAACATAGGCTGGGCTGCACGTGGGAGCCTTCCATCCTTCAGACTCCATCACCTCATTTTCTAGGATGATGGGATGTTAGGTTTTTACACTGAACTAAATACATTTTATTTCAACATTCTCCCACCTTTTCCTGGGTTATCTCCTATAATCTCACATGTGTTTCTCAGGATAGATCACTCAACCATCGTTTAACCTTAGTGTCATACACTACACTTTTTTATTACCTAGAAAAAGTCACATCAGGATGTCTGCAATATGAGGTTTGCAAAGCCGGCTGCAAACTCCCTTTTCATTTTCACCTTTGTCCAATAGTCTTGCTTGTGATTGCTTTTTCTCTGTGGGTGTTTATAAAGAAAGCCGTCTAAAAGGTTATTTCAGAAACAGTTCAGAGTTTCCATGGTGCCTAACCAATCTACTTTGGAGAGGTAAAATACATACATCAATACTTTTTTTTACAATATGGGATAACCACGTAAATGAGCATTTTTGTTAACTTTTTCACCATTCAGATCAAGTGTTCTGTTAATCCGTTCCATGCAGGATAATAAGTGTCTGATTAATTGCTTTAGCTGGCTTTTGATGAGTATCTGAGGCCCAGATAAACAGCAAATAAAGGTCATTGCATGACAGGAAATCTTAGAACTGAAAATTGTACTGATGAAACTTTTTCTGTTTATTGCTGTTATCCCTACCCCTCTGGGACATGCATCAGTTATTTAAAAATATTTGTTGGTCTTCCGGGCATGGACAGCATGGATCATCTGTCCTGGGCTGGGCCCATTTCCAAGGCTGTCAAGATGCAATGTCTGGGGCACAACATGCACGTGCCATTCTACATCCTGATCCAAGCTTGCACATCAACGAACTGTATCTTTTTGCAGCTTGCACTGTCAGTGTGGTTTTCACGTTATTCAGCCAATAGGTTGACTTTCAGACATTGGGACACCACTATACACAAGCTCTGTAATTAACTCCCTTATCATGTGACATAGAACAACTGAGCTCCACGCAGCCTGCTGTTCCAGAGTCTGCCACACAACAAACTCACGTTAAAAACATAGTTCACATAATTTTGCCCAGAAGGAACCAGCAATGTTTCCTTTTCTCATCCAATGTGTCTGTCTGGCCATCATTCTCTTATCCCAGATATAGATGCAATTGCAGTGAAAAGCATAGTCATAGTAGTTTTAAAAAAAAAAACACCTCAGCTATGAGATACAATTAATGAACACTATGTGAAATGGAATACATTTCACATTGTTTAAAGCATCCGTCGCTTTTAGTATCTTTTGCACATGCAGCTGGGAGCAAGTGAGCCAATTGCTCAAACTATTTAATGCACCATCTCTTATAGAACGTACCTTCTAGCAACAGCTTCAAGCAACACAGTCCCATCAGTTTCTTTAACTGAAATCAGAGTGCTTCATACTTCCATCTGATTTCAAGCGTGGAATTTAACTTTCTGCAAAAGTGAAGCCTTGGGCCCTAACAGCCATAGCACATACCAGACAGAACTGAGCAGGGATGCTCTCCCCCTTCCTCACTCCCACAAGGTACTAGCAAACACACAGTGCCCACCTCTCCCCCAGTCAGATGAGGGAATATAGGTTCTGGGGAACAGCTAGCCCCCAGGACAAACTCTCAAGCCAACGGTATCAGATACAGAAAACCTCAGCACATTCTGCAATAGGGAACCTCAGATTCTCATATCATCCTACTGTTTTCCACCACTTTTACTCTGGAAATTCTCTTCCCTATGCTGATGAGCTGTTTATTCCCAGACCTTCTCTCCATCTCTTCACCCGAGTGTCAAGCCACCTGCCCAGCATGTGCCCTTCCTTCCAGCGATCCCTGAATTAGCCCCTCTCCTTTTATTTGCCTCTCTCTTGAGCTAATCTCCTTCTAATGGAACCTGCCCAAATATGTGTTGAAAAATTTGCGACATAGCATGATGCTTGCAAGCCTAAGTGTTATATCCCTTCCCTCCAACCTGATTTCTTGAGTCTATTTAGATTATAAACTCTTTTTGGAAGAGATTGCCTATAACTATACCTGTACAGTACACAACCGAGTGCTGATCCCGGCTGGTCCATAGGCGTTAATTATATTAACATCCTCATCAAGCCTCCACTGGGTAGGGTTTGGGGAGGCTGGGGTTTGGTTTTGGGTGTTAGTTTGGTTTGTGGCAGCACTGAGTTGTGGTTTTTTTCTGTCCACTAGAGTCACCAAAAAGATACCTTACAGTTTTCTGGGATATGGAGTGTTGTAGCCGTGTAGGTCCCAGGATATTAGAAAAACAAGGTGGGGGAAGTAATATCTTTTATTGGACCAACTTAAACTGATAAGACAGAGAGATAGAGAAGCTTTCAAGCTACACAGAGCTCTTCTTCAGGTCTAGGAAATGTACTCAGCATCATAGCTAAATACAAGAATGAGCAGATAGTTTACCATAAGTAGTTAGCAAATATTCTAAGGGATCATTCAAGGTCATAGCTTTGCTAGACAATACAAATCATATTCTTATTAAAAACACTAGCTTTATGGCTTATTAAAATAATCTGTAACCCACAAAACCCTCTTTTTGTCCTATGACTCCAGGGATGTTAATAGGCCACTTCACCTTGAACGGTCCCTTAGAATATTCGGTCACTACTGATGCTAAACTATCTGTTCCATCTTGTATTTAGATGCGACACTCTGATGACCTTTCCCAAACCTGAAGGGCTCCATGTAACTCGAAAGTGTCTCTCTCTCACCAACAGAAGTTGGTCCAGTAAAAGATATAATCTCACATACCTTGCATCTCTAGTTTTCTGATATAGCAGTTCCAGCTTACAAGAAACTTAAGAAGCCAGGGCATGAGACACAAAATTCCCTTTATGATAAAGAAAAGCACCAAATATACCAAGAAGACATTTAACAATGGCTGACTGGCAAAAAAAATTTTAAGCAGCCAATGTGATAGCTGCTTTTTGGATCATTTTTCCTGTGCCTAATGGAAGCTCATTACATTTAATAGAGATTAAAGGACAGAAACATTTATAAGTAAAATGACTAAAACTTTGTTAAGCAATATTAAGAATAGAGATGGGAAATACTGCACAATATTTTCTATTCACTAGTTCAGATTTTTTAAATATACTCACTGTAACTTCACACCCCTGAGTACTTTCTGCAAATATGCTAGCAACTGAGAGTTTAGAGCCAGTAACATTTGCAGATATTCATTTAGATGAATATTGAAAAATATTCACAGAAAGCAAGATTTCTCATGCATCATAATGAGAATTCACATCCAATCAGGTGCCAGAAATATACCTTCTTGTGACATGGAGGGCAGAGAACAACTCCTCGAAATTAACATATTACATAATAATTTAATCAAGAATGAGTTAGGGATCAAAAATACCTGAAATGTTGAACAGATGGAGCAGAAAACATCCCCTAACTCCCAGAAAACAGACTTCTTGGAGAAATTTTTTAAACCTGATTATTATCAGTTGAAAACATAGTATTTTGTTTCTGATACGCCAGTGTGGTGCCTTGAGAGAGTAGTAGAGAGTGCTTCATGCCCCACATTCTCGATGAATAGAGTTCCATAGCTGGACTACATCTCCCATAATGCACCACAGTCTACCCTCTGCCAGGACTGCTATAGCAAATCATTGGAACTTGTGGGCACCATTGCAGCATTTCTGAATAACTATTTTTTTGTATTTCAGGTGAAAATTTTGGAGGGTAGGTTGGTTGGGGTTTTTTGTTTGTGGTTTTTTTTTGGGACAAAGTCAGACTTGTATACAGAGAGCAAAGACTTTTTAAAAAAAAAAAGAAAATATTGTAAAAACCCAATTTTTCCACTCAATATTGTTTAAACAAATCAACTGTCCACCAGCCATAGCACTGAATGAGTAATTCTAAGAAAGAAATGCATTTCAGACCATGCTGGCAGGAAACTCAGTGAATTCCATCCTCCCTGGATTGAGCAAGTTGTTTGATGCAAGTCATCTGGCCTGCTGTTAGCTAAGCAATCATTATTGGATGGGTGGGAAATGGCAAAAGGATTTGCACTGGCAGAGTTTATGGCAATATGTGAAAACTTGCAAATTGAAAGAGTGATCTGGGCTGGGGCTGCTGGACACGGTGGCACTGTTTGCAACCTGGAGGTGCATTGTGAAACTGAGTAGCCAAAATCAAAACAAGAGTTGCTAACACAAAAAAATTTATCCAGAAAGGAAGAACTGCAATTTGAACTGCAAACATTTGTGCATGTATTCTGTGCTCTGTTTTTGTTAAAAGGCCTGAGAGTCAAGTCCCTAGCAGGTTTTCAAAAACCTGGGGATTATATTCTCCATTACATGCACAAACTCAGGAGAAACCGCCTTTTATCAATAAAGATGAGGATGGGCATTGATGTGAAGCAGTTCTGCCACAGAAAACACTGGTTAAATGACGCAGGAAATTAAAGATGTAAGGTTAGAAATGGACCCTGCAATGCATCTTGACAGGTGACAGTACCCTGAAGGAAACCACCCTTTGCCAATGCAGTCTTAGTTTACAGCGCTGGCTTCACTCCCTTCACAGTGTTTGTGAAGTTCAGGTAATACAGTTAGACAAGACTCAGAGGATGGAACTATGGATTTTATTACATTACTTCATAAAAGCATATTTTAACACTCCCTTGTTTAATAACCCACAATAAAAATATGCATCAGTTCCCAAGTTATATAACCACGAATTTAAGCACTTCTGCAGGTAGGAACCAACTACTCACACAACTTAAAACATGTCTACTCAATGAAGTTAATCTCTTAATAATAATTAAAACATACATCTGCATACAAAGTACAAATTTAGACTTTACTTCTGCAGTACAAGTAAGAGTAAAATTGGAAAGTTTATTTTTCCTGCTGAGAAAATTTGTTGTATCTGCCCACTCTCATTATCATTATCTTTTCCAAGAAGCCTTCAACTCAACATTAGGAGCAACTGGCATATCTGAAAAGAGAACTAAATTGCATGCCCAAAAGATAACCATGTACATAGATGACATATTGCTGTTTATATCAACCTTCTGGACTTCACTTGCAGAACTGCTGTAGATACTTAATTGATACATTTCCATATCAGAATTCAAAGCTAATGTGCATAAATCAACTGCTACAGTCTTTAGGACTGAAGGCAGAGTCACGAAGGCTGGCTTAAACATATGTCCCTTTGCGTTGTCTTTCTTGGGATTTTGATAGTTGGGTTTGAATATTACCCCCCAATGTCTCTGATCTGTATAAAGCTAATTATGTGCTGCTATAAAGCAGATTGCATGAGACATTGACAGTTGGAAAGGCCTAATGACCAGCTGGATGGAAAAAACTCATGTTGTCAAATGGTAACTTTGCCAGGATTTTTATGTTATTTATTTGCTACCAACTTGAATATCCAACCCTATGTTAAAAATCATCATCTAGTAACAAGTCACAGTTGGAGGCTGCAGTACGATTTGTTCTCTTAAATTCTGATTGTTCTTTATGGCTTTATTCCCTCACATGTCATTAAGTAGCTATAAGTAAATCTGCCCAGTCTACAGGAGAAAGAAAACACAAGGACAATGAGAGTAATCCAAGAAGTAGACTTTAGGAAAAGGGACAAGCTGTTGCAACATAGGGAAGAGTTTGTAGAACTTCATCTCCGGTTTAAAACTTATTTTTAAGGGGAAAAACTACAACTGTGTAATGCCTTGATTCAGGAAAACATTTCTGCAAGTACTCAACTTTCAGAATCTGGTCAGTTCCACTGAAATCTATGTGATCAGTCCAAATGCTGAAAGCGAAGCATGTGTGTCAGTGCTTTTATAGAGAGGGGCCTTAATCAGATGCAATGCCACTAAATCTATGAGGCTCCATTAGTATTTTAAAAAAGAAAACAAGCCCACCATCAGTGTATCTTTTCAGGGAAGAATAGCCTACTTGGGTACACCTAGTGAGATGTAGAAAACCTGACACAGGCAATAAATGGATTTGATGGGTCACGTTCTCCTCAGTTCATAAATTTATACTCTTGTTCTTGATAACACAGAAGGTCTCAATCCAGGTATCAAAAACTTGTGTGTGAAAATATAAAAGTACCAATGTTGCCAATAAATTTTTATAGCCTAAAGGGGCACTAAAGTTAAATTTGGACCAAAATTTGAAATGAATAATAATATAAAACCAAACTTCTGAATAATTTGCATTTGTTAAAACGAAGTTATCAGTGAATGCTGCTCAAAATCAAAATGCTACAGTGCTTACAACTGGCAGGAGAATCTGACTTGGTTGATTTGCATTGTCAAAAACAAAATAAGGGCTAAACATAAATCAAGTGCGGAATGAGCAATGGCCTCAAACTGGTCATCTGTGTAGAAAGACTTTTAGTGAATATCACCTTTAGGTTTTGTGCACTAACTTTAGATTTTGGGTTGCAAACAGTGCTGGGAAATGTTGGTCTGTTGAAAACCATCTCCTATTGGAATTTAAAGTATTATGGAGAAATTTCTTGGAAAATATGTCAGTATTTCTTTGATTAACTTACATCTTAAGTTATGTGTCAAATTTGGTCCAACAGTGCTTCATTAGAGGTGGATGGAGATGTCTTAGCAATAACCTCAAAATGTAGAAATCAAGTGTTCTTTATCATTCTTTTTCCAGCATTTGTTTTTTTGATTTACACAAGGGAGCTATCAGAAAGGAACAGTTTTATTTTGTATTATGCTACTTTTAAGAGTTCTATCAGAGAATGCCTGGAAAAATGATTCTGCTTGGGAGGCTGCTAGTTATTCAGAAATTAAGTTACCCTTATCATTAAAATGCTAAGCAAGGCATATCTAGCCCAAGAAACAGGCAAAAACAACCCTAAACTCCACATTCTACAGTCAGATAGAGAAAACTGAATTTTTCACATTAGGTTGAAAGAGTGGATTGTAACAAATAATGTAGGTGTGTGACTTCTGAAGTGACACTTCTTTATCCTTTTTGCAAATCCCTTGAATCTAGCCTGCTAATGGAAACACTGTCAATTCACATGAAAAGTGATTGTTTAGAGCTTAAGGTTTAGCTAAATGTGATTCTCCATTTTGCATGGTATGATTCATAATCCCCAATAAACACGTCTACTTATAGCCTTTCAATAGTAGATGTCAAAAAGGGGAAATCCCAGATTTCCCCTTTCAAACAGGAGCTTGCCATTTTAGCTAATTTAATTTTGGCTTTTTGCGTTGTCTTTCAAAGTGAAAAAACCATCTGTTTAAGATACCAGAAAAGAAATAAATACCTTAGCTAATATAAAATCCAGACATGGGTTTTAAGATACATGAGAGAACGTTTATTTTAATTTAGATACCACACCTAAATTTTGAGAGTCATCTTAAGCCACCAATTCAAGTCAGGGCATGTTTCCATGTGCACCTGTAAAGGAATGAACTAACACTAGTGCCACTCCACAAGGTAATTTCTGAGGAAGTGTATAAGGCATGATACCTTCCTCCTGGAAACATCTCTGACCAACCAGATTTCATCATAAACACAAGACATATAGATAATGGAATGATAGCCCGTATTATTTCCCTTGAACTTCAGTGGCACATATTACAATAAGTGATAATATTTTTGGTGTCTGTGGTACTTCAAAAAAAATCACTGTGGATAATAACAATGACAGTGAGTCATCAGTTCTCATGTTTCTTTGCACAATAAAGTATGATGACTTTAAAGAGCTTGAAAGCAAGCTGAGACTATATGGTTACAATCCATTATCCGAAAGTCCACATGCCCATAAAGTTTACAAGATAAAATCTATTTTCTGCTAAATCCAATTCTTTTCCAGTATCCATTGTTAAAATTACTATTTTCCTCTCCCAATGCTGAGCAAAGTAAATTTATTTAGGCAATAGAGATATGTGAGCAACCTGGGGTTTTTAATGAAACTGTCTAATTCAGAGGTACTGTAGATAGAAAAAAGTTTCTATACTTGAACTTTTAGTAGAACTTTCCTGTTAACATCAAAGAAGGATATTAGTCAATAAAAAGCATATGTACTTTTCATTAGAAGTAGAATATGGTTTTCTTCATTCAATAGGTAGGGAATAGCAAATTTACTCATTATAATATCACAACAACACTGTATGGCGGTAGCTTTATGATTATCTTATCCTGAGATTCTACCAGGTAATTTTTTTTTCTTTTTTTGTGAGGGGAAGATGTCTTTCAAATACAATAGTAATTTGTTGCTTGGTATTATGCCATGTAGATTTCATACATTAAACCAGCGATACTCAGACTGAGAGTTGCAAGCAGCAAGTGGCTCTTCAGTGTCTCTCCTGAGGCTCTTTGCAGCACATGCTATTAAACACTGTGATTTAATTCACCAATCTACTAACCAAACGGAATGCTTTTAGAAGGTTATTAACCAATTGTAGTTGATTAAATAATACTTGGACAGTCATAGCATAGCAAATGAAACAATGAATTCACACTATTGTGGCTCTTTTGGGTTATGTTGATCACTAATTTGGCTCCTGAATCAATGAGGTCTAACTATCACTGTGTTAAAACAGTTAGCTATTGAGGCCTCAATTTAGCAAAATACCCAAGCACATGCCTAACCTCAAGCATGTGAGTAGTCCCATTGACTTCAACGGGCCTGAGACAAATGGGTGCTGTTGCATGCTGACCACTTCTGAAGATTGGACCACTAACAGGGGTGGCTAAATGGGAGCTGAGTTGTTTGAAAGATCTAGCCGTTAAGCAATAAAATTGCCATTATTATGCAAAGAAGAGAAGTCAGCCATTTCTAACAGAAATACACATTTCTGTGTGTTATTTTTCCTGTACTCCTGTCTATACATGACAAACTGAATCAGCCCACTAACAAGACAATTATCCTTCCAGGTACCATCCTGAACTCCTACTAAATGTATACAGTCAACGACACTACTCAAATGCATAGTTCAAAGTAAAGTCTCTCCCTTGCAACAATTCACTCTTCAGAACCACCCTGGAGCACTGAATCATTTGTTATCCATGGTCCTGTAATCAAGCCACCAATACATACATCACCAGGAATCCTGAGAAAGAGGCAGCTCAGCGTTTTGCACAATGTAATGAAATAAAAAGATATTTTTCCTCTCTTTTGTTAATAAGGCTGTTTTATACTAGCCCAATTTCTACTCCTATGTAGCATACACACAAATGGTTTTAGAGATTGATTAATAATCGAAACAAAGCTGAAGCATTTAATCAATCTCAGCAACAGTTTATTGCTTTGTATACTACAAAGAAATAGAGATAATCCTTTAATTATTGATCAGTCTGGCTACAATCCTGTCAGCTATGTTGCCCTTATTTATTTACATTTTTGTTGAGCGAGTTTTAAAATTGCACTGGCCTTGGAGACAAAAATGTATTTACTGGAGCTTCAGGCATATTGATCTACTATTCATGCCAAGACATTTTTGTGGGGGCAAATTATATAATTAACATTCTAACGCCCACTAGCCGATCAGGGTCTCTCTTTTTCCAATCAAATGCATATCTGGGATAATTGCACCTCACAAAAACATTTCATTACCCTCCTGCACTATCCAATCGAATCTACTCTTTATAAAAAAAATCGAACAAATATCCAAGGATCTGAGTGTTTCATGAAAACATAGGGCCAAATTCATGGCTGGAATAAGTGAGCATAACTCCACTGATTTCATTGAAGTCACATTCACTTATGGACCCGATCCTGAGACCATCACTTGAGGAAAAATTGAATCAGACCTTCTGACAGCAATTAATTGGACGAAATATCTATTGTGTAAAGGGAAATGACTGCATGACGAAGTTAGAAGGCAAACAGGAAGTGAAAGCAGGGTATGGGATTGGTTGCAGTTGAAAACGGTGGGGACTAACAGATGAACGGATACCAAAGAAAAAGCAGTGCAAAGGCAATCAAGGTCAGTCTGATTTAGAAACCAACCACTGGCTACATGGAGAGACATCACGGGCCAGCACATGACTAGGCTTGGTTTAGTGGGGAAATAAGCCATGGACAGGAATAAATGGCAGTGCTGTATTGCTCCCTAGGTCTGTAAAGATGCTTTAGAATGACAAAAATTTTATCTATTGGTCTGACAATATGGGGAAATCAGTTTAGTATAATTTACAAGTTTTGGTAGCTGCATCATGGAATATTTATTGCGTAGCGATTTGTCCATGAAATCAAGGGACTGTAGTATGAGTCTTCCAGAGCAGGCACAATGGTGGGCCTTTAAGTGGTTGCCTGTTACAGTGGCAAGACCTCAGGCTTATGGGATGGATGAAGCCTCAGGAAGCCAGTTTGATCAAATTTGTCTGCAGGGGAGGGTAGGAAACCCCCTCACACAGAACAAGGAAGCCAAGATACTGATGCTAGCCTTTCCCATCTTAGAGAGTGGGTGGATCATGGAGCCTGGCAGAGACACCTAAGAAGCTTTAAGGAGCAGAAGGAAAGAGAGGCATGTTTTCATAACAGGAGGTGGGTCCTCTTTAACTGTAAGATCAGATCAGGAGGAAGGAAGATGCAACCCTAAAAACCCCTCAAGGCCAACTGGCAAAGCGTTCAGTTCTGTAACAGCAACACCTGCCAGATCTGACAAACTCACTACACCCAACATTGCTGACATCATATTTAACTGTCAAGACTTGTGTGAGGTATCAAATGAAAGCATACATCACACTGATCATCATAAGCATTGTGAGATGTGTATGGTTGGTATGTAAGGAGTTGTGTATACCTACTGAAATATGTTTTAAACTATATAACCAGGCAGAGTTGACGAACAGGCTTTCTGCCAAACTTATGTTTATTCACCTATCCCTGTCTGTGATGTAAATTAAACCAATGCAATGGAATCCCCATTTACAAGTTCAAATCAACAGGAAAAACATGTCAGTGGGGGGGAGGGGTTTGTGAAACAAACAGGAGTAGGGGAAGACACCTTGGAGCTTGCATTCCAGGGAAAGTACCACAGGGATCATCCTGGCTTTGGGAGACAAAATGAGTTTGGAAAATATAAGGGAAGCAAAAAGACATTTTGTCATCCATTTGTCAAGGGGGAGGAAACCCCTTGAAGTACATGGGCTATTCATTAAAACCTGGATCCCGGTTATGACTGAAAACCAGCAGTCCAGTGAAGACTGAATCCTTGGGAGAGAATCTACTGCATTAAGTAGGAAAGGTAACTATTAAGAAGAGTAGACCTACAATTGCATATTATGTTTGTTTTATACAAATTCCGCTTCTATTATTCTTGTGTCATAGGGTTCACTAACCAGCTCAGCGACTCCTTCTGGCTGCCACGGGGATTAGCTCTGCCATCCAGTGCACCCTCTCCTGGTGGTGCATCGCCCCTTCTCATCATCATCTGCACCCCACATCAGTCCTCTTCATGACTCAGCCTTCCAGCTGTATCACCTTCCATGTTTTCCCCTTTCCAGGGTGGGGTGGGAGGAGGAGAGCATTTCCTTAAATAGTCCAGCCATTTTTCCAGTGGCAAGTGTGGCTAGTCCCAGCCCAGGGACCCTGTGGATTGCAGCCTCCTGTTGCACCTCAAATTCCTCTCACTGTTGCTGTCTCTCCCTGAGACTCTTCCCCATGATTCTAGAACCTTCTTCACCTTTCCTCAGGTCTTGCAACTACGCAGTTTCAGCAGCCAGCCAGGAGCTCCCATTGCTTCCCCAGTCCTTGCCCACAGTTCCTCTGTGGAAGGTGGCGCAGCTCTTTGTCTCTAACAGCCTATCTTCACTTCTTGAGCTCCAGGCAGTGACTAACCCTGCTCTGCCCTGCAGCTCCCTTTTATGTGATCCTGCCAGGCCCTGAAAGGTTGCTTCCTGCAGCCTCCCTGGATTGGTTTCCCCTGCACAGCTTCTCTAAGTTGCTCTTAGCCCCTTTCTTGCCCGTGTGGGGTGAACACTCCATCATATTTTCTAACTACTTATTTGAATCCCTGTTCAACAATAAACTTATTTTTGCTTTTATTATAGACACATCTCAGTGTTGTGGCATAAGCAAAATTGTGACTTCTCAGTTGAATCAAGAAAGTTGGTGTGTATAATACTCCCTTGGAAACAGAGAACATGGCATTACTAAGAGTATCCAGTTATAGGGGTTACTATGAAGTTCAGGAACTGCGGTGCACCAGAAGTTAACCTCCAAGGCAAAGTAGGGACTGACACAGCCCTGAAGAGCGGAGTGCTTGAGTGGCTGAAGAGCTGGCAGTGGGAGGAAGCTGACATCCAACTAGCACAAGAAAGACTCCCTCATGGTGGAGGCAAGGAGGTAACAGTGACACTCACTCCTGGGGGTGATTAAGCCCCACAGAAGATCTGACCTAGAGAATCAGTTAGAGAGAGAAAATCCACAATTCAGAAGAGAAGCCATGTGCAGGAGAGGGATATCCTGGACACCTCGGAGGATTCTGCCATAGTCCAAAGAACTCCCCAGAGCAGTGAGGAAACTAAGGCAGGGAAATATGTCCAGATGTGTATTATTTTGTCTGTGTCTGGTGCTATCTACATGAAGAGTAAATGGGTTTGAATTCCCATGCAAAGTCTTTCAGTGTGTCTGTTGATGTCACTATCACATGCACCATAAAAGAACCTGCAAACCCACAGTGCCTCACAGTTGGGCTATGTCTACACAGCTCACTTCTTTCAGCTGCATGTACAGCATACACCTGCACTGCGTGCCCCTTCCGCCCCTGTTAGCAAGCATATAAATAGAATGTAGCCACTAAAGTACACGTTAGGAAAGTGAAGACAGACACACCTGATAGGTGTAGATATGTATACAACTGCATGTGATACACGTTCTCTACCTACCCAAGCAGTGTTTCCACATCTACACTGGTATTTTTAGCAGCATAGTGACCCACTGCTTCTTTGTGGCTGGAGCCTCTCTCACCTTCCCAAAAAAAACCAAAACTCCCTCAGTGGGAAAAGGCTTGAGCAGGGAAGGATGAAGGAAAGACTTGAACAGCTCCCTGCTGCTTTCTCTCTGCCAGAGCTTTTCCCTAACATGCAGCTGGACACAACCTAGTTTTTACTGCAGCATGTAACTACATTTATGCTATGTGCCACCACCTGTTGTGTGTAGTGCAGACCTAATCTTGGAGTTCTGGGAGAGGGTGTGCTTCTGGGCTGAATGAGGGACCAGCACCGGTCCTAGGGTCCAAGGGCAGCTGGACAACATGGTCCCTTTTCCTCCAGGATGGTGATGTTTTCAAGGCATGTCCAAAGTAAGGTGTCTCAGAGATATTTCCAGGAAGGTGCATGCCTTCTTCAGAGCTGTACCTTAAATCAAGACCTAGAACTTAAAGCATCAATATGGTGCCTTTTAACGTATAATTGCTTTATAGCTCATATGTTATCAGTATTAGTCTGGTCGAACAGATATTTAATTGGCCAGTACTTGAAAACCAAACACAAGGCAGGCAGTAGTAACCTCTGGAACTGCTTCAATTTCAAGCTTCACCAAAAGTAAGGTATATTAATTTTATATGGAATATTTACAAAAAAAACTCACTATTTAACCTTGGTTTGGACTTTGGCAGATAATTACTACAACCTTTCTTTTGGCAACAGGACAATCACATCAAGATAATATTGGCTTGTTCAAGGTGTGTAGTGAAGAAAAGGGGAAATAGCAATCCTCGAACTGTTGCAGAATGTCAATGACGCTTCCATCATGTTCTCTTATAAGGTACAAATATTAAAATAGTCAATAATAATAATGCATTTGGACTGGAAATAGAACATCCAATACTCACAATGTAATCCAATTTAGATCATTCTGAACTTCCTCCAATTATTAGAAAAGATCCCAAGACATGCGGTTCTTTACAAGTACTTGGAACAAGACTGCTTCTCATGTCTGACACTGTTTTAGATGTTTTATGTTAAATAATAAATTATCCATTTGCCTTCAGAGCCCCCTGCTCTAAGGCATAGTTTCTCAACCTGTGGTACCCTCTGGGGGGTATGCAAAACACAGGCAGGGGATACCGGGGAAAAAACAGAGTGAAGGGGAAGCGTGTGGCAGCTGCCAACTTCTGGGGAAGCCGGGAGGCAGCAACCCTCTTCGCACTCAGTCCCAGCTACATGAAGGGAGCCGTGTGGCAGCTCCCAGCTCCTGGGGAATGCGGGCTGCAGACCCCCCACTTCCCGCCAAGTCACAGCTCCCAACTGGGAAGCAGGCAACAGCCTCCAGCTTCTGGAAAAAGCTGGCGACAGCCCCCTGCTTCCCGCCTAGTCACAGCTCCCAGTTGGGAGGCAGGCGGCAGCTGCTAGCTTCTGGGGGGAGGCATAAAGCAGCCCCCCACTTCCCGCTGGGTCCCAGCTCTGAACTGAGCGCCCAGTGGCAGCCTCCTGTGTCTCAGAAGCTGGCCTTGCAGCTGGGTGGCAGCCACCAGCGCCCCAGTTCCAAGTCGAGGGACAGCCTCCAGTGCCCCAGCTTGAAGACAGGTAGCAGCTGCCTGCCAACATCCCTGGGTCCCAGCTGGTGCAGAAGCCTCTTCTGCCCCAGCTCGGATAGGGTGGCAGTCACCCACCTCCCGGGCTGGCAGCCAGGCAGCAGCCACCTACAACTTGCCCAGGTGGCAGCCCCCCTCCCTGGCTCAAAGCCCAGTGCCCAGAAAACTTGTCCATTTCACTGCTCTAGCTGAGCAGTTACCCTCTTTTCATGTCTCTCTCTCGCCCTCCTTTCCTGTCTCTCTCTCACCCCTTCCTCCTTTCAAATTTATGGCATAAAATTTGGCGCAGCGCTTTATATTCCCCAGCATTGGCATGCTGTGCAAAGCCTCCTAACTTTGACCAACTTCACCTCTAGCCCAGGTACATACTTGAGTTGCGCACCCCTGGTGTACAGGTGGTAACTACACTAGATCTGACATCAAGGCCTTATATACTCAGCCCTTCTTGCAACATATGGCTCACATTAGTCTATAAATATAAAATCCCACGAAAAATTGAGTGTTGGGGTACTTATGAAAATTTTCAGAATTTAGGCGGTACTTGCTACTTAAAAGGTTGAGAAACATTGCTCTAAGGAATCTTGGGGGACCATATTGCATGGACTCAGCACCTCTATAGTGTGTTCAGACTGTTAGGTTTAAACAGCACTTAAAAATAAATACATAAAAACAGAGCTGTGCTAAACTAGCTGTTTCTCTCTGCAGGGGGTTTGTGCAAACATTTTTTTCCTAGTTATATGTTGCATCCCTCCAGCTTTACTTTGAGGTTCACGTTCAAATGAGTTCCAAAAAAGAAAAAGAATAAAAAAGAAAAAGACTCAGTCAAAACCATCTAGTTCAACAGTTTTCTGTCAAAAACATGCAAAAACACCCAAGTCCCCCTTTGTCATGGTTTTGATGTGAAATTCTAAATTGGCTTGGGTTTGCTCAAAACTGGATCCATGTTCACTTGAAAAGATTTTTGAACTTAATGAACTTTTTGACAAACCTAGATTGAATCTCAAGTTTGTTAAGAACAAACTGAATCCTTTCATGTTGTTTCAGGTTTTGTTGTCAACATGTTGCTGATATATTGAAAGGCCACAAAGACATGGAAAATATTGAAGTACAGACTGTTACAGAGGAAAGACCTCCACAGACTTTCTGTGTAATTACCGTGCTAGACTACATTGAAAAACAGGCAGAAGTGACTAATGAAAGACAAAAAATGTTCTCCCATTTTTAGTTGGAAATTCTAATGAAAACATTTTCCCATCAGGTTTACTCTTTGCAAACAGATCAAAGTTCCTTAATATATCTGAAATGCTTAAGAGCTCTAGATGCTCTGCTTGGATAGCATCAGATTCTGGTCCATTTTTTCTTGGGCATAGAAAGTAGAAAAATCAATTTAGGGAATGCAGTTCCTGTTCCCAGCAGACATGGGTTTAGGGTGGAACCATGTACTCAGTGGGCATGATGCACTTAACTGAAGGATAACAGAGCTGCCACATGGACATATGCTCTCTGGGGGGTATAGAAAGAATTCTGGCTGACACATCAGAGTTCTGCTTCTGATCAGATACAAACACTCCAGAAGGCATGCAGGGAAGCTCTTTATTCTTCCTATTAAATTCAAAATTGATACTAACAACATTTTTCACTGGGAAAGACTAGCACTTTCAGTGGCTCTAATTGGGTCACATGCCATTGTCATAACATTTGGTTATCCTTGCCAAAGGGTTACATTGTTTCAGTAGTTTAGAAACACAAAATTAAAGCCTTCCCTTTGCTGAAGGAGCAAGAGGAGTTCTTGAAGACATAAGCACTTTTCATATCTGAGCAAACAGAAGACAGGTATACCACCTGAACTTCTTGGGAAGTGACCTCAGCCCACATTCCCATCCTCAAGGGGTATTCTAAGGATAGGTACTTTAGAGTTTACATGGTGCTCAGATACGACAGTGATGGGGTTATTTAAGCAACTTAAATAGATGGTCAAATTGGTTTGAGCTCCTTTGTGAACAGGAAAGTCTTGAAAGAAATAAATGCCTATGTGCTTTTAATGACTGAGTGCTCAGGATTGTTTCATTCCAAGAACTTGGAAGCCATATACTCAGCAAAAGGAACCCCTCCTACACAGTGCTTAATTTGTAACGAAAGAGGTGCCGGGGCTCAAGCAATTTTTGTATTTCATAACAGACACGGCAAGCCTAGAGGAAGTGGGTCTCAGCCCTAGCAAGCCCTGGCATAAATTAAGCACTGCTGATACAGCTCTTTAACTCATTTCAGGGCGTTGGGGCTCTAAAATGAAATATCTCCAATTAAGTTTTGAAAATTAAGTCCCAGTCTTACCACAGTCAAAGGTGCACACTGAGGATGTCAGACAAAAAACAGATTTAAAGGTTGTATTGGAAGCTAATGTTTCAAAGGAACAATACAGGGTTTACAACACAAGAGCAAGAGGCATCCAGGTGGGGGTACGGGCTATTGGTGGGTACAGAGTCATTGGGGGTCGGTGAGCAGAAGGAGATCATAGCCTGAGGTGTCCTGGATGGGGTGAAAAGCGGGGGTTTACAGTGCAGGAGACATAATGGTGATGGGGGAAACGTTATGCATTACAGCGATCGCGTGGGGTGCGGGAGAGGGTGATCTCATAAGTTCGTGACGACGTGGTGTCCCCCATGGGGTCCGTGGGGTGGCGGGAGCGTGTTGAGATTTCACAGAGTTCTACTTCGCGGCGCTCACTCTTCGTGGTACTGCCTGTGGCCGGTGATGTGCTCCACGTAGATGTCTCGGGACCACCGGATGCAGTCCAACACCATGAGGCATCGCATGAGGTGGGCGTAGCGCCAGCTGACGCCGCAGGCCCGCAGCACGGCTTCGTTGCAAGGGTCCCAGGCGCCCAGGGCTCCCACGATCAGGGCGTGGACCTGGGCCTTGTAGCCCCTTGCCCTCAGGGCGTCGGCCAGTATTAACATAGTCTCCTTTTCCGATATATGTTCTAAGCCACATAGACAATGAACATCTTCTCCTTAGCTCCAGCCATGGAGTTCTTGTGTAGTGTGAACTCAGCATGTTTTACAAAAGGGTGCAAAATAAAAACCTTAACATTCCTCCCCTCCATAGATTTTGTGTGTCCCCAGAGATCTCAACATGGACTTCTATCTCCAGAAGTTCCACAATTACTTCAGTGAGAATGGGGAGGTTGCTTAATTTATGCACTTTTTTTAAACCTATAAACCACAAATTAACATAACGAATCCAAATTACAAATAGTTTCCCATAAAGTGAAGTAATCAAGAGACACAAATGTAGTCCTTCTCAATGGAGAACTCACCAAATACATGTGGAATAGACCGAAGATAAGACATCAGCTTATCAACTCTGATTAAAGAGATCCCATTCCAGACCTTGGGTTGAATTATAACTTCTGGAATAGGATTTTATGGAAAAGGTTTTCCAATAGACAACTCACCCAAAGATGAAAAAGGAAGAAGTGTTATTTGGTTCTTTCAAAAATCATTAGATCTGCTTGGTACTGTTGGCCTCAGATGATGCAAATGGAGAAAATGAAAGATCAATTTGAGTTAAGGGCAGCAGACGGCGTTCCTTTCATGGGGAAAAGTATCTTCTTTAAAATACTGATTTGCAACAATAAAATTTCAATTGTGAAGCTTCAAGGAAAGATATCAAAGATAACACATCCAGTTATGGTATTGGTCAGGAGAGGGGAAAAAAAATCAAAGTTCAACTCTTTAAAGAATATCTTACACACAGCAAGCATAACCTTTGGTTCAACACTTAGAGCTATCCTGATAGTTGATATCAATAGGGAAGAAAAAAGTTTAACCCCAGAATACATTATATTCTTGCAAAAGTAACAAATTGGTTCATATAATGGATGCATTAACAGTGTCTCATTTCTGAAAGTTCAGTTGTCACACTCCATCTTCCACGTGTTTTGCCCATGTAGAAGAGAGTTTATTGAATTTAATTCTTAAGAGGATACATTTTTATATCAGTGGTTTCTCCACCCTTGCTTTGAGAGATATTACTTTAGATATGTGTTTAAATCGTCTGTCATATCCCCAGTAAGAGTTAGCAACTAATTGGACAGTCATACAGCCACTGGTAAGGTAAGCAGAAATCTTTAAAAGTTATTTTACAAGAGTGGACAAAAAATATCACATGTAGTTAATAGATCATGTAGAGTGGGGAAATTTTATAACACACACACTTCATTTTTACTTTATCTGTCAGCTTAGAACATTCCTAAAACGTTGCCAATATCTTAGCAACTAACGCTGTAGTGAAGAGTCACAATACTATGTATAGAAATTGGAGTGGATTCTGCTCTCCTTCCTTAAGATCTCGCTTGCTGTTGTTTTGGTGCTGGGGGGCTGGTTTGGTGATGGTTTGTTTTTTGTTTAGTTGGTTGCTTTTATTTGGGGTATATAGAAGCGTGTCTCTGGATAGGTTTGTCTTGACCTTCTCTTCAGTTCTGTGACTAGGTTTTGCAACATTTTAGAAATAGTCACAGGTCCTGGATTACTGAACTACCTATTAAAAGGAGTTAAGACTCAACCCAAACCTGACAAAATCTCACCTTCAGCGCTCATAAACATTGTGATCGGCTTTGTTGGCTCCAGGGTCACAGAGAACCAAAGTTGATTTGGTGAAACAAATGCCACAATTATGGCTGGTAAGGCTGGGTCCTAAGTCGCTGAAGGCCCTGAAAATTAATAACAGAACCTTTAAATAGCACTAGTGATGAACAGGGCCAGAGATAGGTGCAAAGAATAGGTGTGATGTGCAAAACACAGCAGCATACGTCCACAGCACAAGGAAGAATCTGTGTGTTGTCTTGGGCTTCTACACCAAACACATCAAATTAAAATAAACCAGTTGAAAATAAATGCAAGAGGCATAAGCAGTGTCTTCTGGGAAGACAAAAGATGAAGAATATATTCTTCACTAGTGTCATATCGGTTTATACAATACAATGTACAGGGATACAGTAATTTATTTAGTTTGCTGGCAATTCTGGAAAATGTTTTAAAACATTTGTTTTGAGGCAACCCAACACTGATTTTTTTCTAAATTTTTTGGTGAGTTGAAAGATCAAAATATTTTATTTTGAGTCAAATTAAAATGTTGTGTTTGACCCAAAACTCCAATGTTTTACTCAAATTCTCAATACTTTAAATCTTTTTGGGGGTGGGGGAGTCATACAAACAAAATTAAGGGAAATTTCTAACTGTAAAATTATTCTCCAGTGAAAAATAGAAATGTTCTGAAAATGTCAAAATGAAATGTTTTTTTCCAGATTTTTTTCTCGTCAAAACAATTGGGCAAATTTGAAGTGAATTCGCAAAATGTTTTAGACCTGTCAAAGTCACATTTTTTGCTGAAAAAGAGTTGTAGCAAAAAAATTTCACCTAGTTCAAGCAGTAAGGAAGACTAGTAAAAAAAATTCAAACTGTTTTTGATGGAAATTGCACTTTCAGATAAACAACATAATCTTTTGATTGGGAAATGCTGACACTTGCCTCATGGCTTTTGTATTTCAATAGTCTGATTTCTCCCTTCTCCTCTATGGGATTGATTCCCTATCGGAAATACATTTCCCGCAGTGCGTTTTACCAGAACTTCCCATGATGCACTGCCATCTCTTTCCCACAACAGAGATTGATGCATCATGCAAACTGTAGTCTAGCCAGGGAGACTGATCTACAGAGGACAACGGGAACATGAGGCACTCAGACTATAATTCCCATAAGGCACCATAGCAGCATTTCCAAATCAAAAGTTTTGGATTTGGGCTAAACATTTTTGGATGAAATTTTTCAGTTTTTAATTTTTTGTGGAAAAAAATCAATCATCAAAGTTTCCATAGAAAAGACTACCATTTTTACCAATTTTAGTCATCAGTCTATTAGGATCCTCAGATGTCCTATCATTTTAAATATCTCCAGATTGTATTATGTTTGCCATTTACAGTTTGAAAATAATATTATTGGAAAATTGAAATGTCTATTTTTAGTTGCCTTAATATGCAAGCCTCTCTCCACAAAAAGTATTAACTTTTCTCCCTATTTCTTTTAATCCTCTTACACAGTGCAGTGCCAAATTATTCTCGCTCTCTTGAGCACCTAGCAGTAGACACCCTTGGAGAGTTGATTGCAAGCTACAAACATGATAAATTTTTATTTGCAAAACTTATGTTAAATAAAGCAGGAAGTAAAATATATCTTGGAATGAGCATCACAGATTTGCTTTTGTAGTAATTAAAGGCCCTGTGATCTTGTTACACAGTGTTAAAATGATTCATCAGTCCAAATCAATTTTGGATTTTAACACAGCAGGACGGCTGCCTAGCACTGCTGCCGTCCATCAAGATGTATTTGCCTCCAACAGGACCATATTAGCCAGGGCATGGCAGGCTTTCTACCCCACCAGGGCAAGGATGAAAACAGGTGCCTTCTTGTTCTTTCCCAGCTACAGAGTGACAGCAGCAGCAGCATGCACTACTTATCCATATCTGGGACATATCTGCTTAAGTGGGTGGACTTCACCAGCTGCACAAAAGCTTTTTTTTATTATTATTGGTGTTGACACTCTCCCTGCCCCCACTCCCAACACTGTCACAGTTGGTTTTTGGAATTCACATAATGGCCCCCCTCCTCTCTGCACTATTGTTTCAGACTCTCTACAAAATCTAGCAGACAGTCCTGTGTTATTCATGTTCAGTTCAGGTTTCCAAGCTCTTTTTTGTAACTCAGATGTAAAAAATTACTCTCTTTTAAAAAGTATGCAGATATTCTCAGGTAATTTCATGACACAAGGAGATAGTGGCATAGCCATTGATACCCAGTGCCTATAACTTAATCCTTAACCTTTGCTACCAGTATCTCCATATTAACTATTCACTTCTGGGGAATTAATAAAATGGTAGATTAGCTTCCTTCATGACAATGAGGCTCTATTCCCTCTTAAAGACTCCTCTATCACTCACAGTTTTCAGGAGAAGCATCAGTCGCCTCTGTGTCCCCGCAAAAACTGTCCTCCCAAGGCTAGAAGAAGTAACTTGATCCTCTGGCCTCTTGGAGGAAACAACAAATCCATGGTCTGCCGTGGTCTCCTCCCTCACTTAATACAAATGAGTGACGGGGAGTTTCTCCTATCAACCCTAGTGGAGCCTGCTAGCGTCCCTGAGCCTCAAACCCACATCATTATTGTTGCCCCAAGTTTTTTTTCCCTTCTCTTGCTTCAGCTCTCCCCAAGATCTATTTTTCCTCCCTCTTCACAGATCTCTTCTATACACACTGCCGAGCTGAGAGCCTGCCCAGCTCTCCTGGTAGAAAGCCCTCCATTTTTCCCTGGTGTCTCTATATTCTCAGCATTCTTTCCAAGAGCATATGCTCACGTGACCTCTGTGGAGAAGAATTGCCAAAAAACATGGTTCTTAAAGACCCCAAAACCCTAGCAGGCCTCTGTTAGCGCAAGCCCACCCTATGACACACAACATCACATCCACTGAAAGTCAAGATGTTCTTTCCAGTCATGAATTGCTATATACTATACTTAACTTCTACAGTCAATTATCCCCCAGTATTTCACCTTAGAAGTCTTTATAGTAATTTCTAACACATCACAAAAAATAAATAAATAAATAAAAGGAATACAGAATGGGGACTCCCCCAAATAGTCTACCTTTTGCCAAACTAACCACCTAAATTGCATCAAGTAAAGGAAGACGTGCTGTTGGTATGCACCAACCTTGCATTATTGCCAGCATCCAAAGTAACGTAATATGTTCAAGTTTTAGAGTCACAGGTTTTTTGTTTTAAAACATATTCTTCATTGTGCCAAGTTTTCCTCTATTTGAAATTGATTCATCTACCTTATATTTTTGCTAAGCAAATGCTAATAAATGTGTTACCAACAATGGAGATACAATAGTGGTATATTTGCACTTTTATAATGCTTTTATTCAAGGATCTCAACATGGACAACATGCAATTATCATTTCAAGTGTAACTATGTATTTATTATCAATACCTCCTTAGTTAAGGACTCTCTTTAGATCTTCAAGTTCTTCCAAATTATCAGCCCTAATTTCTTACTAACTTTTCAACATAGATGGTATGTTGCAAAAGATTGCTAAACAATTGCCAATTGCCACCTACCTACTATATTGGAACCGCATGTCAATCGTTTGCATTCTAAATGCATTGTCTACCAGGACTTAGCAAAGACAGCAGATTTCTACTTTGCCATCTCTACCTCCCCTCCAAAAGTTTGAACTAATCATTCAAAAATTTCAACAACTGTTGTTGGATGTGAACAAACTGACTTAATTTAATGCCAAAAATCAAACCATTCTTGAGCCAAGCAATCACACAGAGTGCAATCAAATGCTTTGCAAGTGTCCAGGGACAAGGTTGTAAGATATATCAGTATTTTTAAATCCTTCAAAATGAAATAAGGATCTTAAATTATCTGCTGCTCTTCTGTGTAATATTTGTATCAAAGATGCTATGACTTCTGAATGTTATCTCAAGTGTTAGAAAGACTGTTGGACTCAGGAGTAACTAATATTTGTTTATAATTACATATTGTAAAAGATTCCAGTTCAGTTTAGGAAATAGTGTAATTGCATTATTCACTGTTGAGAAATGTTCCCACTTCTATAAGATTTCTCTACACACCTGCAACAATTTAGGAGCTAAAAGATGGTTGGATTCTTATTAAAAAAAAAGAATTGGCCCCTGGGAAGGCAAACATATATGTCATTTAAACTCAAGTCTCTAACACTGCCATTTGCAAATAATTAATGCTGCCCTAGTATTCCCTATATGAATACTGTAGTAGCATTAACATTAGTTAAACAGCTGTGGCCCCAGCCCTACAAAGACTTATGCATGGATTTTACTTTATGCACATGTGTAGTTCCAATTTTGACTAGAATACTCTTGTGCATAAACTGAAGCATATACTTCAGTCTTAGTAGACTCAATGTCTACGGGTATATCTACACTGCAGTCAGAGGTGTGACGGCAGTACACGCAGACATAGCCAAGCTAGTTTTGATCTAGCTAGATAGAATAATAATAGCACTGAAGTCTAGGCAGCACGGGCTGCTCAGGACCCTGGGTATTTACTCGATAATCCAGCCCATGCTGCTGCAGTTTCCTTGCTGCTGTTATTCCAGCTAGCTAGATCTACATGCATTGAAGCCACACCTCTGACTGTCATGTAGATTTATGTACACTAACATTGTGAAGTTAAGAATAACATTCCTTCTAGAAGTATTACAGTTCTTCTTGTTTACAGCTTGCAAGAAGAGTTTTTTCATCTACACTTCTGCATTTTGGAACAGTAATTAATTTAAACAAACAAGGGAAAAGGTTTCAGTCCAATTTAAAATGGGGAACACTCTCAGCTGAGCTAGTTAGAGATCACTGAATTAATTTAGGAAGAACGGCATGTCTGGCTGTCAGTAACTTTAATTGGCTAGCCAGAAATCTAGCTACCTAATTTCCAGACTGATAGCATCCTATCTTAAATTGAAAACTGAAAAGAATTCTTCTTCCCATATTCTTCTTCTCAAGTTTTATTTAATTCATCTCTCTATTAAGATACTTCATTGAACAGCCTTTAGGAGAACTGATAATTGTGTTCCAGGATAGAATCCTATTTTTATTTTTTTTTATTTCACAGAAAGTTTTTTCATGATCTTGCTTCCCCCGCCCCCCTTTTTCTTCTTCAGTATGAAACATCAAATAAAATAGTCTTCCTAAACCCAGAAACTAGGCAGCGGGTGGATACTGAACCTTCATTGAAAGTCAAAAGAAGATTCAAAAGCCTGATTTTGATACATAGATATACATACAGATATAATTGTAATTTTGTCATGTATTTAGTCTCTATGGCCAACATTTTTGTATTAATTTTTTTTATTTATATCTGTTTCTATTATAAGATCAACATGGACACAATCATTAAAGACAACAGAATACAGTGTACAATTGGTTAGACTAATTTAAGTTTTAATTCCTTCTTTTCAAACAATTATATAGGGTGTAGCAAAATGATGAGAACGTTCACAAACATGGTATAGTATTCTCTCACTTGAAAGAAGGCTTTGTGCTGTATGTCCTTACCTCTGTTCAGAGAAACAGGACTTTATATATTTCTGCAAGTAAATAGGTTGCACTAAGAATATACCAGACTCTCAGCACCAATTTTCCTTCAATGGTCCAAGTTATGGCTTTTTGCTCAGCATAAGGATCTATAGTATATTTTTAACAAATTCCAAATCAATGCACTATTTTTAAAAAAAACATGATATCCTACAGTGATGGAGTAGGCTCTCTCTCCAAAGCCCTGGCAAACATTCTGAAAAGGGGAGTGGCAGATATTGCAACCCCATCCAGTATCTTTGGGAGCCACTGTATTATATTTATGAATGGTTTATCTATCCATGTGTTTTACCCCATGGGAAACAGTTACAACAGTTCCTCCAGGAAATAAAAAGAGTGATGGGTCATTAAGGTGACTTTCTGAGACTAAACAACTCTAGAGAGGTACCCCTCACCCAAGTAGAGGTTTGCATATAGTATTTGGAATGTAGTTTTCCAGAAACAAACAAAAAAAGGACTTTTGGTATAAATGAGTTTGAACTGACATAGAACCTTCTTTCTGATCCAGAAAGCCGACAGGGACCGTTTGTCTAAGGGGGCCCCACTCTTATGGTAAGGTTGGAAAGGCTTAGGCCCAGTAGGGCCCCATAAGGCTAGGTATGTTTCCTGTCCGTTAATTGTTGTTATATGTTTCTTCTGTAATGCTTTTACTTACAAATAAATGTGCTTGCTTAGAAAGAGCAACTTATAACTTCCAGGCAATACACTGTTCATAGCCCCCAGAAAGAAGGCAAAACAGAGGCACTGGCTGCTGAGGAGACTGGTTTGTTGGAACTATCCAAGTATAAGGTAGAGAGTTGTGCAGACTTAAAACCCCTTATTAAAAGGGAGGGAGACAAGGGTCCTTATCCAGAGACAGGTAACAGACCTGACTGGTCATTCCTGGAGTGGACTCTGGAGGGGAGAAACAAGTGCAGTTACCCTGAAACAAAGACAAGGAGATAATTTATATTAGCACTAGGCATTCATACAGTAATTTTACATCTCTTTGAACTACATAGATGAAAAAGTGGATAAATCATCATTCTTGGACTATGCAGGAGCAAATTGAGTTTAAATGACTTGCATAAACTCAGAAAAAATCACTATAAAAGTTGAAAACAGGATTCCAGTCTTGACTCCCATTCCAGTGCCCTAACCACTAGACATTGCTACCTCTCATTGCTACATTTGGTTTGCCTATTTGTGCTCTTGCTGTCTTGAGAGTGCATTTCCTCATGCATTTTTTTAAGTTTTATTTTGCTATAAGAACTCTGCACAACTATTTGAATGCAATCAAACACTCTTGATTCATTGGGCAAGACAGCTCTTTGTCCTTCTGCAGTTTTGTGAATGGGCCATGATGCTTCTAGAGAACAGTCATTCCCCTTGTCAGCTTTGGAGTCTGAAACTGAGTAGCTACCTGAGAATCCATAAGTTAGGCCTGTCAGCTGAGTGAACTTTGAGTTTGTCTGTGCTTGCATAGGGCACAGCACAACACTTACTGTATGCATCAAAGTGCTAAAACAGTAGAAAAACACATCTTACTATTTGCAAATAGACAAAGCAAAAAGAAAATACACTTTCCCAAAATAATACACTTCAAGTGGGGCATTCTACCCTGAGTTTCCCATAAACTGAGAAGAGCTGATGAAATAATGTAGACAAATGAGCACAATTTTGACTATAATTTTATTCTATTCATTTTCACTCCCTTTGTTTACATGTAATTTCAATCACATATATATAGTCTTTTAAAAAGAAAGTGGATACAAAGTAAATTGATTGTTCTGCACTTCAGTTCCATCCAAAATAAGTAAATATATGGGGGAGGTTTGAGCATTTTGTTCTCGTATACAAGTCACTATATTCATTCCAAGTGTGACCTATAGGAACTAATGTAATGGTTAAATTCAAGCTACAATTCTTTTGTAGCTCTCTATCAATGTGAAGAGTCAGGTTTTAGCCACACAGGAGCTAAACATAGAGACAATGCACACCCAAGACAGACATCTGTGCTGGCTATACATAACTAATCCAGGTAAAGTGATGAATAAAATCCTGATTAATCCATCCTGCAAAGACAAAGAAAGAAGTATGCTGCCTTCATAGTATTAGTCTTTCTTTTGTCTCGTCCCAAAAATCCTCTCCAATGATGCTCCAAGTATCCATCTTGGTGAAAAGGGCAGAGCTAAAAGGACAGCTATTTTCTACAGCATTGTCTTCTTTGGGATTTCTCATGGAGCTTTAAACTCAGATTGGTTCTGCCTTTGCTACATTAAACCTCCTGAATAAAGGGATTCTGGAAAAACAGCAGAGCCAATGAGGGCAGGGTTCAATTAAGCCATGCTGCCTTAAGAGCACAGGAGGTAGGCACTGTAGAACTACATTTCTTCCACCGCAATGACCTTGGCTTCCAGTGTATTTTCAAGGGTAGGTGAATTTAACCACTGGATTCCAACCTCAATCTCTTTTTAACAGGTAGCTCATGAAATTTCATGTCTTCCTAACATGTGAAGAGCCCCCTAAAAGAGGGCAATCTAATCAGCACACCGCTCCATATTGAGAATTCACAATGCCTGATAATTTTCCTTGAAATATGTGACTAAAACAATGGCCAGCTAAGAAAGAATTCTGCAAACCTCTGTTAAGTAACTATTTAAAATGAGTTCGCTGGTGTGATATAACTTCAGGCATAAACACAGGCATTTCTGTTTATCCTATGTTTCTCAGACACATGCCATTTTGCAAAAGTCTCTCCTAGGTACAGAGAACTGGATGTCAATAAGTTGTTTTCAACTTCATTCACATCAAATGAGTTTTGTAAAGTATAAAACGTTGGAGTTAACAGCAAGATCATTAGGGCATTCATTTTTATAGTAATGCCCGAATTATTACAACTGCCAGAAACTGGGCTGAAATAGAGGGCGCCAGTCATCTTTGTGGCATACTGGACTAGCTATCAACTCTGCCCTTCTTATCATCACTGATGCAACCTGGACAATTCCAGCCTCCCACTTTCTGGTCTTGGCTGGCATTGCTCCCCCCGCCATTAGGCACGAAGGCAGGGCCCTGGCCACATTACTGCACGCAGCCAACTACAAAGACTTCTTATGTCACAATTTCAACCCAAAGCCACATCACATACAACAACCTTCCTGCAACAGCTCATCCTCTCAGACATGACCTTTCTAAAGAACAGCAGTAACAGGTGGCTTGGGACTACATTTTGGATCGATGGGCATTTCTTGGCAGATAGACAGCTTGGATTTGCATCCCCTAATCTGTCTGAATCAGCAAATTCATGCCCCTCAGAGCATCCATATGAACCGCAAGATCCTTCTTCGTTAAAACAGAGTGCACTGGGGTCATGGGTGGTTTAACTTACATCTTTACTAGTGGGGCTTCTTAACCCTATGAAACTCAAGAACAAAGAGCATGCCATCTCATTATGGACAGCTGTCTATTATCTTGATCATGGATGGATGCACTTGACATCTCCAGACAGTGATCCCACAATAGAGTGGCTACACCACTTATCCAACATCAAAGCAATACATGTTAGAAGAAGCATGATAATTCTTTTCCCCCAAATTTTCATGACTGACATCACTAGTCCTCCCAAGACAATATTCAAGAAGTCACCCAGAAGCCAAAAACCTTAACCTTATATCTCCTACCCAGACACAGATGTTGATACAAGGAATATAAAAGGATATTTTGTATACTCAGGAGGCATGCTTTGAGTTACTAGTACAAATATGTTTTATTTCCAATACATCTAAACCACAATCTATATTCAGCGTTACACCCAGCATTGCTTTGAATCAGTTTAAAAAACAGTGAGTTAAACAACACCATTATTCAAATTACAGCTGCTTTATGTTCATTTAGATTGCTTCCCTGATCAACATAAGTCAGGTTTAAATAAAAAAAGGTGTTGACTCTGTCCTGTACTGGTTCAACAAATTCTCTTGAATATTATAGATAAGTTTAGGTAAATCAGGAATACAGACAAGGCCATAGTATTAACCGAGCCATAGCCTGTTTAGTGTGGCCACAGGTAGGGTCTTATCCAGTACTGCATGCTAGGAAATAAAAGTGTTCTGCATCTGGCAGCTTCGGGACCCTAGATGTCAAGACATGTAATGAGATTTCTCCTCCAGCTGAGAAGTGAATGTGAAACTGTTCATTGCCCATCAAAGAGTTTCTGAATCAGCTAGAGCAAATCTTGGCACCTCCCCCTCCCAAGGGCTGACTCCACAACCCTGCCAATATTTGCAGATCCAGGAGTAAAGAGGGCACTTATAATTTAATAAACAGACCAACGCAAGGTCATTCTGAACACATTTTCCTCTTCAGTAAAATTCAGTGCCTATCACTACAGGAGGTGTGGTGGGGGAAATCAGCATTAGCATGAAATCAAAGAAATCATAAGCCTTTCGCACTGGGTTTTGGGAATGTTTTCAGGTTGGCAACCGATGACATATTTTGCTATGTCTCAGTTCCAAGGAAGCTGAGTGCTGTGGGGTCCATGAGTAACAATTGCCACCAAAATTGTCAGCTGCGGAAAGGAGTTTAGAAGCACTGGGCCAAGAGTTCCAACACAATGAAACAGAACTGGCAGCAATTTAGACACATTTCATGGACCAAAATGATGAGATCAGACAGAAAGTCATCAAAGGGCCCCCTACGTTCCCTAGCATACCAGAAAAAGAAACCCAGTATATTATCTCTACTTTTACACAGGGACCACTTACGATATCACCAATTGTTTTCATGATCAGATTCACATCAGGATTCAAGGCACTCTAATAGTTCGCCTGTGTCTTCCTACATCACCCTTAACAGCAGGACACTACAGAAACTTGCAACGTAGATTATTATTCATCACAGATAGTACTCTTTGCAGCCTAATACAACAACATCAGCACCACAGTGTCACTTGTCACTCTCAGTGCAGGAGATGAAATGATGCCATCTGTGAGAGAAAATAATGTGGGGAAATGAGTCATAGCAGACTCTGGTAAAATGGTACATTCAGTCTGTAGCTGGAGAGAAAATGACTGAGGCAGGGCAATCAGAAAGCCAGTGCACTAGTGATTCATTCCTTAATTTATGTAAAGGCAAGGTTCTTTGTACCCTATACGACTCAGTCACTTGACAAGCCTGCTATGCACATCTGCACTTTTATTATAATTTTATTATACCTGCTAAGCACACCTGCACTTTTATGAGAGTTGGCCTCAGGGCATTGTAGCAACAGGGCCAGGAATACATTAGGAAAATTAGAAGAAATATCATCAAGCAAGTTCAGACTGGTTGTGAACAATTAGCAGTTCATGAATGAGGACTTAAATTTCTTTGAAACCCCATCTTTAAAACACAATTTTAAAACTAGTTAATCAAAACGAGGCTTTGCAGCTTTGAGGGTCAACGCTCTTTCAAAGGCTGCTCTAGCATTCAAATGTCATGCTTTTAGCATACTCATTGCACTGGGAAAGAGTCTAGTGAATTATCCATATTTATGTCAGCCCAACCAGAAAAAAAAAATCACATTTCCAAATTCTCTTCACTTTACACTTCTGCTTCTGTAATATTTCCATCTTATTCTTGCTACCTACGTTAAATAGATTTATAAATGCAGGTATACATTAGCATTTGTAGAAGATTTAAGCAAGTGCATTTTTTATGCAGTAAGTAAAAAATGGTAAGAGAAAGTTATGGTATAAAAACGTGCTTTACTACAGAACAAAGTACATGCCTTTTTCCTCTTTAAATAATCTGAAGACACACCATGCTGCACAACAGGCTTCTGTTCAGCAAAGACCCAATCATCAACTGTTTTTAACCAATAGAACGTTGAAAGTTTGTCTTTTGCCACCCATTACTATAGATTTCTGAAGCCAGTTATTCACTCTTTCCCACATCAGTCTACATCACTTCAGGAATACCTGATCCATATGAACTTCAACTGAAATTAAAATGTTTTAATTGCTAAGTATTTATTGCAGTTAAAGACAATAAAATAAGGCTCACCACTCAGTTTTGCCATGTGTAATGAATAAAAATAAGGGGTTAACAGAAATTCCAGTATACTGAAATCATTTGCAAAAACTGACACCAATGACCAATGTCAGTGTAAGTGGTCATATCTAAAAGTTGAGAGTTAAAGTACGTACACCATACAGCTAAGAGGAAAATCATTTCTTAGTCTCCTGCTAAAATATTGCAGCATCTGAACACCTGCTAGAGATCCAAGACAACATATATGTGTATACACATACCTCAACCATCTACATAAGAGGTCAATAGAATCCAGCCAATGTTCATTGTTTAAAACCTGTCTTCTATTATCACCAATGGGAAGTAACTCTGCTAAGCCCCCTTTCACTGTCCTAAAAATATTCCCAGTTCTCTCTTCCTTTAGCTGCATCATTGCTAAGTTTTATTATTTTCTTAAAAGGCACTGAAAAATTCGAACACAAAGTACTTAAAGCTGCTAGTGCTTGAATAGGCCAGGTGTCCCAATACGGTTCATTGTAACAGGTCAATGAGCATTATGAATCCATCTTTGTAGGTAGACATTACATAGGGATGGCAAACTACTGTATAACACCAGCTTAGAAAATTTCCTAGACCTAATTTGTATACTCTTGAATCAATTTTTCTTCCTAACTATGGAGAACTTAATCCTGCAACCTACTTCTTCTGACTTTTTTCATTCTTATTTCTCTTTTTAAGTTTTCAAATGATTGCTTTTGCAAACAATGTCAAGAGCCAACTTTGCATCTTTGCTTAAGAACATGAAGATTTGGTTAACGTTGGACCACAAATTAGACAGTAAACCCATAGAGGATCTACCCACTTCTTACTGGGTTGCAAAGCCAAACTTACAAGGGTAACAGGCTACAGGGCCTGTCAAGCCTTACTAGCCAAGTTAATAGCAAGTATTAATAGCATTTTTGTTATTTGCCCTCTCTCCTTGCCACTTTTTGAGGGCTTCATCCCTGAAATATTAGCTCCTTAAATTTCAAAGATTTACCAAAATACTATGATTTGCTTTCATTTGATATATTTGGACATAGTTCTGTATCATATATACAATTTTATGTTAGCTCACCTAATATTGTAATGTGGGTTGTATCATCACATGTGAAACTTATTATACATATAACATAATACATGAAAATATATTTGTGCGCAAAAATAAAGAAGGGCTTAGATTCAGGGCTACTGGTAGCAAATACAACACCACTAGGATCAATTGAGCTATGTCCTTTTAAAATAGATCTATATTTTGGCTGACTAATCACAACATCCAAAAATGAGTTGAGTTGAAGAGAAGAGAAGAGAAGAGAAGAGAAGAGAAGAGAAGAGAAGAGA
>ML675622.1:31165622-31187513 GCA_007922155.1 Mesoclemmys tuberculata
AGAGAAGAGAAGAGAAGAGAAGAGAAGAGAAGAGAAGAGAAGAGAAGCTAAACCTTAATACTAGTATGAAACCTTTCATATTTTCCTTGATGTAGACAGGGAAGTACAGTGTCTATTAATAATTGCAATATATAAATTAAGAAATATCTTTAACCTTGTGACCAGGGTGCTGCGTTTCAGTAGCTCTAAAATTTAATCTTTCCAGTGGTAAGCAAAAATAAAGTTTGATGGCTCAACAGTATATTAAAACACAAAATTAGCAATATCCAACCCAAAATCTAATTTCTACTGTTAGAATTTCTAATCTTTTGGAAATTCCTGCTATTTTAGGATGTCATCCACTGGTGTCTGAATTCTGCATAAGTGGGTCCACTTTTGGCAGTTGCCCAGGGTCAAACACATGAACATCTTTCAACTTCTTTGTCAAAAGTGTTGATTCTAATCCCTGACCAGCTTCCCAGTCTCTTGGCACTAACACAATTTTGCCACTGACCCTGTAGCCCTCTGTTTTGGTTGTGCTGTGTTGCAAGCTAGTCAGAAAATCTGTTCTTGCAACACTAATGTTGATTGCAGCTCTTGAGAAATTTTGCCAATTTCAGCTCAATGTTCTCCTACAGATATATCTCGAACAGACAGTTCTGCAGCTTTGGTTTTCAACATATCCTGTCGCAGTTTATAATGTTGCTTTATCTGATGGAGTGTTGATGAAATCCAATAGAAATGGTGAGCATTCTGCTCAGTATTTTTCACAGTTTCTCTAGATGTCCCAACCAAGTCCAATCAACCTAAACTGATCCACAATAATATGCCTGCCTGTGCCTTCATAAAACCCAACTACTGATCATTCCAAACACCACAACAAACTTGAACAATTTAAAAAAAAAAAAACTATCAGAAAATGTTGTATTGGCCAAGGCCTCCAAAACCAGATTAAGAGTGGCCAGGCAGGTTATATGAAGATCCCAAAGGATGGATTACTTTCTGTGTAACACTACTAATGACATCAATATCTTATCATAATTGATACTGGAGATCTCCAGGTGCTGTTGCCTTAAGGTTTTTGTTGAAAGTAAACACATTCCAAAGTCTATCACAATTAAAACCAAGTTATTCTCTGATGCTCAATAAACATTTGGGCAGAACTCCAGGGCACTTTGTCTACTGACATTACACAAAAAATTCCTACCTTAGACTAGTTTTGTTTTCCTTTCCTCCCCTGCATAGACTTAGAGTTCAGTTTTCCGAACAGATGGTGGCTACTGCTAAGAGGGTAACTTATGCCATGCGCATAGCATGAGATCACTGGCATGGGAAAGAACTGAATCCTTAGGAAACAACATTAATATTCTGTATGTAAAAGTTAAGTTTCTAGAACCCACTATGCTCCACAAAAATAAGCCAGTGATGTCCTTTTCTCGCAGCTGAAGCTTTGCAGTTTCCATGATTCTGGATTTTATTTGTTCATCAGCGGTATGTTTCCAAATTTCATCTATTATTTGGTAACATAGCCAGCAAAACATGTGTTTCCTTTCTTCTGGATACAGATACAATCTATGATTCACACCAATGGTCTTGGAGATCCAATAGGGGATCTCCGTCTTATCATGAGAAAAAGCATGAGAAAATTGCATGGGAATCAGGGCAGTTTTTGCTAATAACCAAAGCGATAACAGAAGAATGCCACCCCTCCCCTTACATCACCAGAAGGGAATGCTGACCGGACCACAAGAGATGCAACACAGTACCCCAAAGGGCTGTGGGGAGAAGGAATCAAAACAATTCCCTCTTGGTGAGATGGGATCTGGCAACTCCCCCTCCACAGGACCTCTGATTTCCTACTACCTATGGCTCAGGGGACCAGGTTGATTTATTGGCCCTCACTACACCCCCGCATGCCTATTTAATCTCTCCTGCAATACACAAGCCAGGACCCCTTAGCTACACCATTGGAAGTTCCAGGGAAGCAGTTAGCAGCACATCTTCTGGATTCACACTAAAAGTAGCTTGCAGATATGCCCAGGTCCAAAGCACCTTACAAGCTGCCACATGAAGGGTTGGGCAGTTAGCAGACTCACTGACTCCTCTCATGCCCAAAGTGTAAGGCACCAAATTGGCATGAGTAGCTTCTTCTTGGCAGGAAGGGCACTGGTAGTGCAGGTATGAGGTAGAGATGATGTCCCCCAGCAAGCCACAGAAGCAGGCACGCAAAATGGGGTTTAGGTGACATCTTGGACGCCAGGTGGCAGTGTGCCCAATACAGAGATAGGGTATTGTGTACCATATCCCCTTCTAATGAGGGACACTGTGATGGGGGGTTCACCCCACACAAGCCCTGAAGGGGATAAGGGGGTACAGATAGGCCACACCTGGTGGAGAGTCTTGCTTGACTGATAATGACTAATGGCCTTTTCTGGGGCTTTCTAAATTACTGAGCTGATCTTGCAGAGAGAAAGCAACACCTATAGGCAGTGATGATATCCAACCGGTTCTTAAAATAGAAAAAATGCAGCGAACCGGTTCTTAGCGCCGGGAGATTCAACGAAAAGGCGGAGCAGCGAACCGGTTGTTAGTGGCGGGGGAGTCAATTTCCCAGCGGCAAGTGTCTCCCGCTATTCTCCCTGCCGCCGAAATTGACCACGGAGGGTCAATTTCACTGCGGCCAGTGTCTCCCGCTATTCTCCCTGCCGCCGAAATTGACCACAGAGGGTCAATTTCACTGCGGTGAATGTCTCCCGCGATTCTCCCTGCCACCGAAATTGACCAGGGAGGGTCAATTTCACAGCGGAGGGTACTCTGTAGTTCTGGGTGTGTGTGGGGTGCTGTGTGCATGATGTTTAAGAACCTATTCAGAATAGGTTCTTAAATATCACCTGCCTTCATAGAACTGGTTATTGGAAATTTGGGATATCATCACTGCCTATAGGCATGCATTAGAATTAGCAAGTGATGCAAGGAGCAGCGTCATCATAGATTCCAAGGCCAAAAGGGACCATTGTAATCATCCAGTCAGACCTCTTGTATAACACTTACCCAAAATAATTCCTAGAGCAGATCTTTTAGAAAAAATATCCAATCTTGATTTAAAAATGGTCAGTGATGAGAAGCCACCTTGATCCTTGACTAATTACTGTTCCTGAAAAATGTACACCTTATTTCTAGTACGAATTTGTCTACCTTCAACTTCCTATCATTGGATCATGTTGTACCTTCCTCTGCAAGACTGAAGAGCCTACAAACCTGGCAAAGCAAAGACAGATGGCATTGGAACACTGTGATTGCTAACCAACCATTGCAATAAGAAATAGAAAAATTAAGACCATTTAAATGTAGTTATTTTAAAGGATTAAGGGCAAAAGAAAGTGAAAACAAAAACACTGCAAAACAAAGGCACGGCACAGAGCACAGAACTGAGATAAAAATATTTTCAGAGCATCAAGCAGTGAAAGATGAAATAGAATGATTATAAAAGAAATTTAAGCCATAACAGTGTCACAGCAGTGATCCTGTAACTTTATAGTGCAGTTTTGCTCTGCAAGGCATCTATGCAAAAAAATTTTGAGTAAGAAAGGATATTCTACTATGTGTATTCTGAGTCATAGCTACTGCCTTCAGAACTAAACCAAGTTTATGCTGCATTTTACCCCTGTTGGCACTGCAAGTCAACATTGGTAAGAGAGAGATTCTAATCTCTTCTTGTGCATCAGCAGAAGGCTTTTCTAAATTTCATACAGTTACACAAACCCATTTAACAACTGATTTGACCTGCAGAACCCTACTGGTGTTATATGTTAAGCCAAGACCCTAACTGACTCATCTCCCTTACTGAATTTGCAGGGCTGGAGGTAGGAGAAATCCATTTATAAATTGAGCATATTTGATAGTCATTGTAACACAACCATGGAAAACCACAAGCCGTCTTTAAAGTCACCTGCTGCATACCAGAGTGTGGTAAGCTGTATCAAATTTACCCTTGATTGGAGCTAGCCTAATCTACAGCAGCTGAGAACCTGACCCCTAATTGCTCTTGTCAGAATACTATTTTATAATGCTGATTGAAATTTGATACTGGTGCTTACAGATCCACTTGTATTCTTCAAAAGTGACTAAACATTGCATGTTTCCATCTTTTTATCATGTGCATTTTCAGGACTTAAGTCAGTACCGCTCCATCAAACTAGCTGAGAATCTAAGTATTGCCAAACCCAAGCATTCAGGAATCATGACTCAGGCCTCAATAATACATGAGATAGATTTAATCATGAGATCTGAAAACATGTGGGGTTCTTATTTGCCTTCTGGTTTTTGAGCCTTTAACATACCTGTTTTCTCCCTGCCACAAGGGGCTATACACCTTTAAAAAGGAAAGCAGAGATTCTCACATATTCCAGGCAATATCAACCACCACAAGACTTACAGCTTTATCTTAAGAGATGGCCACATATGGATCTAGATAATTATGTACTTTCTCCTCATTTTCTCCTCCATCATTGGTGACATGTGTGCAAAAGATTTCCTCTTCATATTAAGACTGTTCCTGTTCCACGTTTACTCTGCAGTGTCATCGTCTGATGAATAAGAGGTGGGTGGCACACACAGGACTTTAACTCCATTGAGTGAGCCAAGCAACAGGAAGAGACTTCTTAGAATTGAGACAGCTCCTCTAAACAGCAGTACATGGATTCAGGGTGCTCTCAGATGGCAAATACAGGACAATTAAACAACGTTTAACTAGAAAACTGCATTATGTCAAGTTAGCCACTCCTACAGTCATGTTGATTGTTAACTGTATTTTTAGTGTTTGTAACTTGGAAATTTGAAGGAAACAATTGCCTTTACACAAACTGGCACTTAGTTCCCTCAAGCAAAGAACATTTACAAATTTTAAACACAAATCAGTTCAGCTAAACAGTACAAAATAATCAACTTCCTACTGTCTGTACCACGTATTGTGTTTCATGAGTAAACATTTATTAATATTTTAATTTCTGTAATATTCATTCACATCACAAAGTATCAAAAGAAAAATGTGCATTTTCAGCCTTCTTTCCAAGGCAATCTTTGTATCAAGAACATTACTTCAAGTAGCACTAAACAAATACACGGGCACGTAATCCATCTCGATTTCCCCCCCTGCATCTGTTTGTGAAAAAGATGGATTATATTTGCTTGTTTTCAAAACAAGTGGTTTAGTAATGCTCTTTTCTAAAATAGGGAGTGCATCAGTCCAGCCTTTGGAAAGAAACTTCCAAGAGCTAACCAAAATTAATGAAATTGTGTAAATAGAGAAATTCCAGTTTTAAGCAATTGCTAAACTTGGCTGAATTATGCACTGTGACTAAGTCGGACAAATTTAGCCGACAGCTAATCAGCAACTTGAACCAATCCAGATTTCTGACTATGCATTCATTCTTTGGGACTATGCTCTGAGTGTTTTCAAACAGTTTTCAGCTTTTCACGTCTATTTGTTCACTGTTACATGATTGGTTATTCAAGTTATGTGTTAATTATTTTTTGATTGGTTAACTGAAGTATTCTGCCATCAAAATAGTTTGAAGGCAAATGACATGGAAAACTTTGGTTATCCACAGACACCATATAAAAAGCTGTTGCCTAAACATTAGTGAAAACACTGAATTGTTTGCACAAAGATGATATCTGCAAACAGAAAAGGGAGCATAGACACGGTTGAAGCAAGAAACTGAAGTCAAACAGCATTTCATTTGCATGTCAGAATGTATGTTCTTTTACACACACACACACGAGTTCAACAGCCACTGAATTTTCCAGATAGGCCCCTTGGAATGTCCCATGTCTAGGTGAAAGGGGTGTAACATAACACTGTTTGTTACTATTATTCAGTGTATCATTAACATTAAAAGGTCTTTTATACTGGGGATATTTGAAACTATTTGGCTTCACCAGTGAAATGTTCAGTGTAAATGCATTTCCCTCCAATGGAAAATTGGAATTATAGCAGTGCAGTTTACCCCCATTTCAACCTGGTGCAAGTGTCTAGTGAAGATTAACTACCATATTCCTCCATAACCCTCCATTCAGGGTTCCTGTGAGTGATGCCTTGGCTGAGGCTGTAGTCCTATTAGCATCTCAGCTCAACAAGTTTCACCAGACATTGGGTGGAGGCCAGGCTGTGATGGCTGTCTGGAATCTCACAGGCCTAGGTTCAAGATCTGGTACATCACAGACAGGCTTTTTGGCTCAGAATTCAAAATTTCAGGGTCTATTCCAATGTGGTAAAATTTCCCACTTTCTTTTTAAAACAAAAACTTTAACATACCATTAAAATTATTTAACATTAACCATGCACCAAGCGTCATGCAGCAAAGTTAATATGGCAGTAACTAATTTGAGTATTAATAACTTCAGTGCTTGATGCATCATTTAAGTTGCAATGAAGCTTTTATTTATTTTAAAATGATTGCCGAGAAGACATTTTATAGGGACAAAATGCTGTATAATATTATTTTCATCTTTAAGTGCTATCATTCTGTATAATGCAGCATTTGACACTGTTGCAAAAGGGTATTTGTGCTTCGGTTTTGTTTTTATTTCCATGATTTGTTCTCCTGCCTTTACCTATGCCCATCTGTGAAGCCTACATTTTGGGGGGTTTCTGTTTCATTTTCTTAGTAAGCTACCATGTAGATGTTAATGATATAGTAGTTGACACCTACTACTACTGATATAGTAGTTGACACCTACTCTTTTACCAAGCTCTTTTTAGTATTGGATGAAGCAACTTAGCTCTGCAGCATACAGTTCTATTTTCTTAAAGATGGCAATAGTTTCTCCCTACCACTACCATGCTGATGCAAATTCTTTTCCACCTCAGCTTCCTACTTAGCATTAGCATGCATTCATTTCTTCAAGTCTTGAATCATTTCCCACACACAGTAGAGCTTACAAATTGAAATGCAACTCACAGTAGTCCTCTGGAACACAAATACTGTCCGCAGAGAGGGTAGGGTCTTCAGACAAATAATACTGCATTTTAATTTGAGCAGACCACTACTCAGGCACTCTCTGTTCAGCCTAATGCACTTTTCTCCTTACATTTGGTTTCTCATGATCATCTGGAGGTGCAAGGTCAGAAAATTAGACATCACTTTTCCTTTTGTGTAACTCCATACTTCAGCTATGTCTTTTCATTTCAGAATTAAGACACTCCAGAGTGCAATAATATTTTGACTATCAATCATAATATACTATACAGTGGTAGAGATAAAATCCAACTTTACAAATGATCCTGCAACCTTTAGAATCTTATTAAACAGACATTATTTACTTGACCGTTCATCACCCTCTGCATAGTCTTATTGCCTCATTGAATTGAATTATACCATTGTATGGGAATGTCATACAGTAAAGAACACAGTTGTGACCTTTTCCTTTGTTTCTTTTCTGCAATTTCCATTTTCAGATAGCTGTAAGTCACAATGCATTTCTAGAGATCATGAGGTAATTCCCACCACGGGAGCCACTTCACCTTTTACCTTACACCATGTAACCATGATGGAGATATGCCATCATTCTCAGAAATCAACTCTCACCCATATATGTTTCTTTTTCAAATGACAATCTGAAATCACACACATCAACAAACAGCATCCAGAACACAATTTTTAAAAACTAATTCTCCCTTCATCCCTCCTATACACTGCATTGCACATAATATACAGCCAGGAGACACAAAAAGTCTGGTATTGAGCATGCTCCTTTTATTGGTTTCATCTGATTTCTACAATAATTGTGGGTAAGAATTCCAAAATTATTTGTATAGTCCCAAAGGGAAATAACATTTTATCCGTTGCTTGAATTATCTGGAAACCTAGGTTGTTCTTTACAGTGATGGTCTTTTGTACCCTGATTTTCAGTGTGCTGAGCTATTTTAGAAGTACCTGGTGGCTGCAGTTGTTAAGCACCTTTGACCTTTGACCACAGATCTTGTATTGTACATCAACTGAAAATCCTCTGGTCAATTAAGTGAATGCCTATTGATGCTTTTCTTTTAAATGCTTAACATTGACTTTATGGAAGCAATTGAAAAGCAGCACTTCCTGCCTTCTGTGTAAATCCATATTTAGTATTTCATTATATACTGTTGTAATAAGCCTCGTCACAGCATGCTTTAATACTGGAAAAAGCAGTAATCTATTTTCAGACAAACATCATTTAGTTTAATTTATATAACATGACAGCATTTCCCCAAGTCGTCTAGTACTTATGCTTTCCTTCTTGTAGGAATATACGTGAATGGTCTTTGTGGTAAGGGCCTCTTCAGACACACAAACTAATCACTGGAATTGCAGACAAGACCTATTTCCCCTCGGGGCTCTTACAATTCCAGGATTTTATCTTGTTCTCTTAACTGAGACTGTTGATGGCCCACAGCAAGGATCATTCTTCTTTCCAGCAATTGATCAAAAACAAAGGGTGTCCCAGTGGTGGAGTACCACAAGTGAAAGTCTAGAATGATTTTATCAACATATCTGAAAAACTCATTTCAGTGCATAGTATTGTAAAAGTAAAAATAACTGACTGTTGCATATTGTTCTGGGTTTAGCTGAACACAATTGATCATCTGAAAAACTCTGATGCTTATGATTTGCCATGAGGAATCAAACTAGAAATTGAAGTTGAAAGAACCAGAGATAATATAATATCAGTTTAGACATAAAAGTTCCAAAATGCTATGACTAACTTGCATTGTATGGCGTACCTTAAGTAACAACCAGTGCTGGGAAAAAATAAACAAGGATGTTAAGTCAAGAGTAGCATTATTATGCAGATATTTATGAACCATTAAGCATATCCACATGAAAGGCAATAGCTTTCTGTTTTCAAGAGATAACCACTTCAAACTCTATACTTAATACATTCAGTACAATAAGCACTATGAGAATGTTTGCATGGCAAACAGAATGAAATGCAGCATCTAGTTTTCTCCATATCGTATGAGTAGCTGAAGAATAAACCAACTATTTATTCCACTCTATTGGTCGACTCAATAATAAATATGAAAGATTTGAGTAAAAACTTTACTACAAAAAACAAAGCTCCTTGTCTTTAGTTTCTCCTATGCTCCATAGCCCATACTGTTCTCCGTACTCCGTAATGATGGGGTATGATTCCTAGGTGCAACAACTGCTATACCAAATTTAACGATCAACCAACATGCAAAAAAAATGCATAAGAAACGATCTTCTATGACCAATTTTGTTTTTTGAAAGTTGAATTTCATTACACAGCAGGATTGTAAAGTCCTTGGTACATTGGATGGAATATATTGAGGCTTTTATGTGCCTAACACCATAGGACCATGAGTCTTAATTGGACCCTCAAGGTGCTGCTTTAGCAGAAATTAACAGTAATTTTATTATGCTGTGAGCCAATCCCCAAAAGTTCTAACCCTGAAAGCTAAGAGTAGAGTACACATATATGGCAACTACTGTACCATGAGAAATGAAGCTAGTAAGCAGTGGGAGTGTCCAGACAAGGTGCACTGAAGCCATGAAAAAAGGCTCGAGAGAATTTGAGCTTTTAAAAACTAGAGAAAAGCCATAGTTGCTGACCAGCATTTGGCACCAATTGGTATGTAGGCCTTTATGTCTAGGGTAACTTGTCAGCCCCAGCTATTCAGTTACTGGGGTAGAAACAGCTGAGACAATTGTTAAGCGTTCCCATGTAAGCAGCTGCGCACACTAACACAAGCCATTTGCAGTGCACAATATCCACTCATGTTCCTGTTCATGCAAAACCAGGCAACATCTTCTAGATCATCACCTACTGTTGTCTGATCTATTAACCTTTTCCATACTTCTCATTTATATAGCATTTCTGAATCAATAATATTTTTATCTGCATGTTCTGGAGATGGAGTATATGGTTGTTCTTTACTCTTATCTAGGTCCACAGACATTTCTCAACATTTAGACACGTCATCAGTAAAAACTGTAACTTAATTCATCATTAATAGTTAAAATCAGAAAATTCAGAGGTTAAACGTTGCCCCTCTGCTGAAAAGCAGTAAATTTTAGGGCTCTATATGTCAACTTCCCATAAGAAGAGAAAGCAATATGGAGTTTGAGAATATGCATAGTGTAATTTGTTCTTGTTACACTATGCATACCTGTACTTGAACAGGAGGTGGTTAAAGAGCATGCATGCAAGCCCACCTCTTTCAGCAGTCAGAGCCAAAACAATGCCCATTTCCCAAGCAGCAGGCCTGCTTTAAGAAGTAATGCTAGTTAGAGAGATTAAGAGAGAGCTAACTCATGTCATCACTTGCTCCAAAAAGAAATGGTATCACAAACAACAGCATAAGCATTTCTTCAGTTGCTCAGAGCTTGCACGCTAAAAGAAGAACTTAAGACTAACAGTGTCACCTGGTGAGTGCTGTAGTAATATCTTTCAATTATTTGCATAGCCTGAATAGACCCCAAATCTTGATTACATGTACGAAATCCATATTGTGGTCATTGAGAACTGAACAGGCATATTTGAGGGCAAAAGTGGACCCCTTGCACCATTAACAAAATGGCTATTAATCAAAACATGGGACAACATGTAACATCAGTCATACAGGACAGAGCTAGGGATGTGATACATGCCCACTCTCTGAGTCTGCTGCCGTTTTGCCACTGCCACTGGCCAGATGCCAATGGCACGAAACTTTGAAATGGCTTCCCTTCACTTCTCTGGTAGCTGCTTGCAGAAGGGACATCTCTGGATCCAGAACCACTGTTGTCATCTAGCTGCTACTGTCCAATTCTTTCCCATGCTCTGAGACACAGTGCAATAGGAGGATGCAGAAAGAGAGAGGAGTGGGGTGAGAATCCTCCGCAGAGAGAAAAGGGAAAATGGGGCAATAGGTAAGGAAAAGTCAGAAGAAGGTGAGAGCAGGCCAGATGACTTGTCTTGAATAGTGAATACAGCAGTTTCAGAAATGCATTTGTTACTCAATTTGTAATTGCCTTTAAACTTGGCATTTAGCTCAATGTTCTAAGATAAACATTTTTTTCCTGAGGTCTTTGAAACCTCTTTCCACAGGTAAATGAAAGGGTAATGTTGTTATCATGGCTTATGTTTACATGCACATTATAAATATTTTTCACTTGTGTTACCTGTAGCATAACAATAGGCAAAAAAGACATCATTGTGCCCAGAGGAGAGAAACATGGGAAACACTTTTATGATTTGATGTTAATTCAACTACCAAGGGAAGAGACCTTAGGCTGAATCCAGCTATTCATTTCCTCCACAGTAATCAATGCTAGGTGCACTGATAATACTCCTGACAAATAAAAAAATGTCAACTTTATGTCTCTGGTTGGAAAAATTTAAAGACCAGGTGGAATGGTTCCAGAAGAGTATTATTGTTCGCATTGGACTGCTGGCTCCTCATTCCTGGCAACAGAACTACTTTCAATATTTGATAAGAGCACAGTAAAATTAGGATTATAGATGTGCATTAGCTTGCACAGAGTAAATCTCATTACTATGGAAAAAAGATACATTACCATGAGAAATCCATGCTCACCAGAGAAGGAAATGAAGACCTGAACAAAAGTACTTGCAATAACAGAGAATAAAAACCCAATGAAAGGAAAGATATTTGGTTGCTGTAAATTCTGCAATTCTGCCTATAGTGGCAAGCAGTTTTTTACTTAAATAAAGAAGATAAAGTCAGTGCCTTTCGGGAGTTAATGTGGGATAAGTGTAGTCATGTAAGGTGAGCAGAACCTGTCACCTTATGCTGTATTAACAATAAATCTGAGGGTCTGGCCCATCATGACCAGTTTTCAGTAATCAGTGAAAATCTAGTTTTTAATTTATACAGAAGATGATTTCATATTTAAGGGTTTATTTTAACATAATGGCCAGTGAGACATGCAAGTACTCAGTTCTTCTAAAAATCAGCTTATAATTATGTGCCTAAAATGGAAATGTGTGATGATCTTTGGCACCCATGTATGAAAAACCATGTAAGATGTTATAAGAAACAATCCTCATGGGGTCAGAGCTCAGGCTCCAGCCTGAGCCCGCATGTCTACACAGCAAATTTACAACCCCACAGCCCAAGCCAGTTGATCTGGGACAGCCACATGTGTTTAATTGCAAAGTAGACTTAACCTAAGGGACCCAGATTCGAGTGCCTTCTCCAAATAAAGCAGAACAGACACTTGAACTTCAGCTTCCACAACCCAAACCACTACGCTCACCATCATGCTATTTTCTGGCATCTTTCTCTCTCCCCTCCCCATATTCCATCTTGGACCAGAGAAACTTCTGTCATGCCGTTTGGTGTGCAAACCAGACCAGTAAGGGGTCCTATGACCACTTGCCCTACAGCTGTGGAAGACTTACAATGCCTTGCTGCTGGAGCTCCCAGCCTGGGATGCTCCCAGCCAGCCGACAAGCATGCAGGTCATACCCCGTGTGTGTCTGTGTTAGACAGCTCTGGTGCATCAGCTCTGACCCCAGCAGCCTCATTACAGCCCCACAGCTTCACACTGACTTCCACAAACCTTGCTGACAAGCAGCAAAGTGACCCCAACACATCCCGAGTCCTTGAATTACCACAAAACCACATGGCCTGAAGTATCCAGTGCTCTTCTGGACAGCTCAGAGAAATAATAAGGTATGTGGCTCATTTAAAGAAGCAAAAGCACATGACAGTTTACTAACTTAAGGGGGGGGGATGAATACACCTTTGCCTGCAAACACAACACTGGTTTCTAGTAATAATAAACCAAGTTTATTAACTAAATATATATAGAATCATGTGAGTTCAAGTAAAAGGAATGAAGTTAGAAAGGGTTATGAGCAAATAGCAGAGAACACACATCTGAAGGTCTAAAACAGTCTAGCAAGGTACACGCTTAGTTCAATATGGTTTCTCTCACCAGTCCTCCTTCCTAGCCATGCTGACTTTCCCCTCAGTCAGGACCAGCCACTGGTTTCTCTTGTCATCCAAGGAAAATAGCTTTGCTCAAGCTGATTTTTCACCTATATTCAGTTCCCAGAGACTTGAGCCCCTCTTTGATTGAAAGACCTATCTTTCCCAGCTTGCAAGAGCACTGCCCTCTTGTGTCTATGTAGTGATAGGTGAGAACCATGTCTTCTGTCTTTGTTTATCTCTCTCAAAGATAATTGACCTTATTTCAAAAGGCAGGATGACCTCATGCTGTTCTGTCCTTGCTGCAGGCTTCCCATCCCATTCCCTACTGATCTGAATTATAAACGGGGCTTCCATTATTTCTGGTCACACCTTGCTTAATTTCACTGGAGACAGGTAGATAGCTGCCTTCTCTCCTGTCTGGGAGGGAACCCGTTTCTCCCTATTTGGTGCACATTTTTAAACCTATCATTTAAGTATCTATATTTCCTCATGTCGTGTTAATACATACATTTCACAATGGTATTACTCACCAGAGTGTCATTAGCTTTCAGAAAAGACCTCTATATACTTTTATAAGACAGTAATATATGCAATTAGTTGATGTAATTGGTTATTACTTTAGGTTCATCTTTCTTGTCTCTGTACACCAGTAAACCTTTCCAATGTATTCATTGAAGAGTAAAATCCTGACCAAGCTTTCTTCTGCTGGGTCATATATGTCATGCTGTCTCCTCTCCCATGTGTTAGCTTGATATCTTTATTTACCTGATATGTAAATGTACTTTCATTGCCTCCACCTAGTGAACAGGCTGGTCAGAGAAGCAAATACATGTTCCTTTGTCTAGGGCAGACCTGTTCATGAACTGCCCATGACATGTCCATTTTTAAACACACTTTAATCATCAACACACCATAACTCTTGCTAAACACCCCCCTGCCCCCCGCGCGCGCGCGCACACACACACACACACACCCATGCCCATGTAAGAGTATTAATGCTCAGTGAGTTATTAGTTTTTTCAACAACATATTACACGACACCTTGTAGATACAGATTATAACCATACATATAACTTAGGCTGGGTGCAGTGAGAATGTCAATCTGACAAGAGTTGCTGACAGAGTGGTGAATCACAAGTGGGCCTCTGTCACACATTCGCAATGGAAATGTTGTCAAAATGGGCACATTCCCATCAAACTTTTCGGTTTTGATAAAATGGCATTTTCTGATGGAAAAACGTTTCATTGAAATTTTTTCAATCAGCTTTACTTAGGTGGTTTGGCGGGGATGGGATGGGGGGTGGATTTTCCACTTAATATAATAAGCTGAAAACACAACTGTATGATTTCCTTTTCACTGGAAAAAGTACAGTCCTGTCACAACACAGAAATTCTGCTAGTCTGTCATTTTATTTCTCTTTGAACCGGGTACGTCATCTGTCAGCAGTATGAAGATAAGTTAAGTTATCTTGATGGCTATAAAATGGATGGCAATTAGAGCAAACGATTTACTAGGGTGTTCCCAAGGGAATGAATCACAAAGGATGGAACAACTGGTATAGTCCCTGCTCCCTATCTTCTTGCCAACACGGGCATTTGAGGAGGAAAAGAGAACTGAACATGAAATGAGTTTCAAAGTAAGCTGAAATTTTGTGTGATAGCTTGGGTAAGTTTAATAGCAAAAAGAATACTTAGCATTGCCTTTGTGCAAGGAATATTAATTCATCTCACCTGGGATCCCTGGCATGCTCCCTAATAAAATATTAAATTTAAATGTCCAGTGCAGAAGCAGTTCAACTAAAAAATACGGTAAAATCTACCATCAAAGTCAGCTAAAATAGGCTTCAGTGGAACTACTTATGTGCTTTATGTCAAGCACATGCTGAAGAGTTGAGCTGGATCAGGACCATACTTCACACTGTCATATTTAAAATTTAAGATTAGAACAAATTCCAGAACTCTGCTCTGGATGAGTGGTTTTGACCTATGACTTCGGTTCAAGCAAGTCATCCAGTCTATTACTAAAAAGGTCAACTTTTCTGAAAACAAAGGACATTTTACGGCTTTAATAATTCTTCCAAATATTCTTTTTTTGCCCAAATAGATGTATGGTACTATAACCAAGTTTATTTTGCTAAAAGACATTGGGATTCAAGTCTCCTTTTTATGTCTATAACAATTCATCTAATGTCACTATATTCACCATACAGAACATAATTACTTGAGATCACATGGGCACATTCACAGAAATTATGATGTGCAATGGAATGATCATGAATAGTACAGAAAAATTACTCAGGATGAAAATATTGGAACTATGGCAGGTCAAAACTTCAGTCAAAACTGATGTTTAAAAAGGAAGTTCATTTTTCAACTAAAATAAGTGGTTCATAAAAAGTATTTGCTTCCTATAGCAAATTTTAATTTTTCATCAAAAAATTGGATGCCTGAAAATAAAGTATTTCAATTTTCAACTGGTGCCACACTGTCTCAGTTGTTACCCAATGCCTCAATTCAGCTATATGGAATTGGCTCCCTGATCAGACCACATATCACAATGCACCATGGCCAGGGACTCCCATGGTTCACCAACTCCGCTCTTCAACAATAGAGACCATGGTGCATTGTGGGAGACATACTCTGACCAGGGAAGCTGAGCACTAGAGGGGAATGAGAGCCTGAGGTACTATTCCTATGAAGCACGGCAGCAGCATTTTTTAAGTCAAAATTTTTCTGTGTTTAAACTATCTGCCAAAGTAAGTTTTCAAAAAAAAAAACTCACATTTTTGACCAGCTCTAACTAGAACCTCATTGTTCCCCAAGCTGAAAACACTGATATGGTCCATCTCACAATTATTCTGCTTATTCAGAAAGTCAAGCAATTTATCTCCTGGTTTTGGAAATACTCTCCCCCCATTTTTAGCATGCTTGCTTCTGAAGAAAAAAAAAAGCCACTCTGTTGTTATAGAACAATGATGAAGTGTTAAGTGTAGGGTGACCAGATGTCCAGAGTTTATAGGGACAGCCCCAATTTTGGGGGTTTTTTCTTAAATAGTCGCCAATTGCCTCCCACCCACATCCCAATTTTCCACAATACCTATCTGGTCACCCAAGTTAACTATATTACCAAATGCACTAGATCATTTATACATAGTTATGAGTTGTAAACAAATGAATCATCATAGGAAGTGGAAAGTATGCCCTTCACTTTTTGTTTAAAAAATATTGGAATTTGACTTGCTAATTGGTTCAAGATCAAAAGAAATAACCAAGTTAGAATAAGATTTTTCAATGAATACATATACAACAAAAGTTTTACCTGGAGTTTTGATTTAGCCCAACAGCCTCACACTTGTCAACACGGACTCCATCTCTAGTATCTAATTATCCATCTCCATTCAGGAAGATATTCTCTGATATTCAAAGTACATGCAACACAAAGAATTTAGTAAAGTTGTCTGCAAGCTGTTGTCTTTGTCTTTTTAGTAATTGTAACATGATTGAAAGATCAAATACTACATCATAAAGGGAACAAATAAATGTGAAACAAAACCAAGGTTAACTTTTGAAAAGCGATAAGCAGGTTGAATTTACATTCAGTATAAAGAGGCACACTACATTCTTCCCTCTACTGATGAATATATAATTCCTATTCATACATACAGAGGAAAGTATGTATCATCTTTGTTTGTGTAGCAATAGGTAGCCGTTTCATAGTTTTAGTTCTAGTTTCTCCATTAAGTGCAAGTCTAAAAATAACTCCATCCAGTTATGCATTTCCTCTATGTTCTCACATTGTATACTATAAAGAATAGTGCAAAACAAGTTTCTGACTAACTATGGATTGCACAGAGCATCACAAATGATTCCAAGGAGATGAAAGGAACTTACTCAATTACTATTTTGGCTATGTTTTCCAATATTTAACATGAAAAAAGTTTGGTATGAAATATAAACCCTTCAATTGTGTATCCCTTCAATGCCACCCTGTTCTTTTAAACCCATGAGCCAAGTTAGTGACATAGTGCAGACCAAACCAATATGTGAGTGTGCTACTGCTAGCGCCTCTGCCAAGAAAACAGTGTTAAGCCTGTGCTCATGTCCAACATCCCTTGCACAAATAGCTCAGGCCCCTTAAAGAAATGTTGCGTACAATACAAAAAGCAAGTAACCCCATGCCCAGACCAAAACAAAACAGGGGTAATGAACTGTGTACCTGATGTGTTGGCTGTATTACCAAGGCATGGGCTTGATACAAATGTTCATTGTTTTGAGCTGGAGTATGGCCAAAAAGTGCTTCAGAAAGTGGGATAATTTAATTAAGGCAATGGTCTCAAGTTGTTGCCTTGATGGCTCAATGACCAAAGGGGATGGGCAAATATAATGCCAAACAGTGATGGATTATTTAGCATATTGTTAAGGGGGTAGCTGCAGGATCATGACATTTTCCCAACTGTTGCCATAACTACAACCTGAAATAACCATCACTGATACATAACCGGAGCCGTTCCCCGCAAACCAATGCACCCAGAAGTACCCTGAAGCTTTAAGTACTCAAACTGGCTGTATCAGCAAAAATGCCCTTTGGGAATCTTGTGTAGTATTTTTGCAAGTCACAGAGCAGTGTAAGGAAGAGTGCATCATTGCAGAAATATTTTATCCTTCCTTGACCAACGGAGATTTTTGCAAAGGCATCATGTTTTAATACTACTGTTATGAACTTCAGTGATGTGACCGAAGATGTCTATGAGCAAATGTTTTAAAAATCTCAATTAACTGTTTAGCAATACAAATTTCATAATATGAAAAATAGAGTCTGTGGACCTAGACTGCTACCAACATATGGCTAGTATAGTTCAAATGGTGCTACTGAAGCAGATTTGCTCTTTTGGAATGCTGTGCAAGGACGCACAATGGAAGAATGTGTTTTGGAGACATTTCAGGAAGCAGTTGGACATTTCATCACTCAGTGTGAAAAGGATACAGCAATCTGCATGGATAGCATCAGTACCATGACAGTTCATTATTGCCTGATCACAAGAGTCCAAAATATTGTACCTAATGCCTCATGGCTACATTGTTTCATATGCTGCCAAACTCTGGCTGCTAAAAAAAAAAATTACTGAAAGCCTGCTTCTGGCTCCTCATGAAAATGTCGAAGCGATGGGCTTCATTAAGGGCCATCCAATGAGTTGGATATTGCATTTCTCTGTGGTAAAATGGGTTCCCTTTGCCATCAATTCCTTTCCCATTCAGTTGTGCTGGCTTCCACAAGTAACATGCTAACCTAGGTCTTTGAATTGCAAAGCAGAAGAAGAGCAGGTTTTACTTGAATTAGCAACCACTTCCCCTTGCTGACTTCTTCAGGAATTCATCCTGGGTGGAATGCTTTGTTTCATCACCTTTGGGTACCAAAATCAACCCAATTCTTGTCTTAAGGAGCAGAATATGATTTTTTCTAACTACTAGATAGAAACTTCTCACAGGCAACATGAAAATTGGGTTTCCCATGCACTCCCAGCAGGAGTCATTTCCTCACTTCAGACTGAAGATCCAGTCACGAACAATCAGTAACACGTCAGCGAGTAATGGAACTTCAGACCACATCTAAGACTGTTTTCTTGATGACCCACAGAGGGGGAGTGGTGATATAAATTGCTCCCTTCATCCACATTACTATTAATATGGCAGCCATATGACAGAGCCAGAGCAACACAGAGGTACAAGCCTGGCAATTGACTTCCAGGTATGAAATCAATTTTTGGTTATCTCTGAAGTGAAAGCAGAAGCCTTTTTCCATGCTTCAATCCACAATAGTAGCAATAAGAATGAAGCATCACAAATGCTCGACTTCAAATGTCTTAATATTGCCTATGACTCTAAACACACTTTGTGTGACACTTCCATCATCAGTTAAAAAAAAAAAAAGTTATCCAGCACCTTGAATTCTCAGAGTATTTCTTACCTGATTTACAACAAGTTATTTCTTCAGCACTTCATCATAATGAAGTACTTCCATTACATTTGTAGTTAAAAATTCATTGGTTCATATTTAAGGATACAAGTCTTGAAGGGGAGAAATCAGAAAATACTTTAGTCTAATAGAATCTTGAGCTGTGAAACCCGAATATCCACTATAACAATACCATATAACTTTAAACATAATGTTTTGTGACCCATTGCCTGTTTGTGGTGTTAGGCTTCAGAAAATACATTAGTACTTAAAATACCTATTTGTTGTGAATTCAGGCCATAATTATGTGTATTAAGAAGCACTGTACAAACGAACTGCTTTTACTATTATATGATTCTATCTCAGTAATTTCATTCTTCCCTTAATGATCTAATTATTTTAAGTGGTCTTACCCTAGTCATTAGCTGACAAATCTTAAGTGATTCCGGTTGTTCAATGATTATTGTCAAGTTGGAGAAATGATTTTACAGAATCACATCATCACTTTAAACTATAACTGGAGCGATGTGTATATGAAACCAGAAAGTTTTGGGCACAGCTCAAATTAGCGAGCTTTCCATCCTCGAATCCATGTTATTCCTTCCCACGTTGAAGAACTCCTGATTGCAGATGCCACTTGTCCTACCATCTCCTGATCCCTGCTGACCTATTGCCAATAGGAAATGATGATTCCTGAATTTTTAACTCTGCATAATATAGTGGCAAGTGAATAGGTGGACAGCAGCAGCAGCACCAGCAGCAAGGAAGCTGAAAGTAACATGCACATGTCTGTATTTTCTAGTGTAACCATCCGTTTACTTCTTGACCCAAGAGCAGCTGATGTGATCTTTCTCCAGTAGCTAGCTAACGTAACAGTATCACTGATGCCAACTTGGCAACTGCTGCTCTACACACCCAAGCTGTTTTGTGTGCCAATATAACCCAATCTGCATGTTTTATTGGGTTACAGCCTTTTGTGCTGCAGAAGGAAATAAATTACACAAGGCCAAATCCAAGAGAATTGGCTGCTGTGTAGTGGGGAAACTGTCTCCATAATAGGATTGTTGTCCTTATTCATTTATCATCCTTTGAGACTCATAACTGACTTTCAGCTACATCCTGAAAGAAGACTACTGAAATTAAGGAAGAGAATCTGAAACTGATGAGGAAGTTGAAGCAAAACAATCATGCTTGAAAGGTCGACTGAAGTTTTTCACCTGTCAAAACCCTGCACCAACATGCTAAGTAGTTAGTTTTCAGCATCATAGAAGAGAGGCTGTGGCCATTGAATGCCACCAAGAAAACAATAATTAAAGCATTTCCATCATAATGCAGCCATTCGGGGGGGGCGGCGGAGGGGAAGGAGATACAGCTACTATACAGCCATCCTACCTGACTGCTTCAGAACAATCAAATGGAAAAGCCTACTATTATCATCAGCAAGTGGGGAAGTTTTGTATTACCTGACACAAAGGCTGCATAACTAAGAGCAAGCAAAATTACCCCTTAGGAACGTGGCCTTTCCAAATTCTCATTTCATTTATATAAGCCAAACACTGAGACAGCAACTGTACAATTATAAGACAATAATGCAACACCTAGACAGTCGTACTACGCTGATTGGTAGCACTGTTCCATAGTACTCTGATGATCCACAATTCCCTCTCTATCTTCATTATTTCCAGTAGGTAGAACATTTTATTACTGCAGAAGAGTAAGATCATATTTGTTTTGATGTGCCTGGCTGATCTTTCAGCAAAACACGGTAGGATCCTGGGGAGTACTGAACACCAGTTCATGCTATTTGCTACATTACAAGGTTCTCAAGGAAACCAAGTGGCAGATGCCAAGCACCTCTCAGGCCTGGTCTACACTTACCTTCCGGATTCAGCGGCAGTCAACAGGAGATACGCAAGCGACGTAAAAAATGTGCGCATCTTCCGTCAACTTCCCTACATCTGTTCCACATGCCGTCCACACTGCGCTGTGCCATATCCCGGTTGATTGGGTGTTCTTGGGTTTTGTGGGTTCAAGTCTAATGCCTTGTATTATTTAAACATAAGGAAGACTGCTTAATGTGAGGATTTCTACCAGTGAAAACAGACAATATACCAGAGAAAGTGATACACTAGCTATGTAGCAATCCTATAGAATACAGGATAACTTGTTGGTTAGCACTTTTAGAATTATGTTGTTAAAAACAGTGAGCAAACAATTAATCATGCAGGGCCTATATAGGGATATACAAGAATCATAACCTGGCAAGTGTTCAAGCACTGCATTTTGTTCTAGGGATTGTTTTACTAGGGTCAGGAATGCTGGCCAGGAGAACAGTATACTTAAAAGGTGAGCAGAGGATTTTCAAAATCCATGTCAATGTCTACTACAAACACAAAGAAGAGAAATAAGGTTAACTCTTCCACTCAAGAAAATCTTTCTTCAGAAATCCACCACAGTATGAGCCCAAGTCCTGGTATAATATCAAGTAATGTCACCCATACGGTATGCCTTGTTCAGTGCTTCAGAGGTATACACCTGACTGCAGTTACAATAAGGTTGTATATTTTTAACCTTACTTATTTATTTGGAAGCTAGCAGACCTCTCTGGTAATCACACTTCAAAAACAAAAGAAAAAAGATGAAATATTCAGATAGTATTACTTCTTGTTTTCTTCTTGTTGTCCATAGGCCCAACTTAAAGCTTCAATAGACAGTATCAATTCAGACATGATTGCTATGCTTGTTTCATATTTACCCATACCAACTGGAACTGCTGCATGGAAAGTAATTTAAAGGACCACTTCTTTAGTCACTGACATGCAATGGAGTTGTTAAGCACTTTGTATACACAGATACAAGGTATGCGTTTAGGATCTCATGTTCCTTCAATTCACAAGAAGGGGAAAATTAGGCCAGGAGGACCCAAAACTCAAAGTGAGGCAAGTAGGTGAGTCTCTGAAGCAAGCTCCCCATCACTTGAATAGACAGAATTTGCTGCATGCTTGGTGTTGTAAGGGCT
>ML675622.1:31187523-31402076 GCA_007922155.1 Mesoclemmys tuberculata
CCAGCAGCAAGTTTCACACGGAGTAAGTAAAGCAAAAATAATCAGGTTTTTATTTTTGTACCTGTGTTATCCTTTCTTTTTTGTACTATGCACGTGTGTTTAACTATATAACTATTGATTCTTTTAACTATTTAACTTTTAATCCACTGGATTTGCAGGAAAACCATTGTGGCACAGATGGGCCGTGTTGCTTTTATAACATGTTGGTGGGAGGAGAGCTCAGAACGAAAAAGATTGAGAACCCCTGCCCTATGTGCTGTACAATTGACTGGAGGATTTCTTATTAGCTTTCTCTATGGCAGTTCATGTTGATCTGACCATCATTAACAACTCTATCCAGGCATTGTACTTGTGTAGTGGGATCAGGCACAGAGGGGAGTAGACAGCTTTGTCTTCCCCCTGCTACTTTATAAAATTCCTGGCTTTATGCTCTCTGGCTTTCCCAAATCCCATCTCCCTTGAAGGGAGCAGGGAGAGAATGAGAAAGAGAAGGGCTTTCTATCTGCTGATTTGTATAAGGAGCCTTATGGCAATAATTTTGGTTCCTCTCGGCCTGCCAATGAAAAGTCTTTCTATCACAAGTACAGTAAGAAATGTGCTAGGAGCCTTGGAAACCTTGACAGTTTTTAAAGGGAATGGGGAAGGTGTACTAAGGACAAGAGAAGTTAATGAGTTTTTTAACTTGAATTTGTTAACTTCCAGTCACATGCATAACCTTCCTCAACTGGATGGGGCAACTACCCATCTGAATACGAGTGTCCTGCCAAATGTTCAAATACTTGATTATTTTCACTCAATTTCTTCAAAGGTTTTCTCAGGCCGTGTTCATCAGAGTCTTCTGCCTGTAATGTGTGAAGTTACCAGGCTGATTATAAATTACAATTCAATAACAAGATCAGGCTAGTTTTACAGCTCCCCTATGCTTAGGAGAAAATAAAATACAACTGTTTCAAACTTTATGCAGCATTTGAAAGTAACTTGTCAAATCTTGCCAATATGGGACTACTGTTTTGTATCATCTCCCACTTTGCCCATTATGTTTTGTACTTTTCCAAGAAGATTTAATTGTCTTGTCTTTGCCCAGTTTTCCTTTATGATTTTTTAAAAATGTAACATACCCGAGACCCATGTAGGTGTTGGTGTATGCATTCAGAAAACTGTGCCTCTCATTCCAACAAATTTGAGTCATTTTGCAGCATTTATTTTAAAACAAACATGTTTTCCATGAAGCTAAGAAGTGGAGCTCTTAGCTTTGAATACTGCTTAATTTAAAACACTTGTTTGACCTCAGTTTACCTTGAAGTTTAGAACTGACTGATACTGTTACAATCATTTAAAATATATTTAAAGAGAGTAAGACGTTTTCATATTTTCTGTGAGTTTCCTTTCCCCTCTCCCCCATGAAATTCGTTTTTATATTAACGTTCTGCAAAATACCAATTTTTCCACCTTTCTTCATGCTTGGAGCAATAAGAAATGCAGAAGACATATACATTCAATCAAAGACAGCGTAGCAGGGAGGCGATAAGGGGAAAGTTTTTTAAATCTCTAGTCATCTCTCAGTTTAAAAATAATTTTCATTAGTGCTTTACTTCAAGTACCTGTAGCAAGCCAGCTGTAGTGCTAGAATAGGAGAGCTTTCCACTGGTCTGTTTCGTAGGTTATGGCTGAAAATTAATTGCACTGTTGTATCAATACTTACTAACCATTTGTTTTTAATTCGAGGTTAACAAAAAGCATTGTGAAGGTATGTTCATGGGACTCACATACAGGACCAAGACATAGGCAGTCTGGCCTAGCAGTCACAGATGGGCTGAAGTCCACATGCCAAGGATAGGAGATGGTGAGCAGTGGTTGGAGGAACCACTAGAAACAAGTTCAATCCCGAGAGTTGGAGACTGGAGATCAGAGGCACTGGACTCAAAGACCAGAAATCAGAGGTAGTACCAGGCTGGCGTCGGTCTGAGGTCAGAGACCGGAAATCAGAAGATGAGATGAGGTCAGGAGTCACAGCAGGGCAGAAGTCTGTGTGGTTGTCTAGGTAACTTAACCCTTCAGGGTTAAATAGTGCAGTTGGCTAATCAGAGGACCGCAAGTTACTGTCACTGTCGATCCTTTGGGCGGTACTTCCTATGGGGCCTCCTCTCCAGAGTGTTCTCAGGCTGTAGCTTTGCATGGCCTCTGGGTGATGCTGTGGGAATGTCAGTCATCCAGGCTCTACAGATCCAGGTTCTAATGCACCAATTGTTACAACAGATACAAACCACTGTGTAATTTTCTGAGTCAGCAATCCTTGCTTAGAAGATACGTGAAACTAAAAATAACCAAGGCAATCAAGTTCAAGATTGTATACTGAGGGGGGAGGAACTCCCACAGAATGTGGCTCTGTACACTATCAATGATATTGTAATCCAGTCTTTTTATGCATTAATTTCCCTCTTTAAGCATAGAATTAAATTCCCTTCAAGTAGCTTTATCTTTTTCTAGTAAAACATTACTGGCATGCAACTTCTGCATCTAGACATCTTAGTTCCATCTCTGAATTGTATAGCTAGTTATTTCTATTAACAGCAAAAGAATTAGGGTTCATATTTGCTATTGCAAGTAACTGCTCACTTACATTCATACATTAAAAGGATTGCAATGGTATATGTATAGCTCAAACAGCTACCTCACTAAAAGATGTGTTTATCTACAATATTTATCCAGCACAAACAAGCAAACAGCAAATAGAAACAAGCAAACAGTAGTCATTAAATATTGAAGAGTTACATCCTGAATTCTGGTAGTTTCACTGCAATTCACTGGAACAGTCTCAGGAACCTGAGGTCCGCTACTGCATATATACTGTTCATGTTTAAAGACCGTCCAAGTGGTAGCTTCCAAAAACAGCATCTGAGAATTCAGAAGAGTATTATCCACCCTAAGGACAAAGGTGGAGAGTAAGCACTGCAGAAAGTACCACCTGAAGGACCTTGAGTGACAGTAGCTTGCAGCCCTCTGATTGGCAAAAACGCACTATTTAACCCCCAAGTGTGCTCCAGAAAATCATGGGGACAATCACACAGACCTCTGACCTGCTGCAACTCCAGATCTCACCTCATCGTCTGATCTCCAGTCTCCGACCTCAGCCTGAGTCGGATCCTGACTCCAGCCTGGTACGACCTCTGATTTCTGGTCTCCGAGTCCAGCCTGACTCTGCCTCCTGAGCAATCAAAGTGTCTTATTCAGGAATAGATGGAGAAAGAAATTGGTTGAATGAAAGATACATCAATGATTCGAGTATCAACATGGATGAACCGTCAGGCCAAGATAGATGCAAAGCCACTGAAGGATTTCTTTTCACTTGGTTTTTTAATTTTTTTTTTAAAAAAGATGAAATTAAGGATCCCAAGACAGCGCACCCTCATCAACCACTTCTCTTCCCTCCATTTACAAGAATATTTGCAATTATGCCCTTTGTTCCCCCTGGACACGGATAGCCACAGGGAGAAACCTCATCCTGCTCTTTGTTAGTCAATTCAAAATTTGTTTCTAGCAAATACTACCTATTGGCCATTCACTCAAGTCCAAGATATCTTTATTAATGCACTGCACAAATAAAGCATTAGAATTGCTGTAGTTTTTACTCAGCTTTACTGAAACAGTCATTAAAAGCCATAGCAACAGGTGCCAGACATAATTTGAAAGTGTTTTTCTATTCTTAGATTATTTTGCAGGAGTATATTAATTTAATTATTTCTTTAACGAAAAGCTTTGACAGCAGGATAGAGTTTTCACTGTCCATTGATAGACTCCATTTATCTATTTTATTATTTATTTATTGTATTGTATCAGGCAATTCTTCAGCTCATTGAACCCTAAGTTTCACTGGACAAACATTAGACAGCATATAGAATACCATGGAAATCATTAATCAAACACTGCATGAGGGTAAGGATTTGGCATATAGTATTTGGCTTGTGCACAGATTTTACATTTTACCCAGAAGTAAGAAGCTTTCACTTGTAATGCTTTCAAAGTAGAGAATGCTGTTCCTCGTATTATATAAATGTGGATATGCAGATCCACATGTATTTAACAATGTAGAGAAATTATAATGCCTAACACTACACTGCAAGTGACTGCAACTTCCAGGAAGAAAGCAGAAGTACTAAAAGGAATACAGCTGCATGCTTATGTAGAGGAAAAATGAGCTGGTTGAGTTTTTCCTACCAGCCTCAATGCACTAACTAAGTCACAAATGTAGCAAAAAGATAATGTATTTGACAGTATCGTCATCTTAGTATGCCATCAGTGATATTTAATGAATTAGCCAACAAGGAATGAAAAAAAATTACTCCACCCAAAAACCAATATATTCTGTTGTAATGCACCATTGTAGGAGTTTCAGGAATGCCAAAAGTACTCCTATACCCAGATGTCCTGGAAGGCATTGTAGGTTTTTTACAACATGCCAGCAGGCTCATCAAAACAACACTGAAATAAAATGGTATCAGCTGGCAGATATACAGTTGCCTTTGAGCTGTGTCCCAGCCAGGGTTTTTTTGTTTTGTTTTTATTCTTTTGTATTTTAGACAGCTTGGTGGTTCACTATTATCAACGATTCTACAAAATACTTCACATGACAAGAATGAATGAGACAGAAATGTCTAATATTTGCATACTGGATGCTTACTATTGATAGTATCCTCCATGCACCAGGTCTATCCCAAACGTAGGGCACTATAAACCTGTTTCCTGTGGCACTGGACACTTGAGAGTTGTGGGTGGAAAGGGCAGGAGGTACTTGATCACCTATTGTGAACCTACCAAGAAAAGCTCAAAAACCTTACCATTCCTAAGGAATGAAGGTAGAGTCCTAAGAATGCCAGCAACACTAGAAAACCTGAATGGGGAATGCTGGGGAGCCTCTTTCTTTTCCATGCAGAATGGCATGGTTCTGTCTTGGGAAAATAAGAAGCTCTTCCCTGTATCTCAAAAAGTAAATAATCAAGATTCTCATAGTTTAAGTTTTTGAAAATTCTGGAGCAGCCTCAGTTAGCCTAGGGGCACATTTTATCACCCTTATTCAGGTTGAGTAACACCTTACTCATTCTGTTCTCAGCTCTGCCATGGATGCATTGTTTGACCTTAGTCAGCTCTTGTTCACCTTAATTTACCACCTGCATAATGAGTATATAAGCATACCTTCGTTGATTAACAAAGGTACTTGAAATTCTTTGAGATCTTCATACATGAAGGAGTAAGTTAGTACAAAGATTTATAGAATATTATTTCAATAGGACTACTTGGAACATCAGACAACAGCCAACTTCAGTGGCAATGGTACAATCTGAGCCTTGAGCTACGTGCCAGGAAAATGAAATGCATTTGTTCTTAGCAATATAGCCTTTTATATATTACACGTTTTTCCAAATAGCCTGGTGGAATCCCCTTTTCCTCCTTTGGTTTTGAAATGAGCAATGTAACCATTAAAAACTATTAGTTTATGTATGCATTGTTTGTGATATACTTTCTCTTATGTAGTTCTTTGCAACCAACTATCTCAAAATACTTCACTCACATTAATTAATTGGTCACCCCTTTAAGGTAGATATACGAGTTATTCAGATGAGTCAAGGCAAAAATACAGAGGTTCTAGTCAATGGTAGAGCTGAGACTAGAACCCAGATATTATGGCTCCTTGTCTCCTGCGCTAATTAACTGACTCATTTTACTTCTCTAAGGAGAGCTTCATCTGTAACTCAGATTATATGTATACCATACTCATTCCTGCTATTTGCTCAGTATGTATTTAATGTGCAGAAAGTGTGACTGATGTCGAATTTCCTTATTGCACTCTGTTGCTTCAGAATCTTTTAAAAAGAAAAAGACAAGCAATAATACATCATGAGTTTACCACTCAAGACAAACATTTGCCTGGTCCACAATGCTTTGCTTGGTTTCTTTATCTCAATTGTAAAAGACACTTGTAAAAAAAAAAAAAAGTGTGTGAAGATAGTTACAAAAATTGAAAATTGGTAAGCAAAGCAGTTTTAGGTCTAAGATAAAACTGAAGAGCTTCATTGGGAAAGCACTGATAACCTTCCTTATCAATAAATGATCTGGCTTTTTTCTAATCTTGTATCAATTAACTTCAAAGGACGATTGCAGCAGTCAGTATAGGTAACATGCAAAGGAATACGCAGAGGACCTTCCAGAGACTGTTTTGATTTTTCCTGTTAGACTGTAGGAAATTGTACTACATAACTCACCTCTTGGAATGGAGGAAAACAGAGTGTAATGCTAAAGGAAGACATTAGAGCATTCAAGCTTTCTGTGTAATCTGTATGAATTGTTTTATACCAACTGAGGTGACAACAAGAACCAGCTTGCTGTCAGGTTCGATTTATATGGATCTCTCAAATAAGGAGTGACAAAGATTGCTTTGCATACAACTTTGTTTTACTTGCAACAATCTATACATCATCGATTACAATTTAAAAATCACCATTGATTCTTATTTAATACAACAATTTAACTACTTAAAAACACAGTTACAATTACAACTATACAATTATATTTACAAAGCTAGCTTACACTATAGGGTTATACTTATACTATTATACTTACACTGCACCAGTGAGATTTGTCAGCAGCAAAGCAGCACTCCAATTCTACTAGTACAATTCCCGGGTTTACATCTGAGTGGAAAATACAGTCACACTCAGGTTACACATCTGAGTGGAAAATACTATCACACTCAGGTTACACAGCCCCACACTCTATACTTAGGTTTGAGTGGCAAGCTGGGGAGAGACAGTAGGTAGATCACGCCTACATGTAGAACTATTCTGTTGTTCTTCCAAAGGTACGGGACATCTCCAGTTTACTTCCTGTTTGTGACTACCTTTTATATTTTTCTTCCACACAGCAATATGCCCACTTAGCCAATTAGAAGTTTCCAAGAGCGATGAGGTAATTGGGGACTGCACCCCGAAACAGCGAAACTGACAGAGTGAAACCAGATTTTATTCTTCTTAATTGTCCAGCTGTTTGCTGCTGACAAAGAATCACCCATTGCAATACATATCTAAACACTATTCAAATGCAGTTTACTGAGTTTCGAGTCACAGAGATTTTGTTATAATACATGAATGGGTACTATTTAAGTGAAATTTACTGAGTTTCAAGTAACAGGTTTATCAAAACCCACGGGCTACATTCTGATTGCATTGCCTTTAACACTTAATGTCTGCCGGGGTGTTTCCCGCTGCTTGTAAGTTTCACAGAGATTTTGCTGTGATACATGAATGGATACTGTTCAAAGGAAGTTTCTCAGAGATTGATACTATTTAGATGAAGTTTACTGGGTTTGAAGTAACAGGTTTTCCAAAGGCTACATTCTGATTACATTGCCTTTAGTACTTAGCGCCTGCTGACTCCTCCCGCTGGTAAGTTTCACAGAGATTTTGTTACAATAGGTGGCCGGCCGGGGGTTGATACAAAGCAGTTAGCATTTTACATTTCAGTCCAATGAGTTTATATTCCTATTAATTTAAAATGGAGTTGGGTCACTTTAGTTATAAAATGAAACAATGTTACAACACCAACTTGTGTACCCAAGAATGCACTAGCAACAAGGAAATCTAGCCCTCCTTTCTTGAATTTGGTTTAATTATTATGATTCTCTATACCAAACATGATTAGATTTTATACTAGTAATTAAAGTTTCAGTTTTCAATTTCTAACTAAATGCTTACATGAAAGCAAAAAAAGATGAAAATCTGAAACTATTGGTTTTATTCTTGAACATTTAGCATCTCACTAGGGCCAAAGTCAATTTCCACCTACATTTAATTTACAAATGTACTTGCTCACAAGCAAAGATTAGTGTATGTTACTTCCCAGGACAGAGTCAAGTTACAAACCTCATAAGAGAGGGTCCTATAGCGGAAATGAGGCATCCCTGGAATTAAACTGGCCTGAACATTTTTCAGTAATTGTTCTTTTGGATTGTAGTTTCTCTTAAAAAAAAAACAACAAACAAACAACCAAGAGTTCTGTAGCACTTTAAAGACTCACAAATTTATTTTTTACAGGCATAAGCTTTCATGGACTTTAACCCACTTCATCAGATGCAGGGAATGGAAATCAGATAGGTGGTACATATATATAGTCAAGGGGAAGGTACAACAGTGGGTGGGATAGGTAATAGCAAAGTCCACACAGTTAGAGTAGCTGAGGCCTATTCACAACCATTGATTAGAAGGAGAGAATGTATGAACAATGACAATTGCTTCTTGTAATGAAATAACCATTCCAAGTCCCTATTCAGACCCAATCTGATAGTGTCAAGTTTGCAGATCAGTTCTAGCTCTGCAGTTTCTCTTTGAAGTCTGTTTTTGAAGTTTTTTTTGTTGAAGTATGACAACTTTCAAGTCCGCTACAGAGTGTCCTGGGAGACTGAAGTGCTCTCCAACTGGTTTATGGGTGTTTCCATTTTCTCTTCATTTCTCCAAGTTTCTCTTAGTAAGTCTTATTCCAAAGTCAGCTTTCCTTTGTTTTAATCACCTTGATTTTCACTGGTATGCTTCCATCTCCCTCCCTCCCTCCTTTTTATATTGCTTTTACGTTTCCAATCACTCTGGAAAAATTCTGGTAGATGGTTTTTTTTTCCTCCTTTTTTGGGAGTTCTTTCCTTAGCCTTTGTAGTTTTACATCACTCTGATTACAAAACAAACTTCCTCTCAACTATCTTTCTAGTTTCTATTGTAACAGTACTCATGTTTATCCTACTGAACTGCTAGTTTCTCTACATCAACACAAGAAATTTCAGAATGGAAGGTGGCCAGAAAACATATCTAAAGCTGGGTCCACACTGACAGAGGCAAATTTGCCGCCTTCAGATCGACAGCTCTGGATCAACTGATCGGTCTGTGTAGACCCACTCAGTCGATCCAGCAAGCAACGCAGGAAAACCACCCTGGTAAGTGGCGTAGCGCTGCGTCGAAGGGAACAGCAGTGTGGACAGCGCGCGGAGGAGATGCTGCAAAGTGTAAATCACTTGTGTATCTCCCGTCGACTGCTGCCGAATCGCAAAATAAGTGTAGACCGGGCCTAAGTCTATCTCCAACTTTTAACGAGTATTTGGGCAATGTATATTTCTATAAACTTTGTATGTTTGTATAAAGACAATTTATACTACTTATTCTGGACACTGTGTATGCAGTTTATACCAAGTTGTATTAGCCATATATATGTGAAGCAATTCCTTTTCAATTCCCTCATCACCTAACCCTCTTCTTAATTTCACATGGTACCCTTAGTTCTTTATTTGACTCAAACTCATAGGCTTGCAGCATCAGTCCTCTATTCCCTTCAGAATATACTATGCTTCAAATAAAGTTCCATCTTAATCTTCTTTTCTGAAGAACACAGTGTCTTCTTTTTGAATAAGTAAGATCCTTTAGTCCATGTATCATTCCAGCTGCCCTTTGCTTTACCTTCACCATTTTTATAGTATCCTTTAAAAACAAGTTGACGTAAACTAAGAACATTATTCAGAACATGGTCTCACTATTCCCTTATACAGGACTAGAATAATTCCCTTTGACTGATATTCAATACTCTATTCATACAACTGAAGACTGATGGTTTGCTTTTCTTTAAGCTGCTGCTATGCACTCCTCTAAAAGTTTTACAGCTTTAACTGCCATGAAGCAAGTTCTCTCACAAGTGTTTTTCAGTGTATAGCCTACAACAGCGGTTCCCAACCTGTGGTCCAAGGACCCATAGTGGTCCATGTGGCTACTTCAGGGGGGTCACAGAAAAGAAAAAAAATCACATGCTCAAAGAAATGTACAATTTCCAATAAAACTAGCAGCATGTGGTGGTCCGCAAAACGTTTGGAGGTTGAAAAGGGATCCGCACACTCAAAAAGATTGGGAGCCACTGGCTAAGAAGATATATTTCATTTTTTTAAAGATGTGTGGGTGGGAAAGGCAAAGGGGGTACTAATATCACTGCATTGCAAAGTATGCTGAGTTGGAGTCTTACCTCCTCCAGGTCACACAACAAATTCATCTTTTCCAGCAACCTTTCAAGGACTGAGTTGTGGAATAGCCTGTGCAACCCGCTCCCAAAGGCAAGTCATCCAACCTAGACTTATCAATAAACAAGTATTACTAATCACAAGGAGATGAGGTACAGCTCTTGCTTGTTTATTGAGACAATTCCTGTATTTGAAAAAGTGCATAATGGCACGCAGATGTTTCTGTGATGACAAACTTAAAAATTAAATTTTCATTTAGATTCTAAGTTAAGACAGAATTCTGTTAATCTAAGAGCAAGAGCTTCACTATACATCTAAAAAGTTTAGCTGCCCAGTGTTAAAGATTCTTAGGTCTTTACATGTTCTGATCCTTGCTATTTGTTGAAGAAAAATCAAGTTAGTGCTTTATCTTGTCTTGGAATGGAAAATTGACAATGTCTAAAACCTTATCAACAATCTTGGGAGGCTAAAGCAGTGGGGCACTGCGGACACCTGACTCAGTCCTCTTAAAATTTAACATAGCCTTGAAACCATGCATTTTATCTTAATGTCAGAAGTCCCTGCTACCTTGTAGTACAGCAGGAGCTATGGCTCCTTCCATTCATTTACCCACATACACTCAGATTTTTAATGGGTTTCCATTACAATTATTGTTTGTATTATGATAGTGGGGACAGGCCCTGACCCAAAAAAATCGAACAATCTAACAACAGAGGCACTGACAGGTGAAGTGATTTGCCCAATGTCGCATACCACGACAGTAGTGAAACCAGAAATAGAATGCAATTCTTCCAACTCCTGGTTGAGCGGCCACTAGATAACATCGCCTTTATGATACTGCAGTTCAGTTGTATAAACCTCTTTCCATTTAACAAACTTCTGTTATCCCTCATTATGGAAGTTTAAGCTGGCTGCTGGAGTCTTTATGTCCTACTTACTGTACATCAAAAAACAAATGTTGTAGCTATTTATGGCCTCCTCAATACAATTATTTCTAAACTGCCATATGTCTAAAATCTGGCAAACTTGAATTCTGGTCAATTATAGTGAAAAGCAACATATCGCTCCATCTATATTCCACACATTCTAAGCACACACAACTTTGACTCCTGCTTAAACTTAAATTATCTTCTGGGTCATAATTTTAACCATTCAGCCTTTAAGGGCTTCTCTATGTAGAGACGGTTTGCAACAAGCCGGGGTGAACTTACATGTATTAAGTTCACACACTAAGTCACCATGTGGACCTACACAGTAAAAGCTCAATAGTTTTGAAACAGCAGTGTCAAAGAGTGCTACAGACCTTCTAGTCCGTGGCAGCAGGGGGCATGCGACAGCAAGCACATAGCATATCAGTCCACAATACGTTCACAGGCCAGCTTGCCACACTCTAGGGGTGTGTCTACACTGCAGTTAAAAAATCCACATCTGGGCTATACCAGCTGACTCATGCTGCCAGTGTTTGGGCTAAGGGGCTGTTTAACTGTGTTGTAGATGTTCAGGCTTAGGCTGGAGCCTGGGCTCCAGGAGCCTGGGATGTTGGCGGCTAACATCTTCTACTCTTCAAATAAATAGCTTCTTAGCCAGAGCCCTATGAGCCCAAGTCAGCTGGCACAGGCCAGCCGCCTGTGTCTAATTACAGTATAAATATTCCCTCATGCTATGTAGGCAAGCCCTAAAAGCAGAGATGGGCCAGAAAAAAAATAAACCCAGATAGAAATAATCCATAAATTCGTAGACGCTCAAATCCAGAGGCATCCTGTTCACTATCCTTGAAATCTGTTGGTAAATAATGTCTTTCACCCCCACGCACCTCCTCCATATCACCCACACGCCCCCTGAGCCAGATATGCTTGAGTCATCTTCCCTTCAAAATTAAAACCTAAGACTTGAGAACCTTGGGTTGTTCCCCTCCTTTTGCATGAATCAACGTCTCTGTAGTTTGATTTTAATCATTCTGATGTCCCACAGACAACTTTGCCATAAGTTTAGAGAATTACTTCCTCCCATCTTATCCATTTCACATAACATTGCAGCACAGTCCAACAGACCATCTATCTTACAGTCATTGCCAGCTTTACAACTCTATCCTCACAGCAACAATCTTGCTTTTCTTCTCATTCTGAATGCATCTCCCCTTACAGAACTGCTCCAAATGTCAATTGCTGTATTTAATTAGCATACATGAATGGACAGCAGTACACCAAAAAGGACATTTTGTCATATGCAAGTTCTAATCCAAAACACTCTAACCTTATCTGCTGTTCCTTCATTTGTTACTGTGGAAACAAGAAGCACTTTAGCTTACCTAGAGGGCACTAATGTGTAAATTGCTCTGTGTTTCTATTTGGTTACATCTGTACAACTCTCCATTGTTGATTCCAGTAGTTCTCCTGCTGTTTCTTATCAACACTTACCCCAAAAATCTAATACTGAGACATTTTCTGCCATAAATTCAAGTTCTGAATGTGCCAGTATTCTTAGTGCTTGGACCCTAACTGCAAACACCAGCAATATTTCTTTAAAGAATCTTAAAGGCAGTTTGTTCTTACTTCTTTATATCAACTCCTATGTATTTCCATAATAGTCAAAAACTCATTCTTATACAGCCTTCTGAATGGCAAGCAAGAATGATCAGTTTGGCATCTGAGGCACACAGGAAGGAAATATTACTCTCAGATCTCACAACACTCATCAAGGCTCAGTGAGCACCCTGCAAACATGAGAATTTGTGCAGTACAGAGTTAAAAGAAAGGTTTTTAAAGGTCACAGGCAGCCCCTAACTGGACTTAGATGTCTTTAATAGATCTGAGGTACCCTCTTCCCCGCTTATGGGGAAAAAGAGCCTTTACCATTCTAGAGCAGAGATACCTTACTTTCATCACAGAAGCTGTTCTGTCTGACTTTGTCAACCTACCATATCCATGTTTAATGCAATATGTATGGCACTTCATTGTGTTTGGGGGGGAAGTTTGCTTCCGTCATCTCCATAACCTAGTACAACTTTGTCTGACATCTCTATGACTTGCCAAACATTCACACGGATGGAGGAAATCATGACCCACATCACGGATTTTGATGGCATGATAGTAGATGGTGCAAAGTTTTTGTTTCAAGCTTCCATGAAAGGCTATCTTTTTACCATCCGGAACTAATATTCATGGCATAGCATGACTGTGTAAGAGTAGGCTTCCAGCAGCAGCATTCTCATTGCTTTCTTGAGTCTAAAGTCAGTTTCTTCAGAATAATGTGATCAAATACCTTATAGATCACCAAAATGCAGACTAAGAGCTTTGCAGGGAGATCTGCCTTGTTTTGGGGAACGAAGAAACTGTTCATTCCACCCTGCCCCATTGATCACACTTCAATATGATCAATTAAATAAAATTAAGTATTGCCATTAGAAACAATTACATTGCATTTACATGCCAATCAGTAAGTGGAATTTAGTAGTATTATAACTCCAAACACATATACAAGCGTTTGACCACAATCACTTAGAACACATTTCAAAACCAAATTAATTCATAGCTGAGGTAAAAGAACAGCCTAGTCTGTCTGCTAACTCATTTCTCAAAATGTGCCATCTTGGCAAAGGAGATTCACCTGCACGAAGAGGGTGCAAGAAGTTTGTAGGAAAGGAAAGAGTTAAAAGCTGGACAAGTGGTCAGGCCTAAGCTACAGATATGGGGTCAAGGCACAGGCAAACATTGTTTCTGTTAATTGGTGTGAATTCTACTTAGAATCTGTTATCTCTCTTCTTTTCCTCCCTTCCTGGCCATCTGTGCAGGGGATGAGGCTAATAAAATATCACCATTTCTGTGCAAGGCCATTTGGTGGGAAGAAAGCATTATCTTCCTTCTCTCCCTGGCATACCTTTACTTCAGAGAATGTTAGTAAATGTTATACTAACAGAGAATGTTAGTAAAATTTATAGGTTTTAAGGTGATGTGCCTGCCCTCTGTACGGTAATCCTGTAAACAACAAACAGGGGCGGGTATAATTGTATTCATTATGTAGTTAATATTCATTTTATAGGTGTCAATGTAACCAAATAAGGGTCTATGGGGAGTTGCTGGAAATGTATATATTTACATACTGTTATGGAAAAAAGGATTGTAAAGTAACCCCGTCATTGCTCACTCATCGCATCAAGGTGGAACGAACAGGCAATAAAGGATTCTGTCTTCCCCATCGGCCCCTGGGACAACCTGTTTGGTTATTTCTAACAAAGCTGTCCCTTGTTCTGTCTCTCCAGTGGGCACGTACCCTGACTCACACTATGCAACTATAATGTCATTGGTTGGTTACTTTTAAATAAATTGTCCTTTCACAATATATTTCTGTTAAATTTATTCCTGTCATCCTTAATGTAACTGTTTACTGGTGACTAGTCACTGTTAAATTCTTAAGTTTCATTCTCTTTGCCATAATACCAAAGGAAATTTTCACAAATACTCTGAACAAGGAATGATTTTACAAGAAAATGAGATTACTATATACAATGCTATGCACATCTGGAAGGTGTTGTGGCTTGCAAACTGAAGGAACCCTAACTCTGTTTCCCTCTCTTCTGAAGCGGGTAATGGAATACCAGCTCTTCCCCATTTCTCTTCCCCTCAACACCCATTAAAGCATGTTGGGGGATAAAAATCCATGATGGATGTCCCCATGATATAGTCTCAGGAAAGCCAGGCTCCAGTTAAGAGCTCCTTCTCAACTTCCTGATCTGTTGCTTCCCCTGTAGCAACCTCAGGCAGCCCCACTACAGTTAGATCCTGGTTACTGATTGTTACAGAATCAGCAATGGGGCAGGGGACAAAGCAAAGTTAACCCTCTTAAGAGGATTACCACTAGTCTGACCAATGATAGCTGCTGGACTTTCTGCCTGGAATTGCACCCAGACTCTGGAAGACCATGTGGTGGAGAATAGCTGCTTCCATCTCCTCCCACTTGGAAAGCCAGTGAATTTCGAAGTATACATACCTAAGAACATCACCACATACCCAGTGATCATGTGGGCACCAAAATCCTGAGTGGCACGATAATCTTGCCAGTGAGGAATATAAATTAAATATCCAGCCAGTTTATGGACCTAGCTAGAGACTCGTGTGTGTGGCACTTGATCTGCAAGAAGGCCACATCCCTTTTGGATTTGCCGATGATGAAGCTGTCAATCTTCTCCCATGCTGGAACCTCAGAAGCATGGTGGGGCTTCCTGGGTCAGAGGGTGGCAGGGAGGAATCCAGTTGAAATGCTGCTATTACCCCCCTTCCGTTTTGAGACTCAATGCAGTGCAGCATAGGTAACTTGAGTCATGTGGTATAAAAGCAATTTGACAGAGTTGCCTACCAGATAGCTTTGAAATAGTAAGATTCCTGTTCTACAAGTAAGCAAACTATCCCAATGGGACCCTAAAGACATTAACTAACAGCTCTCTGCTTTGTTATATTTTTCCAACAACTTGAATGTAACCTATCACGTAGTACCGGAGTTTTTAGTTATCCAAAATGAAAGCAACAAGTCCTGCTATCCCATCTCAATCTCACTTTCACATTATCCTGGGCCTTACTGTGGAAATGCCAGATACCAATCTAAACGTTGAGAAACCTTGTCTTCATTCTTTTCGTTTTGCAGTGGTAAGGCTTTTCTAAAATCTCAATAATTTGAGTTCAGTTTAATTAAATGTAAACAAATTAATGAGATTTCTAAACTAAGATCAATGTAATATACTATTCTTTTATTTCATTTAAACTCAATTCAATTTCCATTATAATTTTAAGTGGAAATGATTGAACACAATTAAGGAGCATTACTTCATCATTGTACATCCTCTAACCCAGGGATTTTCAATCGCTGTGCCGCGGCACATTTGTGTACCGCAAAAGGTCCGCAGGTATGCAGCATCAGTGAGCCACAAATAAATTATGGGAAGTGCTGCGCAGCCAGAACCCCACCTCCATAACATCACAAGGGGCGGACTGCCTCCATTTCTCCTCCCGAGTCCCAGCAACATATGACGTCACGGGACTTCCAGTTTCACGACCCGGAAAAAAAACTGATGGTATGCCTTGACAATTTTAAAACCTTGTCAGTGTGCCATGAGATGAAAAAGGTTGAAAACCACTGCTCTAACCCATCTAGAAGCAGCAGCAATTCTCTGCCACCTACCTCAGAGCCCACAAGGAAAACAGGTTCTACCAGCCAACTCTCTTCTTAGCCAGGAGGCAACAAAAAGGAGCAACCATCTTTGTTACTGTAGTCAAAAATACTATTCAGGGAACAGCAGACTGAGGTTGGCCTGCAATATATTATCTTTCTGTTGTATTAAGGGGTGGATAAAGTCTTTTACATGGAGATATACAGGAATACTACCTAGTCATGAATGCAGGAAGCAATGTGCCTGTGCAAAGTGTAATTCCCTCCTGAAGAAAACACACCAAAGCAGCAACACAATATCCTTTTACAGGCTGCAGGGAGTTCTCCTCCCACCAACTACCATCAAAATTGCTCATTGGACTGGAAATGGAGCCCCATCAGACGCTCAGTAGCACCACAGTCAGGATTCTCTGCATTCAAGGAAAAGGATTTTAAGTAGCCCCCTCAAGGAGACAGTGATATTAGGCAAGAGGCCCATTGTGAACGAGGATCAGAAAGGGAAGAGTCATTCATGTGTAAACAGGCAAAGAAAGTTACCTGTCACCTGGAGAAATCCATCTGTTTCATACCCAGCTGCTGGTATTCTAACCATAGCCACACATCTGGACAGCCATAATCTCTGACTTGCTGAAGCGTTGCATTGGTTAGAAGGTTCACATTGGCAAGGAGTAATTCCAGAACAGAGGACAGCTTCCCCTCCCATTCCTTCCTATTTGCAAGTGAAGACTGTGCTAGATCAACACAAACCTGATGCTTGCATCTTACTTTGGATGGAGCATTTCCTCTTTATTCCTTTCTGCACTGTTGCACGTGTTTGTGTGCTTCAGACTTAAACACAAGCATTGAACTCAAACACATTTTCAACCTCTGTCCTGAAGAGCTGACCCCAAATTGGATCATCTTTATTGAAGGAGATTAATGTATCACAGCAAAGAAGATTAACTCATACAAACAATGAACTTCCTCTGCTTTGTCAATAAAACCTGCTAATTTGGGTATAACTGCAACGCTAAAGGGTTACAAGTTCAAGGAATACATAGATATTAATCTCCTTTGATGCAGCTCAACCACCAAAACGGAATGTAAAAATGGCTGCCGAAGCACTACGAAAGAATGGGGACAAACGAATGCTCCTGTGTAGCTTTTTGGCTGCACTCTGCAGCCTAGTACTTCAGTGCCACTGGCTGATGGATGGGAGACTGAATTTATGAATGAATGCAACAGTTCCACAATCATTTCATTTAACAATTCAAATAGAAGCAAAAGGGTCAAACAGGACAGCTTTAATATAGCGTGAAGCACTGCACTTCCCTGCATTAGAGCTGAACAGCTTCAAAATGATCCAATGATGACCATGGAGTGTAAAGCAGCAGGTGCATAATTTAGCAATATGCCGGTATGTGACCACACACACATCGAGCTGTCCAAGGAAGCATGGCATAACAGTTCTGGAACTGTGAGCAATGATCACATAAGATTTATTCCTTATTCCAACTGGCTCACCAAAACCAAACTATCCTAGTGCTGCCCAGAAAGTAATGGTAAAAAAAAACAGTATTTAACTGATAGGGGAAAACTTCCTAATGCTTACTAAACATCCTTACAACCTGAAATTTTAAAAAATATGTTCTAGGCAAAGGTAGCAATGACAATTATAGTTAAGATTGCTTAATACTTCCTGATGCAAGACCCTGCTTTCAATTGCTTCTAAGTTGGCCAAATTTAACCACACAAGCTGCAATTTTTCCATGCCACGTCTCTACCATAGGTTGAATTTGTAAATTTTCAACCAAAAATCACTCAGCCACTTGAAAATTTTGTTCCTGATATTAAATAATTGCTGTCTGTTTGGTAGATTAGCTCTAGCACTTCCTGTACACTACATACACTACATGTTGACAAAACATTGCTATGCACTTAGTTATTACCTAAGAGAAGAGAAGAGAAGATTATCAAGTGAAGAAGAGGTGGCAGTGGTTGTAAGAACAGTATTCAGAGCTCTGCCAGCAAGATGGCTGAGCTGAATGAGAAGAAGGCAAGTTCGTAGTTTAACAAGACCATGTTTTTCCTGGCTTCCTCCATTTTTCTGCTTCCAAAATGAATTGATAGTGTTCACCGTTAGTCTAAGAGGCCATTACAATTTTCATTTTGGTTCCCATGAGGATGCTGTGTTGCCACTTCACTTCCACAGAAGTAAAACTCTGCTGCAAAAGAAAAACTAAATACAGGATTATTTTAAGCTTAGAAACATTTCAATGACTTAGGAAGCACGATTTACCCAGAAGCTCTATTTGCAATTTTTATAGCTCTTCACAGTATCTCAAAGTACTAACCAAGGTGGGTACATTTAAATATAGTCCATAGATGGCGAAACTGAGGCACGGAGACTTGATCAGTGTCACATAGAAGTGAGTGGCAGTTAGGAAGAGCAGCCAAGTCTGACTCCCCGTCTGGATGCTCTTACTAGTGGACTGTATTGCTGTGACATTTTTGGTGTTTCCTCCAAGGATAGCACCAGCTAGACATACGTCAAATACCGTACCTGAAATCAGTGTGACAATTTACACTGTCACTTTGTTAGCATATGGCAGTGTCAGACACTTATGACTTGAGGAGCCTAGGTGGGAAGTTAATGTTATTGCTTATGTTTATCCATTTAACATCCAGCCTTCACTACTGCAACACAATCACTAATTGCTGCAATATTCATACGCAATAGCCACTAGATGTCACTAAACGTAGTACGGTACTTACCATAAAGAGGCATTCTTCTTGCCCATTGGATTTTCCACCCATTTTTTGCTTTTTTGCCATCTGCAAACCTACCTTTAGAAAATGGACAAACAGAAATGTTCAAGGACAACAAGCTGGATTTCACAGTTGGGTGTATTTCAGTCATCGGAATGCTGAGAAACACTTCACACTCACAGATTTAAGCACTCTTGTTTGATTGTCTCAGGAAGCCAGAGATCACAAGAGCACCTTAGCATAATAACTGAAGTATCTAAACACATCTATAATTGGAGAAACTGTAAAGGTGCAGGACCAAATGCTTTTACTGATCTGCATCATGTTTCATTACAACTAGGAAGAAATGAGATTGACAGTTGAATCAGTGTATGTGGATATGCAAATCAGACTTTAGAAACTCATATCCATTGATGAGGCACTGTAACTGATGTTCAGAATATATTCAGATATCAGATACGACATTAGAAGAACGTTAAGGACTGTAACAAAATAAAGCAACAAAAAAATCAGTTAAGATTGATATGTACCATATGTCCTAGTCAAATAAGCAAAGGGAGATGTATTAAGGCATTCATTCAAGTGGTGGCCCATTTTATCTCTGTGTTGGAAAACATATGGTAGAGTTATTCTACAACTGAATTACCTCGTTAAAGTTTCTTGCCTTGGATTCTCCCCATGCTAAAGACAAATCTTGAGTAAATTCCAGCCACCTACAATTTTTGCAAAGTTTCCTTGTTACTCTATCCTGTGCCAACAGAACTGTATAGAGGGCACTATTACCATAGGACAGGTTCCCTACCCCAGTTAATTTGCAGCCTCCGGGTGTAAAATAGGTCCCTTACAGAAGGCTTATATGGACAGTAACTGTGAATTTTGCAGAAGATGGAGGATTCTTCAGTACAATGATTCATGAAATTCTGTCTGATTTACAGTCCCAATATTACTATGTCTGAAAGAAAATAAAGAGGAACAAAAGGGCAACAAACTCGCAGTACTTGTCTGTAAATGAAGGAGTAGGAGCTGAAAAGGGGTTTTCACTGCAATTGCTTGAGTTCATAAATATTCTGAGGGCTAAGAGAAAAATATTATTTAGATGACCAATCTAGACCATCTGTCTGATTATATGGAATAAAGCTAGACTGTTAATTGTAGTTTTGGTATAGAAGACATCATAAATCAGTCTAGGAATATGTTTTCCTTCTCTGAAAGATGTACTAAATTGATATAGCATTTGTCATGTTTTTTAAAGATCAGGAAAGCACTGTTTAAACGTTTGATCTTTTCACATTATAGCAAGAGTAGCATGCTTTTTTATTTTTTCCTCTTTATAATTGATTAGCCCAATTAACCTTGAATCAGGATGAAAACTGAAAATCTTAAATATTAATGAACCCAAGAAACATGTTTTTCATTTTGGATCAAATTATTATATTTCAATAATTTTGAAACAGTCAGTTTACATTTAGCCCCATGTTTTAAGTAACTTTTTCAGTCTAATTAGTTTAAATATCTAAACAAAAATCATGCTAAAATTAAAGAAAAATTTTCATTTTGAAAACAGTGAAATGTTTTGACTGTTCTGCAACTTTTCTTCTGCACATTTTTTAAGTCAGGAAATTGTCAAGCCTGGCCCTGTACTGAGAACAGTTTCAGTTATGACTAATCAGCATTTCTCAACAAAAATTATTAGTCTAAAATTCCTAATTAGCTCTACTGTAAGTATAGAATCCAAGTTACCAGTGTTTATGCAAATAGCTCTGGACAATGAGGAGACAAAGGCAGCTAGGAAACTATGGGAGTTAGCCAGCTGAGTTCACCACCACAGGAAGAGCAGGAAGGTAAAGTTCTGTCTCCTTTCTCCTACCTCTACTCTCCCACTTCTTTTCTCCTAACTTGCAGGAACTCTACAAGAAGGAACCCACAATTGGAAAAAAAATGGCACATCGCCAAGACCACTGCTAGCTCTGTCTGCCTTCATGTGTGCGTCCCAGGCCGAACAAGCATTCTGACCGTGGAGACATCTATCCAGATCCTGGTCTTAATTTACTGGGGATGCAGCCCACATGTCCCTGCTAAAGAAAGACAGACAGGGAGAACTACCCCATGTGAGATCTGTTAGTGGAGTCCCTTAGGAAGAAAATAAGAGAGCTGCCAGAGGAGGTGGCTTCTCTGTGTAGCATCCAGTAGTATGAGGACTTCATTGACAAGATGCACAGCTGAATCCGAGGATGTGAGCCAAATAAAAAGGAGTGCCGTGGAACCAAAGGACAAAGGAGATCCAGCTGCTCCGTGGGGAGCAGGACTGGCTGCTAGCCACATCAAGCAGCAGACAATGCTCTACCCACCACCCAGGTCTCCCATCTATTGCAGTCCAGAACCAGTATGCTGGCAACTGGAGGAGAGGTGCAGACCTCACTGACTGAGGAGGAGCAGCCAACTGCCAAAGGCTGGGAGGCTCACAGCCATTGCACCGATGAGAAGGAAATGTAGAGTAGTGATGGTCAAGGACTCCCTTCTGAAGGGGACAGAGGCATCCATCTGCTCACCTGCCATGATGTACCAGGAGATGCACTGACCATGTGGAGCCAGCATACAGAACGTAATGGAAACACTGCTGAGGTTTATCCTTCCCTCTGAACACTATTCCATGCTGCTCATCTATGTAGGCACTAGCAATACTGCCAGGTATGGCCATGAGCAAAACAGCAGTGACTACATGGCTCTAAGAGGAAAGGTGATGGGCCACAGATGTTTTTGTCCATCCTTCAGTTCAGGATTAGAGGATGCTGTTCCCTGAAGGAAGTTCCTGAGCGATGAAGGGAAAAGCATCTTCACACACCTCTTTACCAACCTAGTGAGGAGGGATTAAAACACAGCTCAAGGGTGTAGATGACAGAGGCCCACAGGTAAGTAAAATGGTGACCTTGACAAAGGGCTGAACGTTGTGAGGGGTGGAAGAAAAAGTTACAATAGGGCTATAATGGAGTTTGGGGAAAATCCTTACTAGTGAGAGGTTGTGTCATCACTTGCCCTGAAACCCTGGGTACTGCACAATGCTTTGCTGCTGTAGCTCCCAAGCTGGGGTGCTCAGAGACAGGCAGATCACACCGTGGGTGTCTGTGTACTAGACAATTCTGGTTCAGCAGCTCTGACCCCAACAGCCTCTTTACAGTCTCACAGCCCTACTCTGGCTTCCACCAGCCTTGGTTATATAATCCTTCTGCCAGACAGAGTTGGCAGCAGCAAGGGTTGGGTTCTTTATCTAGGAGTCCCTGTCAATGATACCACCTGGTCACCTGGGAAATCACACGCTATCCCTGGGCGCCCCAAAGACAATACTTCCCCTCTCGGAAGCACAGCGTCTGAGTGTAGAAAGTAAACCTTTTAATAATAGAAGGGAAGTAACACAGCACTGGTTTGGGAAACAGTGCAAACAGAATTCATGAACTCAGTGATCCAAAGGCCAGAGTACAGGGCATGTCCTTCGCCTCTCCCTTCTTTCTTTCCCCCTGTACTGACCATCACAGTTGCAATGTCCACCTCTCGGTTAGGGATCAGCCAGTCCCCGTCTGCAGGCTCCTGCTGGATGCAAACTTACCCAGACCTCCTCCACTGCTGCCTCCTGCCAGCTCCAGGCCTCACACTGCTGGTTCTCGCTGTCTTCTGGAGCCAACCGCTCCTGGCTCTCACTGTCTACAGGCTCCCCATTGTCTACAGTGACTAACTGATCCTAGCATCTGCAGGCACTGACTGCTCCTGGCTCCCACTGTCTGCTGGCACTGACCGATCCCTCCATACGCAGGAGCCCACCATCTGCTGGCATTGACTGCCATTGCTCCCACCATCCACTGGCGCCAACCAATCCTGCCGTCCGCAGGTGCCACACACTGCTGACACCTCTCTGCTGGTTGTCAGTCAAGGTATCCCAGTTTCTCTAGTGATTCAGCTCTTGGTGAATTTCAGCTCATGGGAAAACCTTGATTAAGACCTAGATTACTGTGGTCAACTGACTTTTTCCAATTTAAAAGTAAGCCCTTTTGCTTCCTTTCTTCCTTTAACCACTGGGGGGGACCTAAATAGAGTTCAGATCTTCTGCATATCTGAGCTGAATTCAGTGCATTTTGAGTGGAGACAGGAAGCACAGATGGTATTTTAAACACTTCCTTCCCTTTCCAATTACTTCTCACCAAATCCTAGATCCCATTTTATCCCTGACATGAAGTACAGATGCCCCAGGGCTGCTCTAGTTTACAACAGCTTCCTTGCTGATTCCATTGGCCCAGGATCACCAGAGCTCTGCACTGTTTTCTGACCCTGCCCCTACTTTCCCATTCTGGACATGTACTCATTTGAAGGAATCCCCCCATCTACCTCTTTAATGCATTTTTAAGTCCCCTTTGTGCCACTGTCCGTCACAAAGACCGGAGGGGGGGAGGGGTCAGAACTTATTTTCCCTTTCCTAAAACCTCTTCAAAGTGCAGTTGTAAGGAGTAGTTTCTGCTAGAAATTTCAGATATAGACAGGGCAGTGAGAAAAGAGACCTCCCAATAACCTTTAATACACAATGCTTGATTTCTCAGGGAAAAATTTCCCCTGATCTTGAACCATAAAAAAGCTTAACCATTCAGAATCATTCTAGCAACAGCAATCTAAACAAACAGCTTTCTCATTCCTTGTTTTTGGTACACAAGCACCAAACAGAAGTTTCATGCTTTTATTCTAGTATTAGAGATTTTAGTATCTGCTGTACATCAGGCTATGAAGAGTCAAGAAATAAAGCTGAGGTCTAAGGAATCTGAATTACTTTTGCACACTGATGGCATTTTGTTCAATATACAAATTTCTTCTTTCAATTTATCTGTTCAGTCTTTAACAGATCATTTTGGCAGCATCCCTGGATATGAAATTAATTGGTCCAAGACAGCATTATTTTCCATTTCACAGGGTGACTGGTATTTCTATCTTGTTTTGTCTTTAAGATTGCTTTGGATAAGATTAAGTATCCAGAAATATGGTTAACCCCAGGGTTGAAATATTTAGTTCAGAGAAACTTTGATCTCTTAATTATTCACATCAGATTGAACACTGGGGGAAATTGCATTTTTCATTGCTCAGGGAAATTAATCTAGTGAAAACAGCCCCTGATGCACAATTTGATTATCTTTTGTGTAGTAGTCCCCTTGATGTTCTCAATATCCATTATGAAAACAAGATGAAGATATTTGTATGAAAGTTCTTTAGGACTTACACCATCACAGTACTGGGACCAAGTTAGTCAACAACAAAATGTACCATTAGGCAGTTACTTTAAGACAAGATCTCTTGCTGTTTGGGTTTGGGGCAGGGATTGTTTTGATTTTGACTGAAAGGATGGTGAAAGAGGCTATCAGTGCTAGAACTGGGTAAGACACTTGAAAAAGGTCAGTTTCTTTTCTGACCATTTGTACATCCAAGCTGAATTAGAGTAAGTAAAGAAGCCATCATTAGCCTGATCCATCAGTGTTTGGACTCTATCATATTTTAAATCTTATAGAGAAATCTACCCAACGGGAATGGGGACATTACCAAAGCAGGGTTTCTAGTGTGGAATAAAATCAAGACTGGAGGCCTTAGGCTGGAACCAAATCACTCCAGTCTGGTGAGTTATGTTATAAGACATTAACTCACCTTGCAGCCACCCAAGCCCAACCTGTCAGGAATCCCTGCAGGCTACCAAAGAATGTAGGTGCCTCACGACTGGCTGGCACCAGGAGAATCACCCTGACTTATTGACACCGGGAGAATCCCAGCGGGAGGTATAAGTGCCCAATATGTAGTAAACGACTTGTTAAGTACTAGAAAATCCACTATACGATCATGTATGTAATATGAACCTTTTGATAAATCTATATAAACCCACTGTAACCTGAAACCAGGGAGTCCAGTGACCAGCACTAAGGTGGCTGCCTGGGCTCCCCATAGCTATGGTCTGTCTGTATGTGTGTTTGTAAAATTAAAGCTCTGTTCGATCTTCACCTGAAGTGGAGTGGCTGCGTGATTCCTTCCACCACACTAGTCTAATTACAACTAGAAACACATTTGTGCCATCCATGTTAGATTATTTTAATTCCTAATTGGGAATAAGTCCATACCCCGGAAAAAGCTTCATTTAGTATAAAAACATAGCACAGGTCACCCAACCTTGTGTGTCAGCACCAGCTACCCATTGAATTCTTAGCCTGGTTCCAAATCTGTCAAACACATTCAAAGATCTCCATCAGACTGACCCAAGCTATCTGAGAATGTCTTTCTTATGCAAGATTAACAGCTATTTTCTATGAGAACATAACCCAAAGGAAAAGCTTTAGAGTTTGAGCAACACCTAGCCTCTCCTCCTCCCCTGCCCCCACACCCCTGCCCCCAGCATTAACACCCTCAGAAAAATTCATTACTTCTGGTTATGTTTACCTCAAGTATATTGTTCTCACACAAAAAGCCAAAAAAGAATACATAAGCCAATCAAGTTATATCTTCTAGAGGCTCAAAATCAAAGAATGAGTACTTTGAGTGCCTCTCAATCACGTCAGTGTGAACTGTAAAAGGGATGATTTGTTGCCATGGCTGGTGTATTGAGAACTGCTGGAACTGCAAGCTATTGCATTAAGAACATGGGGTTTCAAGGCCCTGAAAGCAGGCTAGATGGCTCCGTAGTGAAATATGCGAGTTGAGTCAGTCTGCAGAGAACCAGTCCACTGTAAGGTGGGGTATGCCCCTCTGTTTTAGGATGCAGTCAGCTTCTTCTCTCTCTATGCTTTGTGGTTCTTGTGTGTTTTCTTTCTGAATTCTAAAAAATAAAAGAGTGCCATGTTGCACCTTCCAGCCAGGGTATTTTTGTTTTTATCTAGCATTTCTTTGTGTATGCCATGAACATAACAATGAACCCCAAAGCACACTTATCTGTTGAGCAGAAAAGTTTACATTTTATGTCTAAGACTCTTTCTTCTGTGTTTGTGAAGTGCCTATCAAGATCAGGAGCTATCACAATCAAACCAAGACTTAAGTTAATGCTGTTTGGAGAAGGGAGATAATTAATGAAGCTGGCACATACCACTATCTTTTGCCATCATTTTCAGAATGGCTTCTCTGGAGTAGCAGTTGAAGTGCTTCTTCCCATCCTGTTAGAGAAGCATTAACCCTACCATCTCACCCCGATTATGGAAATCTTGCTGGAATGGTTTCTAAGTGAAGAATGAAGTGCTCTGTGTTTGAAGTGTTTCCATTTTGCATCACAGTGATGAATTTCTCCATCTTATTTAGTTCTTGAGCAGAAGAAAACAATGTCAGCTGTAGCTGCAATCTATTCTATACCCTGCATGTGTAAGTGGTGCTTACACCACAGATGATGTCTAACAATATATAGTGTAAATCATTACCCTGAACTTACACTACAGATTCCAGCAAGTGCCTTCAATATCATGTGTGTGCAGGGAGCTAGATGTTATTGCTCCTGATGAATTGTCAAGAGCTTCTACTTACTTTCTTCCTGGAAATTTATCTTTAAAACATAGAATATTGAGACTATGACTAAATTGACACTAATTGTCAAGTAGTTATATTTTTTTGTAGCTCTTATCATTGGATAGCAGCAAGCAGTTACATGGACAGTCCATTCTTACCCCTCAAAATTACCACTACTAGTCAAATTGGCACTGGAAACATCCCAAGGAGGTATCTCATCTTCATTTTCAGTGACAGCACATCAGTACCTAATATATGAATTTAACATGTTTAGAGATAAGATTTTTCCATTTGAAAATCCAGACTCAGAATACCCTAAACTTGGATATTAGTTTTATCTTGGCTGTAGTCAGACACAGCATACACAGTAGCTACAAAGTCTTATCATTGCAGTTTCATTAGGGCAACAGAGATTGCTTATATAGAAATAAAATGACCTTGAAATATTCTGATCCCCTTTCTTTGGGGCTGGGATTCAAGATTGCTTAGCTAAAATTCATCAGCAATTTGTGTCAATAATTTTAGCTGCGGACACATAGGGTGTAAACTCGCTAGATCACTTCAATGCTCATTACATCTTTATCTGATCAGAAACTGATCACCTCTTTGGGATTTCTGATGTGCTAGCAATGCTACTTGGTGCACAGAATGACGACAGTGCAATTGCAAATCATTGTTCTAATTTATAACTGCTAGGGTCTTATTTATACCCTAGATTATGCAATTGCTTGCTTGAGCAAAGGAGGCTGGAATCCTCAGGCACTGGGCTTCTTAGGGTCTTTATTTGTATTAATGGCACAAAAGATCCCCTTTATTTATAGCTGTTGTATCACCCATCATATATACATCTGAGTCGCATCTATTTAGAGGCCTGAAGTTCATTATATTAACTTCCATAATATAATGGTCTCCAGTTTAAAGTGGGTCATTCCAGAGAAGCTAAGTCCCTGCCCTAATTAATTTATAAACCTAAAGCCGATTAACCTTTGAGGACTAAATTAAACTCTCCAATAAAACACACATTCTTAATAAGGATTAATGCAGAGTTGAGATTTATTCAACTAACTAATAAACGCATCACTAAGCTATAGCTGTTAACCATTTCTTACTAAAAATTAAACTTCCATAGATATTATTTGGGGCTGGCATTTAAGAATCTATAAGGCTGTTCATGTTGTAAACAGGGTTTTAGGTTTCTTGAAGGCCTTGGCACTTTGCTATCCTGGGATAGAAATGTACACCTGTTTAGGCTGGTGTTTGAGGGATACTGTAAAATCAACTCTGATAACCATGCAAAAAAGCAGCCATGCTCAGGGGCTTCTAGACCTGGATGAGGCTCTCTTTTTCAGAGATCTGTACACAAACATCCAAGTAAGCCACGAATTTCCTCCTCTGCCTTCACCTTCCTCCTCTGCCTTCACCTTCCAAGATAGTATTGCTTTGGTAGCTAGCTGTACATCTCTAAGAAGAGTCTCATATGGCTTCAGGAGTGATGCATAGTAAAGCTCCTAAAATTTGTTCTAATATTAAGTACCAGCACAAGAAGAGCCTGTGGCACTAGTCCAAGAATCTAGGTTTCCACATCTACAGGAATAGCCCATCCTTTGTAACTATTAAGGGAACCTGTTCACCCACTTTACCAGGAGACCAAGGACCAAATCCTGCAATTGTTACTCATACAATGATTCCAATCTTCTCTATGATGGCAAGTGGTTCTCTCTCCAGCTGATGTCAAAGAAGACTCATTGCCATGGGAGAGCAGGAGACAAAGGGACACAAGGAGACATGTTCAAGTTCTCATACACTTGCAGTCTGTTTCCATGCATAGTTCAATATCTATTTTGTTGGACACGACGGAACCATTGAAGTCATCAGTGATTCGCTAATGTGTCAACTATCCTGGAATCTTTGGATGAAAGACACTGCCTCCTTCATCTAGCAGCTTTATTAGTGCCTCAACCACCAAGCCACGTCTCTTTCCCAGACTTATCACTGTGGCTTCAAATCAATAAGCATTATACCTGTAACAGGTTTATGGAAATTGTTCCTAGTTAATTTTTTTTAAAAAAAGCATCTTTTTCCTCAATGGACACATTTGTAATGTGTGCCTCAGAGACCCATCAGTGTCTTCTACAATGAAATGTCCTCATCTTTAATTTTCCATCTGAAGGTTTCAACAAGAACAGATAAAAAAAATATTCCCCTTTATTAGTGGTTTAAATCTGTCATAAAATTGTGAGGTAACAATCCCTTTGTTATATACACATTCTAAAACATACTGAGGGGTTCCATATCATATAATACTGTTGGGTGAAGCTAAAAAAAGCCCATTGCCTTTATTTTTATCACCACTATATTAAATGAGCAGCATTTCCTCTGAGACTTTAATAACGGTCTTTAAGTAGCTTTCAAGAGTGACTGCACTGTTGCACTAGATGGCATGTTTGTCCTTTATTGTGCTTTTCATCTTTATTAAAAAGAATGGTATAAACATCCAAAGAAACAGCCGAAGTAAATAAGATATCATGAAACATCAGCTACTGCAGGTAGCTTTCCCATTTTAAGATTATTTCAGTGTGTTGTAGCTGTGTTGTTCCCTGGATATTAGAGAAACAAGAGGTACAAGAGAGAAACAAGGTTAGGTAATATGTTTTATTGGACAAACTTCTGTTGGTGAAAGAATGTTTTGAGCTTACAGAGTGCTTTTCTTCAGGTCTGGGAAAGATACTGAGTGTCACAAAAAAGTGGTAAAAGACAAAACACACCATATCACCCAAGGGTCAGCACTTTTCACAAAACCATCTCTCTATATCTGACCTCTTGGTCCTTATCCTCCCAGGAAACCTGCACAACAACTTCAAAAGAGGAGTCTGGGAGCTTGAATTCATAACTTTGCTAGACACTAAACACCAGTAAAGATGCTGAATATATATTACAATAATCTGTAACCTTTTAACCCTCTTTTGTCCTAATATTGCAGTGCTAGAGGCCCTCTTCACCTTCAATGTCTCTTATAACACGTCAACTTCTTATCTGTTCCAGCTTTTATTTGGCTTTGACACTCAGAGTACCTTTCCCAGACCTGAAGAATCACTGCATGTAAGCTTGAAATGCTTGTCTTTTTCACCATCAGAACTTGATCCAGCAAAAAATATTACCTCCCCACCTCATCTCTCTGATTTTACAACTGTCAAGTAGGACAACGCATAAGAAAGAGAACAAAAATGGTGAATAAAGGGTGAGCAGGAGGCAACAAAGGAAAAAAAAACAGTTATAGTTAATGCTTTTATGGTCCACTCCTACTTTACTATTTCACTTGTATTTTACAGCTTGCTCTGAAGTTTGTTGCAGAAATATCCTGCTGTGTGAGCATCTCCAAAAACTTCCTCTTTCCACCTTAGGTTTGTCTTTTCCCACATTAGGTTTGTCTGCCTAAGCATTCTAGCATAAACCCCACTGTTGCAACCTGATAGTACAACAGTAAAACACCTCCCATCCACACACCAAGCTTCCTCACAATGCACTAGCTTTTTCAGCACTTCCTCTGACAACAGCTAAGCATTAGGATGCATTTTCCCATGTAGTGGCCTCTCTAGTCCAAATACTTCATTTTAATGCCATTGATATTACCTAGTGTTAACTCTGGTGGAAGTTTGTGCCAAATGAAGCCAATTTAAATTAAGAACCTAATTATGTTGTTACCCTTCTAAATGTATGTAAACCTGGTAAGCGGAGGTAAATTTCTACCCTCTTCCTCTCCTCCCCCCACCCACAGAAATACAGATTTGGGTCTACTGAAACATTTCACAGATTTATCTCAATTCCACAGAAGTGTTTTAATGGGGAAAGAAAACCTTCCTAAAAGTCAAAATGTTTCTTTTTATTTTAAATCCTTCAAAATTTCTTTCCATTTTTGTTTTAAAAGCATTTTAAAAGCTCAAAATCAAAATGGATTATTTTGACCCCAACTTTTTTTTTCCTCAAGGACTGTCTGGGAACCAAAAGTAAATAGTTATTCACGTGTCACTGATTAGTTTTTTCCCACCTAGAAGTCTACTCTAATTAGGAAATTCCCCTAAGGTAAACAGGTTGAGTTAGAGATCCAAAACTTCTTGGAGCTGCAGAGAAAATATTACCTCTTCAGCATGGAACAATAAACCTTTCCTCCTGAACACTCAAGTACAAAGCTTGTTTTTTCACAGCATGAGACCAAAGTATTGTGGAGGAAACCATCTATCAGGCATCTGCTGGTCAGATGTTTCCTCTCATGCCTGTAACTACCCTTCTTTATGCTCATGGCAGGCACACAGAAGTTGCATAAATCCAAATACTGTTCCTGGAAGGTTGCAATATAAGAGCATTTTTTTTTAAATAATTCAGAATAGTTACACAACCCCCCATTTTCCCCCCAAAAAACAACAAACAAACAAACAAAACAACACGAGACCAATCCACAAAGCAGACTGCTCACTGAAACAAAGGCACAACTAAACCCACTTTATTGTAGGATGGCTCTCTGCAGACTGACTAAGATTGCACACTTGCGTACAAAGCCTGGTAGCCTACAAGGATCAGGAAACCCCTTATAAATTAAGTGACTGTAATTTTAAACTCAGTTTCCAACACCTTTTTTCCCTCTGAGGATGGGATGAACAATTAAAGCCTCAGTCTAGGTATGACTAGTGTATTTGTTCAGAAAGAGAACAAGTACATTCACTACAATGTTCAGAACAAAATCAGTACTCCTGGACTGTATTCCTTATTTTTTTCTGACCAGGCATCTTGAACAAATCAGAGCCTCTCATAATCTAAAGAACCACTGTTCAACATTCATGTGCCATTTCTGAATACTGGTAAATTAAGGTTTGTTTTGCCAGGCTGATTCTCTACATCCTCTATACATGGAGATCCCATTCCTAGGAACCCAGTGTTTTAAGCTTCAAGATTCTCAGAAAAGGTGTCTTCACGAAATTCAATACTGAATTTAAGATTCTGTATAGCTCCTTTCACAGCTCTCATAACCGTAACTCTGAAAATTTGGGTAAGGGACAATGTTTATTGCATCAAATTGCTTTAAACATGCTATAACGTGCAGTAGGTTGAAGAATGAACAAAAGATGATGTAAAGACCAAGACAAGTCATAAAAATAGGTTTCGAATTATTCTAATAGCTTTGTTTTTCCTTTCAACATTCTGTGCGTGCTAGGGCTTTGGGGGGTTCTGTCTGGGCTTAATTTGAGTACTAATAGAGAAGCTCATTAGTTCCTGCCCTGTAACGAAAGTGGCATGTAGATTCTATGTGCACTGGATTGACAAGAATTTCTCATTTCATACGTCATTTACATTTTGCTTGCTGTGGCAATTCCATTAAGCCAGAAGGCTTCAAGCAGCTGATGAGAAAAAGCTTGGCTAATTGTAAACATTCTAAATTGGTTTAGAGCTGGGTACATTGAACAGCGGAACATACCACTTTTACCACTAATTTCCTTCTTTTCCACTCCTCCCCACTACAGCACTGAACTCAAAATACAGCAGCTTACATGCGCATTCATGAATGAAAAAGGCATGCAAGTTGTATACTTCAGCAGGTTCAACTTTCCATTTTCAAATGGGGATTTTTAAAGAGAAAGGTCCAGATGCCATGCCAGTTTCCATGGGTATGGGCTTAAAGTATCTTGGTGCACTGAACTTTGCAAGGCCTTACTGATTTAGAAGCCGAAATCCCATTTTTAAAAGGGATTTAAACACTGATGAGCCAAAATGCCACTTGACAGTAAGTGGGATATAGGCTTCTAAATCCCTTTCAAAAATGAAATTTAGGTTTCTAAATCAGTAAGACTTTACAATGCTGAACATAGGAAAGGCTATATACCTTCAAAAATATAGGCCTATGTCAAGGTAAAGAAATTGACAATTAACTACAAACAAGGAGGGAGAGTACCATGTGTCACTCAAGCATAACACTTAAGACCATTATTGTAACTGAAAGCTAATAGACAAGGGATAAAATGTTCAAAGTCTCCATGGGATTTAAACCAAGGCCACATTTTTAATGTATTTAGGCACCTCAGAATGCAGAGAGGCACCTAGTGGGAGTTTCAAAAGCACCTTTATACGTAACTCCTAATATGTACAAGTTCCATACTTAATCACATTCAGCACAATAGATTCAAGGGCAGTTAAGCACCCAGAATACAAAATCCCACTATGTGCATCATTAAGTGCCCAAATACGTTAAAAATCTGGCCCAAAATGCTTCATCCACTGTTGCAAATTAAATGTAGGTATATTTGGAAACGTTAACCATATGCTTTTTGTATCAAAAACATAACGATGGCCTCAACTCCCCACAACTCAACACTACAGGATGGACACTGGCTAGGAAACAAATGTAAGTTAGTAGATTCACAGGGAAGATAAACACAGCTGTGCCAACTTGTCCTGCTGATACTCTGTCGAAGCACCATTCATGGCATCTGATTTATCATAGATAGATGCAAACTGTATTTTATTAAACAGATTTCAACCACATCACTTTAAGCAACATCTTACACGTCATCATTTATAGTTTATAATTTGGAGGCTTTCCTGAATCAAACACCTGTGTGCTAAAGCTCATGTAACAGCTGTGGTCAAGAAAGTTATTTTAGCACCGATACCTGTCCAGGAGGACAGCTTATCTTTGGTCTGCAGAATGTTACCATCATCTACACTTTTGTGACTTCCAGTTGTGCGTGACATGGTTTTGGTTATTCTGGGGTTTCTGCTGGGAAGGTGCTGTCATTTTGTTTTTGTTATAGGTCAATAGGAAAAAGTTGTCAATATTCTTTTCTTTTCGTTTCTGTATTGATCAGGAGTGGAAGAGAACGCACAGAAAGAGTGCTGCCACAAGTTGTCATTTTCATGTGCTGAAATAAGCTTGAATACTAGAAGGTCTTGTTGCAATATTCTTTACAAATAGAAACCCAAACTGGCTTGTTATTTCAGTATTTGTATATCTGTTCTAAAGATATTCTACTACAGCAACTATAATCCACATGGCTTAAGGGGTATGCCTACATTAGCACGTGGAGTTGTGCTATAATCCCCCTATAGCCATAACCTAGAAGCACATCTCTTAAGGCAAGTAGAAGGTGAGTAAGCCTGAAGGGTGTGGGTAAGAACAGGCTTCAGCTTCTGGCCCTGTTACCATGTCAGTTTGCCATGTAGATGGGGTACTGAGTTCCATATCTTGAGTTTCAATAGCCCTTCATCTCCATTCCCATAATGCACTTTCACAACCGATTTTTGAAATTCCTTGTCCCCACAATTGTCACCAGTAGTAGTGTGCTACACAACCCACCTCAGAACAATTTTGTGCTGTACTCTTCAGATGCATACAGGTAAACACAAATCCTGCTCAAGGCTAGTAAGTTATAGTGGACTCCCCTCCCCGCCCCGCCACCATCTTCTCTTGCTCTGGTGCGACATGCCTGATTTTAAAATCCAGAGCATTTTAAGTACTATGCACTGATGTTTTCCCCCTCAAAATGTACCATACAACATGAGTTTGATCTGCAGTACTGACGATATGGTATTATGTCCCATCCCCTTTCCAGACTCCTCCAACACCCTCTGCTCCACTCTAAAAACAGTCTTCAAGCAAGACAGCAATAAATCAATGATTTCATTGATTTCTGTTCAATCACTATTATTTATTTAGCTAAGCCTAGGTCTTAAAAAACACATTATTAACAAAAAAATCTTTGTGCCTGTGTCTCTGCATTTATCACCCAGCTGTCAGGTAGCAATGATCCCAAGGCCACACAGACTGGGAGAAAGGACAAGGTTTTTTGTGGAAAACTGGTAGTTTTTTTTCCTCTCAAGTTAGTAAGAGCTGTCTTTCGTCCCTTGGAAGTTGACACATTTTCAGTGCTTCTCCCACCTCCCATCTTACCATCCCCTTCAAAACAGGAGACTCAGAGAACAGGAGGAAGAGGGGCTCAGTGGTGGGGAGACAGGTCCAACATGGAGGAAGGGGAGCAGTTGTAAAACACTTTGGTTGTCTGAGGAAAAAGTTAGTCACAGCAGTTCTTTTATCCCTTTTATTATTACTGTTTTTTTTTTACGCACCCCGTATCTGGCCTCTCCGCACACCAAGATATGCTGCACAAGTCAGTGGAAATGGAGGTGGGAGAAGTATCCTGTGTGGTGACTGGATAAACACAGTGAAGTGTCCCTTTTCAACTGACAGACAAGGGCCTTGGGGTGCTCAGCTGAATCTTCAGTGTACGAAATGAATTTGCAGTGTCTCTCTTTCTCTCTTTCCCTGTCTACTTCATCACTGTTAGGCAGGCACAGGGGCAGGATTTTCTGGTGAGGCCCAGGCTGAGGTGTGCGACTGTTTGTGGTTCACATCTCCTTTTGCATGGAAGCTTTGTATGACTATTCCCATAAAATATGGTGCCACTCAATATTTGACAAAGTGAAAGCACTAAAATGGCTTACACAGGCAACTGCAGCAACCATTCCACCAATTGATGTTGTCCAAATTCAAACTTCTTCCTTGAGTTTCCTTTCAAATTCCAAAGCTCTCTCTCCAAACTGTACATAGCAATTTTCTTAAACCTCAAGCTGCAAGCTGAGATGTCAGATAAAAAAAAATACATCCATGCAGGACTCAGAACCTTCCCTTCATCTATACTGTCTTGATGACAGATGGCGTTTTTCATCCTCATGACATTAATGGTATCCACCAGATCCGACTGCAAAGTTGAATCAACAAATAGATCTTCATTTCCATATATGGTCTTGCAGTCTGAAAGCTCATTAGACATGTTCAAAGAAGCAGTTCCATGACCAAGATGCAGCATGCTTTTATTGACCTCACCTCACTGCCTACAGTATAAATACTAGAGACTCTTGTTGCTTGAATCTGTGTTACTTATCTATGAGGGAACCACAGTTAATTTGGGAATATTCATTAGGAAAATAAGATTTCATTGGTACTGTACTACTCCAGTAAATCGCATTCACTGTACTTAAGGCAACAAATGTGAATTGGGACTAGGTCATCTCTTTTTAAATCATCTCTGAAATGACAGAAAGCTCATCTGATTCCTATGTATTTCTAAATGCACCAAAACTCATTAAAGTACAACAAGGGGTAATACAGAGTATTCATTTATGCCATCCAATCTTGATGTTCAAGTTAAAAAAAAAAAAGGCAGAGGCAATGGTCTGCAAAAATAGACGCAGTTCACCAGTCAAGGGGAGGAATTGATATTACACAGTAAGCCACCAATTAAGTTTTAATTTCTTCCTTAAGAAGTAAAGGTTCTGAGGTTTTAGATTCTGACTGGCATTTGCAAATGAGTTTAATGGAGTACGGTTCTTGGGAATTAAACACATAAATCTCTTGAGCTCCTTTGATAATCACAGCCTTGTAGCTTTAACACCTTTAGTTTCAGGCAAATTTGAATGCAGTGGGAACACCTCAACCAACCTTTGGGAAGGGATGGCACATACCAATAAAGCTAGTCAGTTTCACTTTAAAAAAATCAGGAAGTTCTAGGGAGCGCAACAAAAACGTAATAGAGAAATGGAAAGTTTAAGCAAAGTGTTAAGATGAAAATCTTGTCTCATATTAAAATGATGTTTTTGTCTGTGGTGAAGTTCTAAAATTCATTTATTTGAACACCCAGAAATTGCCATCCTACAAATAATGTAGGGAGAAGGCATGGAGTTGCAGGATTGGTTACGCCAGCTGTATTTCTATAGAAGGACTTAGCTATGTGGAAACATCTGGTACAATTCAACTTAGTTGCCAAGGTAGAGTCAATGGTGAAAGATAAGAGTACAACAAAATTTATTTCATGTAGGCAGAACCACTCAACCAGAAATAGAGAACTGAATCAGGAGGAAGGAAATGTGAATATAATTAAATCCATAAAGAGGCAGTGAAACTAGATGTTATACTCCTTGTGATAACCGAAAAGGCAAGTGATATTGCCTTTTGAGTAAATCCTGGTTTGTTGCAATTTAATTATTTTTGGAGAAGCATTGGAAGATACTAGGATCTCTCAAAAATATTAAATGCATGAACTAAACAGAATGTGCTGAAGCAGTGTAACTAAGGGCAAAAGTTTGACCAGTGCACATAGTTTTCACTTGTTGTCTACAGACCTTCCCCAGCTTATAGTGCGTATGCACGTGCATGTGCGTAATATATCAACTAAAGTAATGAAATGCATGAAGGGTGATCATTGTTTATCACCAAGTGTAATAAGTCAAGTGACAATTACCATTTGCTTAGGTGATAGTCTCTCTTATTTTAGGTGAGCTCCTGTTTGGACATTAAAAAGGGATGTCTGTGGATGTCTAGAGGACTTCCAATGGTTTTCATTTGTCCTAAATACCTATAGAATTTCTGACTTTTCAGAGACTGAAAGATGCTGACACCATCTTTCAAACATTAATGGAAGTGATACTTCAAGCTTGAGCATGAGACTGGTCCAATCTTTCCATTTTATCCTGACTGCTGAGCTGCAAACACAGTAAGCCTTCTGCGTAAGTAAGCACACCGACCAGAAGTCCTTTGCCAAGGGCACTGTTACCTAGGTTCACAAGCACAGCCAGATTTTGGTGAATCTCTGGTATGAAGCAAGTAACACGATCTATTTCAAGTGTCCAGAACAGTACTTGATAGCTGTTGGAAGTTGGATTGGATACTTTTTTTGCTGGTACATCTCTATATAAAATATGTGGCTTGTATAGACATTAAAGTTCCTCAAGCCTTAAGCATAAAGAGATGGGGAATAAGAATAGCACTTATATTGCCAAACAATTCACCCTTGAATTGCCCTGAAAGTATGTACATTTACTGCTTAGACACAGTAGACATTTTCTATTTCTTTGGCTCTAAAAAAGATATGTATATACACCTTATTCATGCTTTTTAAAAAAAACAGAATTTCATCAGGAAAATCCAGTGACATTAGTGTACCAAAACTTTCTCCATCTATGTTCTGCACACCCCTTGATGGTGTTTCAGAAATCTGGCTGTCCTGGTTTCCCTGCACCTCAAGAAGCCACAAAGAAAGATGAATGCCTAGTATTAGTTGTCCATGTTCATACACACTGCAGTTGTCTGCTCATGTGACCATGGAGAATATAGGATGTGGCTCAGTCCTGAATTAACAGAGGTGAACCGCAAAACCCATTCTAGTGTGACTTAAAACTTCTGTACTTGAGCCTTTGCACAGTTCAACAGCTTGGGTAAAACACAAGAAGCAAAGACAACACATCTAAAACTAAGAAGCTTTTAAACCACTTTAAAAATAAATACCCCCAAGTTTCACTTTGAAGACCCTATAACAAGTTAATGATCTTGTTCTTAGAACTAATAGGTCAAAAGACTATGAAGAACTAGTGAAAGGAAAATTTATGAAAAATCTTCACTAAAGATCTAAAACATTCATATCTGCAATAAGCCATTGACAGCTCTCTCAATCTTCACACACATTCTCTCTTTTTCAAAGATTTGTAGGTTTGGGGTTTTTTTTTAGAACATTCCTGAATTCTCTCTTACCTTTCTATGATGCCCAAGTCCCTACTACCACCAAACTAAGCACATCACTTTTGAAGAAGCTTCTTTAAGGCCTGGCTTGATAGAGCCCTGACTGGGATGATTTAGTTGGGATTGGTCCTGCTCTGAGGAGGGGGGTTGGACTAGATGTCCTCCTGAAGTCCCTCCAACCCTAATATTCTATTATTCTAACATACGTAGCTGGATCTGAAAGAAACAGATGATCTCATGCTCTGAGAAAATTCACTCATTTCCCAAATTATGTTTTTCTTTAACGTCACACACAAGGATAAACTAAGATGGCTGGCGTGAGGTAGATCGTTAATCAAAACATGAATGTTAATCAAAACATGGCTTCTAAAACCGTAGAATCACTATGAAATTATTACATGGCCCCCATATCAAACCTTTGGTTACACTTTAGATGACTAGGCTTTGCTTCCCAGAGTACCAGGAGTGGATAAACCCCTGGCAAGTGGACAACGACACCCATCCTATTGACTGATAATTAGAATCCCTAATCTAAAGGACCCAAAATGATGTTTTACGATGTTTCTATTTGGGGGTGCAGTGCAAGCATTGGTAGTTTCACTATGATGAGGTCATGCCACTTCAATTTCACATTTCCAGACTCTGTTATAGCATTCTGAATAATTTAATACTAGCTAGATTTTGTGCCTCAGAGAAGCTTTTAAGAATACAGACCTCTTCCTGGCTCCTCCTCCATAAAGATGAGACTCATATTTAATTCACGGCTTTATCAGAAGTTTCATTTCCCATTCCCTAGGACTGACATCCTGGCTGCTCTAGGTCTTGATTCTCATTTACATGAGCAAGAAAGAATTCTGCTCAGTTTTCAGGTAGCATGTTGTTGATGGATGAAGATATATTTCCAATGCACAGATCAGTAAAATAATGTTAATAACTCCTGGTGATTTTGAACAAATTGTTTATGTAGACTGCAAAGGCAATTTCTGAACCTCATCCCGATTATGAAATGTTGCCTTGAAAGTTCATCCTGTATCCTCTTTTTGTTTTGCCTCACCACACTTATCTTGCAATAGGCAAGTACGTTTTTACAAACACAACAGAGATTGGACCAAGCTACATATATTGTGAAAAACAATGCCACAAGCAGTTCACAGAAGGATTGGTCAGACAATTAAAGGCGATGATAAATCATAACTTGTTTCCCTACTTAGTCTTAACTTGCAAAGTCTTCCATGCATCTTGATAGAAATAAAGGCTTTAATCGTCTCTTATTTCCCTTCAGACTCAAGTCAACTTAGTATCCAATTCTCAGTAATTAATTTTCTCTAATATTAAATAAAGTCTTTGTCCCTGGTAATATGCAACAAAATAGGAAGTATCTGTAATTAGGAGAAAGGTTTTATTATGACATTCAAGATACAACCTCATAGCTTACAAGTAAAAACTAATTAAAAGTGATTTGGGGAAAAAAGCCTACTTCAAATTCTAACACTTGGTTTTTTTCAGTGAAGGATCAGAAGTAGAGCTTGTCAAACTGAGTCACAAGAAATTTCAATATTTAAAGATTAGTTTTCATTCTAAATTGGAATTGAAACGATATTTCAGTTTCCCATGAAATGGAAAATTCCCAAAAGTTGCATTTCAAAGAATTCCTTTCGGAAAAAATTCAAACTTTCTTTTCAAAACAGAATTCTCTTTTCCAAATATATTGCTTATTTATGTTTATTGTCGACACATTATTTCATACACTTCAGTAGTAGGAGGAAGAGTGCTTAACGTGATGTTTCATATTTCAGAGAAAAGGAAAGTGAGAGAATGTATTTTCCAAAACAGCTACAACACTGCAAACATGTCACTATGATATAATGCAATGGTTAAAATATTAAGGGCAGCTGCTACTTAGCAAAAATTGAAACATTTTCTAGACCCAAGTTCCTTCTGTTTCTGTTATAAAGAAATAGTTTTATGCCCTTCAACATTTATCATAAATAAAAATAGGTCAATTTTTATTTCATAATGACATGTCATATTATGTACTACAACTGCTAACATGTCATGAAACGTACAAAATAAAGTATGAAAAAACTGAAATATTTCCAAAGGAATTTTTTTTTATTTTAGGAAAATTTGTTTGGGAGATATTTCTTCCAAATGGACACAATTTCTTTAAAAACATTTTAAATCAATATTTTCCAATGGGAACCTGTTGCAACAAAAATTTAGCCAACCATCTCTTTCAGAAGCTTTTTCAAAATCTGTCGCAGTTCAGAAAACCCAGTACTTGTTAATGTGTCCCACTTTCTCTTTTATAGGATTGAATGCTCAGCTTCTCTCTCTCACTTTGCTATCATCAGATTTGTGTACATTACAGATCACTCTTACTCATTAGCTGCCTCCTTCACCCTAGGTTATTAGTGTCCTGGTTGTCATTTATGCAAATGACTTCTAAACAAAAAATGTATTCTCAAATAGTTATTTGATTACCGAGATTGGTACAGGCTGCCCCAAAAATCCCTAGCAGCCTTCAAGTATTCATCACAATCCACTATGTGTAAATTCTTTCAGTAAGCATTGATTTCTCAGCTCACTTTTAGTTGCTTTTTTGCCACTTAGCAGGAACTCTCAAGACTTCACTAACACCTCTACTAATTACTTCAAATTTAATCCAAAATGTCTAGCTCAGTCCCAGTACCAATTCCGATGGTAAATATGACAATTTTTCAAGCAAGAAAAGGCTGAAATCTGGCTTCTACTGTCAACTCAGTTGCAACACTAAGGAGCAACTAATGGTGTAGAACATTACAATTTATTTATTAATCTAGCTATATACGCATTTATAATTTGGCAAAGGATTGATGAAGAAAAGCTATGCTGGAAGTGGCTCAGTCAATCAGTAGATGAAGTAATTCTGACAAAGCACAACGCATACTGTCCCTGGAAAGGATATGTTTCCTTGGCAACTATCAAATGCATTGTTAATGTCCCTCAGGAAGTTTTGGTCAATAATGACAAGTACTTTACAGCCTATTTTTGAACTAACTTTTTGGTTAGTTTAATCCTACTTCCAAATTGTATCTTTAATTGATTAATGGTACATGGCTGAACATCCTTATGAAGGAAGGGGTTTGATCTATAGCTAATTTTTCCTCTGCAGATTTAGAACAGCATACCTGAAGAGATTTAGGCATGTTTAAGAAAAAAGAAACTGCTCACAACTTACCTACCCAATTTTGTAAAACAGGTGCCTCAAAATTGAACTGCATTAAACCAAACACTGAAATTACACAAATAATGCTGTTTTATTTTAATAATTGTAGAACATTAATTCGCATATTAAACTGATCATGAAACTTGAAATCTAAACCATTCCTAAGAGCACTGAAGAGTACTGGGTAAAAACCACTTAGGCTTTTAAGTCCCATTGAAAATTAATAGGGTTTAAACTGTAAAGTCACTTAACATTTTGAGACTTTGACCCAGTATACTCATTTGAGTAGCATGCAGAAGCTTCCATCCTGTTTGTGTCACCTCCAAGTTAAGCACTGTGTTGAACGCTATGAAAGCATGATCTCTGCCCTACACAATTGAAAGGGGTGGGGAGAACCATGATGGACAGATGACAAAAAATATAGTTACAATTATTTGCTTTAAATTTTAATTAAATGCCAGTTACCACTGCCTATCAACCTACCCATTAGTGAGGTTTTTTGTTCTCCTTCACGTGTTGTGTTAGATGTCCTTTTTAGAGATTTGAAAGAAAAGAGTAAAACAAAAGGTTATTTTCATTATTCATATGAAATGTGCAGATGACCATCCCAGCTTTTGACATCTCAACCCCATGATCAGTTCTGTTTTTCTGTTTCCAGCCTCTCTGCCTCTTCATGGCTGCTGTTACCCACCAGTCATGTAAGGTGCTTATGCTACAGATATCAAAACACCAGAATACCAGAAGGTTAGCATCTCTTAGCTCATCACTGGTTAGCCACCAGTTTTCTATCAGTAATACCTTGTCATTGAAGTACCATAGAGACCTAGGATGTTTTGGACAGGCTAGCGAGTGAGATAAGTTGGGTAGCAGGTCAAGTGATCATGATAGGAAAGTATAAAGAAAATACTAGTCAGGCAAGAAGCCACTAGTTGACTGAGGGAACCGTTCCTTGCCTTGAAAACCAATCCAACTTCACAGCTGGCCCTCACTTCCCATTACAGTGAGCAACAACCATGCTCTCTGGCTGCCAGTTCTGATCCATCAGTTACTTTATCTCCATACCTTGCCCCCTCCTCCCAGCTAGCCCAGCCTCTGGGTTAATAAGCTAGCCACAACCTGTAAGAGGATCACTAAATTTGTTAGGGCATAAAGGGACAGGTAGCAGCTGTATTACATTATCCAGTTTCTCCTGAGCACCTTTTATCTTGGGTCTGCACCTGAGTTTTATTTTTTGTTATCAGAAATATTGAAAATCATGGAAAAGGTTAAGGATAAAGTCATCATTGTTTACTATCAGATGGATGGGAAGTGACCTTTGTGTCATGACAACATTGGGAAATTATGCACTGAACTCAATGGAAAAGGATCAAATAATCAGAATGCTAGGTCCCATAAAATGTAGTTCTGTTTTATTTCTTTTTTTTCCTCAAGGCATGCGCTCTCTGATACAAGTTTTAAAAAGCATCTGAGACCTGTTTTCAGAGCAATTTAGGCACCAGTGAATTTATGCCTCAGTGACATAAAATAGGATTGAGATTTTACATGCCTAACTCTGTTGGGTTTCCCCGTTGCAATTATTCACAAGACACCATGGTGGCTGAAAGCAGGGTTCTTCTTTATTGTGCTGCAAGCACCTTCTCTTATAGCTTATCCCAACATCCCCTTCCACATGCAGTTCTTACAGCAGTAAACAAGCTCTCACAGCAGTGAGAGCTTTCTCACACACCCTAATCTGATCGGCTAGGACTGGCCAACAAGCACGGGGGGAGGCCGTAATCAGAGGTGCACTTCGCAGTTCCCATAAACACTCCATGCTTTGCTGTTCCCAGAACAGCACCTGCAAGGTCATCTGGAAGCCAGCCAAGACCAGGGTTTGCCCAGCAGTCAGCGTCTGGCCCCAAACAACCCCACATAACTCATTTTTGAAAATGGAATTGAGCTACTTTTTAGAACTTTATCCAAAACATATGTTTCATAAGAAATTGTTGAGGGAAGAAAGGTACTGGACAACAGCAATTTTTATAAATGGTATATTAAGGCATAGGAATCCAATAAGTATGCAATCTTTTTGCTACCCTAGACCATAGTTGGTTTAAAAAACCGAACATACTTCCACTTTTCGTGTTAAGTTTATGCTTTAAGCACTATAGTGAAAGAACAAAAAGATGACATTTTATTGACATTCAATAATGTCTGCTGCATGTCTGCTCCTTCTATGTCCTCAATAGCACCTCTCAGCCTGCTCCTTGTCATTCATCAGATCCAGCAAGGAAGACCTACACTGACAGAGAGGAACTGGAAAATTTAGAATACTTTGCCTACCTTGGCAGCCATCTTTCACAGGGGTCAAACATAGACCTAGCGATTCAACACAAAATCCATTTTGCCATTTTGGCAGGCTGTTTTGCTGAGTGTTCAACAACCAGGACATCAGAACATTAGACTCTTTGTATACAAAGCATTAGTAATTCAAACTCTCCACAACAGCTGCAAGACCTAGGTTACCTACCAAAAACACCTGAAAAACCTGGAATGCCAGCATCAGCACTTCCTCCACAGGATCCTCAACAAAGTGGGAGGATCGTCTCACTAACATCAGTGTCCTCACAGAGGCCAAAATCGTCAATATTGAGGCCTTGCTTATCCAGCACCAGCTGAGATGGAGCAGGAATTACATGCACATGCCTGACGGACGTCTACCAAAAGAATTGCTGTACGCCCATCTCACCAAAAGAGAAAAGAAAGAGGCCAAAAGAAATGCTTCCAAGACAACCTCAAGACAAAACTTCAAGAGATGTGGCATTGATATCACACACTGGGAGATAGTACCCCAATACAGGACTAACTGACAAAGACTTGTCGGAGAAGGAATGACCTTTTTTGAGGAAAATCGTCTCACCTGATTACAAAAAATGCCAGAAAGGAAAGGACAGACAACAACTGTCATGCAGGAATCATGGCTCTATCCTTCTTTCCTACACCACCTGAAACATTTGCCAACAAGTCTGCTTCTCAAGTATTGGACTCCTCAGTCACCAATGGACACACACAAAATAAAACCTGTGAAACAGATCAGCCTCAACTCGAGGGATTGCCAACGAGCACCTCTTCATTAAGAGTAAGTTTCCACTGATGACCACCCTGTAAAGAGGAAGTTGGTTTCCCTGACTTCTTTATCAGCTGAACTCTCAACTAAATTTCAGTGGCATAACCTATTCTTAATGAAGTTTTAAGAGTGAGAGAAGTTACAATGCTTTTTCAAATCCTTTAGATTTGAACCGAGTTTAATCTGATATGTAAATCACTAAGAGGAACCATACACAGAAACCCTAAAGGTTAAATTTAATAATTGACTTGAACACCATTTCAAGTCAGGCAACAGGATTAAATAAGTTAACATAAATTGCGCAGTTCTCTTAAGATGATTATATTGGCACATAGGCCACACATTGGCAACAAGGAAGTCTATGCTAGCCTATGGACCCAATTGCCCCCATCCCACTAGGCCTGCAGCAGATTTCAAACACGGAGAGGGGAGAGTTAAAAGGAGGAGACCTAGCCCAGGTCAGGGCTAACCAGGAGAGGAAGAAGCCTGGCTGCATCCCAGAGACTGAGCTAGCTTACCAGCTGGACAAACCACTCCTAAAAAGAATAATCAGATCCTGGCTGATCAGCAGAAGCACCAACTACTTGGAGAAAACCTCTGATAGAAGTCCAATGACTCTTTTTTGAGTTGTGGTTTTTTTGTTCCCAATTTCCTTAGGGACATCAACACCCTGGAAGAGTTAGAACTTAAGTGTGCATTGCCCAGAAGGCCAAATCACCACTATGTCAGCCCTCATAGAGGCAACAACCTACCCCAACCTACAGATGGGCAAGTTTTGCCCAGAGGGGAAAAAACAGGGTGCCACAGAGGCAACCCAATCACAGCACTCTGTCTGGTGAAGACAGCTGAAGGAAAACAGAAAGACAAATGTATTCCCAATCACATAGTTGCAGAAGGCTGTAATAAAACTATTGATGTACCTGAATATGGATTAATTCTCCTTTTTGCTGTTGATTTCAGCAAACACTACATCAAGTTTGTAGTTGAGGCAGATTCCTGTTACCATGTTCACTCAAAGATTTTCTTTAGTAGAAAAATCTATTACAAAGCTTTATGAAGCTGTGCAGACAAAAGTTATGCATGACCTCTGAAAAGCTGAGGGGCATCACATTCATTGGTGTGGACCAGTGGTCAGATGGTTAATTACAGATCCATCACAGAAAAAAAGATGGTTTTCCATTCCACTCTCAAGCTGCCCTACTAAAAACTACACACTGCACAGGAAATGTACAGAACTGTGCAGTACTCAAAGTTCTCAAAAGCACTATGCTACAGTCAACATGCTGCAAAAATGGTGTCAAAATTTGAATGATATGGAAGATATATGAGGTACATTTATTAACCTGGCATGACAGCATTTATCTCCTGTTATGAATGGTGTGGATTTAATATTTTTATGACTTTTTAAAATGTTGGTCGAGTAAGGAAGTTGCAATTCTCTTTAAAAGCCCTAAGAAACCTAACCTAAAGTCTCATTAAGTTACTACTTAATTGCAAATGTAAGTCTCCTAAGATTCTATGTCTAAGGACTCCTGAAATGGCACAAAGTTTTAATTTCAGGAAAAGTCAAAGTAGATACTATCCTTTGGAAATTACGGACATGCCTGCACAATGATCAAATTGAAATGGTTGGGACCCCCAAAAAACTAAGGATTTCCTAATTACTTCCTCACCCTGCCCTATTTCATGTACAAAGTCTGTTTTTCTCTATTGCAATTTGGTTGAAATATTTCAACAATATCTGGGAGAATCATGATGGGGACCCAAGGAAAATACTCATAGTGGCAAGAAAGGGATGCAAACTAACTTATGGACTATAGTGACTATTTTTTAATTAGGTGTGGAACAGAATGGTCACTTTCATCGAAAGCCGTCAAATACAATAGCAACACCTGATTCATCAACACGTTTCTCTCCCCTCTACCCAATCACTGGTGGCTTCTCCGGTACAACACCAAGAACACTCATCTGCAGTACCATAAAATTCATTTTATCTCTTTTCCTTAAATTCTTGCTATCATTTTTAATCAGATTGATACACAGTTGTACTATTTTATATATTTAATGACTCTTCCTTGTCTTCATGCCGCTTACCTTGAAGAAGTTAAGTTGCAATTGCCTTCACTTTCTTACATTTAGTGTGAAAGGCTGAAGAGCCCCCGAGCACAAGGTAAGCTAACATCTATATATCCTCTACTTCCCAAGGGCTTAGCCATCTCAAAACCTTCCTGTTAATTTGCTGATCAAGTGTTCTTCTACAGCTTCTGGCTGCCATCAATGCAACATTGACCTCGAGCACCACTGCCATCTTTATTTATATTTATCCTGTCATCCATCACTACTACATCTCAGTTTATGCCACACTCCATCACAATATCACCTTTCCTTTCTTCAGCATCTGTACAAACCGGATGTTCATCCTCCCACCATAGACAGAAGGATGAGCTTACCACCCCTCCACTGTCTCACTTATTCCAGGGTTTCTTGCACAATTCTTCTTCTTCTTGTAAAATATGGCCTTAATCTACCTTCCACCAGTTCTTTTCCTTCAGCTTCCTAGCCTTCTTTGTTCCTTTGCAGGGAAGTGCTTCTGTTTATGAAATGGCCTTCCATACAACATTTGAAAATAAAAGTTATAAACAGTTCATTGCTGTATTGACACCAAGTCCTCTTCTGTCTGAAGTCTTTCTTCCTAGCTACATCTTAAACATTAGCAAAAGAAAAACTATTAAGTTCCATATCTATTTAACTGTATAGCTTTTGGAATATAGTTTGTATGGAAAACACATATTACATTTTACTTCTGCTCAGCAAGAGATTGCAACAGCGTGGCAAGTTCTAGGATCCTGCATAAGGATGCAAGCCACTCCTACAACTCATCCAGATTTCAGCACTCAACCCTGCAAAATCATTTCTGCTTATTTTAAACACAAGGATTTTATTTACTCGAAATCAGAATGTAGGATGGATTTCAGAGTCGAAGGCAAATGGCACAAAAACCGGAACACAGGATATGCTAGATGGGGCTGAGGAGCTAAGGCTGTGTTTTAATTTTTGTTATTTAACAGAAGCAAGCCCTAGGAAGGAAGCAGAGTATATGCAATATGTGTTTCCTCCATTCAAAGTGTAGTGGAAAGGACACCTGCATGCATGGTTTAAATAATATTTTTCATTAGATAACTATGGTGAAAGCACAAAGTAAGACTGTTCTCAACTATGTTCAATATATTTCATATCTGAGAAATCCCTCTGCAGTGAGGTAATCAAAATAGTAACAAAGGAGAAATATACTCAACTTGCTATGACAACCTAGATATTTAGATTGCAATTTATTCAAGCCATGTCACTCTATTTACTAAGTAACACCAGCCAATTTTTTTTTATTCTTAGAACCTTCTCCCATAGACAGCCACTCCATTTTGTGGTACTAATTTGGTAGGAAGTTGCTGTTTTTCTGGTTATGTCCTATGATTCATTCAAATTATCTTCCTGGCATATGGTCAATTGCGAATTGCATACAGCAATGTTTGATTCAGCAAGTGTGTTTTTCATCAAGTCTCTTGAGTATATTTTCTAAGAGATGATGCTTCTTAGAAGAAAAGTTCAAGGGATTTAAAAAACTCAGTGGAATGAAAGGCTGAAAAGATACAGGCGCTCCGGTTAAGAATTTATAGAAAAAGGACGATCTGTGCTAGCTGTAATGCACATGCACAAATCAATCATAAGGAAAATGGCCAGAGGGCATGAGGTCCTTCTTTGCTATGGATTTTAAGAAGATTGCATACAGGCAGATCTAGTAAGATTTCCCTTGTGTTTATCAAAATGAAGATATTTAAGCATTTAAAATTCGGAATACTATTTAATGTTTTTGCTCAGGTATTAAAAGCTTGGTTTTATCTGATCATCACACCACACTTTATTAAGTTACAACAAAAGCTAGGCTCTCTATAAAAGTGATCTATGATCAATAAGGCCACTAGAAGGCAGTGCAGTTATTTTCTTCAGAGAAGATTTTTTTTCCCCAAAAGCTAAAGCTTTGTTGTTGAAGAACTGCAGCCAAAAAATAGTTTATGGGGAAAGGAAGCCAATAGGTTTTGTAAGCTATAAAGGTTAAAATACTTCTGTGAAATATTCCCCCTGGAATCCTCAGAAGCAACACTTTTCTCCCAAATTTTATGACAGCTGGTACAGCAAGAAAGCATATGCTATTTTATATCTCCTAAATAAAAATGACTAATTTGACTTGTTAACACTGATTCTCTGGAGACAAAGCTAAGAGAGTTTCCTGCAGCTTTATCTAGTTCTTATTATACCTTAACTATGCCTGCTTTTACATGAGAAATAATTATCCTAGACATCTGCCTGCCAATAGCAGTTAAAGAATTTACAACTGCACTCTTCAGCACATGGACTTTTTTGCAAACAATTTTTCCATAGATTGTGAGATATTAATAACTCCGTTACTGAAACTTTGGAGTCTATGGAAGTAAACAAAGAAGTACTACGGTGTATTTAGAAGTCATACCTGTAATCCTCTGACTTTGAAATCTAGTATGTTAGGCTACTATTTCTATTATGAACAGAAACATGGAATTTAGTCTTCAGTGTACTGTATTTATGATCATAACTCCACATAAATTACCAGAGGAGCATATACTGTACTATCTGCCAATGCAATGGGTAATCTACTTTTTAAAACACCTAGGAAGCAAGATTAAGGGAGCTAACAATATTAATAGGCAATAGAAAAATACAAATAAATCCAACAATTTCAGTACTTAAGACACTGGCCGAATCCACAGATTACTTCAAGGACTAAATAGCTAAACAATAGCTGGTTGTCATTGTGGCAGAAGGGAAAACAATATCTAGTAGTCTAGAATCCTTACCAAAAGGAAAAAACCCTCATTTCCTGGCCTCTTTTTCACTGCTGCCTGCTCCAAAACTGACATTTACATCTGTGCAAATACCTGATGTCTCTGTTTGCTGGCAATTTCAAAAAACCAGAAAACTTCATTTCAGGCTAACCTGAAAATCAAGTTTTTGGCAAATCAAAAAGTAAAAAAAAGTTTTGAATCCAAACATTAGGTTCAACATGGGGGAAAAAAGTTTATATATTTCAAGCCCTTAATGGCTTTTGCACTTTTTTTTTTTCAATGTTGAAGGAAATTTCAAATGAAAAATTTTGAACTGCAAATTCCAAATGTTGCACTGAAAAAGTCAAAACTCTTTTTGGGCACAATTTGGCAAAATCAAATTCAGAAAATGTTCCATCATCATGGAATCTGAATTATTTGCTAAAACATTTTGGCCAAAAACTTTCACCCTGCTGTACTTATATTCAAGCCAGTAACTGGCAGGGAGTACAATTAGTGAGGGCCGTCTAGATGAGTAGATGTACTGACATCTCTGCAGTCTGAAGTGACATTACCAGGCAGTGTGCATGACTTCTCCCAGAGCTTATAAATGTGAGGTAGGATTAATGAACTGTGATCTAAGAGGTTATACATTTGGTTTTCAGCACAGAGGGGAAGAGGTAAACAACCACCTGGAAGTTACTGTTCACAAAAGACGAAAGCAAGATCCTCCTTTATAATGGACCAAAAAATGCAAGTCAAGAAATTAAACTTCAGTGTAACTGTAGGACTGGATGACATGCATAATAGCCCATGAAAGGAACAATTAGTTGAGCTACTCCAAGAATATAATCCATCATTGAATCCAGCTACTAGTGAACAAAGACTGGAGACTAGCCAACTGTGTATCCAACTTCTTTTAGAAAGGGAGCTAAAGTTCATATCAGAAATTACAGAACCGTCAACCTTACAACTGAGAAAAGTAGCTATTTAAATATATAGCAACTGAAACACCTATGAAAATGGTTTTCCTTTTTAATTTTGTAACTTAAATGTCCGTGGAATATCTTGGAAAACTTAGCAAAATAGCAGGCAAAGAAGCAGCAATAAATATGCATTTAGATTTTTCAGCTGGGATTTTCAAATGAGCCCAGGGGAGTGAAGTGCCCATATCCTTCCAGGCATGCAAAGCCGCTAGGCTCTTTCAAAAATCTGTTTTAAAAGGTTTTGATTAAGCCACTCACAATAGCTCTTAAGACAACCTATTAATCAAGAGTGCTTGCTGAACTCTAGGCATTCACTGAAGAGTGGACTCTGAATAGGGGAAGCATTACATTTACCATAAAATGAAGTTAAATAAAAAACAGAGCAGGATTTTTGGGTCACTTTTGGCCCCTGAGCATTTTTCTGGGGAAAAATGGAAAATAGTTAATTATTTTTTTCTTTATACTTCAGAAAAGAAAACAAGACTTTACCCAACCAAAGGCATTAGAAAGCCACTAGGCACTGTGAAGTTAAAGGCCTGTTAACATTTTCACTTTGTACCAATTCAATGCAGAAAGTACAACTTATTTACTATGGTTTTCAAATTAGATCCACAGGAGTACTGGGTTTATTTCTTGGTTATACTTTCCACGTAAGTTTTTCCTTACTAAATTAGATAATGGTCTAGTTAAATTTAATTTTTCTCATTTCAAATGCTTTACATACTGATCGGTCAGGCTATAACAAGTTTTTAAAAACAAGTAGTAACATTTGACCTGTTCTCTTTGAAATCTAAAAATGTGACATGTAATTGTAGCTGAGACCAGTTGATTGAATGGCAGCAATAGAAACTCCTTTTGTTGAGAACTGGTCCATCTGAGGTTTTATTTATTCTCACACACTTCCATATTAAGTTTTGATGAGGTATAGATCCAAAGCTATGGCTCAACCTTGGATGACAAAGGGCCAGAGAATGGAGGCAATTAGAACTTTATCTAAGTAGCTGTAGGTTTATTAGAGAGGAACCCCTCTTTTCAGAAGATCATAAAAACCAGAGTTAATAAATTTGAACATATCAAATATGACAGTAAGTATGGTGCATAAATTTATTAATCATTCAATAATTGTTTACATAATGAATAGTAAGAAATGTATACAGAGTGCCTGTTTTCTTTTTTGTTTGAAAGAACTGCACATCATTTTTACTTCTGTATCATTCAGTCTTTTCAAACCTGTGCAGCCACTTGAACATTGCCTGAAGGGTGGGTCATATTTAGCAGCAGAAAAATGACTTGGCAGCTCAGAAATGGATCATCTAAAGTGTCATTTTTAATATCAATATTTATGAAAATAAAGGAGTATATCATGTAACTTTAAATTGTGATTCCTAGAACAACTTTGTCCAGCAACGCTGAGACGGAGAGCAACACCCATCACAAGATGACACCAAACTACCTCCTGTTGATGTTGAAGTTACTTGGAACTTCATTTTTTGCTTTCTTAACCAGGTCACTTAAAGCCAAGACTGTTGAGACACATTATGGTAATACCTGCAGCCCTATGAAGACTGTACGGGGAAATTTCCAAGCCTCAACATGAGAGATTACAAATTCCTTATTCATCTATTTCCTTTTGTTACTGACAGTAGGTCCATATTTCACGTGCAAGAAAAACCCATTAACTTTTGCCCCAACTCCCAGCCTAAGCAAGATTACCTCAGTGGCGGGTGATAATCAGTCTAGCCCCTGCTACCAAAGCCAACTTCTTAAAGGTACAATCCATGTACCAAGTACATAACCTAAGCTGATTCATCAAGTAGACTACCTACTTCTCTATGCAATGTGGAGCCTCACAACTTCTTTATAGTCCTGATATATAATGCACACCCATGAGCGCAGTCAGTCAAATCCAGGGGAATGTGTCAGTACATAACATATAAACATAGAAAGAAGGAAAATGAACTGTTATGCACACAGCTCAGTGACAACCTCTGGACAACATGCAACGGCAGTGGCAAAAGCCAGCAAAACGTTATGCGGTAGAAAAAACAAGATGACATTTTAAATGTCATACAATTGTGTAAATTAATTAAATAGATATTAAAGCTACAACAGATCTGTTTGATCATCTAGTCTAACCTAAGTCACTACATATCACCCACTTAGCCCTGCATTCAGCCAAATATCAAAGGTTGGGCTAAAAAGCATACCTTCTAGCAAGGCATGCAGTCTTGATTTGGAAACATTAAGAGATGGAGACTCCACCTCCGCACTAGTTTGTTCTAATGGTTAAATACCCTCACTGTTGAATTTGTACCTTATTTTTATTTTTGATTTTATGAGGCTTTAGTTTCTAGCCATTGGGCTATGCCTCTCTCTGCTAGATTAAAGAGCCTTTTAATGTTTCTTTTCTCCTCCTCAATGTGCTTACATATTGTAATGCAGTCACCTCTCTATCTTCCTTCTGATCATCTGAATAGATGATCAGTTTCCTCCCATAAGGCATTCTTTCCAGCTAACCAACCATATTTTTGTGGCTTTTCTTTGCACTTTCTCCAGATTTTCCCTTTTAAAATGTGGACAAACCCCTGTTACATGCAATGCATGTTTGAGCTGGTGTGGGAATTCCAACTGCCAAAATTTTAAATTTGGAACACACATTAGGTTTAAACAGACAGCAGAACTTGTTTTCTCAGTGTAAAACATCTCTTATTTCTGATTAAAGGAAACAAAGAATCTGAATTATTTTCACTGTTACTATTGGTTATTTTAAAAGCACTGTCCATCCTACTCAACTCTTTACTAAATAGTTTAAAACTTTTCATTCTCTTTGAACGGAAATTTTTCTGTGCTTCCATCTCTCAACCCTTATATCATGGTGATATTTTTGATAGTGTCCTGAGGCAAAAAGTGTATTGCAGGAGATGGTGTCAGAACTGAAAATAGCTGTTCATGAGGAATAGAGGGGTTTCTAGTAGGATTTTGCAGGGAGTGGTACTGATGCTATTCAATAATTTAATCAATGATCTAGGAGTAAATGTAAAAATCAAGTGCTGATAAACTTGTGGATGACACCAAGATTGGTGGACTGGTCAATAATGAGGAAGGAGCAAATCACATAGAGCAATCTCGATGATTTGGCAAGATGGGCCTTTTCAAACAAATTGTGTTTAATACAGACAATTGCAAATTTATACATATAGAAACAAGTTGACCTAAACTAACCTAAAGTTAAGATTAGCACTTCAAGTTCTGAAAAAAGTTAGCTTCCCTGCTACTTGATTTTAGACAGCACTATAGAAACTCTAAGTACCCGATTATCGCATACTGGCATGTAATGTGCTCCTTGGCTGAAGTCAGGGAAGACTAAGAAAACCTGCTGTCCAGTATCCCATTCCCAGAGTACGGTCTGCAGGTGTTGAAAGCTTCAGCTCGAGCTTTCTGTCAATTCATCATTAGTTGCAATACTGGCCGTACCTTTGTCAGGCATACCCAGCAGCTGGACTCAGGAGTCCTGAACCATGGCATCTGCCACAGTACAAGCCGCAGGCACACCAGAGCTCCCTACCAGTTAATCCACCCATCACCATTCATTTGGCTTGATGAGAAACATTCACCCAACCACACTGCTGGGAACTCAAACTGCAGGAATGTGACGAAGACGTAGAGCAAGGTGGTAAAAAGTAACAATAAGAAAACTGAAACAGCAAAACATAATGACCAAACTCGTATTTCTAAAAAATACTCCTGAAGATAGAACAGTTGGTACAGCTTCAGGTATTCTGTCAACCATAACATGCTAAAACAACTCTAATTTTACAGCCTACCGATACTAATGTATAGAGCCCTAAGGAACACAGTTTCAGCTTTCCTTTCTACCCTTCCTCCCATGAGCAATATCCAATGCTGGTGTGTTAAATAAGCAATATACCCTCTGAGGAATACAACCGGAGAGAAGCTATCCTTATTTTTCCTAATATTGTCCTTTCCTGAGGAACTAAGTAGGTTTTGGTCATACTCTGAAGGTTAAAAGCTCGACAGAATCATGACCCCTTCTTCAAAGTGAGATTGTAATCACAAACCTGGATATTTAGATAGATGAACGGGTGTAAATATTTAAGTTCTTTGGTTACCTCGGCATTTATAAACAGACTTTTTTTTTTTTAAATGTTTGAGCAAAATGTATACCAATTTTGCTATACTATAAAAGCTTTCAAATACAGTATATTATTGATGTGGAGGTACACACTTCATCATTGGTAATATTGTGCCATAAGAGCAGCTTGATGCTGATCATGTTCAGGATGTGTTACAGAAGTAAACTGGGAAAATAGCATATTTGACAGCAATAAAGTCAAGTTACTTTAGCTTAATTTGCTCTGCACAATGAGGCTGTTAAGTTACCTCATACTACAAAAGAAAATCATGTAACAAAAGTGTCATGCCCTTAGCAGACTGCTTAAGGAGAAGTTTGTACCCTTTTGGTTGAGTTCTGATAATCAAATGCCAAGCACAATCTATAACTTCCCACCTTTTTGACCCTTCCTTGTGAACAGAATTTGAATAGGAGTTCTAGTAGAAGCAGCATCTATTGTACATTGGCTACTGGGTTTTCTTGTAAAGGTTCAGCTCACATGTGTAAGAAGGCCATCCTAGTATCAGTCTGCTGTGCCTAAGTGTTTTGACTGTCTCCATATTCTTAGTTTTATCTGCTGTAGATGCAGTCCTGCAGTCCTTTAGCAGTCACACCTCCTACTTAAGTTAGTTCTGACTGCAGTAAGCTATAGGTTAAGCTGAAGTATCTAACAGTAAGGTTTAAGTTATAACAGAGAGTTTCAACTTAAAAACACAATTTATTGGAATAGATAAACACAGATATTTAATACTTCAGTTTTCTTGTAGCCTGGAGTGACATCAGTTTCTTCACAGAAGACCATATTTTTAAATTGCATGGTGCAATTTTTATTTAAGTAACAGAAGAGAAGTTTAACAAGAAGCATTTTAGCAACCATTGTAAATGAGTATACCACAGATTAGGTCCATGGGTACGCCTACAAGCAAAACTTAACCAATTGTGTGTATGCTTAAGTTAACGTAACATATTAGTAGGGGACAAAAAAAGCAGTGAGCAAGTATTGTCTGTGTGATTCAAATTTGTTCATGCATGCAGACTAATAAAGCAGGATAGGTTTTGCCCTTTAGATACATGTTATGTAACAAGAGTATAAGTATTTATCAAGGTCTGTTATATTTCCATATGTACGTAGGAAGCAATGCCAGAGAATTTTTGTCAAAATGGCCAGCAAACTAAATAGTCTCAGTTTTGAGGAAAATGTCATTCTACATTACCTGGAATTTCACGGGGGGCATTGCAAGAGAGATGTTACTGGCAAGTAGAGCTGGGCAAAATTTTTCAAACCAACTTATTTTTGTCCTGAAAAAAATGCAGTGGTCAACCAAAGCATTTCACCAACACATGTAGATTTCAGCAAACTTTCATTTCCATTGAAACGAAAAAGCCATTTCAGAAATGTCCAACTATTTTAATGTTCAAATCAAACATTTCAATTTTTCAGGATAGAGTCAAAGAGGATTTGGGCACCATTCACAAAGTAGATTGTGGTGCCATCTCTTATAACTTTTAGCACAGTGGTTAGGGCACTTTCATGGGATGTGGGAAACCAGGGTTCAAATCAAATTTCTTTTGGCTCAATACACTTAATTTGTCTTGGTCATTCTGTGTACTATCCAGCATATCTGCCACTCCCCCCGCTTGTTGTCAGCCGCAAGCTTGCTAGGTGTGCAATCCACCCCATCACCTAGATCATTAGTAAAGATGTTGAACAAAACCATGTCCAACCCCTGGGGCATTCTGCTACATACCGGCTGCCAACTAGACATCGAGATCACTACCTATTGAGCCCAACGATCCAGTCAATTTTCTATCCACCTTATAGTCCATTCATCCAACCCATACTTGTTTAACTTGCTGGCAAGAATACCGTGGAAGACCATATCAAAACCTTTGCTAAAGTCAAGCTATGTCATGTCCACTGCTTTCCCCATATCCATAGAGCCATTCATTTTACCATAAAAGGCAATCAGATTGGTCAGGCACCACTTGCCCTTGGTGAATCCATGCTGATTGTTCCTGATCGCCGCCTTCTCCTCCAAGTGCTTCAAAATGGATTCTTTCAGGACCTGATACATGATTTTTTCAGGGACTGAGGTGAGGCTGACTAGTCTGTAGTTCCCTAGATCATCCTTCTTCCCTTTTTAAACAACGGGCAATGTATTTGCCTTTTTCCAGTCCTCCAGAACCTCCCCCGATCACCACAAATTTTAAAAAATAATGGTCGATGGCTCTGCAATCACTACCTTCATTTAACCATTTTCAGTTTAACTCCCCAATTACCACCATTTTCCTCATGGTAGCAGGCAGAGCTCTCTCACATTGTTAAAACAGCCATATACTTGGATAAGGATAAAGCCCTGGATTTTGTAGGATGGACTCTCCGAAAAACTAATGATTGAACAGCAGGAAGCAACTGTTCTTGAAGACTTACATAAATCACTCAGCCTGTTTTAAAGAACAACCACGCCATAGAGACCAAGAAACAGAAAAATCTTAAGAGGACTTGGCCGTCTGTTTCTGTGTTGATCATAAGGAAACTTCAAGGAAACCTGCATTATGTACCTTGTTGTCACAGGACACAACTAGGGCTGCTTGGAAATTTTTCAGCTAAGATGTTCCTTCCTCAAAACTGAAACTTTTAAATGAGATGGTCATTTTGACAAAAATTCCCATACAACATTTCAAAATGAAAAATTGTGACATTTGTTTGGGAATTTCAAAACTTTATTTTTCCTTTTATTTAAGGAGCAGCTCCTAATATGCATTCTGATTACTAACATGTCATAATATGCCATAATGCAATAGCTGAAATACTCTATTTCTTTTTAGATAAAGGGCAACTGCAACTTCATATCTCGTTGAAACATCTCATCTATTCTCGATCCAAGTGTTTGAGTTGTGAATTAAACAATTTGACACTAACTGGAAATTGGTCTGAACACTGACATGAATTAGCTATTCATCTTTAACAATTACTTTCCCTCTGCCTTCAATATGTTTTTTTTAAATCTGCAAATTGTAACTTAAATCCCTTCCTCTGTGGTCATAGAAGAATACAAATAATGGGTTATACCAACTGATAAGTATTCTTTGATAGTCCACACAGTTTCATTCCTGCCTGTAACAGTAAAGCAGTTTTGTTTAGCATCATGATAAACTGGAAGAAGATTCCTGCATTAAACCCTTCATACGTCATGTCAGATGGTTTGTGTCATGGTTTCCAGATTATGTCATCAAGGCAAACTGTTGGAGGACCTAACTATTCTAGTTTTGGTCACAGTTGTGAGGAAGAGAGCTGCAGCCCATAAATTCCAGTTTAACTTATTTGAAGGAACAAACCATCTAGAGAACTAATTTAAAAGCAAGACTTTCATTTTGATATACTTTTTAAAAAAATCTATTGCCATACAAATACAGGAAGTTATATGAAGATAGAGTGAAATGGTAACATACTGTATTCTGTTTTACACAACACTGAAAATAGATTTTTTTTTTTCATTTCAGTTGTAAACATCCTAGTTAAGTGCAATGCTGTTAAATAAAACACATCCAGACAAGTGTGATTTATGTAGTCTGTCTTTCTTCTTACACAGGTTTAGGGTTTAAAGTGAGAGTTCTTTATTGTAGGCAAGTTTTACTCAGGTTCTCTAAACAGAACTGCGTTAAAAAGGAGCTAAGGTTAAGTACATACCAGTATTTTACTTTTACTATGTTCCTGTAAACTATTTTCATCTTAGTACCAAGCAACATAGCCACGTCAATTTCAGAGGCAAGGTTAATGTTAAATGACTGAACATATTGAAATATGGAAACTGAGAGGTAAAGCACTCAGACTGCTCTGCTACAGTAACACCATGGATTCACCACAATTGTGAAATCATAAGATTTCAGTGTCTGTGAGTCAATGCTCTATTGAACATTTTAAATGACATGAGATGTTTCCTCACCCTCATGCCACCCCTGTATTGTTTGGTTGTTTGGATGCTGCAACTATACATTTCCATACTTAAAAATATTTAACTTTAGCCTTAACTCTAACAATTGCTCTGGGTTTATTTCAAATTGACTGTAATGCATTTTACCCTAAACTATGATACATACTCTCAACATGAATTCCATCTTAATGTAGTTTTTATCTAGCCATTTCCTTATTTTATTTAAAGATTAATAAATTCATGCTCAAAAAGTAACTCCAGAAAAGCTGTTAATTTTCATAGTTTGTAACTTTTTAACATCTACTTGAAATCTTCCTTTTATTTTGAAGGCCACATCCACTGACTATGTTGTTCCATTCCACAGCAACACACAGCAGCCAGAGCACCGCAGCCATTTAAACTGTGTTTACAGCTACAGTGCATCTTCAGATCAGCACAAAGTCTCCAGAGCTACTCCACCATTTCTCTTTTCCTCCTGTCCTCCATGCTCCCTTGCAAAGAGAAAGAGACACACACAAACCAAAAAAACCCTTCGGCCTTCACAAATCTCATTCCCCACCACAGACACTACTCATTTTTCTCTTCCTTGTTAAATAACTCTGGGGCACACAGGTTTTTGCCACCATTTTCCACAACTGAAGTTACCTCAAGAAGAAATTGATGCATCATTGTCTGGCAAAGAATAAGTAGAATTGCTGTCTTTCAAAATGGTTACTACTTCCATTTGTCTCAACTGAAGTGTCAACACAATTAAAAGCAAGCTGGTTGCCCCTTATATGCTGTCAGGAAGTGCAAAGCTGCAGGTGAGTGGACACTGTAGCATCAGTTCCATGGAACCATATGAGATAGCCATTTTGACAAAAGAGTTCCCCACGCAGTTCTCTGAATAAAATAATTCTTCAGTCATTGATGAAGACGCTTTCAGTTATCATTAACAAGAAGCGTATGTATAGTCTATGTAGAATATTTGTCAGGTTTTTAAGACACCATTAAGGTTTACAAAAATAGTTGTGACAACTCAACTTCTTAACAGACCCATTTTTAATTAATTTAAATGCCTAAATTAGTTAAATGATGCATTGTACACAAAGAAGATGTCTACTTTGGCATAATTTATGTCACCCAGGGGTGTGAATGTTCCACTCCCCTTAATGACAGAAGTTACACTTGACATAAGCACAAGTGTACACAATGCTATGTTGGCAGGAGAGTTTCTCCCACCAACATAGTTTATGCCGTTCACTGGGGTGGCTTTCTTATGCTGATGGGAAAACTCCCGCTGGCACAGAGCGTCTTCACCCTATGTGCTGCAGCACTGTACATGTAGACATGGCGTGCTGTGATTTTGAAGAGTATATGCTATATTTTTTCATATGTAAGGGGTTGAATCCTTGGTTTAAGTACCTAACTCATTTGGCTTCAGCTACAGATCCGCAACAGATATCCTATTGGGTTGTAATATGGAGCCTAGTTTCACGTTACCTTGATACTGTACGGTGCATTTAATGCATTATACAACCAGTTAGGGAGCAAGAAATAGAAGGGAAGGAAAAAATCATTGGATCCTTTGTATTTATAGATGGATTGATTTATAAACAGTAAGCATTAATGGAAATAATTGTAGTATCCCAATTATCTAGTATCTAAGATTGCAACATATTCCACTGTTTTCTTTAAGTTTACATTTCCCATAGAAGTGAAAATAGATATTCTATATCAAAATTTACTTATTTATCTTCTCATCAAAAACCTATGCTCTAACTTTTGATTTCTCCCAGCTAGTAAACCTAGATTTCAGTGAAGCTGGTGTCTCTAAGCACCGTCCATAAAAACAAGATACCTCAATCCCTATATTAAAAAGCACAATCTAAAAAGGAAAAATTGTAACGGACACAATTGAGAAATCCAAGTGTAGGATTAACTGGTACCCAACATACACACACCCTGAAAATGGTACTCAAAACTGCGGTATGAACCCTTCATGTGTACATATAAGACTGCTTCCCAATGCGTAGGAAATATACGTTTCTTATTTTATAGGCTATGGGATGGTGATGTGGGATTTTGTGTGAAGAATCGGATAAATTTAAGGCAAAGAAGTGAGTAATTTCACGGTTCTTGTGGCGCAGCCTTTTGCTGTTCTCATCTCTTGTAGGACTGAGTTCTAGAATTTAAGAACATCTATTTTATAAGCTGTGTCCTGTGTTCATAAACCTTTCCCCATAGTGGTTGACAGTTTCATTCTTCCAGTTGAAAATAGCAGTTGTGCAAGGTCATGGAGAAAATCTGTTCAATAACTAGAGCCAAACTTTAAGGCCAGGGTTTTGATTATCAGAACATAGGCTGAAAAAGCAATCTGTCAAGCAGTCAGTGTTCTGTTAGAGCTAGTCAAATTTCAGGAGTTTTCACAAAAAACTTCAAAGGAAACGTAGAGTTTAATTGGAAATTTCCCTTTCCCATCTATGTCTCCCAATTTTTTATGGCAAATTACTTATTTTAGTTTTGTTTTAAGTAGTTTATTCATTTTCTTTTTCTATTGGAAATATGGGAAGAGATTTAAAAGTTTATTAAGGTAGAAAAATTAGCTCACTTTTTAAATTAACTTATTTCACACTTCCCCAGTGGAAAGAAGCCTCAACACAAGAAACTGGTTTCTCACTTCTTTTAGTTCATCTTTGGTCCCATTCTTCCAGGATTGTTGAACTTTTGGGCAAAGGGGTAGGGGAAGGGAAAAGAAGAGAATATGTTCAGAATGATCTCCCCACTCCACACATCTCACACAGAATGACAGAGTCATTGTGTGTTGCAAACCAGGGGAAAAACCAAGACATCTTTTGTGCTAAAGTTTGATCTGGTGGAGTTGAGGTTCAGGAGCACAATTACATAATATTGGTTTACAGTACAAAATTGTCAACAGAATACACAATGCATGTCCCCCGCTTGGGGACACATCTGTCGTCCCATACTGCTTTGTTTACCACCAATATTCTTCTCTTTATCATGAGACCTTCCAGTCGTATAAGCTGATGACCATTGCTGCAGAAAATTCTCGCATAGCAAAATGATTTTCAAACAAGCTGCATTTTAACTGATGGACTAGATGAGTACTGAAATAATCCTATCTGTATTAATGATGCTCAGAAAACCAAAACACAACAAGCAAAGCAAATATCTTCTGAGGTACAACATATAACATGCATATCATCATAGGAGAGGCCCCATATAAGAATCCTTTGTGAAATATGCAGTACATCCTTAACATACATCAGGCTAAAAATTTCAACAGCAGCAGTTGAAAACCATTTACAGTTCATCAAACAAATCAAGAGGATAGTACAACCTTCTAAAATACTTTTCAAAAGATGTTTAAACACTAACCTCCAGGGGTTTTATATTCTCAACATTACATGTCAATATTCATTTTTTGTTTTACGACTCAATTAAAAGCCAACATGAAAAAGGAAGCATATGCTAGTGAAAGCAGAAGTCATTAGGACTGCCAAGTTCTATTCACTGTGCCACTGACTTCAGGGCCCTGGATGTAGTAATTTTAAAGGGTGTGAGTACCCACAGCTCATCTCGTGTGGTCACTCAGAATCTTTGCCCTGATATCTATACCAATATTTTTCCCTATTATTAAGTCAGGATAGCAATACCTCAGGATTGATTGTTTCATCCTCTGAAATCCTGTGAATAGCACTAAGTGCAAAGTGATTGGTTATGAAGTAAAAATGTCAGATTTATTGCTGTAAGACTCAAAGTAGAGCAACGTTTAGACAAGTGCCTCTGTTAGAACTGGAGTATGAGACAAAGCCTGATATTTACACTTTCAAATGGGCACATCACAACCCGTCTAAAGCTTCCAGTTTAGATGTGAGAGTCAATGAGCTCTGCAGCAGGTCCAATAAGCAGTAGCTCCCATTAAGCCTCCACAGCTTTTGATGTCTTTTTGGCAGACTTAATTATTACAAGGTCTTTTAATTCCCATACCAGTAATTCCTATTGATTACTATGTTGCCAATTGCTGATTCACTGCATACTTCTGTGCACTCAGTTTTTGCTGCTCATGTCTATTAATGTTTTTTTTAGGTGAAAAGAAAAATGGACAACCTTTCCAGGAGGGTCCTACAAATGGCATTAAGCTCAGCTGAGGGGATGAACATCTCTTGTCACTGGAAGAGGCTCATTTGGAAGGATCTTTCTTGCATTGTAGAATCAAGTTCAAAATTCCAACACCTGAAAAACATTTTCTATAGAATTGGCTGTGGTGAAAACCCACCAACAGCTAAGCTGTTTCAGTAAAAATCCTCTCCTCGTCCCCCACTGCAACTGTCCTATTACACATATCCCAGTGGGTAGAGGTGCACAGGTGGCTCCAACAGCAAACATACCACTATTCTCTTATGAATATCCAAGCCGCTCCTCATCTGTACTACACTTGACAATTTAAATTCACAAAGAATATGCCAACTTCATTAAATCTTTCCCTGTTGAAATTTAATGGTGACTTTTTAGTTGGGGTCACATTTGGATTTATACCTCAGAACCAAAGTCTTTAATCCTTTTGTTATCTCTTATTTACAAGTTGAACATTGTCTAAGGAAACGTCTCTGCCCCCCAACACATCTGTTCTTCCCATTTGGGCCCTGCAGTGAAGAACGTACTATTTAATTGCATTATTTCCTTATGTGATCGCAATCTACTGCCCAGGAGACTAGGCAAACAATTTTGATGTCCTAGTAGACACAAATTCAAGGCAACATATCTGAGGGAGGGAACAGTTATTCAGACTCATCTACTATTATTAATTACACCTACACCATTCCATTCCATTCATCTAAGCTATCAAAGAGCTTAACAAAAAACAACGGATCAACACCCCTGAGAATCAAGTCCTGTCCCAATTACATGGACAGGAAATTGCACCACAGCAAGTTTGAATCATTTGCCCAAGGTCAGGGCTGCAGTAGAGAATAAAATCCCTGTGTCACCATACCCACTTCCTGATGTTACCACTATAATAGTAAGAACACAGAACAGGACAGTCAATAAAACTCTCCAGTTATACATTCTTATTTTGTGTGAGCTGAACTATACAGTTGTGAAAACTTCGTGATGCTGTCAACTGCATACTGTATCTGGAAAGGCAGAAATAGCACCCTCATACCATTGTCATTTCTCATCAGTGTGGTGCAGTTATCTCACTCTCAGAAACTGCCAGCCCTTGGGAGGAACTGTGATTTAATTAGCTTGGGTTACACTCCAAAAGGCACAAAACTTGAACGTGAAATACAACAGAATACAGAGAATCAAATTGCCATATGTGCTAAGTGTCTTGATCCTGTTAGTTTTCTTTCAATATTCTTTGTTATTAAGGTAATTTCACTGGGTGTTCTCATTGGACCCTTCCCCTTTAAAAATAAGGGTCTGAAAGTCAGTATGACTCCAGGAGAGTTTTGGGGATACAGTGGAGTAGTTTCCATACCTTTCACATTTAGAAAGATCCTTAAACGAATTCCTTAAAATAAAGATAATTTTCCTCTTTTCCTACAATCCTGACATTACAAAATCAGCAGCATTCACAAAAGCTATAGGGACGCCTGCTTAAAAAAAAAAACCAATAATATTGGGTGATGAGATTATTTTTGCACGTAGCATATATTTCAAGTTTTTGAATATACCTCCTGTTTACTTGGAGGAAAGGGGCTCATGTTTGCATGTCTAATTCGTCAATGTTAACACAAATGCCTTTTTTAATTTTATTTTGTGATTTTCTTAGTTACTTGTAATACTGACTATCTGCTAAAACATGTAGGTCAAATTAAGCAAGCAGTTTCGCAAATACACCTATTTCAAAGTCATTGTTCAAAATGCTCATGAAATATTTGAAAATGTACCCAAGTTTGTGTTTTCTCCTCCCCTGAATGCACCACTTATCACATCACTGAATGCGAAAAAAATCAGTGACATCCAAGTACCGTCACCTCTTCTTCTCCTTAGCTTTTCAAATGCTACAACAAGAAGGAAAACAATGAAAGCAAAAACACGCTGGGAAAGAAGCAAATAAGAAAAAAAAAAAACCAAAACAAAACTCCCAGTTTATTCCTTTTCACATGCAAACAGACTTTTTGCAAGAGTTTCCAAGTGGAAAGAAAAAAATTAATGAAAGATAGATTAAAGAATTTTCATCAGCTCTTATCACAACCAATTTAGTGAGTGCACAAATCTTGGCAAGAAGTGCATGTTTTCCAGTTCCAAAAAAAAAAAAAAAAACACCCAAAAAACTAGTTAGTCTATATAGGCAATAAGTGGCCATATATGCTACTTTTGAACCATGCAGGCAACTCTAGTTAATTGGAGTTCGCCAGCAGATATGGGAAAGGATTCCAGCCCAGACTCCTGCCCAAAGCTCCTGCTGCTTTTATAAAGTCATCTACATGGCTCCAAGTGGCAGAGGCCAATTGCCTTGTTTCAGGATGGCCATTTTCCTTCAGGCACACTGCTATAGAGTTATTGGGACAACCCCAGACTATGGTATATATCATGTAGCAGCCCTTGGAAGGCTGCCATAAGTTTGAAAGCGGACCCAGGACTACTTTTTTACCCTGGAGGCCATTTCAACCCCCGGAGCAGTCCAGAATCTTGACGATGCAAAAGTATCGAAGCTAACTTTGAACATTCCCCCCCATCCCATTGCCCTGGGTTGCACTTCCTGGAACTCAGTATCATATACAGTGGCAACCTCTTTCATCTAATCAAAATTCAGCTTTTCTCCCTCTCACCTTAGGGGGGCCTGGTGGAAATCAGTCCTATTTTAGAGGTTTAAATCTGAAGGTTGGTTTATTTACAGGGTAGAGTTAGCCCAAGAGATTTCTTTCAACAGAAATACATATGATGTCCACTGGAGTATCTCTTCTTATGCTGGCTACCAGTCACCAGCTGCCTTTTCTAATCTACTCTGGACCCAGACATGTTGGAAACTAAGGCCCCTGTCCCAAAATACAAACACACACCATATTTCCCTTATAGAGGAAAAGCTGCTCTTTAGTAGGAGATGTCTTTTCCTCTTATTGAACACAACCCTTCTGTAGCTTGCTTCTCATCCCTCCTCTCACTTGAAGAAAAACACAAGGCACAGGCTGCCCTTAATTGGTCTCAGGTGTCCATAACTAACCTGAGGTAAGCTCTTTCAGTTGCAGGAAAAAGAACTTTAACCATTCGAAGACTGAAATACCTGCATTCAGCCACCCTTTTAGAATGGACAGATTTGATTTGTTACAATTGCATTCAAGTCTGCTACCAAATGTTATTAGAGTTCCATGAGCTTTGTCTAAAGAAGTTTAACAAAACTCAATTCACATTCCTCAAATTATTAAAATTAACACTTCTTACCTGTTCCATGTTACTTGAGAGAGTCTATAATTACAGACTGTCTCCATACTTCACTGCCTCCCTATGCAGTGCACTACTATAAAAAGTCTAACATCTAAATGCTAAGTCTTACCTTAAAAGTGTACTGTGCCCATTTTCTTCTATTCATCTTAAACATATAAACACACTAACCCACTGTCATTGTTACTCTTCTCCATTCTATACTTTTAAACAAAACCAAAGAAAAAAAAATCAAAAGCTATCAATTCACTCATCTTTCACCAAGAAATAAAAGGAAAAATATGAGCAAGTCTGTACAAATCTATTTCCCAGAACTTGCTCACCAGTACTTGTGAAACAAACAAGATTTATGAAGGAGTATTCTATTTGGTGATGAAAACTGTCATGGGAGACTCTGTTTGGGCTCCTGTGATTATTTTGGTTTAAGTCTGTGTTATTAGGTAAAAATGAAAAATGTTCAGTCTCATATGACTAGTTTATGGAGGTTGCGTTATGAGGCTTTTCTGAAGCAACTCTTGCCTTTCAATGGACTGACAAGCAAGCTGATCTGTAGTCAGGGTTACTCAGTTCTTAGGGAATAGCAGTCAAACCAGAGAAACCTACTGGCAACATTCCACAGCCAAGGGGTTAACTTAAGAGCTCAAAAAGGGTTTTATCTGCACAAAATTCTCAATCACCACATCAAGGAGATAAGTCCCTGAACTTTCATAACAAAATCAGAACTTCACCCAGTTATGATACCCTATCCCCTTCCAACAAGAATGGTTTGGCACCTAATGCACTAATTTAACCAGAAATCAACAGATCACATTATTAAAATGCAGTGTATTTATGTATCTGGATGTAAGTTCAACAAGAGCTTACTGCCATTTGTGATTCACTTTGAGAGGTTGGCCTTATTTCCATTCAATATTCTTTGATGCAGATCTGTTCCCTATAATGTACATTTAAGCAAATCAAGCATCACATGGTGCTAAAATATTACAGCTCACTTTCTTTTGAACACATTCCTCCTCCAGATGAAAAGACACCCAATGCTGAAGCCCCTTAGTTTCCAAGTATCAGGGGAGGATAATTGAACTTATGGCTGCACGGGCTAGCCTTATTTCCCTCAATCTTGCCACGAAGAGAAGTTTGGCCATCTCACTGATGATCATTGGGTACAGTCTTTGAACTCCATTTCATAGGCCAAACAACCGAAAAAAGCAAGTTAATGCACTACGTGTGGTAAAGCAATTGATTTGGCATATGAAGAGTGAGTTACAAGATAAATTTTCTTGCATGCATGTGTCTCGTCTTTGAGCACTTCAGTCCATACTAAGCCCAGTGTTTATGTATGTAGCAGCTGTCAGTGTATAATTTAAGTATGTTTAGCTAATTACTGTGAAACTGCAGGATGATTTATTGTACCGTTTACAATTTTTATACTGAAATGAGCATTTCCTCCGGGGGCTCCTTGCGTGAGTCTCATGGAATTGAGTACCACCCAATCCTCCACCCCATGCTCTCTTGTCTCCCTGACCATATGTTCCTATCAATGAGAGAGAATGGCAGAACCACTTTCAGAGCCCCACAACACTGCCTGTCTTTGATACAAACTCTTAGTGTTGTTGGAACAAGGTAGAGATGGGAACTAAAACAGTTACACTCCAGTCCATCACATGGCATTACAAAACAAGCCACAGGGCTGATTTCCCATTTTAACATTGGCCTTTCTTTCTCATGGTAACATGTTTTTAGCTCTCAGTCTTCCTGCCAATCAGCATATCCAACATCAAGGGCTACACAAGGGATCTGACTGAACTTACAGGACAAAAGCTCTGGAATACATTTTTCCAGCTGTGTGTTGCTAGCTACTTTCATGGCTGTTTTTAGTAATTGTTCTCAGGAGACCACTGAATTTAACTATCTTGCAATTAGGCTTTTTCCAAGTTGCTTGCCTTACTTGTCATCCAGTATATACTATTTGTGACTCACATTTCCAGGGTGATAAGCATATTGGGGACCAAATTCCTCATTCCCTGCTCCTTTCCATCCCCAAGAAATTTAAGACAAGACCCTTAAATAATTATATTTAATGGCAATTTGTGTTATATCTTACAGATATCCCTTTTCTATATACTGATGTTGAGACTAAACTCTCATTCAAAAACCAAAATTTCAGCCCTTTTTTCCAGTTCTGAAGGAGCACAGGAGGACATTACAATACTAGCAGCACACAATGCTTTTCTACAGGAGACATTTCAGGAGCAATGTGGACTCTCACTAAGGAAGCGATTGTGCTACAGCACTTCAGGAGCACTGTAATGAGGTATCTGCCTCAAAAGAAATAACTAGACCCTTTTTCTCTTTGAAGAGTTTATCTGCTTCTGACAAGCACGCCATCAAGCAATAAAAAATAAAAACAAAGAATACAGCTTGTGCTTCAGGAGTTTCTTAATGCACACAGTAGGCTTTGATAGAACTGCTGTGACATCAGATCAAGTTGTAAGCTGGATCAGTTTGTAGGACAGAATAACTGCAAAGCCAGATTGTACACGAGAAGTACTAGATGGAAGCTTTAATAGGGGATGTCATAAAGATCATTAAAACACATACTCCAAGAACTCAGCTCTAAGTTTCCCCTTAGGCAGTTATCTGAATGCTGTGTATCCTACAGGAGCAAGGATTTGGTTTACTGAAGAGTAATTTCAGAGTATTTGACAGCCAGGTAATTACAGTGGTTGTCACTGAAGTGTCAGCATTTACCAGTTGTTACCGTATGATGCTATTTGAGATTCCACAGTTCTGTTTTGAATTCTAAATGAGATATTAATTACATCAGCCTCATCTCAATATTAATAAATATTGATTTCTTGATGGCAACCACTGCACATCTGACTATTTTTCTCAGAGTTGCTTTAGATAATTTAGTAGGCTGTGTGTGTCCACAAACACCATTCAGCTGTTCTCAAGAACAGAAACTGTGGAGGGAACAAAAGTCATCTTTGTTCTTATGTAAAATCTTAGATATTTGAACTCAGCAGTATAATGTCAAACACTAACAAAATTCAGCCTTCTCATCCATTCCCCTTCCCCCGCTCCCCATATTTTACATAATTTATGGTTGGTTTCATTTTAGTAATTGTGATCGTACTCAGTTCCTGACTGATGAATTAAATGATCTGGACTTAATCCTTTTCAAGATAAGCCCCACTGTTGTTCTAAGACTGACATCAATAAAATGGGCTAATTGACAGTACAGCATCTTACCCCTTCAACTTGCTCTAAATATAAGTTTAATATCCCTGAGGGGAAAAAACTCAGATTCCAAGAGCCATTGGAGTTCTGTAACATATACACCATGATTATACTCTCAGTATGGATAGTCTTATTGTTAGAAAGCATTCTGCAGTACTTTAAAGAACAAAATTTATGGTGCACAATACAAGATCTAAACTATGAACAACTTCTACCTCCCACTTGCTACTACTACCTCTTAATATTCTTCTTGTGTGCCTTCAGACTATCTCTTTATTACATTTCTGACACAGGAAAAATATCTGAGGCCAAATTTTAAATCCTCTGAGTATAATGGAAGTTGCTGAATACAGAGCAATTGTGAAGACGTGACCACTTTATGTAAATGAGAGCAGTGGGGTGCTGCACTCATGGAAATCCAGTCCCTGATTTCTTCTTGCAGAAAGCTTGCCTCTGTCATTTGACAATAACTCTACCTTTCTGCTTCTCTCTGCATCAACACCTGTGTGTTACCTGCAAGACAGTCACTTCACCTGTTTGAGTACAATCCTTGTTTTCATTTGTATTCCACTAATACCTTCAAGGGCCCAGCCACGGTAAGGGTCCGGACCCTATCATGCTAGGCATTGTACACACAGAATGTAAGAATCCCTTCTCCCGATTACTTATGATTTGAAGACAAGTAGCTATCTTCACTTGTCTTCAGCAAGCAATGGATTAGGACCGGAGTTTTCCACTCTAATGCATCCTTTTCTGTATGCAGCTAGAATGATTTGCACACATAACCAGAGACTCAGCTGTTCTTTCATTATGAAGTCATTAGCTTGGCCTTCAAATGGCTATTCTTCCTTGAGTTTAAGATGCTTTTACACTTCCCCATTCATTGACTTGCTTTACAACATAAAACTGATACACAGTTTAGCATGCATGGACTGCTAGTTCAGTTATTTGCCTCATCCCCAACAGTATGCTGCTGAGGGAGAGGTTTGCAAGTACATCTATCACTAAGAGAAACCATGATAAAAATCACATTCTTTCCATATACTCAAAATGCATGCCATCATTTTATAGTAAAATATTTTAATTATACATTTAAATATTAATTCCCAGTCATGTTCTCTACTTTCAATAAAAGTAGCTTAAGAAAGTGTATTTTAACTGCTTTTGGTAGGTTTAGCTCAATATTGACGCTTTACTGCTTAGCTATAAAAGGAAGTGGATTCCAAAGGAGAGCAAGGATCAAGTTATCTAAAGGCACTTATAATGCAGCATTCTCAATACAAGTACCCCAACTGTTTCTTTAACTCAGCCACTTAACTAACTCTCAGGCTCATTGTTGACTGAATAAGGTAGAGCCTCTTCACTTTCAAAAGCTTAGGTACATCGCTTAAACATGTATCCAACTGGCACTTCTTTTCCCTTTCATATTTATGTTAACACACTCAGCCCGGCCTGTGAAGTATGTATTTTATCATAGAATAGAAATGTGTATCATAACTACTTCTTGATCAGCTACTTGCGGAGAAGACACCCACTTTCACATTAACAGTAAAAGTAACTGAAACAACAGCTAGGCTACTTCATATATATTACTTTCTCCTTTCTTGATCACTGGGGACAACCACATCATCTTGTCTGTCACTCAGGCCTGTAATTTTGGCATCATCTTTGACTCAAATTGCTCTCTAAATACCCACGTCTAGGCTATGCCTAAACCTTGCAGATAGCTTCTTCACAGCATCTCTAACTTATGGCCTTTCCTAACTTTCTACAGAGCTAAAATTTTCATGCAGACTATCAACATCTTGCATCTGGATTGCTGCAACATCCTTCTTTCTGATCTCGACAAACACAATCTTGCTCCACACAGATCCATTCAGAATGCTGATGCAAAGATCAGCTTCCTAGCCTGTCAGCTTGATCATGTTAACCCTCCATTTGTTTCCCCCTTCTTTATCACAGCAGACATATGCTGCCTGTATTCCCTATCAGGGGCCCGCATAGCCTATCCCTACCCTACCCATAATCTTGCATTCATTATAGGGAGGTTGAATGCTGCCTCCCATGACAGCAGCCTTGTTACATTCCCAAATACCTTAGTGCTTTCTCTATGCTACCACTCATGTTTGGGAGGAGCGCCTGTAAAGATCTGCAAAGCCACCTCATTATCCTACTTCATGTACCTCCGTAAAATACTCCTTTGCTGCCATGCTTACAAATGATTTGACTGATTAGGCTGCTGGTGTGCTGAGATGACTGCCTTTCATTTTGACCTATATGGTCTTATTTCTTACTTGTACTCTCCATATCTCTGTATCCATCTGTCTCTTGTTTTATATTAAGATTATAAGATCAGTAGGACAAGGACTGTTTTTTTATTCTGTGTTTATACATGCCAAACACAATGGGATCCTGACCCATGATTAGGGCTCAATTTTAGTACAAGTAATAAATGACAGTATTTAAGCATTCACTTATTGTGGTAAAAAATAGAGCCAGTCAAGGACTGCATGCAAAATGACAGGAAGAGGATACAAACCATCACATAATATAATTGCATGGCAAATATGATCAGAGTTGGCAGAAATCTAAGCCAGCTAGATCATGGGTTTGTGCAATATTTTTCATTCCTAACTTAAAGAGGGAGGAAATTTATTTTAGTGAATGTCTTGAAAAATACTTATTTGTGAACATTTAAGTCTAGTGGAGAGTTTAAAGATGGTCTGTTCCACCAGATAGGATTTTTTAAAAATAGCAGAACATTGAAGGGGATAGTCTCTGAGGCTCAAAGGAAATGTAACTAACTGAAGGCATTCAAAGATGTTTCCAAAATGCCCCAACCCCCCTAGTTCGTCATCCACTAAAGCAGGATTGCTGCAATGGCTGGTCAGTTTTAGCTCGACTCCATATACTTACTTTAGAGGATTTCTCTCTCAAGTAAATATTGAGTAGAGACTTGGCTGGGAAGAGGTTTGAACTAAATCAAGGATTACATTACTTCCTGGGGGCTCTAGAATTTAAAGCAGATTTTTTTTAAACCTAATATCACACTGAAGATTTTGTATTTACTTATTAATTTCTTCAAATCAATCAAATTTCCATTGCATTTATTTTATGTAGTCTACACACAACTTGCTAGAAACATAATTTTTTGAGTATATACTTCTTTGCACTGATCTTCACTGCAGAGGATGTGATGCCACTCTTGTTAAGAAACAAAATCTGAGGAACTGTCCCAGACTGAGCGTCAATAGGAGAGAGTTTGGAACAAGCTGATAAATTAAACAGTAATAAGTCACCAGGACCAGATGGTATTCACTCAAGAGTTCACAAGGAACTCAGATATGAAACTGTAATACTTTGGTATGTAATCACTCACGTAAATCTGCTTCTGTACTAGATGATGAAAGTCAGCTAATGTGACTCCAATTTTCAAAAGAAGCTACAGAAGATCCTAGCAATTACAGGCCACAAAACCTAACTTCAATACCTGCGATATTGATTGAAACTATAATAAAAAGCAGAACTATCAGACACAGAGATGACGTACTAGCTTGGGCAAGAGTCCATGTGGCATTTTGTGAAGTGAAATCATGCCTCACCAATCTTGTAGAATTCTCTGAGAGTGTCAACAATCATGCGGATAACTGTGATCCAGTTAATCTAGTGTACTTGGATTTTGAGAAAGCCTTTGACAAGGTCCCACCCCAAGGGCTCTTAAGCAGTCATGGGATCAGAGGGAAGATCTTCTCATGGATGGCTAATTGATTATATGATAGGAAACAAAAAAGGACTCAATTGTCAGTTTACATAGAAAAAAAAAGAGGTAAATAGCAGGCTCAGCCAATAATATATACTGGGACCTGTGCTGTTCAAGATAGTCAGAATGACCTGGAAAAGGTGGTACACAATGAGGTGGCAAAATTTGCAGATGATATAAAAATCACTCAAGATTCACCGAATGTGAAGATTTACAAAGGGGTCACACTAAAATGCGTTAAGAAATGGCAGATGAAATTCAATAAATGATAAATGCAGAGTACTGTACATTGGAAAACATAATCCCAACTATATATACAAAATAATATTGTCTAAATTAGCTGTTACTACTCAAGAAAGATTTTGGAATCATCATGGATAGTTCTCTGAAAACATCTGTTCAATGGGCACTGTCAGTCAAAGAAAGCTAAGAAAATGTTAGTAATCCTTAAGTAAGTGATAGATAACACTAAAAATATCATAATGCCACTTTATCAATCTATGGTACACCCATACCTTGAATACTGGAGTACAGTTCTTGTTACCCCACATAAAAAAGAGATATAGTGGAACTGGAAAAAGTACAGAGAAAGCCAGCAAAATGATTAAGGGTATAGAACAGCTTCCACATGGAGAGAAGACAAAAAGATGGGACTCTTCATCTTAAAAAAGAGACAACTAAGGGGGAAATATGACAGAGGTCTATACAATCATGAATGTGGTAGAGAAAGTGAATAAGGAAGTCTTATTTACATAACACAACACAAGAACCAGAGGTCAGTCCCTTCCCTGGGACTGTCCCCTCTGCAATGAAGACTAATGCAAAGAATTCATTTAGCTTCTCCATAACTGTTCTGTGTTCCTTGAGTGTTCCTTTAGCACCTTGATGGTCCAGGGACCCCACTGATTGTTTGGCAGGCTTCATGCCTCTTATGTACTTCAAATTATTATGTTGTTAGTTTGAGTCTTCTGTGGATTGTTCAAATTCTTTCTTGGCTTGCCTAAGGTATTTAGATAAGTTCACAGAGGATAGGTCCATCAATGGCTATTAGCCAAGACGATGAGGGATGCAACTCCGTACTCCGGGTTTCCCTAAACCTATGACTGCAAAAAGCTGGGACTAGACAACATGGCATGGATCACTCAATAATTGCCCCATTCTCTTCATTCCCTCTGAAGCACCTGACACTGGTCCTTGTCAGAAGACAGGATACTGAGCTAGATGAACTATTGTTCTGACCCAGTTTGGACATTCTCATGTCACTACCTAAAAAGTCTAAGTGAGATTTTCTATTTGTTACAAATCCTTCTCCTTCTTCAATCTCCCTATTAGAGCAGAATTGTTAAGTCCAGCAAAACCTTGTTCTTTTTTCTTTAATGGCTGATGCCTGAGCAAGTCTGCTTTTATTTCACAAGTTGCTTAGTGAAGAATGTATAATTGAAAATAGCCTTAGCAAGTCAGTTTTATGAAGTATTACATTTAGTTAACACGAAAAATCAACACAAAAGGCCTGCGTAAACTGGTGGATAATTTATCAAGGACAGTTTTTATAAGGCAGTTTTCTGTAAATTCGCTATCACATAAAGTGTCCTATTAAGGAATTCTTGAATGGATCCAAACATCAATGGCCACCCCACCTTCATTGTATTACTGTTCAACTGAAACTAATCCTATTGTTTACCCAGTACCCAGGCAAAAGTTCACCATATAAGCCTGCAAAACTGGTAACCTTCAGCAATGAATCAAGGATGAGTTGAGTTATTTATCATTAAGAATTGGTTAATATTACAGGTGCAGATCACCACTTAATAATCCCTCATCAAGTCTGATCCTCTCTTTCTTAAATGTGTGTTTCCTATGAAGAATTTAACTAAGCCACATGATTTATTGTGTTTATTGCTATTAAATAATGGCACTAAAACACTCGAAAAGATGATTTTTCTGTCCTTCGCTGTCCATATTTCATGTTGACAATTCTGTGAACCTAATAAATAAATGGAAACGAGCCACAGAGACACTGATGCTCCTGCCAAGTTCCCATAAAGCAAGTGTTTTAGATGCACACACATGGCTCTATCAGAAGAAATGAATCTTCCTCTTGCCGTGGAGGTTGTAACTCAGCAAGTGGAGAGGAAAAGAGTGCAAGCTTTTTACACTTGATGATGGATCAAAGAAAAACGCACAAAATAGTGCCGTTTAAAAGCAAGGGAAAGCCTACGGATAAAACACAAGTTAAGCCTTTTCACTACGTCAAAGAAAGCCATGAGTAACATTTGCTCTTTTCAACTTTGAACAGTTCACACATGCACACACCAGGGCCTTGACTACACAAAGTTTCTCTGAAAGTCACTCGAATTCCATACTACCATCATCCATGGCTGGTGCTCTGTGGTAAGTCACTGGCTGATTTATCATTTTATCACTGTCCTTACATTACCTTGGAGCAGAGCCACACAGCATGGTGATAAAAATGGCAACACTTAAGTTACCATGGAGCTCCAATTGGTGCTGTCATGAGTATATTTTGTTAAATGACATGAAAAAATTTGGGGCAAGTTTTTACATTAACAGTTTTGTCAGGGCTGTCCAAATTGTAATCACAGGAACTTCTGCTTTGAAATTAACTGGACAATTCAACTCAAGAATTAAGAGAGAAATCAGCTTGAAGTGTCACCCGATGACCTATCTTTTCTAGATTCTAATATGGGTACAACCCTCCGAACAAAGCCTGGGATACTTTGATACACAGTTCATTTGCTTGATATGGAGATTTTAAAAAAAAAAGTTTTTTTAATTGTAGAAATAGAGGGGCTTAAGAGATATACACACACACTGCACATCCCTAAAACTAATGAAGTTATTTCATCAACCACTCTACAAAACAAACATCAGGAGCTTCTAACTAGTCTGCATTGCAGATAAGAGACCTAATTATTAAATACTTCATAAATAAAAAGCCCTAATTAGAGAACCTTGACCCTTCAGTTCTATCCATGAGCATCAAAAGTTCACATTACAGGAAACTCCTTTATCTGTAAACATGCCTTATTCTCTGTGGGCCAGCCACCAGAGGGCAACATCACATGCATAAATCGATCATCATACAAGCTTTCTGCATTTACCATCATGTGTTTCAATCTTACACAAGCAGCTCAAGAAAAACAGCTTCCCCGCAATCTTTTTAAGTGAAGACATAAACTAAATTAGTTGGAACAATTTGCAAGCCGAATCTAGAGAAGAAAGTTGCCAGCCACTCATTAAGTGAAGGTGTACATTGGGAACACACTAAAACCAGTCATCCATGAGGGAGGGATGGGACTCAGATGCTGGCGAAGCATTCTCTGTGAAGGATCCTTGGAACTCACCCCACCCTCGGTCTGTCCAAGCCCAGAACTGTTAGCCTTCCAAGAATGCTGCAAGGCCTGTTTTTCCGCCTCTTTATTATAAGTGTTGAGGCAGGTGTATGTTGAGATGTGTTTGCCAGTATTTAAATGGTTTTTTTCCCCCCCTCTTTTCATTCTTAGGATGTGAACCTGATGAATATACTGATGCCTAGAGGGTTTTGTTTTTTTGAAGAGTTGAAGCAATAAATTCTCATCTGACAAACTGCCTTCATGAATTTGTAAAATTTGACCCATAATTTATGCATTCATGCACCACATGAAACTTCAGTGTCGCTTTGCTGGGTTTCATGCAAATATTATTTGTTTTTTCTGTAACTTGAGTTCATACCCAGAGATGTTCACTTATAATTTCAGATTCCAAGCATGGCTAAAATTCTTTCAGTAAAACAAATCAACTAAATTATACTGAACTGGGTAATGAAATAAGGAGACACTTTGAAATTCACAAGATTTCCATGCAAAGCAGATAATCGGCCCAGACCCACAGAATATGTCCTTTTCTAAACTCTGCCCAGACCCTGATCTGTGTTTTGGTTTAATGAGAGTGCCCACTTCGTTTATACTGCTTGATAGAAATAAACACTTATCCTGCCTGCTAGGCACCTTTGGTATTTTAAAAATGCTTCCCTAGAGATAAATATTCAACACTACCCTAGCATGCCTATATATGACCTTATGACCCTCTCCCCTAGTTAATGGTGAAGGATGGGTCTTGTAGCATATCAAGACGACAAATACTGTCAGGCTGTTTTGACAATTGAAGGGAGGAAATGAACTCAAGGTGAAGTCTCTTCAGTAACTCTTTCCCTTTTATGTCAAGAGACTTGATGCACCTTGCTGTCCTCCAATGCAGCAGCATGGTGTGGAGAATACATTCAAATAGGTAGATTCCAAGCCATTTACAAATTCATAGGTCAGAAAAAAATAACCTGAACATGAAACCCAACTGGGTAACCAGGGCATAGCCTAGAAAACTGTTTCTGACTAAGCACACCACATATGCACTGCATTAGCCTTTCTTAAACCAAGCTGTAAATGGCATAGCCCATAGAAAGCACATTGCAGTAGTCTCCAGCTGACTGTAGTATGTTTTGCTTATATAAGAAATGGTCACTATCCAGGCCAGATACAGAAAGAGAAGTATTTCTACGCTGCATGATTACACAATAGCAGCAGCCAGAGATTTAATATACTTCCCAACTGCTAATTCTAGTTACAACTGGCAATCATCTTTAAAGAGACAGATACAACACAGGTCTTAACTTCTTGTGTGTACCCTAACTTACCACCACATTTCTATGCAATCTGAAGTATGGTCATTCCCTGTTATGTACTGCATAATGCTGCAGTCATTTACCTGGACATGCTTCATTTTGGATGAATGAAAACTAAGACTACTGTCTTGAAGAAAGTTGACATGGTTATGGCTTTCCATCCTATAAAATCTTCCAGAAAAGTTAATCTGCTCTTTCAACGTGGGGAAACTAGTCATGAAACCCAAATGCAAGGATGAGTGTTCCACAAAGCTCTTGCACAAACAAGATATGACTAGAGACTTAACTATTGCTTTAACACTCAGCTTTAAGAAAAATCTGCCCCTCAGCATACATCACCAGTTTCCCTAGGGAACTAGCAAACTAAAGGGAACACAATATTTTAGCAGACAGAACAAGTGTTAGTACCTTGAGTGTTTTATCATGAGGGCATGGGAAAATGACTTCTCATGACCTAGCATCCTTGTCTAGCTGCACGAAAGTCACAGAAGTTTTTCCAACATTCAAATACAAAGATATAAAATCTCATTCATGCCACAAAACCATGATTCTTCTGATAAATTTAACAAGAGCAAGAAAAAAAAAATCAAAACTAGCACACAACAATACCCTACTTTTTAAACATGAAAGCTCTTGATAAATCTGGAGCTCAGTCTTATTCCAAAAACTGAAAGACAGGGAGACTGTCTATTGCTGCATGACTAACCAGCAATGTAACACTGCTGGAAAAAGGAAGAATGACGTCATAAAAAGCCTCTAAATCTGGCATGGTTATGCTTATCATCAGTGTTTGGTTGCAGGGTCAAACACAGAGTCATGTGGCAGTGTCTGCTGGGTCATTTCTGATCACTGAAGAGGAGGCTTCTGTATCTTTTAGAACCATTGTTCGTTTGCCTCTCCCCTAGCCCCTCCGTAATTTCATTTTCTTTTGCCTTCAATTAAGTCAAGAAAACTTTTCAAGAATCTTGACAGTTTTGAGTTACATCAGCCATTCCAATACCAGGTTTGGGCTGGGGGAAAAGGGCAGGAAACAAAGCCAAGTGTCGCATCACACTGTGCCTCTCTATCAAGTGGAAATCATGCTATAGAATAGATAGCTCAGAATAGCTACTTTGCAGTAGACTCTCTTAAAACAAGTGGGACTTTGGCCCCTTAATACTGACTCTATAAGCATTCTGCAAGTCACATCTTCCCATCCATCATTGATGCAATTGCTGAGAGTGCCTTCTCTGGTGCCTTGGTCCCATGCCAAGGGCATAGGGGATAAATACACTTCTGTCCATTTGCCTGTGGGAGCCTTCAATCCTCCACAGTGATTCCCAAGGAGTTCCAAAAATCTCACCCTCTTCCCCTTACTGTCCATCCTTAAGAGCTTGTCAGAAATTTACAAGGCTGCTTAGCTCACCAAAAGTGAACTTGGTGAACCAGCAGAAGCTCCAGGGAATGGGCCTCCAAGATCTCCAATGGGGGGGAAGGAGTGTTTAAGGGTCAACAAGTCCACTCCCCACACAGGGAGACAAACCTCTTACTATTCCACAGAGCATTCTCTCCTCTTGCAGGGCTCAGAAGGCCCCCAGAAAAGGAAGTAAAGCACTCATTCTCTTAAATTCCTTTCAACTAACTCCCCCGACCCCAGATTTTTGCACTTGTGCAGAAGCATGGTTCCCTTCCTACGCACCTCATGAAGTAATCAAAGAGTCAGGACTTAGAAAGAATAGTGAGCTGCAGAAAGCAGATCATCCAGGTGGCTCTTCCAACTTCCAGCAGGTGCCCTGTAAGTTGGAAAGAATGTATAAGACCTCAGCTGACTACATGTATGTCTTCAGTGCAGAAAAAAGTTCGATAACCCAAGTTAAAACAACAGGGAAAGCACAGTAGTTTCACTTCTAACTCAGGTTAGCAGCTAGATTTCCAATCCAGGCTTCCCCCTAGGCTTTCAAATAAGCCAACTACCAGAGTTAAAAGCAGAGTCCCCTGTCTTCCCTACCATTTTTACCCAAGGTACCTAACCTGAGAACACTTTTTTTGTACACAGTGAAGTCATATAATTCACCTCACCAGGCCTAATAGTCCACATAGCTCTAGACAGAAACAGCTGTCTGCTGTGGTGACAGCTTTGTTGTTCAAGCAGCAAAAACTGAGGGAGAGGGGAAGCACTCAAACATTGGAAGGGATATGAAATCACAACTAGAACCCACCCCACTAAGCTATACAATGTATCATGGCTTCTCCACAGTCCGTCATTCCTCATCCTGATGGCCTATACTTATTTACTTGTTGGAATTTGCATATATCTTGCATTCTTGGCAAGGCAACGCGACTAGAAACTTGTTAACTAGAGCTCATGTCCCTTGCAGATATTTGTTGCCCTATAGTAAGCTCTCCAGTTCAGCCTATTGCAATGTGGCAAATTCAAATTTGATAATCTAGCTGGCTTTAAACTGAACTTAGATTGTGGGTATTAGATCTGTTAGAGGAGTCCAAAGAACTTAAATTTGTTTTTTTCATGTAGGAGCAAATATTGAGCATAAAACTAGCAAATATCTTCTTCTTTTTTTTTTTTTTTCTTTTTAGTAATGTAGAATCCTCTTATCCTAGTCATTTATTTTGTGATGATGTGCAAGACCCCAGCTAGTCTATCAGCTGAGGACATTAGGTCTATTTTAGTCTACTTTAGAAGAGGGCAAACATCATGTCTGACAGCTTACAGACTTTTCTGTAAAGAAGCTATATCTGCTACATAAAAATTCACTACTGACAATTTCATATGCATTTACCAAGGAGTAACTTCCATCATCTTGACCTGCAAATGGCAGTGTCAGGAGAGAGGAAAAGGAATTTTTCCACAGCTTCTTCACTGTAACTGTCAAAGGGAGCTGCCATGCCCAGTCTCTGAAATCATCCAAGCCAGTAACTTTGGCATCCCCACCTGTAGAACCAGTACAATATTTTTCCCCCATTAGGAAGCAGTGAGATCTGAGAACAAGTTACATAAGAGACAGATATTACTACTTGTAGGAATTTACTCAGCTCAAGGCCATAACATGCCAGATTTATCACCTGGAAAGTTCTTGTGCTCCTTTCTCAACTGCAATTTGATTAAAGAAACTGTATCCTGCTCTTTTTCTGAGTACATCATCAATTTCTTCTGACACACCAAGTTACACCAGTGATTCCTAGGGTGCTTTAGTACCCAAGAAGCTCTAATATCAAAGTAACAATACTTATACCAAAAAAGTCTGCCTATTTAAAGCTGTTCAGCCATAATTTTGGCTGTATCAGTTAAATTTACAAGTGCAATTTTTCATCTACAAATATGAAACTGTGGCTCAATTTTCAATAAATTTATCATAAGCGATTTGATCCAAAGTGGGATTAGTTTTGCATTTAGACAGCTTGTCATTTTTTGTTGTACCAATTTTCCAAATGTTTGCATGGGACATGCTTTGTATCCATGTTCGACATGATGGAAAAGAAGCTACATTCCACAACACAAGTGCTATAAAGGATACTCTTTTCTCTAGTGATCTAATAAAGAACAATAATGCTTTTATTAATTTAGTTGTCTGAAATCCTATAGGTACAAAAACAATGCTTAAGTTTCATAGGCTGATTATAGTAGTATATTTATTTCCCAGTTATGGTCAACAGCCTTGAAATTACTGCTGACTGTTCTTTTTGCCTGGTTAAAAGGAACAGAAACCCACACTAGAAAAAAATGACTGCGTGTTTACTAGAAAAAAATAGAATAACTGTTTTGCTGTATCAAATACAGATCTAAAATAGGAATGAACCCAGACGCTAGAATTTCTCTCATCTAGGAGTGAGAATACTTTCAGTAAAACCCACCAACCTGCTAGCAGTAACTCTGGTTCCACAAGTGACTTAACTCCATATTAACATCATTAGTTGTGTTTATATTTACAGCAGTTGGTTCAAAAGGCTACGTGACACCCTCCAGTATATGATCCGACCGCTCTGTGGCCCAGAACGGGTTATAAATGGCAAGCCATAGGAAGTATGATGCTTCCCTCTTTCTTCCTAATTTATGCAAATTTCCTTTTAAGGCCCTTCTGTAAAATAGCATCTTTCAAGTGAACATTTAAATAGAGTGCAGTGAAGATTGTTAATTAAACATCTTCAGTACCTCCTGCGTATGATACTATAGAATCTGTAGTTACTGTGTTAGCAATGATGACTGGTATATATGAGCCATCACTTTCTAGGCTGCCCTTGTGAAATGTGAACACACATTCAGCTATTTGAAAACAAATTTTCAATATGTCCATACTACCGTACTTTGAAGGCATTAGTGTATATCTTTTGCCCGAATATCTGATCTCAACTTTTTCCTGCATGATGATTATGTACAACCGTAATGGGAAAAAGAAATGGATCAAGCTTCCAAGGCTGACAATGGTATTAAATTAATAAATCAAACCACTAAGGACAAACATCCAGATAATTTGTACAGAGAAAGGAAACTATTTGACTAAAAAGGATTCCAGTGTGTGCAATTATTCCTCTATAGCCACATGGTTCAAAGAAAGATACCTTTCTTACCCTTCCTTACACAGACTGAAGAGTAAAACAGACACATTTATTTTTCTGAATTCAGTGGAAATACACCAGGGGCTTAAAGCACCAGGAGCTTAAGGCTTGTAGCTGGCTACATGAAGTTAGCCATTTCAACCTAATTACTCATAGAAGGCTGTGTAGACAGAAGGAAACTTATTTTGATACCAATGAGTCCTTCCAGAGGACATGTATTATACGCAAATTAGAATTGTATTAAGTTTTGAATACTTTTGTTGACAAGCCATCATACTAAATCTTTATTCCAGATACATGGAATAAACTCTGTAGCTACTCCATAGTTAAAGTTGCGTTTTAAGTCATTTCTGGTATTACAGTCGCATGCAGAGACCAGATTCAGGGCAAGGGCTCTGTTGTGTTGACACTGTACTAACAATATTAAAAGCAGTGCTTTCCCCATAGCTTTTATGTAACCAAGAAAGGGTGTAATAATATCAACAGCACCTGCCATACTGAAAAAGCTGCTGAAATAGGACTTTGGGGGGGGACTATTTCTGTATAGCTTGGTTAGCTGTAGAGGACTGGCCAGAAGACAACTATCATAATAGTTAAGCATTGGTAATTGACAGCAGCATCCAGTGGTGATCTGACAGATATTAGATCACCCCAACCTTCAACAGAATCCACCTGGAGCTCAGCTGAAGTGCTGACAAGACCCAAGTCCTCAGCTATGACTGCTGCCATTACACAGACGGCAAAACGCTATTAACATTTTAACTAGTGATTCTTTGCATCTAATAAAGTCAAGATGCTTGTAAAGTAGTGTAGTCAGAGACAGAAAACCATGTGGGGGTGCTTCTAGAGTATCTTAATTAACAGGATAGAGGTGGGATGGAACAGAATGGGTCAATAGCTTGTCCGGGCCATCTTAGGTATTTATCTATTAATTCAACAGCCATTTGATCACAGGTCTCAGTTTCATTGTCAGGTGTACTCTGACCCACGCAACTCCAGCACGTGCTGTGCTTCAGCCTTAATAGTCAGTTAAGCTTAGCACATAAATTTCTGGTTAATAGCTGGCACTGTGCAGTGGCATCAGCCAACTTGTAAAAATCCTTGATAAGTGGCTTCCCAGAGAGGAAGTTCCCAGAATTCTGCAGTCATTTCCACGGTTAACCAGCTACTGACAGACTGTTGGAGACAAAGAAAGATGGAACTACTTATTAAAGAATAAATGTTCACAGGCAAACAACTTCTGGGGACTGCCACAGTTCTTTCTGTACTGCTCCACACAGCCACCAGCGATAGACACAGTAGAGCACTTGCTGAAAAGCCAACCCCCCATAAACATGACTTTGGAAAAAGCTGGCACTGTGGTAACTTTCTCAGAAGGAAAAGCTTGTCATCAGTCTTCTGTTCAAGATAAAATGACCTCTACCCATCAGCCTTGCCAACTTACTGAAGATTAGGGTGACCAGATAGCAAGTGTAAAAAATGGGGACAGAGGACGAGGGGGTAATAGGTGCCTATGTAAGAAAAGCCCCAGGTATCAGGACTGTTCCTATAAAATTGGGACATCTGGTCAACCTGCTTGTGATAGCCTGTGTGCCAGCTATTGGAAAGTGAAACCACCTTTCCTTTTCATTACATGTGAAGCATTATTTGGTGTCTATCTAAAACAGAGAAAATTGCAAATAAAATTTGTTATAAATGGATATTTCTTCAACTGTCATGTCTTCATCTCTCCCTTAGTCAGGGACAGTTGACATTTTTTTATCTAGAATCCACCAACATAGAAAGAAGAATCCTCTTGTGATGCATTTTGGGGAGGGGGGGGGAATAAAACAAATTCCGACAATTTCCTCAGGCTTTGCTAATCTCCTCCTGCCTGTCCCTTAACTACTCCAACATTCTGAGCTATTGATCTATCCAGCGACTTAGGCAATCCTTTTCAGTCTTCATGGAAACTATCCGACAGCCAAGGAAGATAACCAAATGAGATTTACGTGGCAAATCAGTATGCTAGCAATATTAAATTCATAGTACACCAACAATTCACATGTTTAGACATTGGAATACCAGACTTTTATCCAGAGTGGACTAAATTCACTGGAAATAATTTTTCATAAACCATTCCATAAGTCAAAAAAGGCTGACATTTGACAAGTAACTTACTACTAGCAGCCTGCTGAGATCTACTCAATATCTCAATTAAATATAATGCAATACATTTACTGGAGTTCTTACTTAGTAATCATAGTTAAACTTCAGTGCTAACCCAAGTTACGTAAGAGCTTGTGTACGTGGAGAATTCCAGAACAAGACTACCGTATTCTGAAATAAAAACATCCCCGCAATAAATTTCCAAAATGGTTAACCCACCTGAAATTTACATCCAATGTTTAGACAAGCCCTAAAGCTGAGGGCAACACCCACAAATTTATAAAAGGACTCCTGGTTCAACACTTGACCATAGCTATCTGATAGTTACCTCGTCTGTGTCTTCATATTTGTTTTCCAAAGGTCAAGATGAATACAATAACCACTCAAACACAATATTTTTATGTGAAGTCGTCTGGAAGGCACAATAGAATAAGGAGTTATTCTATGTACCAGCTTTTAGCTTCTGAAAACATGAGTTTTAATCGCGCAGTACAGATGTCAATTTAATACCTATCTACATACATCTCAAAACTCCTTCTAACTCTGCTTAGTGGAGGTCCAAGACTGGGACTTAGTGAACTCTACTCAACCAGAATTGAGGTAGAATAGTGGAACTATCGCTCAACTCCTTCCTGTATTTGCCTTCTCTCAGGGCCTTTCATGAATACTCTGGCTTTATTTTCCAATGTTTTTTACTTCCACTGAGGTTTCAACCCCTGTGGTTTGAAAAAGCTCAGTTATCAACTGCTGAAAAAAGGGAAGAATGGGGGATAGAATATAATTACATTCATCTTTCACCAATAATGTCTGTCACCAGCGAGGCATCAAAATAGACAATGCTCAGAATTCAGCTTGCCTGTATGCTTCAGTGTGATTCATATCCCGCCACCGTGGGACACACTGTTCTGTCACACATTGTTCAATTGAATAATGGAGCAAGAAGGTAAAGCTTTTCATCTGAGGATGCAAACTGAGATGGATTACATTATTTATTGAGGTTACTGTGATGCATATATGATTGCATGGAGTACCTTCACAGGGGAATTGAAAATTGATATTTATTTCTTACCATCATCAGCAACTTTATCATATCTAGTAGTCAACTTTATCACATTAAAGGGCAGATGCTGTTTTGTGACTTGAGCACAAAGGCTGAAACTTTACTCTATGGGCAGGTCTACACGGCCACTTAAGTCTATCTAATTTAGATCACTCAGGGGTGTGAAAAAGACACCCCCAAGCAATGCAAGTTACAGTGTCCACATTGGGGCTAGGTCAATGGGAGATGCTCTCCTACAGACATAGTTTCTGTCTCCCATGAAGGGGGAAGAATTATGCTGACATACAGCATCTTCATCAGATACGCTGCAGCTGTGCTGATGTGGCACTTTTAGTGTAGACCTGTCCTGAGTAATCTTCAGCAACTCACTTAGCCCCTCTAAAGACACAACGCTTATACCATTTTGTAAAGCATTTTGAAATGCTCAGATCAACAAAAATCATCATGTGTGTAATTATGGCCACCATTTAAAAAAGGATATATGCAACACCTTTTGAGTAGGCTTGAAATCTCGACATGGAGTACATTGATCATTATTATAAAATTGTTTAATACAGGACTGAAAAGGACTGTACAAAAACAGTCTCACAGTGGTTTTCAATCTGTGGTCCACAGACACCTGGTGGTCTGCAGACTAGGTTTAACATATCCAAAGGGCTCCACACCTCCACCTGAAAATTTTAGGGGTCTGCAAATTTTAAGAAAGTTGAAAACCACTGCTGTAACAGCTTGATCCTGGAATTGCGCCCGTGCCAGTAGTTGTTTGGAACTTGCATGTGTAAATGTTAAAAGGATGTTTTATCGTATGGGACTATGCTATTGCCCTCTTAGTAACATTTCAATAGGTTACTATGAACAGCTGAAACTATTATAACTATCTGCATTTTGCACTCCTTTAGACCTAGCTGTCATCTTTGCCTTTGAATACTTGCTGGATTGAAGAGTCAGACTTTATTTCTAAGGTAAAAGCCCTGATTAAGCCAAAATATTGGTTTTCTTGTCAGCACCTGAGAGTTCATTTTCCGCTTTCCGTAGTTCTCAGAGGTACAAATAAGTAGTAAGATTCACATCAAATTCAAGTGACTTGCCTTATTATCAGTCACCCAGCTATCCAGCTGTTCACAATAATAGCATTAATATGTTTCACATACAGAAGTATACTGTAATGTCCTAAGTAGGTTCTCTTTTCTATATTTAATTACTCATGAATGCATTTATGTAAGCCTGGCTTCCTGTTTTCACTGCCTCTTCCACTCTCAAAGCCCCGAAGAACATAAAGCAAGATCCATGAATTGTTATTAGTTGTAATGTCTCTTTTCCTCTCTCAGGAAACCATACTATGGTTAGACATTGCTGTTATTGATACTGGCAAAGAGAGATTCACACTAATTATTGCTGCAATTAGAGTCTTAAGAATCATTTCTCATTACCTGATTGTACAATCAAAAATGGGGAGAAAACATTACAATGTTCATTACCAGCTTCTAAGTATCCAAAATGATCTTAAGTTATTTGCTCAGCCACTTTATCCCTAAGAGGGGCAAAAAACTCGCATGCTGTCATTTAAACCTGTGATACCCTATTGATTTCAGTAGGGCTGCATGGGTGTAAGTAAGGTCAAAATTCTGGACATTACCTTTGAAGACAAAGGAGTGCTATGTACCACAAAAACGTACTCTATTGCAATTCCTGAATTTCTTGGCACTTTCTTATAAACACAGAATTCCTCAACCTGTCACCTTGTACTGATAGCCACCTTGGACAGCACACTCAGCACTGGAGTCAAATTTGTGTCAGCTGCAAAGACGGTCAAATAGACTTTCCAGATTAGTAAACAGCACTTGGAGATGAGCCAAGTGATGAGTTAATGAAAGAAGTCCCGCCAAAACATAGGAACAAATAAATATGGCGGGGGGGGGAGAAGAGGAGAAGCAGATGAAGTCATACAAGTGAAAAATAAATACAATGTATCAAGTGACTTTCCAATTTACAACCACTCATGAGTAACATGGCTATCAAAGTCAAGAAAGTAAAATCTTTAGACTATGCCATCATATGTTCTTATGAATGGTTGCACATTCAGCCAAGGTCTATAATAGCACTTGACAGAATTGTATCTCAGCGCTTTACACATTTACTAAAGCTAACAAGAGCATCTCTCCTCTCCTGAGTTTTCTAATTGGATTTTTTTGAAAGGGGAGGAGGGGGGAATTATTGAGGAAAACTAGGCCGAGAAAGGGGTTTTACATCTCAAGATTGATGCCTTCAACTTGCCAAGTAAAGACACACATCTTAATCCTGCTCTCAAATTTAGGCCAGATTTCCACCTGGAACATGAGACACATCCTTTCTCTAGAAGATTTGTAGCTGTAATAGCCAACACTTTATTTAAAATTATGATCCAATTCCCACAGCTCTGTTTTCTCTTACAAAGGAAAAGGAAGTACTGGAATGGAAGTTTTCTCTTCCAGAACTCAGACAAGAAGCAATTATTTTCCATTGTAGGAAAACCTCTTCATCCACTCAATTTACAAGAGTGGGCAACATGCAACTAAAGAACATTTCAGCTACAGACTTGAATTTGGACAGGACTGGGGAAGGCAAGTTTAAATAGTAAGTAACAGCATAATTTAGTATGGCTTGCTCATCTAAAGGTACTAGAAGTTCAGATGAAGTTCAAACAAATTTTCCCTCCTCAGAAGCAGGATAGGCAATGGTTGTTTCAAACTCTAGTGCTGGATCACTTTCCATGTAAGATGTCAACTATTATTCCATCTCAAAAAGATTGTGCCTCCATATTAATGCAGCTATGCCAAAAGATAGCTTTCAACCAGCTGCAGCCACCAAATGGTAAGCTACCCATCTTTTCCCACCTCACATACGATGTGCACATTTGGGTCCTAGAAACCATTTTGGTCATTGACATATGAATGTCACATGTGTATCCGTTGAACCATCAGAAGGAAAAAAAAAAAGCTTAGATTTTGGGAATAAATCGAGGCACTACCACATGCTGCAAATGTTTCATAACTATACTTATACCAGTATTGACTGGTTGTGCACGTGGGTCTTCCAAAAAATCCTACCCTATCTGAGCGACTGGCTGATATGTCAACGTTTAGACTGAAATTTTGTTCACAGCCTTGATTTCCTCCCTTTCTCCCCCTGTCATCTCAGAATGGGTTCTCCCTCCTCCCAAAGTGAGGAAAAGTTATTTCTTTGGCTCCATCTAGTCACTGAAATAAAGCTGCTAATAGATCTGGCCAGAAAACAAGAACTTGATCTCTCATGACGATTTGCAGTTTCAGCATTTTATTTTGTTCTGCATTGGAACAAAACGGAGACATTTTGAAATAAATCATGAAAAAAATAACCTATACTCCAGCGGCTAGGGCATTTGTGTTTAGTTTGGGATCCAAATGAGGAGTGGAGACTTGAAACTAGGTCTCTTCTACCCAGTGAGTGCCCAAACCACTAAGCTAATGAGGTTTTCCATTCCCCAATTAAATATTTGTCAAAGTATTTTCCAACAAGAAAATGTTTCATTCATTTCCCATTTCTAACTGCTAACTGTCCACAAGCTCTGGTGTGCCTGATATGCAATGGTCTCAAGAGCCAATGGCACATACGAGCTGCCTCCTCACTCCCTCAAATTTTGGGGTGAGGATTGCTGAATTTTTTTGGAGATGCTGCTATAGCAGTGAGGGCAGGGCTAGAATCTGTAAAAAGCCATGTTGATGTATATGCCATGAAGCAAATCAGGAAAATGATCTAGCAGTAACACACTTGAATGAAGTGTTCTTAACCTCCAAAGCAACTGAGGAGGATTTTCCAATGCATATGGTGTCACTGAAACATAGGTCAGAATTATAGACTAACACTTAAAGCTATCCATCACATCTGCTAAGCTGAAGGCCAAGCTAGGTGGACTGATGGGATCCAAGACCTGCCCTTATCTTGGGCTTTAGCATTTTGCCAAGTTGGTGGACTAATAAGACTATGATGAACACCACTGCCATTTCACCTGTCACCTTCTGCATGCCTAGAGGACTTCCAGAATGTAATAATACTATTGTCTGAAGCCCTGTGTATCTTCTCCACAGATGGGCAGATGTGAAGTTATGCTTCCCATCCGGATTGGATATTATATATAGAAAGCATCTGTGGAGATGATTTGGCAGGTGGTTGCTGTAAATAGAGAAAACAGGATAGCACTGCCTATTTAGAGTTACTATTAGGGTTTGTGCATGGAATTACTCCTACCCACCTAACATTTGTAATTTGATTTTAGCATTCAAGTTCCATTATGTCCATTTACACGCCTGCCTCTACCAAACCTCTTCATATCATATGTCTCACTAGGTTAAATTTGAAGTTATATATTTTGTGGTAATGTTCTATCTTCACAACTGTTTCCTTGGAAAGTAGTGTTCACCACGTGATGTTATAAATCTTGATATTTGGAATTACATGTTCAATTCAAAACAGATGCTCTAGTTCCTAGGAGTATCATTAACACCTACATTTAAGAATGTTTGATATAAGTTACTAATTTTGAGATCCTATTTTATTACTTGTTCTTGGGTTCTTGCCTACTAACTGACATTTATCACTATGCTGCTAACCACATGAGATAACCAAACTATCAAAGTTACTGCAGAGTATATGCTGGTCAAGACTAGAAGGCAGTTAAAATGAAGCATCCATTCACAGCATCTGTGCCACACCATAGTTTCTGATTGAATTAATTGCCCAGGTGTACACCACAATCTTTCAATGAAGTTACATGCAGTCAAGAATTTTTGCTGTTCTGAATTAACTAGTTCTCCGTCATCCCTGCCACTGGCTTATGTTTATTAAAAAAAAAAAAAAAAAAAAAAAAAGGAGACACCTTATTTTGTGCTTTACATTTTTTAAAGTTTTAATGAAATGGGACTTTTAACCTTCTGATCTGTTGAAATAAAGGGAAGCAGTTGCCATAAGCCAGAAAGAATAATGGCAAAGAATATAGGTGTTGACCAAGTGAATATGTTATTGATCTTCTTTCCTCCTCAAGCTCAACTTCTGCCTGTCAAGTTATTTTGAGGTCAAATAACTGACCAAGTTTGTCCTTCGCCCTTATTTTTACTTTAACTTAACAGATTTATCTTGACCGTAGTATGAACACCTGAGACCTGTCACAACCCTTATAATGCCCAATAATCCTGCTCTCAAGACTACATTCAGTCCAATCTGCTAGTGCATATACATTAGAACTGGATCTTTTACAACACTGTATTGGTCCTCATGCTTTCTGCCCCCACCCTCAAGTGCATTTTCAGTGTCATACACCAATTTCTAGCCCTGTGTAGAAGAGTGAGTCACCAGCCAGCACACCTCCTCACCCCCCATCCCTGCTTGTGTCTGGGGTTTCACATAATTTTCCTTGGTGGCTGGTAGAAGAACCCAGACCTCCCCTGTACTCTGTGTTGTCTAGTGACTCTGTAGTAGTGAGCAGCTAAGATCTGCTTCCTCAGGCTCCTTGCTGCTTCCTTGGTCTATTCCCAAGGCCCTTTTCCCCAGCATCTTTTAGGGCTCTGCAAGTTCTCCCTAGCTCTGGTACAAAGCAGTGCTTCACAGGATTTTCTCCCTGGAGATCCAGTTCTTGCCCTTTTATTAAGAGACACCCAAAGCAGCTAGCTCCATCCATGACTTGTCAGTGTCGCTCCTGGCCTTTTGCCAGAGAACTTTTCTCAGAAGAGACCACGAAACAGGCCTACTCTCCTCCAGCCTTCTATCTTCTTCCAGCATGAAGCTCTTCTTTTACATTAGTTACCCAGCTCCTCCCAGGTGAGTCTCACCCTTAACTGAGTAACAAGTGTCATTGCTACCAGGTGACTTAATTGAGCTCTCCAGCTCCCTTTCACCCTTCCATGCTGTGATGGGGTGTATACTCCTTCCAGAGCTGTGATTCCTGATTATTCTTTTCCAGGAATTAGTTATCACCATCTTTGTTTGAGAAGATCTCTGGTCCTAAAAATGTCCTAGACACCTGTGAGGACTAGCCCTTGATATTGCAGCATACTATAGGGAAAAGTTGAGTTTACCAAAGGAAAGAATCACTTTTTTGTTACAGCCTTAAAGAGATCTTAGATTGCTGCATTTAAAGGTGGTAATGAGACTAAAATCATTTGTCTTCTAAGCATGACAATATTTCTGTATGGCCTTCGAGGTTTGGCGTAGAAGATTTTATTAAAGTGAAAGATTCACATGACTGATCACTGACTGGGAAAGTCATAGCATTATTACAGCAATAAAAGAGTAATTTTAAGATCCAGATTTTGTTAATTTATGCCTTAGGGCATTGATGCCACTAATATTTCTCTTTATGAGCCCAATCATTTAGTGCTGTCAAACCAGAGTTTTATATAATAGTGAAGTGTTTAACACCTAACAGGCCCCTGTGGCATAAAGGCACGGTAACCTACAAATCAGCATTATAAACACTTTACAGTTCCAGGCACAGTGTAATTTCATAACCAAATTGTTACATGAAATAGGTTTTCTGAGGGAGGTAGTATAAAATAAGTTAAAATAGCATATTGCTCCAAGCACAGTACTGAGTAATATGGAAGAAATGAGGCAGTCTTGAATAGATGACAGAAGCCATGTTCAAGGGATGGTCACAGGTATAAGATGGTGAGGAAGAAGAAGGGATAGTTATGGACAGATTTTAATTCATGTTTGAGCCAGTTCTTTCACTTTCCAAAGTTGAACTGAACAGTATTCTTCACCTCTGCAGTAGCAACAAATTAATTCATTTTTTGGTTGTAATTAGATAATCAAACTTACCCTGCCACAGAAGGTCTACAAGACAGAAGGCAAATGGGCTTCAATCAAATAAGCCAGAAGACTTCATTCTACATTTTAAGCAAGTGTTACAATGTATATTCTCTTACTGTTGTCCTCTTACAAAACACATACCCCATTATTTAAAGTTGTGTCTACTTTACAAGTGGCATTTTCTATTTTTAAAAGTATTATGACTTTCAGAGTAGAACTTGTCCACCTGAGTTTCAGAAAACTAGGTCCATGACTGATGGTTCATCCTGGCTTTTGTGCAAGAGAAGCCTCCAAGATGATATCTCAGACACTTTTAAAAAATTACTTTAAGTCAATCTCAAGTTATTTATTGGAATCATTTCAGCTTGGCAGGATACATTTAGACTATATGGAGAGATTGTTAACTTGGTGTCCCTGGTGCTCCATTTGTGGCAACCATAGAAGTTCAATATTTGAGATTTAAAGGAATTGTGTCTGGCAGGTCAATTCTCATCAGCTGTCAGTTTTAAAGGTCTGACCTTTTATTAAACTCCACTACAGTTCACTTAGCTTCAACTTGGCCATTGTATAAAGATGCAATGTTTAAAATAAATGAACATGTTAATCTCATTTGTCAAGGTTATAGAAAGGTGCCAATAGCAGATGTCTCCAAAATCAGGCGGTAACTGCTAGTTTTGATACTAAAATGGAGTGATAATTTGGATTTGAAGCATAGTCTCCATGCTCATCTCCACAAATAGATTAGGGCTAAAGAAACTAGCAAGCATCTTGAGTCACAGAGTGAGTTTGAACATGCACACAAATGGAAAACAAATCAAGTTTGAAAGTTATTCCCCTTTCCATTGAACATTACAAAGCAAACTCATTAGACTTTACAATTTTCAATCTCTTAACAAGTATGTCTACTTAAGAGTAATTTTAATTAAATGTTAATATCGGTTATATTTAGTGTTATCTTGTGTTTGTTAACACAGTTGGGTCCTCAGATGTGAACTTATATCGTAATAAGAAGCTTCAAGTTTTTGCAGATAGAGTGGGATTTCAAATTTCCCATTTCTTGTACTCTGGGAGGCTATGTTTGATTCTCAATGCTTAACTTCTAAAATTTAAGTAAATGTGAATATCAGTTTCAGATGTAACTTGGTGATTTAAATTCTGGACTTTGTCACTGTGTTGGGTTAGCCTCTACTCAAGTGGCTAGAAAGGTCATAGGTACTATTGACTGTCCCATCTGTACTTAACAAAATTCCAGGCTCTTAAATACTGGCAAAGTTAAGTAGTGAACCCTGCAGAACTACATAGGAATCAATTTTACTATGAGGAGTAGGACTTAAAGCTGTTTTATAGGAGGGATTTGAGAGGATTTAATAGTCTGCTTACATTTAACTCGTTACACTGTGCCTGGGGATCATTACTTCTTATGCACTGCATATGTAATTGAGAGATTTCCTCTCCATCCCTCAACAAATCACAAAAATATTCTAATCTGAATCTTAAATGCACTGTTATATAAATATAGACCAACTCATATATAGAGTCTAAGCTGGAGACGTGATGAGTGCAATCCTATGTGTTAATGCTTGCATTTTTCCCCTCTTTTTATATTCAGTTATTTTCTCCCAGCTACAGTCATGTAAATTCAAGTTAACGTTTGTATGTGTTTCAGTACTTGGGGTGGAAATAACTTCAATTTTAAAACACACTGAGCCAGCAAGTGCAACAAATCATTTACACTGATACCATATTTTATCTGGTTTCTGTCAATGGTAATGGCTCATGTTTAGAATAGTCAATTGAAAAGGTAATCTTTTCAGATGTCTCACTTTTCAAATTCCTCTGAAACTGCTGCCTACTAACTGATATTAATCACTATGCTGCTAACCACATGAGATAACCAAACTATCAAATTACTGCAGAGCATATGCTGGTCAAGACTAGAACACAGTTAAAATGAAGCATCCATTCACAGCATCTGTGCCACACCATAGTTTCTGACTGAATTCATTGCCCAGGTGTACACCACAATCTTTCAATGAAGTTACATGCAGTCAAGAATTTTTGCTGTTCTGAATTATCTAGTTCTCTGTCATCCCTGCCACTGGCTTATGTTTATTAAAAAAAAAAAAAAAAAAAAAAGAGACCTTATTTATTTGTCAAATATGTCAGTATATTGTGTTTCTTTCAGTCAAATAGGTCAATTTGTATTCTATTTAGTGTAATATGATCTAATGAATAATGCTGACTACACTTCCAGAATGCTCGGCTATTATGAAGTGTTTTTCCCAAGGAGTAACAGACTACATTACTCTATTTGTACACCCCCACCATCATAGTCCCTAGGAGCTTTCTATTCTTCTGACAGTTAAAAGTAGCAAACAAGCATCTCTTCATTTTCTATTTAAAAATTGCTTTCAAATTAAACCCTCCTATTAGAAAGCCTTTTCTATAAAAGAGTGGATGCACATTGTAGTGTGAAGAACACATGAAAAAAAACACTTAGGAAAAATCATTCAACATTTTTGACTCAGGAATTGGAGAGAGATTATGCATAAGACATGTGAGCTTATTGTTAGTAAATTTAGATACATATTTGAAGTATTAAGGTTTAAATGAAACTTTTTAACACAAGTTAAACTTGGACATTAGAGTCCCTGTAAAAGACTAAGTTATAAAAACCTAGATAGTACAAGTCCAAAAATGATTTAATGTCAGTCATGGAACATAAAATCATTAACAACTTCATATGCTTATGAAGCATGATTCAGGTATCACCTATCAAAAGAAAATACTGGAAAGATGTTAAAGGTCTGGCCAAGTACTACTTAAAGGAATTGCTTCTATCCACTATAATAGTTCTCATATTCAGATGTTGGTAACTTTTCAATCAGTGTATGAGTATGAGTCCAAACTATACCTGGAAATCTGAAATAATGATGACCCATCCCACTTAATGCATTTAGATAGCCCTCATGGCATATTCAGATTCTGCCAGACCTAAGTTCTAATTTTAGACACTGGTTAGGAATGGTTGCCAAGTTCACCAATATGAAACTACTGTAAATGAAGTATATTCCTCTTACCCTGTCTATAGACAAAAGAAACATATGAACTTTCCTGGCTCATTTATTTCCCTGCAGTAGCGACCAACAACTAATGAGGATTCCTTGTAAATCTTCATTAACCACTTCCCTGCTTATTTTAGATGTCTGGATGGAAGTGGGGAGAGAATGAGGTGCAAGTGCAAAAATTAAGAGTTACTGCAGAAAAGAAAATGCAGAGGTAAAAAAGGAGACTAACACAAAGAAGAGAAAACAGCAAGGAATGACAAAGGGCATGCATAGCAGTTGTTTTAGTGACAGGCACGTTTTCCTTGCTGAGAGGTGCTGAGTATAAATACTTCACTGTCAGACAACAACTGAAAGTAGGTTCAGTTGCTATATATTGACTATTTTCTGCATTCAAAATTGACTCATCTGAAACCAAATCTTCACACTTCTCATTAATGCCAAACAGGGTAGGTGATGTGGAGGCACTATTACGTGTAAGCAGAGTCCTAATCCATCTACGCCTGAAGTGGGAGAGAAAAGATGAGGGGACCCCCATGCTGCGTAAGGTAAGAGGGTGTAATCCCTCACTGTGCAGTATCATGCTTTAGGCCTGTGCCAAAGCAGCACATCATGTTACAGGGACACCCTATCACTCCATTTCTAAACCCACAAACTGCACTTGAACCTGTCACATTGGACAACAGCAATTGGCTTAAACAGACACTCCTTCCCTGCCAGGAAGCTAGAAAATCATCTAGCTGTTGTCCAAGGTGATTCAAGAAAATACCTGAACTCATGTCAGATGACGTGCTTTATCCTCTCTGAACAGCTCTCAAGGAGGTTTCCTCAATTTCTTAATGGGAAGTCACTGTCTATTACCCTACTGTAGTAATATATTTAAGTTTCCTGGTTCACTTCCTTCCTTATTCAGTTGATTTTGCCAGTCTGGTGACTGCTCATTAAACCTGTCTTGGAAACACCTCCAATGAGACCAAGAAATACCAGGAAAGGACAGAAATCTGGTTGCCATCTCTTTTTAATCCTTATGGTTAAAGTAACCCCTTTTGCTATACCTTAATCATTCTCCCCCAAGGGAATAATGATAGCTTGCAGAGAATGGGAACAGTCCATCAGAATGGGTAAGAAAGCTGGCTAGTCCCACATCATGCCCCCACTTGGCTGCCATGGCAAGTGGGGTGGCCCAATTGTGGAAGCCTTACCCAGGTCCCCCAGATTTGCTAGATGCTCTTTTCTGTGCCAAGTGAACAATACTATTCCCATACATCCAGATCTCCATAGATGGGGCTTTCCTGGTCAATCCGCAGACAACATATACATTCAGGAAATTTTAGCTTGACATATTGCCCCTTTTTGGTAGTCAAAGATAGAATATAACACAACCAATTGCAAAAGCCAAATAGATGATATCTTATAACCTATTGATGCTAACATTGCAGTAAATATAGCCACCTCCTACTGTAAATGAAAGAGTGCCAAAAATCCTGTCAACACAAACTGAGAAATTCTAGCTCATTCCATTATGCTGTAAGCCAAAACCTGGTTTAAAAAAAAAAAAACAAAAAAAACACAACTTATCTCCACAGATGACCAGTGAACCTGGACACACAGCCAAATTGTGGTAAATGCTGTTAATTCCTGCCCCCATCCCCACTCTGATACATTATGATCTTTGTACCATGACTAAGCTGATCTGTTTTCAGCTGACTCAACTCAGGTCACAACAAACTTTCTTGCTGCCTCTGTAAGCCCCTAATTGATAACACCCTGCCTGATATATTGTTCAATACAGAAACCAGCTTCCCTACCCCAAAAGGGCCACTTAGTCTTCCCCCCACTTAGCTGTGGCTGCTGCCTCACTTACTGCATTTTGCAGGCATATTGCCAGCAGAAGCAGAACGTCTGGAAGCATGTTAAAATAAATAAAGCAACAAAACTAAATACCTGCAAGCCAGCAATGGACAGCAACAACCTCTGAATGCAGGATCCAGTTCGTCTGACCTGTTCCCCAGCTGCCTACTGGCAGCAAGAGCAGCTGCAAGTGGTACAGGCTCAGAGCTGAGACCTCATTTGAACCAACCCCCATTGCCAGGAGGGCTCTTGCTTGCCATTCTCAAGTCCTCTTCCCTCCTTCCCAACCCAAGATGGAGAAAAGAGGGTGACATCCATGTTTCCATCAATTCCAGGCTCACCAGTTACAACCTCTGCTTAGCAGAAGACCAATGCATATAGAAGTTACATTACAAATACTGTAAATTGTCTTTGAAATACTATGACTAACTTTTAAAGTAAAGCAGCTAGGCAGCAAGTCTACTGCTATTATTTATACAGACTTCCATGCTTTAACTGCGGTTACATATATTCAAATATAACATTGCAACGTAACGTTTAGACCTCAGTAGTGCACACCCAGTCCCCTCTTATCTTTCTGAGAATATTTCTCAGTCTTTATGTAGTGTGGTCATAATACATAGGGTACATCACCTGGACTTTTCAGAGCATCCAAATCCTTTCAAACACTCCAAAAACCTTGCAGCATATAACAGAAGTTATTCCAATAAAAGATATTATCTCACCCACATTGTCTCGGCAAACCAACAGCCTGGGGAGCTCCAGAGCTAGCAGCATTCCAGTCTCTGCATTAGCTGACTGGTCCTCAGTTGCTGGTGAAACCGACATCTACTGCCTGTATTCAAAGTGATGCAGATATTGGGGTCAGCATACAAAGTATTTGTTGTCTAGTCTCTCTAAGGCTGTCATGCTACAAAGCACTATCTTTCTCCCATAAAACAAAACTAAAACCAGGTCAGACTTTACAAACTTTCAGACTTTGCCCCATTCTCTTTAACAAAGATCTTTTTTTTAAAAATCTGTTTAGAGCAGTTAGCTAGTAGCTAAATCTAAGTTCCACAGCATGTGCAGCTACTCCTAGGGTGTGTCTGCACCGCAGCTGGGGGAGTGCCTGGGTATATAGGCTCATGCTAGTGCACTACAAATAGTAGTGTGGATGTTGCAGCACAAGTAAGAGCTTGGGCTAATCACCCAAGCTCAGATCAAGAGTGCCAGGCCAGGTGGACTGAGGTGAGCAGCCTCAGTGAGTGAGTTGTCTACACTGTACCTGAGAGTGAGGCACAGCAACCACACTGCTATCTTTAGTAAGCTAGTTTTCAACACAGCAAGTATATGTTTGTCTACATGGGCTGGGATCCTCACTCTCAGGTACCGTGTAGACATATCCCTTGAAATAACAATTGTTTCCCTTCCCAGCTCTCCCTCCAGGTCTATAAAATCATGATGGACCAAACATCCTCATGGAGAGCTTCCCTAGCAAATAATGCTATAATGACTCACCTGTAACCAAAGCAGTACAGATGCTAAAACCCAGCCCTTACAGCAACCCTCTCTCCCTTTTCTGTTTAGTAGCCACTAAATCCATAAGGCTTTTTTAACTCCTATATTTAAAACCTTTAGCACCTTAAGATCTGGTTGGCTCAGCTCTTGCAGAGTAACCATGTTTGAGAAGTAAGGTGGCTTGTCCACAATTAAAACTTCCTAAACAGCTGCCACAACTATTACTACACATATCCAATAAATGGTCTGAGCTACCCCCTGTTGAGAGATAGGGGACTCCTCTAGCTGAGTTCCCTAACCCCCTTTCTTTGTGCAGAAATAGAGCATTCCAGCTAAAATGTGTGTTTGTTCCCTCCTCCTTTTCTCCCATTCTTTATACCAAACCAAGTCCAATGTTGTAATATTAATTATACAAGTCATACAAGCATAAAAATTGTTACTTCTTTAAAAAAGAATCTCAGTTACTAACAGTTATGCCCAACCCACAAACAACACTGTTAGACTTTTAGATTCTCTTATAATTACTAGCTAAAGAAACCAGCCTTTACTTATAATCTGAACAGGTTTAATAGAGAACCTCCCTAACATCTTTTTAGTAGTATTTGCAGAGAATACTGCTGTCAGACTCTAATAAGAATACAAAAACAGCACTGTTATGATTTACAATTCTATCTAATTGACTTAATTGAACAAACACATCAGACCAGGCTTATATACCTGCTTTCCTCAGCCCAGGTGGAAACTATCTGTAATTGTAAAGCACAGCAGGCTCTGCCTCATTCTATTTAAAGCAATTAATCCTTATGAGTAATCCACATTTACTCCAGAGCTTTATAATATGTATGGAAAGTATTCTTGTTATCTTATTTTTAAAAGATGACAAAACAAAGTTTAACAATACTTTTACTCTTTTCTATGAGCACAAAAGAGTCTATGTGGTTAGATTTTGGTTTTTGGTTTTTTTTGGCTTCTTCAGCTGTATTTCCCCCCCAAAAGCTTCAAGCTAGGAACCTTGTACCTTGAGTTGTATTACTCACCACAATTTCATATCTAGGGGACTGAATATCTCTGTAGCTCTAGCACAGCCCAGGAATCAAGAGGGCTTTCTGATCTCTATGCAAATAATAGTTTCATATTTATTTACAGATCCTTTGCCTACATCATGGTATGTTTAAATTTCTGGTAGCCCAAAACACATTTACCTTGAATGCCCATCAGAAGACCATCTACTAATACCCTTTTGTACTTAAATGTGAACATACATTTTTTCAGCCCTACAAGTTATGGTCTATCATTCTTCACCACCTTATACACTAAAGTGTTCTTTGGAATAAATAAAGTTTGTGTTATTAAACAGAAGGTATTTTGGAGACTTATAATTCCATATCCAACAGCCAACACAGTAAAGCATTTTAACTATTTTTACCCTTATTTTTATACAGAGGTACGAGAAGACATTAAAAACATGCCAAAACAAGTTGCAAGTTCCCTATAAAAGAGTAATGTAACTTGTCTTTGTGGGAAAGACAAGGTAGGAACCAACATATTTTCATTTGTGTTCACCTGTGTGTTTGTACCCAGACCATTCACTAGGTTTAATTTTTCTTCATTTTTTTTCTTCCCATTATTTTTTCAGATGAAATGCTTCAGCAAATCTAAATTAAATAATGCATATCAGAGTTGTAATTGTTTCCCATATTTATATGCTGCATATTGTGAAAGCTTCCAGGGTTATTTTTGGAGGAAAGTTGTTCTTAGAAGTAAAATGCTACACATCTGAAAGCATTTCCAGGAAGTTTGGGTAAGAGATTTTGCCTAGTTAACTATAAATAATACTTCCATTCCAGTGTTAACTAACTTGATGATACGTTTTCATATGCCCCCTTCATCATTTGATCAAGTTTGAATGTTGAGGTTAATTAAACAAATTCCATCTAGTTATCAGGCACTAAAAGCTTTTATTTATAACTGACACTGAAAGTGATGAGCATGCTGGAGTTCTTGTCAAGCCCTTTTATATACAGTAATTACTCAGAATTAATTCTTTGAAAATTCAGAAAGATAATGATTAATACAAAATACGTAATTATTCCACAAGTTACATAATGTTAAACATTTATCTTTTATTTACATTGAGTCTTTACTTCTGTACCCTTAGTGCTGAAAGTACCTTAAAAAAAAAGAGTAAGGTTTCCTTTGCAGTAAAGATACAAAAATATCACTAATGCATTAGCATTTATAACATACTTATATCACAAACACAATACATTTCCCAGAAACTGCATTACACCTTCCTGTTATGTTAATTTTTGAGTTTGTTTAAAATTTCATGCATATATTCATCCTTTTTTCTCTTCCCTTTCTAAGCTTCTCTTCAGAACAGCAATTAGAGTTGGCTTATGTAGAAAACAATTGAAGTTACTCAATCACAATCGTGTAGAACATATTGAACAATTACAGCAGAACCCCGTTTATCAGATGTAATTGGGACTGGGGCCATATAGGATAATCAAAAATTCAGATAATCCAGAAAATTACAAAGTGCAAGGCTGCAGCGCCGTCTTGCAGCCGCAGTAGAGATCACCCACTTCTGAACCTCTGTGGTTAGTATGAAGAGCTGGATAATGGAGGGCCAGATTAATGAGGTTCTATCATATTCTCTTCTGGGGCTTATAGGTGGCCAAATTTTGGCGAGCTAAGCATCTCCACACTGAAGGATCAGTTTATCAGTGACCCCCTCAAGAACACATGACTACTCCTATCCTTGGTGCCTTGGCAAGAAACACTAAGCTTAGCTTCTGACCTCCTGCACAGCTACAGATGCTACTCCATCTTCATTTCCCTCCTTCTGAGCTATCAGTAGCTGTTCTCCTCCATGTGCCCCACTCATCCCTAGTAAATCCCAGTCTCCTGGAATTCTCAGTACATTCTTACCCCCAACTCCCAAGCCTTACTGTGTGGTTGTGCCCACATGCCTGCTTAGTCTATAGATCTCACTGACTCCCATAACTTCCCCTGAATCCATTCCTAGACAGCTTGCCTCCCTGTCAGTCTAAGCAGCATTACATAAAGCTTATATCTTCTAACAAGCATAGAGATATTAAAGAAACTCGAACAATCTTTGGATTAATTGAAAATTTTCCATTTCACCCACGTTTTTACTTCTAGGCAGAGGCTCAGGCTGGCAGTGGAAATCTGAAGTGGCTGATGGATCAGTTCACCTGACTACTTAATGCAACTATATTAGTCAGGGGAAATTACTGTTCTGGTTTGGTTTAAGTTTATAAATTATAAAATGGCCTGACATGCACGATGTAATCATAGTGTTTATTTGAAATTCTTTAGGACTTCTACAGTAGTTTAACTAGAAGAACCCTACAAAACTAAGTGGTGAAAGCCAGAGAAAGATCTCAGAGGTAGCATTTTGCACATTCCATGCAAAAGCACTATGTATTATCTTAAGGAAAAAATGGAAAATTCAATTATTCTCTGAAGTTTTATTGTTAATTGATTAGATACTCACCAAAGTGTGAAACTGAAAGATTTTAGTCCTTAAGAAATGCATGTCTCAGTGCACACTCTGATCAGTGAGATCCACATCAATGGGATTTGTGCACTCAGAACCACCCAGGATCAGGACCTTACCTTCCAACTAAATCAGACTTCAGAGCAGAGGAAGATGATAATTTAGTATTACATTTATGGCAGGGATTGCAGCCAGTTAACCTGTTCCAAACTCAAGTATCAAGTTTTACTTCTAAATTACCATTAGCACTTCCACATTTAAGTACCTACAAAGAGCAACTAATCCTCCAAACATACTCATAAAAAGCGAGGTAAATAGCAAAGTCCCTCAAAAGAATCTTTCCTGGGACCTGTGTTGTCTTCTGCAAAAATGGTCAAAGCATGAAAGGGTTTATGAATGCTTAGTATATCTGGCCCATAAATACTTTGAGACACCAGATCCAGTGCCATGGGAATGCTTGTTCTCACTTTGAGGTGACACTGTAAATAAGAAGTGGGCAGCATTATCGTCTATAAATGTAAACAAACTTGTTTGTCTTAGCGATTGGCTGAACAAGAAGTCAGACTGAGTGCCCTTGTAGGCTCTAAAGTTTTACATTGTTTTGTTTTGAGTGCAGTTATTGTAACGCAAAAAAAAAAATCTACATTTGTAAGCTGAGGTGAAATTGAAAAATACTCTCTTTTGTTTATCTTTTTTACAGTGCAAATATTTGTAATAAAAAAACAGTACAAAGTGAGCACTAGGCATTTTGTATTCTGTGTTGCAATTGAAAGCAATATATTTGAAAATGTAGGAAAACACCAAAAATATTTACTATACATTTAAATTGGTTTTATATTATTATGTTACAGTGCGATTAATACTGCAATTAATCATGATTAATTTTTGCAATCAAGTTAATTTGTTTTGAGTTAATTGCTTGAGTTAGCTGTGATTAATTAACAGCCCTACTACAAAGTAATGTATATTGGAAAAAATAATACCAACCAGAAATAAAAATGATGGAGTCTAAATTAGCTGTTGCCACTGAAGAAAGATCTTGAAGCATTGTGTATAGGTCCCTGAAAACATCTGTTCCATGTGCAGTGAAAGTTAAAAAAAGTTAACAGAATGTTAGGAACACTTTTCACAAAATGTTTACTCCATATCTGATCTCTAAGTCTTCGGCCTCAAAGGAAACTTGCACAGTCCCTTCAAAAGGCAAGTCTGGGAGCTTAAATTCATAACTTTGCTAGACACTAAAAATCAAGAACTCATTAAAGACACTGAATTTATGGCTCACTACCAAAGACAGTAACCCAGTAACTCTCCTTTGAGGTGTTAACTGCTCACTTCACCTTATATGGTCTGTTACAACATGTTAACTCTTTTGCTTAATAATTTGTTCCACCTTGTATTTAGCTATGATGCTCTGAGTACCTGAGACCTGAAGAAGAGCTCTGTGTAAGTTTGAAAGCTTGTCTTTTCGACTGACAGAAGTTGGTCCAATAAAAGATATTACCTGGTCCATCTTCTCTCTCTAATGACCTTTAATGTCAACATTTCTTATCTTTTTCAGCTATGGGTTTTCAGGGGACTTTTGCTCAAAGTTCTATCATCTTGCTTATAAATTGTTAAAAAGCCTTGTCAGTAAGTTTTCCTGTTGCTTTTCTGAGATGCTTTTTTATGTTTAGGACCTTGATACTAAATTGTTCCACAAAGAGATGGATTCACAGATTAAGGTAAGAATGGACCATTCTGATCAGGTGGTCTGGTCTCTTGCTTAGGAGACTATTTAATGTCACCCAGTCATACCTGCTGTAAACCCAAGCATGAATATTAATTCTAGATAAAATAGTCTAACCCAAGCATGTTTAAACTGAGTCCTTTTAAGTCACATAAATGTTTACAGAGGTTATTAAGGTGCTATAATGCTCTTACATACCTATTTCAGTCTAAAAAAAATCTAGGTGAACTGCATCATAATCATTCATGCCTTTTTAGCATCATCTTCTCTGGGCCTACAACAAATCAGACAAAACACAACTCAGTGCATCCAGTTTCTTCTTATCTACGTAATTCCCAAAACCTCACTTCATGTTGAAATTCTGATGTTTGTAGAAATGCTTTTCGAGCTATTAAATTATTTCTAGTGTCACTGTGCAAATACATATGAAATCATTAAGTTCATGGGCGGGGGGGGAGGGAAGCTTGTGCAATCCTAACTACTCAAACTGGAGAAAATCGAATGCACACAAGCCATTGTGCAACAGATGGCATCTTCCAGAGCAGACAAGGCCAATGGCTAATTCTGGAAAGCATCACTATGTATCATTCCGTGAAAACAGAAGTACAGCAAAAAAAAGGCTGTTTCTGGTTTCAGCAAGCTGTGTGGCCACGTTGTTCACAATATGGCCAAACACCACAATGACCCATTTATGTTTGCCCACTGACAGAGCACCTTCTGTTTTCAGATGTTCAGATTGTTGGTAAGACATAGATTTAAATTAAAACAATTTTTAGTTAGGGTGTTAGTAAAATATTAAGAACCTATTCTTGACTGACTGATCTTTGACATTCTAAAGACAAGAAGAAACTGATCAAATTATCAGACATCTCATTTGTCTCCCCTTACAATGATGTTCTTGCTAGTAGGGCAATAGTCACATTTATTTGCTATGCTAGTCATATAAAGTCTCCATGCTGTTACTGCTCCTCATTTTCCCCTTATCCCAACATACATCTCTTAAATATTATACCTCAAATTATGCTCTTGCTTTCACTCCCCCAAACCTCAAAACCTGGCTAAGAAGTATCAGCCCTGGTCAGCAATTCCTTACATTACAAGACTACCCAAAAATAATAAGTATGCTTCACAATAACAAATTGGAGCAACCTGAAGCTACCATATATGACCAGTCAGTTAATTCAGATTTTTGATAGTGACTGAAAAATCTGAAGCATCTTTGTATTTAGGATAATTCAACAGGTTCTTCCCTTGTCACCAAGAGACAGTTGCTAAGTGAATTACTAGGACAAGGTATCATCATATTAACTTATTGGATATTGGTTCCAGCATGCCATCCTCACATTGAAAAGGCAGCATTTAAGTTCTTATCCTCTGTACAAGACTGGGCCAATTGATAGGAACAAGCTGGCTCAGACTGAATGAGAAATGTGATGAATTTTCAGCAAATAAAATTCTTAACAGAATCTGTCACTATCTTCAGCTCTCTCAAGAAATAATTTAAGGCATTTTATAACAATGTCATTGCTTGACTTCAGAGGTGGTTTGGTTTCAGGGATTACAATTGCCTGAGATACATTGGACAATTTGCCTTGCAGAAGCTATTTAGATAGACCTTTCCATCACGGCACAGAAACTTCATCTTATATATGGGCTGATTGATCAGTGTTGCTGCACTGCTCCATCATTAAGAGAAGTTTGTTCTGACAAATGCTTCATTCAGCGGAAGAGCAGCATTCTAAACAGCAGTGCGCAGTGAAGGAAGGAACAGGAATGGCAGGATTTGAAAAAGAAGATTTTTTTAGAGACAGAGGGAAGCCCTAAACATAGAGAGGGAAGGTGTGAGTAAGCACCTCTCCCAACCTCTCTGCATACAGTCCTCAAAGTTTAAATTTAGACTCAACGTTTTGCTGCAATTTCACAATTCAAGAATTGAAACGGCAGCTCAGATTCTTCCCAGTCTTGGCTTCTCGAGTTTTTCATTTGTAACTGCTCAGACCAATCCCTATGCCCTCTCTCCTACAAAGCCGCTTCCATCTTAAATCCAGATGCATTATGAGATCCCTGATCCAATGACTAATGTTTTCCCAGCAGGATTGACCCCTGCTAATGAGATATGGTATTTCAGGCAAATACTGTTAGATGGGATAGGGAAATAAGCAGATCATAAAAAACCTTGAGTTGGCAGTTAATTTCTGGATGTAGAAGGAAAGAGAAAATAAGTGGATTATTTTGCCTTTCAAGACTGGTTGCATCATAAAAGGATCTAATGCTGGCCCCGGTGTCACAATTAAAGGCTTTACCTTTTTGCAAAAGCCGGTTAGTAGTGTTGCCTTGCTATTCCCATAGGTAAGACAGAAAATACAATGGTCATGTTACACATTGGCCAACATTTAAAAATATTTACCTGGTTCCCACTTAAATTTATGTATATGAATGAAGAATAAAGGCTGTGAAACTACTTTTTCTCTGTAGTTCTAAAACTAGTGTTTAATGTAGTGGGAATAAATTCACATTAAGATACCTTGAATGTTTTTAATACTAGGTAAAGAGAAGATTCTCAACTCATTTGCTAAAGAGTATCCTTGTATGTATGGACAAGGAATATTTCTATTATGCTCCTTTAAAGGTCTATGTTTATGCCACACGATCAATAGTATTGATGCCATGACTTCAGTATTCGTAATAACTCAATGTCCAAAACATTCATTATTAGATAGTTATACTTTGAGACAAGGGCTGAGGAAAGAATAAATATAGCAAGCATGCACATCAGCATTTCAACACTGCATTTCTTGAGGTTTATCTCAGATAGTTTTGTACATCAAATCCATTGTATGTTGCTCAACAACCAATCCTATCTCCCTCCTAACAGATTCAGAAGCTGAGAGTTCTTTTGTGGTTAGCTAGTGATCCAACTCTGGGCTAGTATCTCATTCATGAAAGATCAGACACAGTCATTAGCTTCAGTACCTACCAAATCTCTGCACCAGCTCTTTTCCCTTCATTATTTGTATTACAGTTGCATGCAGATGCCTTGACCAGGACTGGAATTAAGCAATGTGCATACACGTAGTAAGGTGAGTGCTTTAAAAACTTGCCCTTTAAAGAGAAAAGACAAGGGCTGGACAAGAAACAAGGAGAGGTGATGTGCTTTGCCAGAGCTCACACAGCAAATTAGTGGTAGAGTCAAGAATAGAAGTTGCGGTCTCCTGTCTCCTTGTGCGAGCTGTCTACTGAGTTCTTCAGAAAACGCAGTTTCTATGCACAAAATGTCTGACATTATGACACTAGAACAGGGAACCAAGGACAGATGTAGGATTAACTATAATCTGTGACAGGCTACAAAGTCTTCCAGGTAGCAGGAAAGGATCCTCGAAATGATGTATTTTGGTGAGGAGAATTAATGCCAGGAGCAGATGCAGGATAGCAGTTTCCTGTGGCAAGACGGAGTGAGCTATCTGATGGACCTGCTGTTTCACAAAGAAAGAAGGGGCTCCAGTTATTGAGCTTTCTGTCTGCTGTAAGCAATTTAATCAATCTTCAGTACAGGGTAGATATGCATCATTTTCAGACATCTATAACCTGGAGAATAACTCCATTTGATGATATACATTCTTCTTATAGGAGTTAGCATCATGCTTTTTCCTTTAGTTGTCTTTATTTCTAGTAATTTGATTTTGATGTTTTCTGTATCCCTTACTCAGTCCTAACTCCCATTGACTTGAATGGCATTTCTCTCTGTTTAAGTTAATTAACAATTGCAGATACCAAGAGTGTTAATTGCAGAAGGAGTATCTTCTTCTTTAGCCATGTACATTGCCTGTTCTCATTTCCTTGATAAGCTCTCTATATAACTCCTCAGTAATTTATGTTACTAAACTTGATATAGACTAAACTTGATATGCAAGGTCTTAGCCAGGGGATTTTGTTTTGTTTTTTGCACTTTTGTGAAGTAGTTGTTATTTTTTGTGTGTGCAGAATACATTAAGGTTGAAAGGTACATCTTCCAGAGAAAAATCAAGGGACTTGGTCCTAACTTCAAACTTCAGTTATTAAGAGAGGAATTCAACAGCCATTTTCTTTGGGCTAATTTAACAAAAAAGGGCTTCAGGAAGACCCAGATCCACAAAGGTACTTAGGCATCTAACCGGAGACTTAGACGCCAAAGTCCCAGTTTTGGCTCCACTGCAATCCACAAAACTCCTTCCCAACTTTGTACATGCCTAAACTCACTCGGCACCTAAGTTTTTAAAGTACAAGTTCTCTAAGTGCCTCCCTCTATGAATTTAGACACTATCTCCTACCTAAGCTCCAGAGCAATTCATGAACTGGGGAAGATAACATTCATCTGCCTAAATCACATGTGGGGCCCAATCTGGTAGATGTGGTCAAAGGCTGCCTACCACATCAGATAGGCACCACAGGAAGAGATGGTAATGCCGACGCCCACTTATAATCCAGTGGTATAATTTGATACATACTCTGAGGAAAAGATAAATATAGCTGTCTGTAAATGTTATTCTGCCTGTTCAGTAGTAGGTTATCTACTCTCCATTTCACTGGAACTGAGGCATTAGATACTATTGTATTACAGAAATCCATGACATTCAAAATAGCATGAACAATCCAGTAAAGATGTAATTTATGACAAGGACATCATCCTTTTCCCCTTTATGTCCCATCACTGAATGGGCATCAACAGACAAACTCTGCAATCTCGAAATACCGAAGACTCACTGCCTCCAAAGGGTTAGCACTTCTTTGGACTGTCTGGTACGCTTTGTTAAAAAAAAAAAAGCAGCAATGTCAAACTTCTGAGTTTAAGTAGTCCCACCTCAAAGAGTTATTCATTCTCTGAAATACACTATTTTTAATATCTTAGAATTTCTGGTTCTCTATAGACTATTGTGCCCTCAGACAGTAGCTGAGAGATCATGAGGCTTTTGGAACCTGAGCTTTGCAGATGAAGGGGTATTGCTCTGTGACCCTACATTTATGGAATATTTTTTCCTTCTCACTTCAGAAGGAAGTCAGAATTCTCCCTTTTCAAACTTGATGTGTTCTCAAAATGAAAGGCATGGTATTGATTTCAAATGTATTCTCTTTATATTTCTAACCCTTTGGTCATTTTTCATTGAGGGTGGCTAAAGCACTGATTAATAGGAGCCTAAGAATAAAATCTTTTTTTTATTTGTACCACCTGCACTAAGATCAGTAAAAGATGTCAAGAGATGGGGTCAATAAAACAGCTCTGAGTACTCTGAATACTAAATACTTTTACATTTCAAGCCTAGTCATGCATAACTAGGCGGCCCCTCCTTCTATTAGGTCATCAGATGTTCTGGAGCCTTTTTGTTTTTGTTGACTATGTCAGTGGAATAGAACAAATACATGCCAGATTTAAGCTGCCATTGCGTAAATTGCTTAGTTTTATTAACAAAAGCCAGAAAGTAACCAACAGTGATATGAAACTCAAGCCAGCTGACACACCTACTATTGTCTTGATCTGCAAAGGTTTAAAGTAAGCAGAAGCACAAGGCTAGCCAGGATTAAAGTCTAGTTCAGACAAATGAGCTAAGAAATTAGTAAAGTTTTTTTCTTGGAACAGTTGCTTTGAGTTAGTGTAAATGATCCGCGCCCATCCGGGTCCACAGAGTCCTATAATTGGGGAAATTTAGCTCCTCCATGTGCTGCCACGGAGTCAGGCGTCTATCGCCCTGGCCCCTAGCAGGGCGGGCGAGCAAACAGTTCTATTGCCCCAGCCCTTGGTAGGGCGGGCGAGTCAGCAGTCTAGGTTGGGACTAGGGATATTGTTTCAGGTCTGGGGACAGAAAGGGGGGGGAGGGGGACGCAGGCCCACCCGACTCCACTGCGTCCCAGCCCAGGGCCCTACTAGTGGCACGAGAGAACCGCCACTGGCTCAGCGGGGCTCCGGCCGCAACACGCTGACATAGGGCTGGCCCCTATCTCGGCCACAAGCTGTGGCCTTCCTGGGCCACTTCCTCCCACCCAGCACCGGAGTACCTGTGCCCATGTCTTGATCCCGGGGGCAGGGGTTGAGGAGGGGACCGGCAGCCCGGCCAGGCCCTCGCCGTCGGCGGGTGGTAAGTTCGGTAATTCCTCAGGGTCGTCGGCGAGGGGTAGCTCCTCTAGGTCACAGGGCCCCAGGGTCTGTCTTGGGCAGTCGGGGTCCCTCCACGTCAGGGGGTCATCCTCTGCAGCTGGCAACTCCTCTCGGTCGGGCCTGGCCTCGAGCGGTCTCTCCCTCCCTCTGAGGTAAGGGTCCTGTTCCCCGCTGTGGGGGTTTGGTGGGCCGCCCCGCTGTTGGGGGCAGGGTGGCCCCCTCCGCCCGACTGGGTCTGGCAACCCTAGTTGGTCACGGGATTCAGCCCACTTCCCCCAGTCGTCTAGGTCAGGCAGGTCTGGCCTCTCCCACCAGCGCCCGTCAGTCCCGGGTTGGTCTGGCCTGCTCTCAGGTTCTGGGGCAGGCCCAGTCTGCTGCCTCCGGCAAGGCACATCTGTCTCAGCCAGCAGCTTCCCTTGACTGAGCTGCCTGCCCTGCCTCTTATACTTCCTCCCGGGCTCCTGGTCCCGCCCCCCTGCTTCCGGGTGGTTTGGCTTGCAGGGCCCCGGTTCTGTCCACCGGGGGTCCAGGGAGCATTCCTCGGAGGCAGGCCCAAGCGGCTTGCTACAGTTAGGTACAAACAGATCCAACAATATGGACCTTCTGTTTGTTACAACTTTCAAATTTTTTATACAATAAACATCATCACTGATTAAAAACAAATTCTTATGAAAGCCATGTGTTAAAATATACATTTGTCATAACACTCCATCTGAGAAATTGATATTTGCAAATTCAAATGGTGCTTTCCAATACTCAGTTGCCACTCTTAAGTTTCTTAATTACATCAGTGAAATATTTTAGTTTCTACTATGTTTCACATGTAAGATGGGGACCACATTAGATTTTTTATGGTAATTCCTACTATCGTCTTAACTGTGGGAGCTCTGATGTAGACAAGACAATGGCATTTTTATCTCTGACATCTAACTTGCTCAAAATAAGCCCATGAAAGAATGTAGTAAGTGTCAATGGCAAGATGAGTTTTGTCTAAATTTACACTCCCACTACTGTATGGTAGTGTGACAGTCTCAAGCCCCAAACTAGCTTAGGGGAACCCTTTCAAAGGCAAAGGACCGGTAGGTGCTTAACTGCACTTGGAAGTCAAAGGAAATGTGTACATAACTACCTTCTATGTTAAAGTGTGATTAAAAAAATCACACTTCTAGCATAGGCTAAGCTAAAAGGTGTACTGAAATCAACCTGAATGATTTTGCAATACATTTTGGTTTAGCAGAACTGCACAGACCAAAGTGTGGAGCATGTGTGAAAGGTGAAACTGTGTCCAGTACTGCAATCCTTACTGATGAGGAGCACTTGGTCATGCATGTAGCCTGATAAAGTAAATTATAAATGTGAGTGTGAAGTAGCCGACCCAGGTTTCTGTGGTCAGACTAGTAACCTGAATGAGTATTATAAAATACTATTAGTTACCTTAACTAACATAGAGACCCAGAAGTAACCACACTAGTTTTATCATGTGTACATAAGAGTTCTGAATTATCTTACGGTTTTTAAATTACAATAATATAATTAGCAGACTGAAAAGCACCATACTGACTCAAGAATCCATTCAATAGCTCTCCCATTGACTTAGGAAGTCCCATTAGGTTCTTTCCAGTTAAACAATCAAGTTGTGTGGCTCAAAGAACTTTTGGCTTACAAGAGCAAAACTTTTTCTAAGTCACACAAACAGGAAGGGATGCAATTGTCTCCTTTCAGGGGTTATAATTATAGTGCACTGCTATAGCACATTTTATCTTTAACTCAAATGTCTTTATATACAATGTATTAGGTTCAGCGTTGCCTGTTACAAACTACTACCACCTCACCTTCCCCATGCCAGTGAGGACCATACCATGTAGGGAAAGGTTCATTTCAAAGGGAGAAATATCCCTGAGAAGGATCCTGAAGGGCTCTGCCTCAGCCAAGCAGAAGACCGAGAAGGCCAAATTCCAGGTAAGAAGTGCTGGGAGAACAGGAAGACAGATCCTCAGAGTGGAGAAGCTGTGCCCAACTTGGAACTGGAGCGAAAGAGCATTTGAACCTTGAAGGGGAAGGCAGATGCTCAGAGAGGAGGGGCTGGGCCCAGCTTAAACTGGGGTGAAGACTTGATTGGTTTGAGTTTTATTTTGAAAGACTTGGTGCAGGATTTAACAAATTGGATCTTGGACTTGGAATGTTTTGAATGTCACTGTATTCTGTGGACTTTTTTAAGGGGCTCCAAAAAGGGGAATCTGAGGGAGGGTGGCACAATGCCACGAGGAGACACGAGATGACCCTCTTACAAAGTTCCTATTCCCATGACTGCCCTATCTATGTAATCTCCTCAATCTGAGCGGCTCTTTCTGGAGACATGCTAGCTGGCTACACATCTCTGGGAAAAGCAGAAATTGCTCAGCCCCTACACCAAGGTTTGCACCAGTGGAAACAAGCACAGATGACTGATGATGTCCATTCCAATAGTTCTGGCCTCAACACTTCTGTGTAGGTAAATATTTACATCAGTAATTTGAGACAGAGCTCTTGATTTCCTAAAACCACAGAATGGCAAATGCTCATATAAGCCAGATGGTTTCCAGTCCCTGGTTCTAACCCTAAAAGATATTATAAACATGTACATTTGTTTGTTCCTACCAGCTAAACATGCTTGCAATATAAAAACACATGAAACCACCTATGAAATATGTATGCTCAACCTTGAACAAATTACTCCCCTTATCTTGCAACATTGTCCTTGCTTGTACTATATTAACAAAAAAGAAGAATTCAGCACCCCCTAACCTTAGTAAATATAAAAACCCTTCAAAATCAAGAAAAAAACAGATTTCTTTTCTTATAAAAATAAATAGATCTCATAATCCAATTTGAATAATGTTTAATTTGCTTGAATTGTACAGTATTTCATCATTTCTCCGTATAAGATTATCCTTCACTTAGCCCTGCCTCTACCATTTCTGGTAAGTGTAGATTATTTGTTATTTTATTGTCCAAAAGAGTATTAGTTGCTGCCAAGAGTTACTTATGCTACATATTTTATGAAGTATGCAAGTTAGAGATACAACATAAAGTCGTTTCTATTTATTTAATCACTGTATAATTAAACGCATTTCTCTAAAAATATGCATTGATAGCAGTAGCTCAATTTTCATTAGACTAATAAGGAATGTCACTCAGGATCTAAAGACTAGTTCAGTCTCCATTGCCTTTAACAATGCAAACAGTTGTGTAGGTTTCCACAGACAATGTCATTTCACATATATCATAGACCAGCATCACAGCCTTCCAAAATTAGTGATTTGCATTCTGTATCAATTTGAGACCCCAATCCATCAATATGACTCAATTAGCATTACAAAGACTTGCTGGGGTAAATTTCTTGACTGGAATATTTGTATAGAGGGATGTAGTTTGCTCAGGAAGGAAAAACAAGAAAAAAAAGAGATGAGGTAGTCTATTCTGAGATCCAAAAGGAGGGAAGAAGCAGTCAAGTTGAAAATCTGTGGATGAAGATAAAACAAGAAAGTAACAGGAGTGATGTCATGGTACGGGTCTAGCACAGACCACCAAATCAGGATGAGGAGGTAGATGAGTAGTCACCAGTACCAGATGGCATTCACTCAAGAGTTCTGAAATAGAAAATTGCAAAACTAGTAACTGTGGTATATAACCTATCACTTATATCAACTTCTGTACCAGATGACTAGAGGATAGCTAATGTGACACCCATTGAATGAGGCCTGGTTTACACAACAGAATTAGGTTGCTGTAAGACAGCATACGTTGACCTAACTCTGTAAGCATCTACTCTAAAATGTAACACCCACCGATGTAACTCACCCACTATGTGACTTAATAACTCCACCTATGCGAGAAGCATTAGTTGCTTACTTTGACTGTTGCTGCCTATCACATGCTGTCCCACAATGCCCTACACTGACAATTAAATTGGTGCAAGTGGACATGCAAAAGCAATTTAATTACTGCAGTGAGCTGTACATTGACATAAATAAATTGACTTAATTTTGTACTGTAGACTTGTCCTAAGACACAGGAGGTAGAATTGCTTTGATTGGTTTCTGTAATAATGGATTTTAACGGTGCAGTTTGAGTAGTTCACAGAGTTGTTATTCTTGCACATATTTTCTGAAAACAATTTCTGTACTGGTAGGTCAACTTTTAAGTAAAACTGATTTGAAACACAAAAGAGAGACAGGAGGTACCTAGGAGGTTTACAAACACTTGCAGAGAGTGGGTAGAGACATGGGAATGCGAATGTGTAATATCACCTTCCACTGACAAGTTCCCTTGAAAGCAGGTTATGTTTTAATCTCTCTATCCTTGTTGCTTGCAGACCTACATTTTTATCAGTTAAGGTCCCCAGCAGCCACTTGAGACCATGTAGTGAGATCACTGGAATCCATGTGCTATAGCAACATTACACACTCTTTTGAAATTGCAGTTTAACTAGACTTCTGTCCTGGGCACTAGATTTCTAGAATGGCTCATTAAGTTAGCTTCTTTCCTCTCCTTTTTGCACTTTCTTGCAAGAAAGTGCCTGTAAGAAAGTTAGGGGTTTTTTTGGATTACAGACAGGCAAGTTAAAATTCAAGATTATGTTGTGCAATTGTCACCATTTCTCTACTAAGCTTCTACTTCTGTCACAGACCATACCTACCATTTGAGGACAATATGTCTGTGTGTGTTTTTAGTGGGGAGCTCAAATTTCTTATTTCCCTAAACTGAGATGAAGTCCCCAGTCTCCCTTATTTGGAACACAGATTTGAACATTGATTTTCCACATTCCGGACTAAGGCCTTTAACCACTGGACTATCGCATATTCTGGAACAAGTCTCTCTTGTTGAAGTTGTTCCAGTTTATATAAATACTTCATTGACCCATGGACAAGAACACAGGTGTTCTCCTTGCCAGGTAAGTCCCCTAACTATCCAGTTATAGAGTCATTCCCATTCAAACTCCCTCTCTAGCTGAATAAATAATTAAATATTTATGAAAAGCGTAACAGCTTCAACAAGGAAGATTTGATATAGAAAGCCCTTCAGCCTTGTGGACGGGGTGCTTGTCTGTAACATGGGAGACTTGAGTTCACATTCCATCCAAGTCAACACAGTAGGAACTTGAACCTATGTCACCTACATTGGAGGGGATAAATTTAGCCACAAGACAGCAAAGAGAGTTGGCAACACCAGTGCCTCCTCACATGGTTTTGTCCCCTCGTGACTCTATACTGAAAAGGGCTCTTTTAGCTGAAAGTATTCAGCAAAATATGTCAAATTAACCAGTAGTTTTTCTTGACCCAAAACTGCAATTTTAATCAAATAAACTATTCAAAATAATTCACCTAACTCTATACTGCAGCCAAATATGAGTTATTTACGTGCTGTCTCAGATGTTGAAATTAGGTTTTGCTTGGAACACGATTATTCAAATGACGTTATTTAAGCCAACGTATGAATAAAACTGCATGTGCTGTGCAAAGAGGAGGGAGAATGCATTCCATGCAGATGTTAATTCTCTTAATGTAAGAATTAGACTCAGGTTCTATCTAACTATGATAGGATTTTAGCAACCAAGCTTATTTATTCCTTTTTCAAGTGAAAGGCTATTTCACTTCCAAAAATGTAGTCCAATATTCTCCTACTCATGCCACTAAAGCCACTAAAACCAGATTAGCACACATCCTGCCTGCTCTGCATCAATTGAAGTGAATTCCTCATTCATTTCCAAACAAGATGAAAGTATTTAATCCCATGTATTAACATTAATATGCAATATCCCACTGATTCCTTTGTCAATTCCACTATGCTTCTAACACTTAATTACAAAATATAGTATATGAAAACAATGGCTAGGGCCATTATAATGACATATATCATGCAGCCATTAAGGTAACTTAATAGTAGAATTGTGCAGTGTCATAAAACACAAGGTTACATAAATCCTGATCTCTTGCTTAAGGGCAGTAGGGGAAGATACACAACACACAGTCCCCAGCTAACAGAAAGGCAAAGAACAGAAAGTGCTCTACTCAGCACTAACTTCTTTAAGTGCTAGAGGATTAATTAGTACTGCTGACAGTCTATGAAGCAAGTTACCATCAATGGTTTGAGGCAGGAAAAATAGTTGCCAAGACACAGCAATACAAGGATGGTATAGAAAAGGAAATATGGGTTGTCTCAGGGCTCTCATAAGGATATTAATCCATTAAAAAATAAATTTACAGTATCCAGAAATATAAGTTAAACACACTGGAAGAAATTCATTTGCTCTAGTACATTTTAATCACTGTTATTCTTATACAGTTACTTAACACTTAGTATTTTTTCACCTTAAAAACTTTGTAAAAACATTTATTGTGAAGTTGTTTTATACCCATTTTAATGAAGGGAAAAGTGATGGAGAGGTTAAGTGTCCAAGCTTAAGTTAAAATCTTTGTGAAATCTAGGGTTTTCACTTGTCTAACTCAGATTCTTGCTCCATCTAGATTATCTCTCCATCTAACTGCTTAGAGACGGTTTGTGGTGAGTGATAGGAGAAACCAATTTAACTTCTCTAAATATCCCCTTAGGAGACATGGAATAAAATTAGAAAGGCAGCAAGATTATATCTGAAATATCCCCCACTCCCACCAAAATACATACACACAAAAACTGAGTAGTTAGCTTGTGGAACATGTAACTGCAATGTATCATTGGGGCCAAGAGTATAGTAAGATTTAAATTGGATTATAACAACATACTCTGATACATTAGGTATAAAAAGTAGAGTTTATGTCCCTTCATAGAGCAATCCATTAACGATATTAGGAAGACATTTGCTTTGGTAGCAGGTACTCCATAACTGGTCACTATGTAATTTCTTGAACCTTTCTTTTAGTTATCTGACAGTGGCCACTGTCAGAGACTGGACACTGGACTGGATAGTCCAATAATTTGATATAGTGGAGTAATTCCTATGATTGTAGTTCACATTAAATATGATCTTTATAAGATGACTTGTTTACTTGTGCTTTTCAAAAACACTCAGTTAATTTAAGCACATCAAATACTTCAGAATTTCTCTTTTGCCCAATGTTTGGGCAGCAACTCAAGATATTGTAGCACGAGTGAAGTAATAACTGACATGCAAATGATTAAAATGTTCATTTTCCTTAAACTACTGCCATAAAGAGAAATTACTTTCACAACCTCTACAGAGAGCATAATTAATATTCATGTGTAGATATAATTTTATTTACAAATATAAATGAGTTTACAGTGTACATTGTTCCAAACTACTGCTATAAAATGGAAATCACTTTCATAAATGTGTGAGAGAGTTCCATTAATAATCATATGTAGATATAGTTTTAGGTCCAAATAGTGAGTTTATATAGTAATTTGCACTTAACTACTGCTCTGTATGGAAATTAGTTTCATGAACACTTGAAAGCTTAATTACTAATCAAGCACACATACTGCACCACATGTTTCCAAGTTTACTCTGTATTGTTATACTCCAGAATCACTGAACTCCAAAAAGTGTTTTTGCCAATCCTTTAAAACAAAAGCTTATTACAGAGTATATTTAAATATTGTTTTCTAAAATACAGACTTCGTATAAACGTTACAAAAAATATTAAGATACTGACACTGGTATTTGTTCACACAAATAATGTGGGAGCTAGTCAGTAATGTTCCCAGTGGTGTAAAAAGCAGAATTATCTGCCAAAGTCATGACTCATAAGCTGCCTGTTGGCTGTATTTAGCAGCAGAGGAGCCTGCAGTTGATTAGCTCTGCTCTAACAATAAATAACATATCACTGCAGTCTATGCAAATTACTGTCTAGCGTTTCAGAGAACATGGCATAATTCATGTGGACCAAGAAAGACACCAAAATTTCAATTAATGGAAGAAGTCTTGTTAAGAGATTTAAATTAATAGTTCAGTTTTCAAAATTTTGCACTATTATGCACTATTTACCTTTAAATTTATGTTCTACTAACTGTGGGTAAAACATGTTTACTTCAGTCTGCCGAAGAACAAGAAAGAGGCTATATAGTTATACTAATCAGCTCAGTGACTCATCTTCCTTATATGACTAGCTAATATTTACCTACAAATATTGCAGCAGAGAAGTGGTGGGGATAGTGCACTTTAGGACATGAGTTTTCATGATGCATAAACATAGATTAGAATGACCAAAGAACTGTGATAACAACTGTTAAACTATTTCTCATGTAATTTTTTACAATTATCTATGGTATGAAGTGAGACTCCAATAGAAGCAGCTTGAAGATACCTACTGGGAACTCCACACACTGAATTTGCCCTGCCTAGGAATACCAGTGAAGATGACCACATGATCCCAGAATACATTCACAAGGCAGTCCTGATTTTGAGCAACATAATGTAATTGATTCTAATGCTATGCTATACGGTGTTGCCAGCAATAACAAAGACATACCGGATAACTTGCCAAATTCTGAGCTAAGTCATGCACCAAAATAACTGACCTATCCTTGTCCTTCTGAGCAGGCACAATGACAGCACTTGGTTTAGCTCATTTGCTAGTTGTCTTTTCATGTTTTTTATTACTAATTTTTTCCATACCATAGCATGTGCTTCTACCAAACGGGGTGTACTAGCTCCTAAGAAGTAAACGAGGAAAAGTAAATTAAGCAAAGAATTAATTATTTTTTACAAAGAGATTTTTAAACACAAATATTAAAAAGTACTACTTTTTAACTAGCTGAAAATCTAACAAGCGTTTTGTTTTACATACACATGTAAAGAGAATGTTATGTTGTAATAGTAGTCTAAATTAGGGAAAGCTAGGGAAAGACTTTTCTACAGAGCAGACAACTTCAGCTCTTAGGATCTTGTCTAAAATATCCACCAAATCAACTGCATAGTTGCATCAATATATATATCTTCAGAATGAGAAACTGAGCCCTCTCTACCTAGATTAGAGCCCAAGGCTATTTGGTATAATATAATGATGGAATTTTCCATCAGTAGAGTTTAAAGGCACTACCACATTGGTGGTTTCCTCTTCTTTTAAAGAGTTCATCTCCATCATAATGAGCCAGGGTAACCTGTTAAATGAAGCGAATGTCTCAAACTGAATAGTGTATTCAAATTCTTTCAGCACATAATCTGAACTTGCTAAAAGGGCCTGAACTGAATTTAGCTGTGAATCATAATTTAAGTATTAGAGGAAAAAACAGAACTAATGGCTAATTTACAGTCCTTAAACTGGTTAACAGTGAGGTATCCTACACATAGGCTTTGTCTTCAGACAAGGTTTTTTTTTTACTATTGACCCAGAAAAGGATGTTAATTATGAGATAGCTGAATCTTTTAACCATCATTAAGCTTCATCAAGCTAGGAAGTAAGGACAACCTAAAAGAATCAAGTGAATTAACAATCAGTAAAATTCTGACTAGTGATAAGCTACTAGAATGCAAATTGGAAAGGATTGTTCAGTTATGATGAGGATCTAATATGTTATCAAACAGTAATTGGCTGCCAGGAAAGAGCTCTAAGATCTTCTGTGGTTAGTTTAGTGAAGGTGCTCATTGCTCAGTAGTAACCAAAATAGGCAGCCATATTCTACGTTCTATCATGAAAGAAAAAGAACACTGGATGACATGGGGAACATTATTTTATCTAGAATACTGTGTTCAGTTTGATCGCCTATCAAAAAAGGAATAAGAATAAAGAAAGTCGTGGGAACCCCATCATAATTATAATCCACAAGGTTTTCCTAGGAGGAGCTATTACCAAAATAAGACTGTTAAACTGTGATTCATGTGGAGCTGCCTGTAAAAAGTTTATGACCAGGTTATTGTGATGTTTACTGTATGCCTATATTCAGTTAATTCAATAGCAGGATTCTCAGGAAATGCACCCAGGAAGGGGGATGTTGTTCCAGGTATACACCTGTAAGTACAGAATAGCTATATTTATTGAGCCATTGTGTGGGATAGGATACCCTGTTGAATGGATCATTTGTTGCTCACTTCTAATCTGGTAATTCTTTGTCAATATAAAGGGATAATCTTTTATTTCTCTTCATGCAACTTTAATTGTCAAAGAAATAAGTATTTTAAGGGGTAGTTATTGAAATAAAGTGAACCTTGGTCTTGCAAACACTCATGCATCTGACTAGTCCAAATGAAGTTTTATAATTCCATTCCATTACACCTGGATTCTTATACCATGCTTATCATAGTACATTCCACTAATGCATTAAGCAACATAATTAATGTCTGTCATGTATTTCTTCCCATCTTCTCTTAGAGGGAGAAGTGTGTGCTGCAGCCTGTTTTGTTTGGGAATTTACTCTCTCTTACACCTAAGCATGCATTAATGTTTGAAAAGACGAAATCAAGGTGTGCCTTATATGTGGAGTTGAAGGTGGTCAGGTTTCATGATGGTACATTGTGCCTGTGCAAATTCTTTCCACAGACTTGGTCCAGTTCCATGAGAAAGCTTTGTCTCCTGAATGCTTGTGTACTTAAAGTTAAGTATGCGTGGGTTTGCAGAATCAGCATGAGGACCTGCTTAATTATAGTTCAAATAAATGTTCTTATTTTACCAAGATACATCGTTACCCATTTAGAAAGGTGACCAATGCTGCATGAAAATAATTTTGGGACCAATGTGTGAGGCTTACATTCATCACATAACTTTGATGTGAACAATATTTAAGGAATTTTTTGTCTGATATAACAAGGAGGAAGCACAACAGTCATGAGAGAAAACAAAAGAGAAGGGTAGGAGGGGAAGAGATATTTTACTTCCATGAGTTTCATGTAATACTGACTTGATAAAAATCTGCAGTGTGATTGCAAAACACAAGATTAAACTGTGTTTACCATCTGGAAGTTGGACATGCATATTACTATTGTAGTGACTAATAGCAACTCTCATCATACAAGTAAAAAGTAAATTAAAAAAGAACAGACTTCTGGCCAAGTTAATAGGAATTGTGCTAAGTAGGTCTGAGCTGAGAGCTATTTCTTGCATACCTCACAAAGCTCTGAGAATAATGTAATGCTTTTATGGGTTTTTAACTTAAGTAAAACCTAATAAGGCAATGAAGTAACCAATTCAAGAGAAGTCAAGCAGTCTACAAAATTAGTGATCCATGTCATTATTTTATCTCATTTAAGAGGAGGTGGATTACCATCATCCCTGATGTAATTCCATTGTCCTGAGGAGTTTAGCATGAAAATTTTGGACTTACTCTAATATTTTATTGACTTGAACTTATATTTACTGAAAATACCTTTTTAAAAAGTTAACAGTTAGGCATAAAACAAATAACTAAAACATTTCTTTAAGAAGTTTCTGGAGTGCATCAGATGTGTCAGCTCCTCTTAAACATCCCTGGGAATTCTAGCATACTATTAAAGGTTCCTAACACTGATACCGGGAAGTAAATAAAGCTGTGAATAAGGGAGAAGACCTATTCTGAATAAACTGGTGAACCTGTCAATCATGGATATTCCATCACCTGGGGCTCATTAGAGCAGACAGACAAAATAGTGAGTGAAGACATCTGTAAGCACAAAACTGAAGTGCTTTCTCTATCTGAAAGAAACCCCATCTCGATCTTTGTGTGTTGAGTGAGAGCAAAGGAAAGCTCTGGTGAAATATGAAGGCTTGGCAGTACCCGACTACTTTATCTCTCTTGTACCATTCTCTAGTATGGCATTTGGCCCCATTTCATGTACCTTTCAGCAGTAAAAGATATGGGCTACTTTCTACATTTAGAGATTTCATCCTGATTTCTATCAGTGAAACCCATACAACTCAGACATTTCTGTCACTTTTCATCTTGTGATTTGAACTGTGTCTGTAATAATAGTTTATCTGGTGTCACATCAGATAACACATCCTTCTGTTTCCTTTCCTTTCAGATATTTGGGTACATCAATGAGTCGGTGACATTCAGCTTCTTATCCTCCAATGAATGGCAAAAATCTCTTTCAGCATAATCTAGTTCAATACAAAGTAAGCAGTCCTTCATCTTTTCCTAGAGCGAATGTTTTCACTTGACTGCAGGGGAGTAAGCTGGAGTAATGAATTTCCTGTTTTCTCAAAAAAACACTGCTGGAAGTCCTAAAAACCACAGAAGCCTCCTCAAGCCTCTGCACATGATCTGTCCTACAATGTTTTTTTTTCCAATTCTCTTTAACTATAACTTTTCATATAATATACAACACGTTATCCCACAATATAAGACTAACTCATCTTTGGTTTAAGGACTCAAACATTTATTCTGAGCCTGTACTGATATGATAATTTGGAGAATCTGTCTATGAACAGCTTATGAATTCTCTGAGATATATATATATAAAACCACAAACTTTATTGTAAAGATGCTCTGAGTCTTCTCTGTTATTTTGTTCTGTTTTGTTTTGTTTTTTTTAAAACAAACCTCTATCATGAACTGAAATTTGAATGTCTCTTAACACTGGGTGGGGTAATTAAACTTTGATTGTCTTCTATTCATAGAGGCACTCTAGGACAGCGAGTCATCTTGCATCCAGAAGCACTAATCTGCACAGGTGGGCGGTAACCAAGCAACTGGTCCCCTGACGGGTGTTTGAGGCTGACCAGGGGGTTAGCTGACAAAGGGAAGGGAAGTTACAGAAGGCAGGTTCTCCTAACTGTCATTTTAGAGGCAGAAAAGAGACCAGAGACGGGAGAAAGCAGATTGATGGAATGAGAGCACACTCCATGATCCAGAGGAGAAACCAGGAGGGAGGTCCAGGAGTGGCAACTGGAGCTCTGAAAGGACACTAACACAGCTCCCAAAGAACACTCACAAGTGGTGAGGAAATTTAGATAGAGAATATTTCCTTGAAAGGGTAAACTGTAAACCAGAGTGCCCACCAGGGTGGTGCTCAGAGAACAGGTGTACTTAAGCTACTGTAGTTTACTGGAGGGGTCAGCAACAGTCTTCCGGACCTGGAGCACTTGGCCCCTGGGGTCTCCCTTACTTGGAGGGGTATGAAATGTTTGGTTTGTGTCCAGGAAGTGTGCCAGAGTGGCGAAGTAAAGATAGTGCTGTAGTCTACCCAGAGCAAGGGATGCTTAGGGCCATATTGGTCCAGTGTTGCAATCCAAAAACTGCAGTTTGGTGAGTATCCAAAGGGAGCTTGACAACCATGCTGTCTCTTGTTTATTAAACTAAACATAAGCCCCTACTTAAAAGTATTTTCTCTACCCATTTACCATGTCTCAGACCTTTCTCCTAGGCCACTGAAGAAAAACATAGTAACAAAATTTGCTCCACTTTGTCTGTCCTTATTGAACCATGAGCAACCTTTTTTTATAATCCTGATGGCATGACCCTAGTCACATGACCAACAAGTAATTCTTCTATAATCTTGCCATCATATGGCTCTCAGTTAAATGACCCCTCTAAGGATTACAACCCCTTGCTCATGTCCTTAAAGGGCCAGAACATGGAAGAGAGAGAGCCTGGACCCAGGCCTATCCTTAAAGGGATAGCATGCATGGTAGCATTCCAGCTATCACTGCAACAAAGAGAAAGGATAGCTCTCTCTGTGATTCCTGTCCTTGAAAATAGTATCTGTAGCTATGCCTCCCCTCCCTCCCCGCAATCCCAAGAAGGGGGAATTTCTGCTGAAGCTGGTGTCTGTTGGGTACATAACGAAAATCTATTTCTTGCCTTCAAAAGTGTCTTGTGAAATAGATCACACTTGAAAACTGAATCACTCATCCTCCTGGAATCTTGGATTCTCTTCCAAAAGTAAATTTGAGAATATATTGTGACTGGGACAAAATATTGTTTTGCCGAGGTGTTGTAATATTTTGGTGCTTTCATTAGTTTTGTCAAAGCTAGTGTTCACATGTCCCTGGGAAATGAATATATCACACAAGAGAGATGGTATGTAACTAATTGCAATCTTGCCTTGGTTTTACTCATTTGGAACGCTAAAGATTCTTACCTTCAGTAATTCATGTGACAAAAAGGTGCCACTTAAGGGCACTTACCTCCTGGGTAGACATTTGTTCACTGGATTATCTTCTATAATAAATTTCAATCTGTGTCCAAAATTCAACGTAGAGCATTAACATTACTTGGGTTTTTTTACATTTTCTTCTGAAGTAGCCATCTATTTAATTCTCTCTGCATACATTTTGAACCAACTTTGCTTGTCATGTCACTTGCCAGATCTAACTTTCTGCTATGAATCTTAAAGACTATGCATAAAAGTCTCATGAGAGTAGAAGCCTGAAGACAATAAGACTAGTTGTAGACATAGTGAGCTAGGAAAGAACTAAAAGTGGCTTCTGTAATTTTTAAATGACTCCATCTTTTCTGACTTTCTGGCTGTAGAATTAGTCTGCAGAATTAGTCTGACAATACCAAGAAGCAAAGTAAGGGCTTCTGGATGTGACCCATTAAGGTGTTTTAAAAGCTGCATACATTTCCACTAAACACTCATTTTTCTAACTTACATAAAATTTCCCCTTTCTGTATGACATTTCTGGCCAAAGATTTTTTTTTGTGTGTGTGTGTGTGTGAATTTACACAAAATAGTTCCGACTTTCTGGAATACAAACACTCCTTTTCCATTCCAAAGAAATAGGACTTTTTCAAAATCTCTTAAACTGTTTATGATCTATTTCCAAATGGTTGTTGGTCATTTGATCCGAATGGTTAACCAGTGTTTGGGGACATGAAGGATTTTTTCTGCTGGTAAAAGTGACTGAATATGAATTGAGTATATTCCTGCATGCAACCTGGTTTATAGAAAATCCTGTTTCCCTGCACATTGTAGAATGTGTAGAACAGCAGGCTGTTTTTTTGACTGCATTGATCACATCTGCTCTTCCAGTCAGTTCTGTGCCCCAAAGAGCTTTGTTTCTCTGTTCCCTCTCCAGGTCATGTTCATGATTGCTTCTCTGTTTGCTGTACTTCTCTTGGTTTTCTCTTGCAACACACACATTCCAACCCAAAACTCAGCTTGTCTTTACAATCAGGAAATCAATCAGCCTTTTTAGCCTATTCGGGCTTTACCATGTGGTCGACTGCCTTGGGGAGCAGCTGCCTATTGTTTCCAGCTAGCCCTACGTAAAGGTCTTTAATTGCTTCTTTCATTGCTCTTGAAAAAAAGTCAGGCTGCTGGGTGGTAGCCCAAGTGTGATGTCTGCCTGGAAACTCATAGACCTGAGTTCTACACCTGTCGGCTCTTACATCATTTAAAATACCTCTAGAAAACAGTGTGGTTACCACACCTATCAGCTTTAAACAGGGCTTCTCTTTGTCTATAGATCAAAGACTCACTTGATAGCAGCCATAAACATCTTCCAGTAAAATGCCATCAGCTAAAAGCTTAGTTACCATTTTCAAAACTAGTCCATTAATGAGTGCCAATTCTTAACACTGTACAACTCTTACTTTTTGAGGCTTCATCACTTCCATAAGAGATGGTAAACAATATTTCTCTTTATGCAGCTGGAATAACAGAAGCATTGGTGCTTCAAGATTTGGTTATAAGCACACAAGCTATCTTGCAGAAATGGGAACAAACCCCACCACCATCATGGAGAAATAAAAAACACTGCAGAAATAGTCCTCTCTCTCCTACTGCCTTCCACAGCAATGAAGGGGAGTGGGAGCATGTATCTACTGATGTAAAAAAACATAGTATTGTATTTGAGAAAATGTTTAGCTGTGAAACTCTCTCTCCGTGCATATAATGGAAAGATTAGATCAACTCCAGTAGAAAGCTTTATCTTGATAAAACAAAAGCTATGAATTAAGAGGCACTGCTGACCCATATTCAGAGAAAGTGGTCATGCCTTGTAATACAGCATTGCTCAGAATTAGAACATTAACCTAGGCTCTCAGTAATACCATCAGTGAATGGAGGAATATTCTGTGGAAAAGCTAAAAGGGAAAGTAGGTAAATTGCTTGCCACGAACATTGGTGCAATCCTTACTGTGCACAAGTATCATATAATAAATATGAATAGAACTAAATTCAGTATCAAATAGTAAAATAACAGATCAAGGCTTTTGTAACAGCGGTAGCTGGCACCAAGAAGGAGATAAATAATTTAGCTACATCTTTATGCAGGATATCAACTATAAAATATCTGATGCTTGATACAGTTAATAATCAGGAAGATTCTGGCTGTCTTAAAACTTGTAAATTCTTTTGTCTATCCCTTTTTAGTATCTTGGGACCATCTAATTTAGCTAGTCCATTGAAGTTATGCTCAGTCATTGTATTACACAGATAGTTCTTCAGGTAAGCAAGAGTGGGAAAAGATGATGACCCAGTAGCCATATCTTCCGGCAGAGTAGAAAATATTCATTTTAATAGTATAATAGCTTATAATAATGGGGTAGACAAACCCACACCACGCTAGGGTAAAAACGAGTTAATGGTCCATCCATTAGGGTTTGACTTTGCAGATCCTGTCACGGTATCAAATATTCAGGCCACTCAGTTGGAGCAAATAAAAATGAAGACATCAAGTCTTCACTGGCTTTTGCATTAGAGGGAAGATGCAGGCTGAGAAATTTTGAAGTAAGAAATCTGTTTGGAAAATGGCTTGAAATTAAATCTGTTTTTCTGCTTTTATTTTTGTAAATAAAATTAGGTTTCAGTACGTGGTTGAATTTCAATTCTGCATGCTTCTGTATACTGTGACTTCAGTTATTGGTCACTCATGTAGCTAGTTTGTAGTTCATGAAAGTTTTATTTTTGTGTGATAGGAAAATCTGCATGTAAACAGTGTAGTTCTCTGGACTGGAACCAATGTGTATGTTGAGTTGAGAGGCATAGGATCTGACCAGACTGCATTCTACCAAATATTTAGCTTTCTGTTGGATAAACAAAATTTGTAAGAAAAAATCCTTTGTAAAAAGAAAAACAAGTTGACAATTTTTGTTCTTAGAAACAAACAAATACAAATATATATATTCCCTTCAGATCTTTGCTATCCCTTTGCCAGTAAATATCTCATACCACTATTACTTTCTAGAAATGTTGAATAACTCACAAATATTGGTTTACATTAGTGACAATCTGATAGCCTCTTGTCAATTTTCTCTTCCTATGAAAATATGCAAAGGAAAGACTGGCAGAGAATAGGAAGGGGAGAGGAAATTCACTCATGATCTAAAATATGGGTGTAAATGGTCCCAAAAATGGTTGCTGGCAAAACAGTGCTTCTTCCTCTAACTTTGCATTCAGTGGGTATGCAAAATTAATCTTGATTGTGTCAAGGAGGTAGAAATTGCTTGTTGCAAAATGATCAACTAATTGGAGAGAGTAATGGAGACATACTAAATATCTATATCAGATCCTGATTTCCCAACACCAGATAACTAACTTCACATTTAAATTACACTATCCAGGAATTAAGACTCCCACTATGACTAGTATAAAGAATATTCTTTGGTTTACATCTGCTTCTTATTAGAGGCAGTGACCCAACATAGACTGTTATTGTTCTTTAAAAATACTATTTAGCCATATTATTTTTTGCCCAACTCCAGTCCCTTGGGGTTTTTTTATGCATAACCATAGCAAATAAAATTCAACTGCAAATGTGCTGTGACTTTGCACAGGACTTATTACTCCATCCCAACCTGTAGTATACATTTTTTTATTCAATGGGTTGTGCTTGTCAGCTTCCTTTTGCAATTAAATCTAAGAGGGAAACAAGTGGGGACTGATTAAATCAGTGACTCAACAGTTTTGCCATTTTAACTCAAAACTGATCAGTTGAGTGCCTCATCACTGAATGTTTTGACTGCTCCCCAGCCACTACCTAGTTGGCTAAAAGCAATGCAATAGTTATGGCCATAGAAAATGAAGCCCACTGAGTTGGATGTAAAGAAGCTGCCTGCAATTCTTTCTTTCTCCCCTTTTAGAAGTGACCAGGGCTACATGTGTGTTCAATCAATTTCTTGGCTCTGTCTGACTCTAATAGCAAGAATAGCTTTATTTTTATAACTGTTAATTAGGAAGTCTTCAGGAGTTTACAAATCATTAACACTCAGTTATCAGAAACAAAATATTAACCCCTAAGAAAAGTAGATTGTCACTTAATTCAGAATGATATTATTCTGTGTATAATGATTACACTTTTCTGTTGGGCAGGGTATTACTATCCTGCAGAAGTAACTTGCTTATCCCACTCAGAGCATGATGTTTTTGCACACTACCTTAACATTGAGTGAATGCTGTCTTCATTATAATTTACCCAGGCTCATCAATTTAATAATAAAAACTTGTCAAAAGGCAATTTTTGGCAGATTAGGTCATTTTGTCAAAGTACTGAATAAAGAATAATCAAATAGCTAAGTGTCAGCTCATGCACAAATGCTGCTTTGTGTCCTTTCAGGTTGGCTAATACTTAGTGTATCTAAAACCAGTCAAAGCAAGGACATAGTAAATTAAGACTGTCATGCAAACTGGATTGGGGGGGGGCATTTGTGTTATTTGACATTAATATGTCAAAATCATAGTAGTTCATGTAAGACATGCCAAGTCAGGTACTGTTAGAAAGGTTATGATATGCTGAATAAGGGGATAATATTTGTGTTCATGTGTAATATGTGTGAGGAAAGTTATGGAGATCTTTGATATACCTGTATTTCAAACTGTGCTGTAAAAGACACACTCCAGACAAAGAGGCCACAGGACAATAGCCTGCTTAATGGCCCATCAAGACCTTTACAGAGGCCAGAGGCCCAGGAAGAAACTAAAGGCATACCTGAAGAGTTACCAGGATTGGCCCATGTGACTATGGACTCCATTTTGGTTCCTGTAAAATTCCACAAGCCACATGGCCCGTAACAGAGGGTATATAAGATCAAACCACAGAAACCATTTTGTCTTTATCTTGTCTTTGTTCCTGTCCAGCTGCGGACACACCTCTGGATCAACACACTTTGCAACTGAACTGAAGGACTTAGACCCATCCAGGTACTGGATGTATACCAGAGGGACTATACAAGCCTGCAACTCCACAGTTGTCCTAGAAACCTGATGTATATGGACTTTTAAATCATTTGTATGATCTGATTGCTTTAAGCCTTTAACACCTCTCTTGTTGTTTGTTTTTCTTTTATTAAGAAACCTTTAGTTTTAGTTACTAAAGGATTGGCTGACAGCGTGGTATTTTGGGTAAGATCCAAACTTATAGTGAACTGGTACTGTGGCTGATCCTTTGGGATCAGAGGGAATCTTTTAGTAAAGAGCATAGAGTTTAAATAACTGGTTTCTTTACTGGACCTAGTGTCACTTTGGGAGCCAGAGACTGAAATGCAGTAAAGGGGGCTGTGTGTATTTCTTGATAACGAGTGTGGGGGAATCAGAAGCACTGTTTGTGGCTGGTTGGGAAGTCTGACTGCAGTGTCACCCACCAGTGCTGGGAGAATTCGCTCTCCTTTTACAGCCTGCCTTGACCCTGGCATTATCAGTGGGCTACCCTGGGCACGGACGGGTTACAAAGACAACCAAATGTATGGGCCTTCTTGTCTTCCACTGATACACACCTCACTGTTGGTACAGTCATTACACAGCACAGAGAATGCACCATGGCCTTCACTAGGTTCCAGTAGGGATGCCCACCTCTCAGGACTTTTTTCCCAAACTTGAATGTGTGATTTCTCTAGAACTGTACAGAAAAAATGGGTTGCAAAGCAAGAAGTATGGTCTCTTTGTCGCGATGCTCTTGGGGTGAGGAGAACAACAAAGCTTGAGGAAGGGGAGCTGGAAGGCTGGCATACCCGGACAGAGTCATAGTTGTGGTCTGTGGTAGAGGGCTGTTGTGCTAATGCTCAGGAATCTGTGGATGAAGAAGCAGAGGGTATGTATTGTTGGCAGACTTGACTTTGCATTTCCTATTAAGTGGTTAAGTTTAATATAATGTGATCTCTTTGCCCCAGAAAGAGTGTGCAGCACAGCAACTTTCTCTCAGCTGTTTCTCCCCATCCAGTTTCCAGTCTGATGACTCCATCCTTTGAGTGGGTAACTTCCTCTTTTATTACTAGAAACTTACAGAATAAAATGTTCCCCAGTGCCTCCATCTGCTTTAGTGATCAACTCAATTTCTTCAGACATGTTAGCATTATTGGCTTCAGGAGCCATGCATTCACTAGCTGATAGAGGGCTCCTCATGCTGCAAATGTAAAGCATTTTTCTTTGCAAATTTTTTAAAATTTCAGATTCTCTTACGCTATGTATCTTCTGGTACCTTGTGCTTTGTTTTCTAGGGAGGCATTAAGTGGGTTAAGAGGGTTGATGATGATGAGATCGTCCCTCAAACAGCCATTTTAAACTAGGCCTTTTCTCTCAAGCTCTTATGTTAAATAGCCAGTGGCCAGTGAATAAGACTTGGCATGTTTCTCAATGCTAGTCAGTTGTTACGTCTGGTCTCTGCACTATATAATTGGTTAACCAAAAGTTGTTCAGACAGCAAATGTTGGTAATTTTTGCTCACTTAATTTGCTCACAAATAACTTTGTGGCTGAGGTTACATTAGAAACCACAAGTAGAAATCTTATCCCCTATGTAACAATTGGGTGTTTTAGTTATGTTCTTTTCAATGTTATGAAATTTTTTTTTTAAATTAGAGATCGCAATAACTGGAATGGTCAATAAGGTGGTTAATGTCAGTATAAATATCTTTTTAGCAGTACTATTAAGTACAATATTCCAGCACCACCAGAACCCTGCTGTTAGGAAACAGTCTGCAGGTTACCGAACAAGATGCTATCTATTATTAGTCTATCCCTCCAGCCTTCAACACCACAGTAGCATAAAAAGGATGGGAGTAGTAGATGGCAATAACATACAGGGCAAAATTTGTGGGACAAAAAAAGAGACAGAAACCTGGACTAGATAAAAGTATATAGACCTTAATTTTATTACAAATATTCAACCAGTCATGAGAATCACTGTGATTAAAAGTTCCAGAGAGGTAGCCATGTTAATTTGTAGACAGGACTGAGGACTCTGTTTTTACTGTGATTAAAATGATGCTTAAACACTACTCTAACACTATATTTCTGTCAAACTGTCCATCCTCTCCTTGGTACTAAAAATCCTGAATGACTTTCATATATTTACTTTTACCAGTGACAATCACAACTGTTTTCACAGATTATAATGGGCGTAGTAGATGCATTAAGGGTGACTGGGAATAAACAAAGCATATTTTAAAAGCAGAATAGGAGGGAGTGTTGTCTAGTGGCTTCAGCAGAGCATTAGGATTGATGATTTCTTGTAAAGAAATACACGGGAGTACCAAAGAGGTGGGAAAATGCCAGAAGATGAAGCTCACTGTGTTTTCTCTAAATAATTATTCACAGAAATGACTGTCTGTAGGGGGAGGGTCAATTTTAAAATTAATTTAAAAGAATTTGACTCTCCCCCAAACTTGTATGTGCTGCAGGTTTTGTACTGAAATGCATTATGCATTGTATAAGTTCTTGAAGGGGAAGAAGGTAGAGAGCTTGAGATTTAGAGAGGTGGGTAGGGGACAATTAAGATATTCACCATCAGTGGGAGATAATGAGATTTTGGCACCCAGAGGCTTGATACATTAAAATGAGTCATGGAATGGCATACTGTATTGACATTCAAATTGTGATACCCTGTTGGGATAATTAATATTAGTTCACTTCACAGTTTTTGTTTAAGATGATCTGCAGACTTCAAGATTTAACAAGTTTTTTCTTGGTTCATATTTGGAGTGTTTGCCTCACAATGACAGAAACTGAAGAATTTTTTCATAAAGGCTGATATTCTGGAGTACAACTAAAAATATTATCAAAAAGGGTGTTGTATGGGTCTTTAACATAGATCTTAACATTTTCAGACAACAACTGTTCTCTGACTGTCTCCAACTTGCTTTCATGTCTTACCCTTCAATTAAGGCACTTAAACCTTCCTGCCCAAAGCCATTGTCACCCACCTCCCCCACACACCATATGGTCCCTTCTGTTTTCAAAAAGGACTATCCGGCAGGCAGCAAAGCAGCTTGGCAATGGAAATTATTTCTGCCCAAAGTCTTCGGTGCATGTGCTTATATAATTTGGGCATCTTTTTGTTTAGCTTAACGTTCAGCCTGCCTGCATGCAACCATACAGTTACAAAAATGTCCTTTTGGGCATATTATGAAGTTCTGTCCTACAAAAGATGCTTGGTATATGCAATAAGACCATTCAATAGGCAGATCACTGATTCGAACAGGAAACAATCTGTTCTATATATAGGTTTTTATATTACATACAGTATGAGCTGGAAGAGAGTGAACCCTCCCCTCCCCCCAGGAATAGTAAATTAGCTGAAAAACACACTTCTACTACTGGGTTTTTTAAAGAACCCAAAATATTTGCAACCTTGGGCTGAGTTTGGCAAGTTGTTTCAGCCAACAAAAGGGGAAAAAATACAAATAAGTCAAAATGGTTTGTTTTGATCATCTTGAAAATAAATATCTCAACTTCTTGGTTCAAAATGTTGTGTTTTGAAATTTAGTTAAATTAAAAATAAAAAGAGGGTGAAAACACCAAAAATGACATTAGGAGAAAAACAAAACTGTGAATTTTGTCAAGGGTTGAATGAAACCAAACCACTTTATTCTTTCTTTTTTTGGAAGGGAAAGGAAAGACAAGAATTTGTCAGTTCTTCCCCTAAACCAAAAAATCATGTATTTGTTCTGTTCTAGTAGAATCATCATCTCATAGAACATTAAGTGATGTGACTAACATCTGTCAGATTTTTTTTATTGGTTTGTTTTCTCATCCTTTCCCTGTAGTAGAAATGTGTGCAGTGGAATGTCTTGTCTTGTTTTTGGTAGGGATTTTTAATATATGTCTGAGAAGACAATGTTAAAGAAGTGCACCTTGCACTTGGAGTGGAAGGCTGAGGATTGTGAGGGTCCTTTTTTCCTGAGGGAGTTCATTCCCAAGTCTTAACCCATCCCCCAAGAAAGTTCTGTCTCTCACATAGACTAGTTTTATTCTTATAAAGAATTCTACTGTATCAGACATTTAAAAAAGAAATTAAAATCTTTACTGGAGTAAACATTCAGTGCCTCTAAACGTGGTTTAATTATTTTTTCACGTAAACAAACTATACTGAAACTAAATTGACATTTCGCTCTAGGGCTCTTATGTGCCTTCCAGTGTATGGTGGTTTCATTCTTCTTAGCATATGCGCAACGTGCTTGAGGGGGCACGTGACCTGGATTCATCACAGAATTTGGTTCACTATTCACTATAGTTTAGATCATGACCTTCCTCATCTTGGGCTGGATACTGATAAGAAGTGGGATGTGAGTGCTGATCCATGCCCCCATAGGTTCGTTCAGTCCCTTCCTCAGATCTTTATGCATACCTTCTGTGCTACTCTGTATCTTAAGGAGATGGATCCAATATAAACATTCAGTTAGGCAAGAGAAGACTTCAATAATACTACAGGACTAGTTCTGTGGCAAATGCAAAGCCTGTGCGTGGTGAAATGAAGTTCCAGAGCACTTAAAATTGCATTGGATAAATAAAACGCTTCACAGAATGCTGCAGGAACACTTACGATCTGTACACAGGAATTTAGGACAACTAGGAAGTAATCCCTCTACATTTGACTCTGGGGTGACTGCACCTCGTAAGTTATGCGTACCTGGTTACTAAAAGGATAGGGTATGTCTTCACTGCACAGTTAACCTGGGCTTTTTCTGGGTTTTAGCCGAAATGCCTTACCATCCACACAGAAAATCCTCTGACCTGGATTTGGAGATGCTATAAGCCAGGGTTAACATAATTGGCTGTGGTTATAATTTAGAGTCTGAGTTCTGGTTTAACTCTGAATGGAACCAAACAGTTTGCAATGAGGATTCAGGCAAAACCTCTATAGTGCTGATAGTCCCTAAATGCCCTTTAAGAATTCTGCCTCCTCCATCTCCCAAAAGACAGACAAGTTCTCCCACAACTGATACTATGACTGGAAAAGAATATTACAGCATCTCAGGAAAGAACCATGGGACATGCAGAACCAGTGAGTATACACTAAAGGGTAGAGCCTTGTGCAAATGCTTGCACTTGGACTAAACTAACACCGGTGCTGATCATCTGTGGTTAAGACAAACCTATAAAGACAAACTGGAGAACCAAAGTTCATTGGGTGAGAGATTGAATGAAGAGGAGAAAATAATACCATTGAATTGCTGATTTTAATTAAAGCTAACAACTCTTGTTTAACCTGTGTTCATGTTCCCATCTAACCTAATTGGGAGAGTGCTGTTGTCTGCCTATTGTTAGAAATGACTGCTGGAAATTATGTTTCACTGTTTGCAAACTGGTAATTAAATTCAAAATTACTTTATCAAATTTCTAATTCTAAAGTACAAAGGCCTTGTCTTGATAATCTACAGTGGGATAAAATCCTTGAAGTAAAAGAAGTTTCCTAAAATAGTACAAAGGGGGTATGCCAAGAATGAAGGAACTAAAGAATAGGTAGACTTAAGCTAAAGATGAGGAGAAATGTCCCATATAAAATAGGTTAGACACAGGCTGTTACTCAGTATTCAGGTTGGAAATGGCCTGTTTTATGGCCTTCATGGTATTATCAGATTGTGCAGAAATCTGAAACTTAAGTTTTAAGAATGGGGTTCTAGCTCTCATGGTTGTGAAAATCTCACCAATGAAACAATGTAAACCAGTGCAATTTTATCTTCTGGAGTCTGCAAGGAGCCTGGAAAAAATAATCAGGGGCACTTTCCACCACCCTCTAATCTTATTGGAATGTAACCCCTAAAACTGGATGATGACACCTTAAAAGTGTTTTGTTAAATAGTTAGTAGACAGAATGGGGAAAGAAGTAAAATTGATGCTTGCAGGAGACTGATTATTGGGGATGCCTGACAAGAGTGGTGGTGGTGGTGGTGGTGGGAATGAAACATAAACAGGAAAGAGGGAGAGGAACCACAAAAGGAGGCTGGAGAAGGAAAAAACAATGACAGAAATAGCAGTAGTCCTAATGTTGAATATAATTCTTTTACTGAGTGAAACTAAATCCAGGATTTGCATAATGAAAATGTTGATATACTACCTAAATGACACAATAAAACTTTGACTCCCATTGATATCTGTGAGAGGATCACTGCAGATTGAACTGTGTATAGTGCTAGATTTACACCCAGCCACACTGATGATAATTAAAACCAACACTTGGGTTCTCTGCAGGAGGAGTTTGACAACCTGGTATCAGACTGTGTAACAGTCTTATAAACGAAAGGGTGAAATCCCCATACTGTGAGATGTTTAAAGTAAGACTGGGTACTAGAAAATGTTTACTGCTGAGGATGAACCAAGAACCCACATAGACTGGAACAGGATGTCTTACAAAACCAAATATTAGTCACTTTTCAATAACTAGGTCAAGTTAAGGTATTTCATAGGAAATACAGCTTCTTTACTAAGAAGGAAGCACAGTGGGGAGGGGAAGGAAACAAGAGTATTATCAATTGTACCAATGAATTACTGCCTGCTCGCTAGGAAACTTCAGTCAAAACATTTAGAAGAAAAGCCTCAGTAAAAGGGACTCTCTAACTTTAAAAATAACGGCAGTTTGAATCTTGCTGATAAATTATAACTCAGATTTTAGAACCTAATAGACTATTAACCCTACGCTAATAGCAGGGGTCTCAGGCTCGACAATGAGAAAACATTATGCCTCTTGAAGTTTGGTTCAGTCAGTTACCCTTCCAGTTTTAGTGTGAATGTTTTGGTTGCCGGCCCTGGAGAGGAAATCATTGTTTACAGCACAGTTCCCAAACGCAGCGGGCGAGGGACGGGGAAGGTCAGGTTAGTTTATGTAGACCCGTGTGCATATGTAAACTGTGCGGCAAACTTCAAGCGCGTTTCCTCCGTATAACACCTGGCGTTTCAATAACACGGCACTAACATGGGCATTGAGAAGCCGCGCTGGGCGAGAGGCGCTGCGCCTTCGCTCGGAAGTGTGCGCGGGCTATCTGGGGAGGGTAACTGCCCTTCGGCTAAGGCTGGACTTCGTAGCCGCGCCAATTAGATTTTGGTTCCGGGGGGAGGGGAGGGTGCGGGACGCTGCCCGGTGGGAGGTTGTTGAAGGCTCTCTCCCGTCTTGGGAACGTAGCTCGCCATGAAGTAGCGCGGCCGCTTCCGTGCCGCCGACGCGGGGTTGCTGTTTCGCTTTCTGCGGGGGGGGCAGCCACCAGCCGCAGAAAGTCGGGGTCCCTGGTCCCTCCGTGCGCGCGCCCTCACTCCTCTCAGACCTTGTTCCCCTCCCCCCAGGCGCAGGGCCCGCGCGCTTAACCAGCTCGTGCCCCCTCCCCCCTGCTGTCGTAACTGTTGCGCACCGCCCTCCCCCTCTGGTTCCGCCACGGGACTACAGAGAAAGGGAACCTCGCACAAACTCGAGCTGAGGGCGGCAGCTTCACTCCCCTCAGGGGGGCATGTGCGAAGGGCCGGGGCATGCTCACTAGGCCGGCGTCGGGGGTGTGAGCATGCGCAGAAGGGGCCCTAGTGCTCTCATCCCGCCCGGCCGAAGTGGGAGGTGGAGGAGGCGGCAGCTGGCAGCCTGCGGGGAGCCGCCCGTCTGCCCCGGGGAGCGTGTGACGTCCATGGGGCCCTGAGGAAGCCGCTCCCGGCACAGCAGGCCGCGCTCCGGGGCGCCGGGCGGGAGGATGGAGAACCAGGCGGCGCCGGGCGCGGGCGAGGAGCCACCGGGCTCTGGCAGGGCGAACCCCAAGCGCAGCGGGCGCGCCGCGGAGGAGGAGAGCCGGAACAAGCCCAAGCTGGTGAGGGAGGCACGGGGGCGGGCCGGGGTGGGAAGCCGGCAGGGGACGGGAGCCACGCCCTGGCGGCGGGGAATAGGGCTGGGGAGCTGGGCGGTTCCGGGCGCGGCGTGGGCTCCCCTTCAGCCTGCTGTGCCGCGCGCGGAGGAGCCTTGCCGGCCGTTATGACAGTTGTGGCACGCGCACCCTCGCGCCCGGTTGTAACGGCCCGAGTCCCGGAGGAGGGACGTTGCGCGCGGGGAGAGTCGCGGGCTCAGCGCCTGCTGCTCCTTCAGGAACGGCCGCCCCCGCTGGACACGACCCGTGGCTTTTGCTGTGTGGCTCAGTCCTAGCACCAAGTACCGCTTCTCTCCCCCCCCCCAGCCCCCCGACCGTGCACAGCATTTGGGCTGCCTTCTTCCACGGGGCGGTCTGTGCATTCAGCGATTTCAGCTGCTCAGGGCGGGTCACTTCTACTCTGCTACACCTGTTCTGGGATCAGGACCCACTCTGTAGGTCTTGGCATCTTTGGTTATGAAAGAGACACTACATCTATGCAGCCAGTGCATACAAAGTGCTTTCTACAGGTGCAGAGGAGTCATTTTCAGGTCACCCTTGGGGTTCAATGGCCAACTTCAAGTATTTTCTAAAAAATTTAACTTTTCAGTCACTAAGAGGTTTTTAAGGCTTGTTCATCTTGCACAGTGGAATTCAACTGGTTTCTTAAGGTAGCTGCCTTTATTCCTTTCAGCCATTATCTCTGTGCTTTTGTGGTTGGGTTCCCAATGAAGAGATGAAAAGACACTTACAAAAAGTTAAATTTTACTAGATCCCTACACTGGCAACTAGGAGGCTGTTAAATGAATTTACCAATTTGCCTTTTTAATTATTAGTGATAAAGCAGCCACTCTGCTCAATTTTTATACTTACACAAAAAAAAAAGCAACATGTGTTGAAATTCCTATATCAACAGGTGTTATGAAGGTACAGATTTAGGAAACTGGTTAGTTTCACTAGAAAGGAGAGATTTAAATGAGTTTTATGAACACTATTTCATGATGGAGGTGGGGAGTTCAGTACTGATTGGTCCCTGTAGTTCATCTAATCTGCATGATTATTCTCAGACTGATTTGTGTGGAGAAAATCACAGGCCTTGATCTGTGGTAGGTGGACTTCAATGACTTTGCCAGACTTCCATGACACAAGACATACTTTGGCAAAGGCACCCTTTTTCACTTTGCCAGTGAGAACTGTAGGTTTCTTTTAGGCCCTTTGCACTCAGTATTACTGCTCAGTGCCTACAGAATCAGGTATTAAATCTCATTCTTATAAAACTAGGACCTTCAGGACTTTGTCTAGGAGTTAGCGTCACTACAAAACAAAAACAAATGTCGTCTTCTGATTGTTGAAGGACAGGGAGACAATCATCTTTAGATAGCAGCCTTAGCATCTCAGCATGCTTACAAAAAGAGTAAGGAGCCTTGAGAGCCTCAGTACAGCAATGATGTCTAGATATACAATGAATGTTGCTCTGAAAATACCTGTAACAGAGAAATGAACTAAATTACTGACGAGGCAAGATGAAGAAAACTATTTGGAAGGGGATGCTTTAGAAATTTTACAAGTTTCTTTGCTTTATATCTGTTACACTGAACATGGTGTAGAGGAATAACTATTGAGATCTCTTGGGAAGAAAATACAATTAAGATGTTGAGTATTTGTCTTACAATACTTAGAACAAACCCAGTTTCTCCATCAATGTGGAATTCATTAAGTATATGAAGGTGGGAGGAGTTAAGTGTATTTATAGCAGAGCTTTGGGACAGTGATTACCGAGTATGAGAAGTGTCTGTCATTTTCACTGTGAGCTAGTGTGTGGTAAATATCAGTTTAATAATGTGAAAAAATATAAAAACTCTAGTTACTGATAGGACTATAAATGTTTATGTAAATGGGTGGTTAATCTTGAGATACTTTAAGATGTGATTGCGTCATGAAAGACATGTTCTGCAGTATGTACCTTGAATGTTAAATTTGTTTATTAGGCTGACTTTTTGTTAGTTTGCAGTAAAGTGCTTGGTCTGGTAAAACTGTTATCTTAGTATTATTTGAGTGATGGATGTAAAAGGTAAGTCTAAAGTTTCTGGAAGGTGGTTAGTCAGCAAGTGATGATGCAAGGATGGCCTTAGCTACTTGATTTAAGCGTTCTGAGGTGTTTCCCCACAACATGATTAAGTGCTTAATAGGTAAGTCTTCTCATTTTGGGGTAATTACAGGGGGTAAACATTCAAGTAAATTGTACTAGTAGAGGGAAATGGAATTTTGCAAATTATAAAATGCAATACAAATTCTAAACTGCTATTCAATTTGCAATTCAAATGGCTAAAGCATTTTTGCAGCTTAATGAACATAGTGATTTTTGACAAGGTCAAAAAGTGGCTTAACTTTGTAGTGTGTAACTTTGCTTATGCTCGATCTTTAAGTACTTGTCTTGTCTTTTTATACTGAAGAAAAATCAAAACTACCTCAATCTTTTTGGCTGTAGTGAATAGTTAGATTTATCTTGGACAACTCTTTTCTATTTATATTTTGTAACATTTCAAGAAATCACAAAGATTTCAAGTACAGGCAACCCCCATGGACAATCAGTTAAGCGTATAAAGAATCTGTAGGGATGGAAGAACACACTCTAGTATATTAATGCTGTACAAAACTTAAATTAAATCCTGTTGTGGTTGGAGTGCTGCTGGTGGTGTAGGTACAGTGTACACCACCTGAGGGTAGGGTAAAAAGACAACTTGCCACAGGTGTCTGCTGTGGTTGCTGAGAATTTTCAAGGGGAAATTAGGCTGTGCTCAGCTGCAGAGTTGCTCCATAATTTAAAACAACAAAATATAACAAGCTCACTCTTCTAAATTATAGCTGAGGAGCTTTTTGCCTCAGTGGGTTCAATCCCCTGAGTGTCAAATGGGTTATTCCTCCTGTGCCTTATTTTAAATTCCTTGATTTTTGTACAGGTAATAAAGAAAGGTAAGGGAATATTTCAAATGCGGGGAGGAACTCCACTGTACTTCTCCTTGTGGCTGTTGAATTATTTGAAATTGGTGTGTATGTACATTTATAGATTGAAGAAGTAGTTTTTTTTAGCATGATTGGTTTACTCATGATCTGGCAAATTGAGTAAATTATGCAGGTAATCCCAAACTAACAACAGTAAAGACTCCCTGTGCCTCAGCATCTTGCACTGTATTTTGTGTATGCCAGATAGTTTGTAGAAAATCCGTTTACCTCCACAATGCCATTCTGTAAAAGTTGAATTTGACTTAAATCTATAAATCTAGGTTTCCATATTGCTGTACCCTGAGCTCAACAGTACTTTGTTATGAAGGAGATAAATTGTGCACTGGGGAATGGGGGTGGGAGAAACTCTAAACAGGATTTGATTAACCTTCCATATAACAACTGGATTAAGGAATAACATCTCTGTCCTTCATAGGGATGGAAGAGAACTGTGTTGCATGACAAATAAGGGAATTTGTACTTGGCAATTTTACAACATTCCTTTTCCTGGCTCTCATGAGAATTTATCATGTATCTCAGATGAATGCTACCTTTTCCAGAGTTAGTGGTGGTTTCTATATTTAGGGAAGAACTGAAAATTTCATGTGAGCTGCTTAAAAACCTGCTTGGGGTGTGGGGATGTTAGAAATGGTCCCAGATGAGCTGGAATACTCAGCAAAATAAATCTGAGCTTTTTCATCTGTGACTGAAATCATGTATCAAACAGCTATGAAATTCACCCTAGGAATTCCATAGTTGTACATGTACAACAAAATTGGTATGGCTCTGTTTTGTTTGTGGCTGTGATTTAGAGGCACAGCTGAGCATGAGAAAGGGTGGTGGATGTTGCTTATGTTGGTTGGCTACAGCACATAGCGGGGACCTACCCAGTTCACATACTTCTGTTCACTGCAGTTCTTCAGTGCATGCACAAATCACTGTGTGTAACACATCATGGAGGTGCAAACTTGCTAGCTGAAATGCTCTTTAAATATGGTCTCTCTAAAGGGGCAGCGGGTGTCAGAAAGAGCTAAAGCCTAATACCAGTCTGCAGCAAATTATTGGGCTAGCTAAGTACCCAGGTGCATCTACAAAAAAACATTTCAAGCATGGGAAAACTTTGCTGGCAGTCTGCTGTCCCTCCCTCCCCCCCCCGTGCAAAATACAGCTATCTACAGTAGGAACCAGGTGACTCAACATTTGCACCATAAACCTGCCCCAGACCCAGATGAGGCATGCTAATTTCCAAAGTACTCCGGAGTTTAGTAATGACTCATCTAATCTCATTAAATATAGTAAAACACTTAGCAAACGTTGCTTCAGTTACCCAAAAAAATCCTTTTTCGATTTAAGTTCAGTTTTACTTTTCCTATTGAGGAATGAGGCTACTCTTGGGCTAGTAAATTAAGATGACTTAAGTATTAAGTAAAAATCTAGACACTTGGCATAAGTGAGCTTTATATTTCTTTACACATCTTTAAATTTAATAATCATATAGCTTGATAGAAGTATAAAAAGTAATCAAAACAAGGTTCTATAGTAATTAGCTGGTTTGTAGCATAAATATGAAGGTACCTATTTTGAAATATTGGGATACACATTAATTTCACAGGTTCAAAAAGCTAAATAGAGCTGTTAGCTTGAGCAATACAAGATACTCAATCATACAGTAATTCAGAACCTGTAAAACTAAGCAAGCAAACTGTCAGTATTATAAAATTAAAAGCAAGCTAATGGCATGTCTACACTAAAAACTTAAGTTGACCTATGTTAAATCGACGTAAAGCCACTGCAGTAATTACTGCAATAGTTCATGTCCACACTGCTCTTCTTCTGCATCCTCACCAGGAGCATTTCAACTGACTTAAGAGGGACAGTGTGGGGGGCTGGAAGCCTGCAGGCAGATCTTGGCCGGGAGCCTGTGTGCTGCCCTAGGACTCTATGCTACCTGCCAAGAGCATGGCTGCCGCGCCACCCCTCCCCCGCTGTGCTTGCTTTCCACTCCCTGCCAGCAGCAGAGCAGCCGCTTTGGGGTGGGAGAGTGGGGACCCAGGAGCCCCCCATCGCCCAACCTGTCTTCCTTGTCAGTTTGAGAGCCATGAAATTGACAAGAATGACAGCCAATTTATGTAACCTATGGTGGCCTGATGGACACTGCATTGCCTTAATTACATGGACATAAGTCCTACTTCTCTTGTGGCTGTGAAGCTCTTATGCCAGTGTAAAAAGGCACTTATATCGGTGGGAGCAAGGCTGTAATGTGTACACTGACATAATTAGGTTGAAATAAGCTGCCTTGTCTTGATGTAACACTAGTGTAGACCAAGCCTAAATGTGTTTAAAGGTATAGCTTGGCATAGATTACTGTGTTTGAGTTCAACCTGAGTACTTGTGAAAGTCTTGTTACCATTGCTTGAGATGCCTCCTCACAACATCATGTTAGAATTCAATAGCATATCTACTCTTAAGTCAATTCTGACAGTCTTTTTTGGTCTCTTGCAAGGGATATTGATGTATGTTGCACTTGCTTCTTCTCATTGTCCTTTTTCAAAAAAGATGTAAAAATGATTCAAGTCCATTGGAAGTTAGTTAACTTTTATTTTGTCATTTTTGCAGTGTACTTGTTAATTTTGCTACAGGGTTCAAGACTACCTTAACGCTAATACTGCAGTTAACTTTATAAAGTCTGAGTCTACCCAACTATATGAGTCTTCCCAGCTCAGCTTCCTAAAGAGGCACAGTCAAATAAAATCAAATGCTGGGCTCTTAGCTAAGCTTGTGAGTTACAACAAACACAGTGAACCCTCTGCCCCCCCCAGAACAACAACAACCACCACCTGTATGTAAAAGGATTTTGTCTATAGTTGGCCCGGTTCTCCCATAGGGTCAGTTTCCTCTTCATTTGCTGCTCTCAGAAACAGAGAAAGAAACTCAGATACAGTGACTGTGAAATTCCAATTGGCACTTTAGTTGAAGAAAGGTATATTACTTGAATCACTGTCTAAAATGTAAACCAGTCTAGAAAGAAACATAATTTCACATGTTGTATTAAGAAAATTAACAATAGTAGCACCCAAACGTACATACATTGACATTAAAATAACAGTTCAAATTCTGGGCCTTTGTCTTCATTTAAAATGGTTTACATTTAAAATACGTTATTGCTAGAAAAATAAGCAGTGTTAAGCAGTTTTGTTTTTTGGTCTGAACGTTAATTTCACAGTTGAGTAATGCTATAATGCAGTTAAAAAAGCAGGTTTTTTTTCTTTTTGCATCTGGATCATGCTTATGAAGTAGATTCTTCTGTAATAAGGAGCAAGTATTGACCAAATATCAAAGGATGACTGCAGTTATTCCAGTGTTAACTGGTCAAATGTGACATACAGGCATATTAAAGAGTTGTTTCGTAACACCAAAAATATTTTGGAGAAAGAAATCTGGAGCACGATATGTCATTGACTGACTTGACTTAAATAAGTAGGCTTAGAGCTCCTGTAGTGGATGCACAAAGCTCTTGTCCACAGAGCAAACATAATACCATATGTAAGCAACAGGATTATAAATCCTGGTTGTTGACATGGCTCAGAGGTGTCTTAACACCATAAATGTATTCAACACTTACACAAATGTTCTGGCAGTCTTAAGGAGTAGTTCAGCACTGGTGCACCTGAGGCCACTTAGGTTATGTCTACACAACAACTAGATGTGCATGGCCAGGGCCCAAGCATAATTTTTTTGGGCCCAGTACAAACTTAACACGGAGCCCGTCCCGTAATGGTGGTTGCAGCTTGGGTTGGGCACCCCAGGCCTCCAAGCCCCCGTAAAGCGTACCCTTTTTCCCCCACCCATGACTGGCCCATGCCAGCAGGCTCAGGCTGAGGGGCTGTTTCATTGGTACGTAGATTTCTGGGATCAGGCTGCAGCCTGAGAGCTGGGACCCTGCGAGGTGGGAGGGTCCTAGAGTTTGGGCTTAGGCTCTTGCCTGAGTTCAGAAGTCTATATAGTGATGAAACAGCCCTGTGAGTCCAAGTTGGTTGGCACAGGCCAGCTGTGGGTTTTTCTCAGTGGTGCAGAGGTACCCTTACTTCACTTAGAGCAGACCTGGTTGGCTTACACGATAGGGAAGTTTCTGACAAAGTTGTCTACAGAAAAATCCTTTGACAGCTATTTTGTTGCAGCTTAAAGGTGAGATCTCATGCATAGTGCATAGTTTAAACACTATGATCCTGTAGGTGGTATATAGATGTAGTAGTCAGCCAGTTAGTTGTAGGTCTTGCTATAACCATTAATGTCTCCACACAGGTTGTGTAATATCCCACTACTTAATGTATGTTGATGGTGGGAGAGAGTATGCAAGTGTAGACTATGAAAAGGACAATATTGTCTACACTTTTCATCTGTAGACAAAATGAAAAGGAGACAGATAAAAAGATTTGTAGAATTTCATCTGTCAGCTATGTTATAAGGTACTGGGAACTTTAAATATTGGTGTTTTGGTGGTGTCTAGGAGCCCTCCTCGCTACGGACAAGACTCCAATATCCGCAGCACAGTGCACACAGGTAACACAAAGATGGCCCTTGCTTGTATTCTAAGGTCCGGTCTACACTTAGCTTTGCGATTCGGTGGCAGTCGATGGGAGATACGCAAGAGACGTAAATCACTTGCGTATCTCCCATCGACTGCAGCGTCTCCTTGGCGCGCAGTCCACGCTGCGCTGTGTCAAAGGGAACAGCGTTCCCTTCAACACAGCACTACGTCACTCACCGGGGTGGTTTTCCTGTGTCGTTTGCTGGATCGACTGAGCGAGTCCACACAGAAGGCTCAGTCGATACAGAGCAATTGATCTGATGGCGGCCAATTTGCTGCTGTCAGTGTAGACCCAGCCTAAGGTAACTTCACGCGATGCACATCACACATGACTGAACTATATAGAGGTTAAGTGAAGAGTTAAATTTTTCAGTCTTCAATATCACAAGGCTGATGGGTTTCAAAGACAAGGTGTAAATCTTTGCCAAAAAGTTATTAATAAAGTGAGAAATCCTGAATGTGTTCTTCGGTAAAATCTCCCAACTAAATGAAAATTATAGCTTTAAAAAGCCTGTTATACTGAAAGGAATTGACTGTTTGTTATTAAATAAGTTGAGATAAAAGGTGATGGTGCTGCCATTAGCATTTGTCAACAAGAACACATGATTGAGTACAATCAATCAATACTAGATTCAAATATGATGATAAATGTTGCATTTATTGCTATTGCCAAATCTTACCCGCTTTTCAGTGAGATTTGATTCTTGTGTGTGTATAGTGACTTTCTAAAACACTCTTGTCTCTGGTTACAGCACTTACATAAAACACGAGACTTCTTTGCCTGGAAAATATCCTGCTCAGTCAGATTGCAAAAGCTGTTAGCATGCATCCTTTTAAATATTCTTCCTTTCTGAAGGAAAGCCACCATACATTCACTTTCTGTATGTGCCATGGTGTTTATCTAGTGAATATAACTAGTTTTTTTTAAAGAATAGTTTAAACGAATTGGACTTTTTGAACAAACTATCAATACATTACAACACACAGTTGTTGGGACTGCTTTAAAGCTGAACCCAATAATGGATAAGATGTGTGTTTTCAAACAGTTTGTTTGCTGAAGTCTGACATGCGTTTATGTTTCGTCTTTTGGAATGTGAAAAGCCGCCATTTGAACAATCAGGTAGCCTTTGTAATTTTAGGGGGATTTGGTTGTGCAGTGGCGATGAAAGAAGTGGTGCAAACAGTTTAAAAACCAATGATTTAATCTGAGAACACGCCAGTGTTTACAACTAATAAGGAGCATAGCTAATTGTTAAAACTCAGTATTTTGAAGTATGTTGCTATACCTTGACCCAAGCATGAGGAGTGTAGAACCAAAACTACATTAGTACCTGACAATCATACTCCCCAGATTTACCATGCCCATTTACAAAATATAAATGCATAAAACAAAAAGGACTGTGTAGGCATTTAGAAAAATGGTTATTTAAAATGACAAAGCTGCAGTTGCTGTGTGATTTCTTAAAAAGGAATACAAATTTTTACTAAGTTACTAAAGAGTATGCTTTTTCTCATGTCCAACTCGCAAGTTTTCTCTTGATTATTCATCAGTTGGATTTCTTCACATTTCCAGCTACAAGCTGTTTGGCAGTTTGAGATGAGTAAAATGAGTGAGTGCTTTCCTCCACAGTCAAACATGTATGGAAGTTGTTTAAATTGAGCGTATATCTAGGCATTTTCCTGTTGACTGTTCTTTAGAAAATAGATACTCATTCTTGGGAGCATGTCTTAGGGAAATGAGACTTTGTTTCTTCATGTGAAAGTTGGTGATCAAGAAGTCTTACAGTTTATGTAACAATTCTTAACATTGCAGATGTTTGATTACAAGTCTAGGATCAGCATCAGCTTGTGCCCTGCAATGGAATCAAGTGCTCATTTGTATGAAATGGAAGAGGGGGCAAATTTCTTAACATGCTTTCTTCATTTGCAGTCTTCTAATGAGTACATAAACCATCTTAATTTGCTGCTCAGACACTTTGTACAGCTGTAGTGCAAAGGTTGGTTACTACCTTTTATTTAACTTGTCATCTCAGGTCAGGTTGCAGACATTTTCAGAAAGTTAACCTCCATCCTCTACAAAATCATGGTCCTCCAAGAAAAGGATTTTGCACTGCAAACCCACAATTGCTAGTCAAATTGGAAAGTCTTGGCCAGAATTAATAGGACATAATGACATAAAAATATAAGTAAATATTAGGTAGCATCTAATAGTCTGCCAACTAATTTGAGATGTCTAGTTAGTTTAACTTACGTGAATTGAGTGCTTGTGAAAGGTGTCAGATGGGCAGCACTAGAGACAGCAAGCCATCTGTCCATATAGTTGGCTTGGTAATGGCATTGGGAGAACTGCTTCTGAACATTGTTTGAGATAGTTTGCCCTAACTATGATGATGAAAAATTAGTATCCTTTTTTTTTGTTCAGGAAATGAACTGAGAACTTGTCATAAAAGGTCACTAAATAGCCCTTGAATAAATTCCCAGTACTTAATTGCAAGTGAAAAGCAATATAGCCCAAGTATAACTGAAGAATCCAGTTGCCAGCTGTCCTGTTTCTTAGTTATAGGGCTCGCTGCACATCTATCTGTGTACCTATCTCTAAGAAATTTGCCCCTTGCCCATACTTCTATTATGGTGCCATTTTTCTTCTGCTTATGTTAGTACTTGGGCACATAATTGTATGTACACCAATGGCATGTGACCAGGCAGGTCTGACAATATTTTTGGTGTTTGCTCTCGCCTCTTCAGACAATGATATTCACTAACACTGAAGTGTGTTATTTTCTCAAATGCTGTTGGACCTGAGAAATGTCAAAACAATGCACACTTACTTTTAATCTAATTCAATTCAAGGATTGAGCATTTGACCAATCCCAAAATAATTGTTCAAATGCTTAAAAGCACTCATTTATTAGAATGATAAAAGAGTAAGACACTATGGTACTCAGTAGACTTAGCATTAGATACTTAGACCTAATTATAAAAAAAGTTACTTAACTGATATATGTTAACTCAAATGTGAAGCACGGAGTCATAAAGAAAATTACTCTTTTTAGCTGTTACATTACCATTGAAATGTGAAGGTAAATCAAGGATTAACAGCTACAAAAGAGAATTGAAATTAAACAAATAAAACATACACTGTTACTTTAAAAATGGATTTATTCTAGGTAGGCAGCAGGCCAACTGTTCAAGAAGCTTAATAGCTGTGTATTTTTTCTCTGGGGGAGGTGGTTTAATCACTGTGAACCTTCTCCTTTCCTCAATCCCTTCTGAGCTAATTTCTGTATCTTTGTCTAGTCAGTTTAGGTTTGTAAACTCTCTGGGGAATGACCCAGGTTTCAGCTTGGTTTATAAAGCACATTAAACACCATGTACATTGATGGCCTAGTACAAAAAGGAAGAAATATAAGCATACATAAAATATTTTGCTGGAGTCTTTTACAACAATCAAGATGCTCAACTTCCAGTTAGCTTACCTTTTTTCAACAGGTGACATTAGTTCGTAGTAAAATGTGTGGTTCAGATATTTAAGTAGGCTTCCATCAGATGGTAGTATGATGTAATCAAAAAGAGAGGCTGCCTTATATCCTGGTGGTCTTGCTGGAATAAATGGAAGTATTTCTTGAGTTAATTGACAGGCTTGGCAAGCCTGACTTAGTTGTGCTTTAAAGCAAGCTGTTAAGTGGTGATCTTTGGCGTTAAAATAGCTGAACAGAAACAGTTACATTGTTGTAAAGAGCAAATATGTTTTTTGCTTATTGGGTTCTCTGATCTCCCTCTACCCTGAAATGTCTACCTAACGACACCTCTTTTCCTTTGCTACCCTGGGTTCTTGTCCGGAAGTTTGAGCTACAATCATAAAGCTATTGGCTTCAATGTTTGTCTTCTCAGCTTTATCTTAAGGATAATTAGCAGACCATTCAGTTGAGGAGGTGTTTTCTAGGTGGATAGCCTCTGCTATCCAATCAGAGCCCTTAGGATGAATGATCCGTTACCATGTATGATACGAAACAACCATGTTAGCAGGGCTGATTAATTTAAATCCACAATTTAAATCATGATTTAAATCACCAAGTGGGATGCTTCAATTTAAATAGTTGATTTTAATCAAGCTTTCCATTTATACTCTAGTTTCTAAAGAGAGGTGCATTTTCATTGGTTGACATAATCATTAAAACATATTTATTTACAACTAAATAGACCCTTTACACGGCATATGATGCATTTTTTGCTGTTCAGGAAGCTGTACACATTTATTTAAGTAATTATGTAGCTTAATATTTTCAGATTCATAATTGTATATTTTCAGTGCATTAGGAAATGGTGAATGATGTATTTTTGCTCATGGTATTTGTCAAACTGCATTAGGATGGTAACTGGAACTTAAGCACACAACAGTACATATGATTTATATTTTATTAAACAATATGTTTTGGGTATGTTCACATCAGAAACACTCCAGTGGCAGCTATGCTGCTGTAGTATGGACTTACTTCAGCGATGGAAAGGGTTCTTCTATTGCTGTAGTAAATGTAACTCTGAGAGGTGGTAGCTAAGTTGATGTAAGAATTCTTCTGTAGACCTAGGGCTTTCTATACTGGGGCTCAGGTTAATCTACTACATCTTTCAGTTTGAATTTTTTCACTTGTTGCCTGAGCCCTACTTTACAACTTACGCTGTAAACATCTACAAAAATAGGGCATCCACTGGTGTAATTTGCCCACTACACTGACTGTGAAAGCCATAGTGCTTTATTTGATGTAGTTAGATTGACGCAGTGTCAGTATAGACAATGACTTGGTTACATCAACTATTGCTGCCTTTCAGAAGCTGTCCCACAATGCCCCACATGGATGATTAAATTGGTGCAAGTGTTTCTGGTGAGGACGCACAATGCTGAGACACACAGCATAGCGTGGACGTGTAAAACTGATTCCATTACTGTGCTCGCTGTAAGTTGATGTAACGTAAATTGACTAGTTTCGAGGTACAGATTTGCCCTAACTGTTTTTAGGTGTAGACCAGGCCTTATCTTGTTAACAAAACAGGTCTACTAAGTTACTTAAGCAGTCACTGAGACTTTTAAAACTAGTAGATATCACCTGTCTCCTTATTTTTATTCATAGAATGGAAGAGCAAGACAAATTTTCCTGCTTTTTCAACTCCCAGTCAATTTTCTCAACTTAGAACCAATTAGTCCAAATAACACATAATTTTTCTATACTTGCAGAAGAGGTTACCTTTCAGAGTTAGCACTTCAACAAACTCTGGTTTCAGATCCTTAGCTAGTGACTTGTACCAGTTCAGTGGCATGATTTTGTTTGAAACATCAGCAAACATACTGAATGATTCATTTCTATTCGTGGAATGTTTTAGGGTTGGCATTATTTATGTGTGCTTATTAAATGCCCATGCCATAGTAACAGTGTCTTTAGCAATTAGGCATCTGTCCTGGTGCTTCTCTTTAAGACCCTTGGCAAGAAAATGAGATTGAGTAAATGGCTGATCTTTTTTACAGCCTGCAATATAACTTTGTTGTTGGTTATTTCTTCAGTGTCTCCAAGTTGTTTCCAGATTTCAAGAACATCAGCAATACAGTAGCTAGAACTTTGCAGTTTGTCTACAGCTATGGAAATAGGTTTCAATATATTTAGCATATCTTGTATATCTTTCTTTAGTCCTATTTTGATTACTTTGGCTGTCATAGTTCCAGCTATCTTGTCAAAATTTCTTAACAATTTGTAGTCAGAAAAGGCCAATTCTTAATAAATAAGTGAAAACAGTCAATTGCTGAATTCCATTGTACATCCTGGGGGAGAATTACTTTGGATTCTCTTGGTCTTTTCAGGGATTCTGAAGCACAATGGCTGTTACGGGGGTATTTTGCAATTTCAGCCTCACTTTGCTTTATTTCTGGAATTAAATCTTTGGTTAACAGATGAATCAAATGAGCGAGGTACTTGTATGCTATAAATTGTAAATTTAGTTGATGATCTTTTTCTAGATTTCTTCATACCTTTGCTATATTGGCAGCATTGTCTGTGACAGCTTGAATTTTTGTTCTCTGTTTATCATTGCTTGTACTTAAAAATATTTTGCTGTAAGGATGATTACCTGATCTATCAATTGTTCCAGAAAGATACACAACCTCAGTACGGGAACTGAAGACTTCGTATTGTTCCATGTAATATATTTGGGACAAAGGTCTGACCAACTACTAAATTTAGAGAACACGCTTTTACCTTCTAATTGACAAGCAAATGGGTTTACTTCTAAAATTACAGAACTTGCTTAATAATCAGAGTGAGTGTTATAAATCTGTGAAGGATATACAGGATTTTTAACACATATATCCAAGTACATCTCCGCTTACTCATACGTTTAGTGTTTTGAGTGCTTTGTGTTCAGTGCTGAATGGATGCAGAGGGTATGAATTGTAGATTATCTGGCATGGACCCCAGCCAGGCTCCTCAACTAAGACATAGTAAGGCCTGGCATAGTTGGTTTAACCTAATCTCCATTGTTTTTGCAGCCAAATGTATAGAAGAATTCTTCTGTCAATGTAGCTAATGCCTCTGAGGGGTAGTTTACTACCTTCATCAATGGAATAACCCTTTCTATTGATGGTAGTGTAGACGCTTCCCTAGAGTGGTAAAGCTGCAGTGCTGTAGCTGTGCTGCTGTAGCGACTGTAGTGTATACCTAACCTAAGTCTCAGAATCTCATGACAAGGCATTCCTAAGGAGGCTTGGATAGTACCAGTGATGGTTACTCTAACTGTGCTGCTTCTTGAGTAGAGTCCCTGTGCGTGCTCCACTATAGGTCTTGGTGCATCCTCGTGTTGTTGACCAGAGACTTTTACCAGCAGTGCTTCTCTGGATCGTGCATGCGCAATCCATGTTTCTCAGATAAGGTGAGTAAACAGTCTCTTTGCTAGAAAGAGATTTCTTTAATGATGGTTACAGAAAATTGTCCATATTTTATCTTTTGTAATGGTAGGATGAGGACACTGATTTAAAGGCTGAAATAAAGCATGGAAGGCTGGGTCCACACTGATGGCGCCAAATTCGTCGCCATAGATTACTCTGGATCGACTGAGCGGTCTGTATAGAAGCGCTCAGTTGATCCAGCAAGCGATGCAGGAAAAGCACCCCGGTAAGTTGCATAGCGCTACGTCGAAGGAAACGCTGTTCCCTTTGACACAGCACAGTGTGGACGGCGCGCGGAGGAGATGCTGCAAAGTCAACGGGAGATACGCAGGTGACTTACCTTTGCGATTCGGCAGCAGTTGACAAGAGATACGCAAATGACGTAAGTGTAGACTGGGCCGAAGAGTCTGGCAAGCTGAGCAAGACTACAGAAACAGTTTCTTGAAGACTTTGTACTCTGCAGATATGAGGCAATGTGATCAAGGTTTTATTATTGTCTTCTGTTAGATTTTAGGCAGAATCCTAATAGTGTGAAGGTATTGAGTTCAAACCCACAGCTGACTGTTCTGGTTTGTTGATCATTACTGTTGTGTTTTGCCTCCCAGAAACTAGGTGAGTTCACCTGTGTCCCATGTCATTCCTAACTGGTAGCTTTCATACACACAACTTGTTCTTAAGGTTTTCCTGTTCCTATTTGAACCAGGCTATGCACTGCCTAGTCCAATAAAACATATTACATGACCCACCTTATCTGTACAAAATGGGTGTTAGACAAGTTCTTATCAAAGTATATACCTTAAATGCCTTTAATTACTGTGTGTTTTGCTGGTGGTGTTTCACTATTGTCAAACTAGTAAAACAGTAAATTGTGGCGCTTAAAGCCCTGGAAAGCTCAGCCACAAATCTGCTTGAAAATTAATTGGCGGGTAAAACTAAAATTCTTCCGGTCATTGGTTTTGAACACACTGCAGTCTCTAGCACCTTGATGGGCAAGCCCTGCCAGATTTGTTGATGTTACCTGTCTCTGATCTGTCAATAACATGGATGGCAACAAGAGAGAAGTTGGAGGAAGTTGGATCTCACACTGCAAAAGGGTCAGTAATGGGGCACATCATTCAAGATACCTTTTGCAAACTGAACACCCTGATAAGTAGAGAGATGGTGTTTGGTATATATAATGCTTTAGTGGTCAGTATTCTGACTTAGGGGACTGAAACATTCTTCCTCGCTGTCAAGTGTGAAAAGAAGCTAGACGTCATTTGGATGAAGAATCTTTGAATGATAAATATCAAATGGTAGAAATTAAACAATTAAGATAATCCATTTTCTGATTAAACAGGTCCCCCTTTCTCAAATGGTTGTCCAAAGGTATTTACAATGGCAAGGTCATCTGCTCCAACACATACCAACTTTGCTGGGAGAATCATATTTGGCTTTCTCCCAGTGAAAACCGAATGAGAGAGATCCGTTTCCCCCAGAGAGCTAAGATATGATAGGTCCCCCACAGGCATCTTATTTTGTAATGCTACATTAGGCTCGGGACGGAATATCACGGATACATATAGTGCACTATGAAGAATTTTCTATGTTTGTAACAATTAGTTAAATAGAATGTTTCTCAAAGATAACTGACCAATAACAGGAAATGTGAACTGTCTTAATCTACTCAAGTAAATATTTCCATGATTTTGACCGTTTTGAAGTCAATCCCCTAGATGTCAGTCTTGGAAGGGGCTTATTTTGTAATGAAAGTCGAGTTGAATGCTAATGCTTGTGACTAAAATGTAACACTTATAAGTAAATAACAGTCCTTTGATACTGCACAATATTGACAAGACAACAGTGAAGAATTCCAATTGTTCTGAAACTCATAAGTTTTTATTCTTGTCATAAAATTTCAGAACTTGTGACTTTTCTTCTTGAGCTAGTGAATGAATTTTGAAGGAAATAGTCCCAAATCAGTTGAACCCATTCTGTCTAATCCCAAAAAGGACAGTGTAAAGGAATGATCAAGAGGAGCTGTTCAACTAATCATACGAGGCTTGTATTTTAATAACATTCACAATTTGAAAAAACAGCACTGGTTCTTGGGACCAGTAGAAACGAGTAATTGAGAAGGAAGAAGAAATCACAGAATAAGCCACTTTGCTTAAAATGTGGTTTGTCCAAGTGTGAAATTACTAATATCTACATTAAAGGACTGTTGAGTAGTGCATCTCCATAAAAATACCTTAGGATAAAGCTTCTTGATGGGGAAAACTGCACTAACAAGCTTCTGTCACTTAATGGAGAGTGTCAGGGGACTCGTGTAATATTTTTGTTGATGATAATGCATCAGACCATCCTTACAGCCAGTCATTGCTGTTGACAATAAGATCATGCGTTTTTGCTCAGTAGTATCCAGATAGATTCAGAAGTGAATCTGTTGGCTTTTGGAGAACGATTACCAGTCTTAGCTGTCTTTACTGTTTGAAACTGAGTTGTCATCAGTACGTTGAACAGTTGTGATTGAAAAATAGGTGATCTCACTTCTAAATCTGAACTAAAAGCTGATTGAGTTCTGTGGTTGGTATTTTGAGACTTCACTGAAGCTGCCTCTGGCTCAAATCAGGAAAAATGGGGGCACAGGAGTGCTTCAAGCTGAAGGGTGACCAGATGTCCTGATTTTATAGAGACAGTCCCAATATTTGGGGCTTTGTCTTGTATAGGTGCCTATTGCCCCTTGTGACACACTACACCCTACGTACACTCTTAAGGTGTGAATTTTATCTTTTGTGTCAACCCTCATAGTGTAATTGTGCATTGTTTAATGCAAAGTATGTCATATAAGGTGTTTTTTGAATGCTCATGACATAAAGAATGTTACTGTTATAGTAGTATTGCAATGTTAAGTATGTTTGAGGCCCTAGTATGTAATATTCCCAAACGTGTGTCACATTGTGTGAGGCAAATCCAGGTAAACACTAAAGGCAGGAAAGTAGATCACACCTCGCTAAGGCATGCATAAAAAAATCCACCTCTTCAAAGAACTATGGACTAACGTAAGCATCTGTTAAGGTGATGATCCTTGACTCTGGATGTAGAGAAGACCAGGCAGGAGTACTTGAGGTCACCCGACCTTGAAGAGGGGGGGCGGGAACTGGCAGCCCCAGTGGGGAGCACGGAGACGTGAAATAGGGGGGACATTTTCCTCCCAGGAGCTGTCTTGCAATCGATGTACAAGACAATACCAAGACTGTCCTTGGGGAGGGAGCCTGGCTGGAGGTCGACCAACCAGCCTGTGGTGAGAACCATCTAAAGATGGTGAAGCTACTGAAATGTTCAGTTCAGAATGCAGTCTGCTTTTATTTCTTCCTGATCAAATCTGAATGATATTAGTCTCTTATCACTTAAAATCTTTCTGTATGTAATAAATTTACTTGTTTTTATCTAAAGCAGTGCATGTGGTTTGAGTGTCTGTAGAGACTTGATATAAAGTAACAGAGCTGGTGCCATCAATTTCTTTGACAAATTGACAGAGGTGCTTGTAGAGTTCAGTGGGCAGCACTTAACTGTAAGATGGCAGTTAGTAGGGTTGCATCTGGGGCTGTTTGCTGGATTATTGTGTAATCTCATTTGTATAATCCCATGCGTGGCTGTCCAGATGCACTCATTCACTAAGTCAGGGACTGTGGGCTTGCAGGAGGCTGTGCAGGGCCTGACCTGGGAGTGGGGTGTTCACACAGTGGGGATGAGTGCAAGACGTGCCTATGAGTGAAGGAGTGGGGTGACACAGCTATATACCAGTCCAGATTCCAAAGAGGAATGTAACAGTCACTCCTCCTCTGATTTTTCACACTTGATATCTGGTCACCCTGTCAAGTTGTAAATTGGGGGAACCAAACCTTGGGCCCATCTGGAGGATAGAGGTAAGCAGCAGAATGAACAGCAAAGGAGGGTCTTGATATTGTAGGTTAGAGAAGCAGTGCTGACCAGCTTCAGCTGGACAGAAAAGAAGCATTTGGTTGCACTTTCTATTTGATGGGCACAAGGTTGTTCTTCTGTACCACGCTTTGATTGCTCCCTTCTTGTCTCCATTTTCACCAGCTCACAGAGCAGAGGAGGGAATGATCAGCTGAACCAGCAGCAGAAAAAAGGGAGCTGCTGGCCCTTTGCCCATGAGCAGCAGCTGCTGCTCTCCATAATCTTTTCATGATAAAGACTTATATGCAGTAGAGGAGCTGGAGTTGTCTGTGAGGTAGTTGAGATGTATTTTGGGGAGTACACAGATGAAAAATTTCAACAGAAAAAATGTTTCAGGATGTGTTCAGAGACTTAAGGAAAATGAGGGTAGAGAGAAACGCTGTTTAGGCAGTGTGGATGGTATGGGGCAGAAGGGGCGTCTGATTTCATTTATTGTTTTTGTACTCAATTTTTTTTGCAAAATAACTCAATGCTTAAGCAAGAAAAGAATGCACCTTTGTCTCCCACCTGTGCTATACAACTTAGACGATGCTTAAACAGACTCCAATAGGGAGGTTACAGAATTCTTAAATGCCTTGATTAAATTCAAACTTCGCTATAATACAGGCCAAGTTAACTTTGTTCTTTCTTGAAAATGGGATCATAAAAGTCTACTGTGAAGAAGACTGAAAGATATATAAAATGTAATGAGTGCAAACGTGTTAGAGAATTCTTAAACTATAAATTTTAAAAGGGTGAATGACAGGTCTCATTGACCTTAGAGGTAATTAACTTTGGGTATGTATAACTACAGTTAGACATCGACTTTTGGGGCTAAGGTACTGTTTAATCACGGTGTAGACGTTGAGGTTCAGGCTGGAGCCTGGGTTCTGGGACCTTGTAAGGCAGAAAGGTCTCAAAGCCCAGGCTGTAACCTGAGCCCAAACGTCCACACCGATTAAATAGTCCTTTAGCCTGATCCCTGCAAGCCTGTGGTGAGCTGTACAGATCAGCCATGGGTTTTTAATTGAAGTGTAGCCATACCCTAAGTAGATATGTACTGTGAATTGCAAAGTTGTTGATTTGGTACATAATTGAATGTGTGACTTAAAAATATTTAGTACTGATGCTGCTTTTGTAGGCTAAGGAGCAAAGTTTCCGTTGAGAGCTAGACTATTGCATAGGGATTTACCAGATTTCCTTACAATCCACTTAAAAAAGGAATAGACTTTTTTGTCTCTTTAGATATTAATGACATACTCTAATGAGTCTAACATCCTCACTTCTTCGAGTTTGAACATCAGTGCCAAGCATGTTCAATAAAATACGCTCTATGCAGCCACCTGGTGGTTATTAGTTAACTAATAGATAATTACATGCACGAATAAGGTACTGAAATGATAGCATGTTTCTGATACAAAAAACGGGAGACTTAGAATGTGTATTTGTATGATCAAGGTAGGCCTTCATCCATTCTTCAAGAAGATAAATAGAACCGAGTTCCTCAGAAAATGTGTGTCATAGCATGAGACTCAGCTTAGCTATAAGAGAATAATTTTAGTCACGTCGGTTTATCAGGCAGTGGTGAACCAAAAATGCCAAAGTTCAAAAACAATTCCACTTTGAGGAACTATAAACTGTTTTTGCAGCAATTATAGCTGCCAAACCTTTCTGAGGTCCAGGTACAATTGTAAAGATAACAAAAAACATAACTTCACATGTGCTTCAGATACTAACTAAATTCATTTATTTTACTTTAAGCCCTAGCTTTATAGGACTGCACTATCACAAGTAATATTTTTTAAAATTTGGAATGTTAAGTCACTCTCAAAGTCTGAATTTAGCGTCCCATTAATGGCTTAGAATTTCTAGGTCACCCATTTTGATCCAGTCCTTATGAACTGGATATAATGCTTAAACTGCTTAACAATTAGCTGGTGGCTGTAGTAAGTGAATGACCATAATGTGACCTAAGTAGAATCCTTTCTGAAGTAGCACAAGGAGACTAAATGTGGAATGGGAATGGAAGTTGAAATATTTACCACTCTTCTAGCCTTCCTTACATAGGAATTCATACCATGGTCATCACTGCAGTATCTGAGCACCCTCCAGTAGTGCATTAAGTAACATATCACTCATCTGCCACATGTTATTTTTGTATTCTTATCCTCTCCCCCATGGGAGAATCCTGTGCTGTGGAATGTCCTGTTTTGGTAGGTTTAATAAATATATTTGTTGCTGTGCATTCCTACTAAAGAAGGCAAGGTCAAAGAAATGTACATTGTGTTTAGAGCAGAGAGAGGTGAGGTTTAGTTTGTGGGTGACAAGTTGAAGTGATGGGTCTGGGGGTATGTACTACTGTGAAGCTTTCATAACTACTTTCTAGGGGTGGAAAAGTGCTGTCGTAGGTTCTTTCACAGAAACTACATTTCTCTTAGATAAATCCACAATTTTTTATAGTTGGATGTTATACACTGATTATAAAGGTAGAAAAAAATTCATGTTTATCATTCTGGAGAAAAAGTAATGTACTCACCCTGAGGAGCATGCTATTACTTCTTTCAGTGGTAAACTCAGCTGACTTGTGCCGAGCTTGGCTGTACTTTATGTGAAGATGGTCTGAATTATATCTAACCCACAGTAAAACTGTTAATTAATGGACTTTACATCAAAAGAGTTACACAAGATTGGAATGTCACACTTGAGGGATCAGTTAAATAAATAACATTGCAGTGCATTGGCTTATGTACTCAAATGCAGCTATCTGAACACTCCAGATTTACTGGCTTGCCTAGGAGGAGTTAATATCTGAAAACTAGGTATAAGTGAGCTAATTAACCTGTGGCTTGAGTCACTTTGCAGTATGGCTTCCCCTTTCTGACCAAGGAGTAATGGATGGACATACGGAAACATACATAACTATATAATAACGGCATGAAAATACTGTTCAATTTGAAGAAAACAAAACTTTCTGAACTTACAAGGTACTGCCTCCCTTCTGGTGTGAAAACTTTAACAAAACATATCACAATAGCAGGAAAGGAGACGGCTTAAATAACAGACTTGAAGCTTCCCCAGTAGCTCTTACAAGGGACATGATAGTACTCAAAGCATAGGTTTGTGGCTAGGATAATATATAGTTAATATATAATTAAACAGCGTTGCAGAGTCAGAATACCAATTCAAGATGCAGTTGGCTTACAGATAAAACTACCCGTGGTTATAATATGTGCACACTCTTCTCTCCCCCCACCCCGCCCTGCACAAACTTCATTCCATGGCTGTGTGCTGCTGCTGTGGTATAGTGGTTCTTGTCTCCTGCTTGAAAGTTTTTCCCCCTCATCCATTCCTTTTTCAGAGACAGGTTTGTTTCAAGATGGCTCGTCAGTGGAAGCTGGAGATGACTGGCGGGTGCTGGTTGGACTAGCTTTCAGAAGCAGTAGTGTACACTTACTGAATTTGCTTTTTCATGGACTCATCTGAAAACTTACCCATCAGCTTTTTATTAAGTGGTAATGGAGGAATGATTAGCTCTACACTTGAGAGAGTAGGTGAGTAAAGTAATAGATTTTACTAGACTAACTTCTGTTGGTGAGAGAGAAGCTTTCGTGCCACATAGCACTCTATTTCAGGTCTGAGAAGAAAACTTCCAGTGTCACAGCAAAATGGAATGAATAGTTTAATATGAGTAGTTAGCACAAAAAAATAGAGGACCATTCAAGATAGAGTTCTAAGTTAACCTTCCCCATGGAAATACTAATAAACCTTGGACTGAAACAGCTTTTCAGAAAAGAGAGCTGATTTCTCAAATATTTGGGTAGGCAAATGTTTACAGGTGATGTTACTTGACTGGTTTTTTACTTAAGATTTATACGTATCCAGGTAAAGAGCTATAAACAGGAAAGCTGCATAAATGAATCGTGAGTCAATAATTCATATGCACATTCTCAAGATCAATCTGTTCTCCAGCTCCTGAACTGATCTTTTTTTTTTTTTTTTTTGGGTCAAGGCTTGTATTTTCTTTTTAGGTGTCTCAGAAAATATTAGCTTATCTCAATTTAATGGTCAGTCTGAAGAATTTCCATTTGTATCATTGAAATATATTTTAAGTATATGCCTGTTCTTTAATAATTAGAAGTAAAATAAAATCAATCTCTGAATTTGCATTTGTCTTAGTCTAATCTGTTAAGTTTTTCATTTAGTAAGTTGCATAAAACCGTGTTAAATGCATGTAAAAACATCATTAATGGGTACTTCACATTTTAAAAGCAAAAGTGAGGAACTATTTCTGTTCACTGTGCCTGGGTAAGTAGCTCATTAAATATAAAGTGTTGATCTCAACCATAATATAAAAAAAGTATGTACCAATTAAGAAGACCATGTGTAAGCGTCTTTTTTTTTATACATGTCAAAATTAATAATTTGGAATACTAACTTGGAGAAGTATATGAAAATACCCATTTCTGCATCCTAAATACTTACTATTTATTTCAGTTTTGAAGGAATATTACATGCTTGGTTTTTTGAACTGGCAGTGAACTAATCACATGATAAAATGTTAAATCTTCTATGACAATATATAAAGCCAACATGAATTGACTTCTATTTTTTCAAACACTGATACTTAATTTTGTGAGTTATGTACTGTTTGCTTTTAATTATGAGACTTTAATGTACATTTAGGTGGTAATGGAATTTACAAAATGTATTGATATAAATCAAGCCCACAAAACTATCTGCATCTTCTTGGTAAGCAAATCATAGCCAGGTTGGTTGTTAAAACCATTGTGTACTCAACATAGGCCCAGTCTACACTTACTTTTTGGATTCAGTGGCAGTTGACAGGAGATACGCAAGTGAAGTAAATCACTTGCGTATCTCCCGTTGACTTTGCTGCGTCGGCTCTGTGCGTCGTACACACTATGCTGCGCCGAAGGGAACAGTGTATGCCACTTACCGGGGTTGTTTTCCTATGTCGGTTGCTGGATCAACTGAGTGGGTCTACACACACGGCTCAGTTGATCCAGAGCAATGGATGGGACGGTGGCGAATTTGCCATTGTCAGTGTAGACCCAGCCATAGATTGTCTTCATACTTCACACAGTGGAGAGTGAGCCGGTGGAGGGGAGCGGTTCATCATGCCTATGGCATGCAGTTGGAGTCAGTGTTCATGCTTAGAAAAGGGTATTGCTGCCCAGTAGTTGTTCTTGAATAACCAGCAGCAGTGTGAGGCCTGCTGTCAGCTTCAAAGGTGCCCACTCTCAAACATGTTACCAGTGTACATGAATTAGCACTGTGAAAGCAAAACTGATTTTCAATAAATGCATAATACTTCACTGTGGGGTGGGCTGGACTGTAATAAGAACGTTTTAAATAATGAACAGATAAAAATTATCCAAAGATCAGTCCACTTCTTTGCAAATAATTCCAAAGATCAGTCTACCTGACAGTTCCTGTGTAGTTGTGAGTACTTGTACTTAATCTATATTCATGGGTCAGGTCTATATGTACAGCACTGCAGTGGCACAGCTGCACCACTGCAATGCATCTGGTGAAGATGCTCTATGCTGATGGGAGGGAGCCTCCTGTTGGCATAAAAATCAACTCCACATGTGGCAGAGCACTGTCGTCATAACTTAGATCACCCAGGGGAGTAGGGTGTTCACGGCCCCGAGTGACAAACTTTTGCTTACCTAGGCAGTAATGTAGACACAGCCTAAATTTCTGAAGGACTATTTTATTTGTGTAGTCATTTCTGTGTAAGGGAACCTCTACTGTAAAATGCAGTGCAAACTCCAATACAAAACTTGCAAAGCACTTAAAACATTGCAGAAGTCCAGTCACATGGGTTCAGATTGTAGTTAAAGGTTGGAGGTAGTGATGACCATATTAGTTATACGTAAATGTCCATTTGTGTATCCTGAACACGATTTGAAGGAAATAATTTAAATTAATTGGTTGCAGTGGTTGAAGAAAGCAGTTAAGGCTTTTTGTTTTTATTGTTGTGAAACCGTCTGCCTTATTTACATGTGCACTGTTGAGAGGCAATCAACTTCACTAAGTTTCTGCTATTGTTAATTAGTGTTAATTTACATGTTGATACAGTGACAACAACTCAGTATCCTTTTGAGTTGAAAACTAATTTCAGCTCAGTTGTTCACCTCAGTCCTATAATGAGATTAATGGTGCAAGCTATTAATGGAACTAAAGCTTTCTGGAAGCCCTATTTAAGGGATGCCGACTGCAACGATTGGCTTATTAAGGTGAATTATGTATTTCATATGACAATATAGATGGAACATTCGATGTTTCCTGCCATCCAAAAGTTAACGATATTCTGTAATCACTTTTGCTCATGCTAACTTGATTTTAAACTTAATGATATAGGGTAAGTTTTTACTTCTAAAGAAAAGTGAAATACCTGGTCATGTTGGTGACTGACTACATATTAATTTTCAATTAATTCATATTTGTTGAATACAGGTGTCTAAACAGAAGCAGAAAAAACAAATAGACTACCAAACTGTGGTTAGGTGAAACGATCAGCATGGATGAATCCAGGCTGCATCACTTGGGTTTAGTAATATTTGACCTTTAGGTTAGAGTGCAAGTTTAATTTAGTGGTGTGAAATTAGATTATGGCATACATGAACATAAATTTGAGAAAAGAATGAAATATGACCTTCAATGTGCTTGAGTGTGCTTGAGATTTTAAATGGCTTCTTCAGGTACTGTGGAATCTCTGTGCTAAAAACCGGAATCTCGATGCTAAAAACAGGAATTGTCAGTTGAGGGCAAACTTCACATATAAGCATATTTTGGAGTTTTAGCATGGTAAAAATTGGTGTAATCTTAGAGTGCATTGCTAATTTTATTATAGATAGCAAGTGTGAGATGCAGCAAAGGCTGTCTCAGTTGTTCTTTGTCTTACTATATTTGCGTTCATAGGCAGCAGGTCTGGTAACCATCATTTGCCTTTTGTGCCACTACTTGGTGGACTTGTATTAAATGTTAATTTTCAAGTACAGCTAAACTGGCTATGTTGCTTTTATCAGACTGGTAAAGCAGCATTGAAAAAGAGCACTCTCATGCAATAGTTTAACCTAGTGGTTCCCAACCGTTTTGTCTTGACGGCCACAAATGTCACTTTTACAATTCTGAAGGGCCACCAGTCTATCATCTCATAAAAAATGTATTGATGTATACACCATTAAGGACTGCAAATCACTACATATTTAAAGTAAACACTTTGCTACTGTCCTCATTTTTACATTGATTATTTTATGCCTACAAATGACTGACACACTCACAGACAAAGCACTAGTGTAGATGGGTGACTGTCACTACACACTGAAGGACATGGCCTGGCAGCTAAGTCATGGTGGGTGGCCTGCTAAGTGCAGGCCAAACAGGAAGGCACTTATTTTTAGAGTCCTGCCCCTCCTCAAGCATGGTAGGTCCTGGCTGATCCACCAGCGCCTCTCCCCAGCACTGCAGCCAGATGGAAGGAGTTCAGTGAGGAGGCTGCATCCTCGCTGATATCCCGTCCCCCAGGCTGCAGCAAGGAAAATGCACGTGTCCTGTAGCCCTGTGCGCTCCAACTGAATACCTAGGTAGTGGCTCCCTTCTGCAGTCAAGGGGATGGGAGGTCAGTGCTTTCCTCCCTCTGGCTCCAGCAGGGGCCCCAGCATCTAGGGACCCAGGAGGAGCACTTTGCCATCCTCCCTGCCACAGCCAGGGGAAGAGGAGTGCTGATTTCCCGTTCCCTTGGCTGAAGCAAGGAGCCTGCATTGGTCTTGTAGCTCTGCGGCAACATGCTTTGCCTGAGACCTTAGGGAGCAGCTTCCTTCTGCAGCCAGCAGGAGGGGAGCAGTGTACCACTTTGGAAGACCCCACAAACTACATTTGGTCCCTGGGTCAGAGGTTGGAAAGCACTGACTTAGCCTGACCCAAAGTGAATAATGGGTTGAAACTATTTTTAATGGAGATCGGTTGAGTCTAGTGCAGAGGTATCAAAATTGTTTGTCTCAGAAGTTGGTAGAAGAAAATACAAGTATCTGGATCCATAAGAGGGATCCTTTTACAGAGAGCCATCTATATTGTCATTAGAAACTGACCTGAGCACTCGAGTAAAGCACAGTGTGAACAACTCTTTGCACAAGGATACTGAAGGAGCACATACCCTTTATGATATGAAGGAAGACTAGGATGTAGTTCTTTGGTCTAAGCTCCTCGTACCTTTGAATGCTGTACTTTTGCATCTGTCAGTCTCATTGGATTGATATCTTTTATTTGGGGAGATGGCAATCTATCCAGATGAGCAACAGATATTTAGTCTTCTTGCATGATGCTAGCCTTGTTAGTGGAGGTTTGGCTCAGTCTTTAGGATCTCCTTTGATTAAATCTGTGGTGTGATTATACTCCTTCTGAGCCTACTCATGGCTAAAAAGCTAACTTGAGGCCTAGAATTGTGTTGGTCCAAATTGAATCAAAATACTGTCCTGTTCTGATGTCTAAAAGTCATAAAGGATATTGACAAATAGGAGAAGGGTTCAGAAAAGAGCTGCAAGAATATTAGATGTCTGAAAATACTGATTGTGTTGAAAGCTTAGTCTTCCTAGTTCAGTGTTACTCAACTATTTTGAGACCACAGATTGGCTTGCTTCTTTCCTAAACTATGTCAAGGAAACCACAGGGATTAGCACCAGTCCAGGGACTGGTCATTGAGAAACACTGACTGACTTAACATGAGAAAAGGTAGAAGTGAAATCATGTTCTAGAGCAGTGGTTCACAAACTTTTCTGTGCTATGGCATACCTTGATACCTTTTAATTATTTTGAGACACACCACCATATAGTCTCCAAATGAACTCATGGATATTCATGAGCCAACTCAGAACTCTTCAAGTAGTTTTTCAAGAAATTGCGTGGCACACCTGCTCAGGCCTGATGGCACACCAGTGTGCCCTGGCACACTGGTTGGGAGATGATGGTCTAGAGGTATCTTGGGGGGAGGAAGAATTCTGACAGTAAGTGTTGGCTTAATTTAGCAGGTAAGGGCATGGATAGTCCAGTGACTGGAGAGCTATTGAGAATAGAAATAAGCTGCAATTTTTTGACACTGGGTAATGATTGGAACAAGTTACCCAAGGAAGTGATGAAGACATCATTTGGGTTTCTAAATCAAGATAAAGATGACTTTATGAAAGATGGCATGTAGCATTACAGCTTAGCCAAGAGTTATGGCCTTGATGCAGGAATTATTTCAAATTCTATGGCTTGTGTTATGAAGCTGATGAGACAGAATGATAATGGCCCATCTGGCATGAAAATCTGTGCATCAATACAGTTTGTGCTGTCAGCCTGCAATCAGGTGGGGTGTGTCTGTTTGGAAAGCAATCATGTCATGGGGTGCTTCTGGTACGATACTGCAAGCCCCTTATCTTGAATGAAGCTCACATAATCAGATTGTGATAACAGCCTCAATTATGCCCCACCACACAATAAGAGGGGAGACAATGGAAGTGTCTTCTCCTAGAAACACCGCAACCATTGGTTGGCTTCAGTGATTTTGTGGGCAGGTATTGAAGAGAGAGCTTCTTTTTATAGTTCTTGATTTAAATATGGTGCGTTGCCAGTATTGGAAAGGGCTTCAAGGATCAAACACTTGATATTAGCATGTAAAGTCAAATTAGGTCAACCCTGAAAGTTGACTATTAGAGGATAGGGTTGTACAAAATCAGTTGTTGTATTGACCAATGGAAACTAGCTGAAAAATACTTTTTGCCTAGTTTATCTTTTGGTACTTCAGATTGGTTCCATTGCTATTAATAGGCTTGCTTTTTTGTCTGCTTGATTTCTATAAGTTTTTAAGACACACTGTATAGAATCATATGTGTGGTCTTTGTCATTATCATAACATTTCATGCATTAAAGACAGTAGAAGTTAATACATAGTACTGACTTGGTGTGCATCACAAAATGTGTATATGGAATGCCAAGTAATGATTCTACAGAAACATTGCCTCATTCACTGTGCCTGACTTTCACTAGGGACTTAAATTAGTCATGCATGTATGATGCTACATGTTTTTGAATTTTAGTAAAAAGCAAGGCCTTATTTAATTTAGGTAATTGTTTAAATACAAATTAATATTTGAAAAGTAAGGACCAAAAGAAAACCTAAACAGTAATGCATCCAAGTTGAAATTACACTTGTGGGAACGGTTAACTTCTCACAATAGGCTTCAGAGCTACAGCAGGTGAATGAGAGTATATACAATAAACAGCAACTATTTAAAGAAGAATCTGATCTGCAAATACACTAAAAGAAAACATAGACAGATCTAAGGACGTAGTGAAATGTGGCAGCCACTAGCAGTTGCTACTGTAAGTCATGAGGAATTCTAATTTACCTTTTTACAAATGTAGGATCTTTGTGCCAGTACTGGGGAACGTAATAGAAACAGTCTTCCTCCCCCAGTACCAAAACTCAAGACGGCCTCTTGTGTTTGAAAAACAGAAGCCATCTTCTTGACTTGGAAGCATAAAGTTGTCTTGAATTCACTGTGTACTGTGATCTGCTTCACCTTAATGGTTCTTTTTCATGCTATTCATACTGTATCTCCTTGTGCCTTTAACATTGTAAATTATTTGAATGATGGAAACTTCTGCCTGGCACAATTGATTGAAGCAGTTTATGTAATGCTGGAATTTCTACATCAGGCTAAGGGCCAATCGGGGGATAAAAATACAAAACACATTGTTAAGCTGGATGTAAGTTCGCTGATGGAATCCTATGTAAAGGGTTCGTGTGTGCCAGAGCTGGTGGATAGCAATTGTGATTAAAATGATGTGCATGCTGTCTATGGGATATGTAATTCAGTACTACAGAAACTTACTTTCACCCAATAAACTGAAAAATGTTTGTTTGCACCTGTTGACAGGCAGTTTAGTGATCATTTAAAAACAATCAAAAGGCCATTTCTTTTTAGTACTGTCAGTTTTTATTCGTTTCACGGTAGCCCTCAAAAGTCCCCTAATCAGGTTTAGGGCTCTATTCTGTTAGACACTGGAAAAACCCGTAAGAAGACAGAGCTCCTGAATGCAACAGTGTGAAATCTTACTGCGTTAATGAGGCAGAAGATGGTATTAACCAATAATTGCCCCTGTACTGTGCTGGTAACCACTGCTGTAAGACTATGCTTTAAGATACAATTGTTAACAAACTAAAATGCTCTTCATAATCAGTGTCACATGTACAAGAAGCTGGACATAATCTATTTTTTAGCTTTTAAAATGGAATATGTCTCCATTATTACTACAAGGATTGTGTTGTGTGATCTATATGTACAAAACTTGGCATGGACACAAGAATTTGAAAAGGCATTTTAAAAAGGTTCATTAGTTTTTCTTTCATAATTCCTTAGTGTGACGCTTGATTTTTAAATTGAAAATTTTGAACTGTTATTAAATCTTTTTATAATAGACATGAAAACATTGCCCTCTTAATTATGTAGGAATTAATATTTAACCTAAAGGGGATAAAGAATATTGTAGTAATTTAATGGTGCTGTTTTCTTATGGCGCTGCCCTCGTGGTAACTTTTTTGGATAATTTTTTAACAAGACATGGTTTGGGCATAATGTTAAACTTCAGGTAATGAATCTTCATTGTTGGATGCATTAAAAATTGGTTGTTTATAGTTGTAAGAAGGTGGTAAACCCACATTTTGGATATCGCCTTATAGGTTTTGTTAACACATGGATTTTTCAGAAAGTCAGTCCACTTCGCTGTGTGTTGGCAAAGGGGAAAATGAGACTTAATTATTACTGACTTACAATGCGAATAAAGGAAAGATTTGTATGCCCATTTCTCTTTTGGACGCTTCTCCCACCCCCGCCCCGATAGGTGATTATGCTAAAATTCAACATCTTGGGTGCAATATATTTTACTGAATCTTCTGTCACTAGAGTTGCTTGTAACAGAAGATACAAAATTTCATTAACTGATACCTATGTCTTTTAGTTACGGCTTATTTTTTTTCACAAGTGATGACCCTAAAAGTCTGGAGAAGGTGGTACTGCTATAATGAATAAAACAAAGTTGGAGCTGGATCGGGAGAAAAAGTACCAAGTGGACAGCCCCGTGAGCAAAGCTTTAGCAGCCTAATGAGTGATGCTTTAGCTCTTTTGTGATAGTCCCAGACTAGAGACGTTTTCATGAAAGTAAAAAATGAAAACCAACTTCTTCCTCAATTTTCACATATTACACATCAGCAAAGAAGCCAGAGATGTGGAGGTGATGACGCATAACAAAATGGGATGTAGGGGCATAAGGTTGGTGGATTGTGACCTTTAGTTGGAGCCAGCTGTTCTGCTCTTGGAGTGATGCTCTCTGTTTTGAGTGGGATGAAGACCAGCATGGAGAGAAAACACTCAGAATATTGGGGGGTGGGGGGGTATGCTGTTCACTTGCTCACACGTTCTGGAGTGCTCCAGTTGAATAAACAAACTCAAATGTCTAGAAAGCAGTTAATTGTTTTATGCTGAAATTTTTGGTACCTTATTAAAATACTGTTCAGTTCATAATAGCCATCAATACATTGAGGAAACAGTGTTTTCCCAATACTGGACATGTGGCTTTTATGAAATATGACTTCCCTAGTAAAATTCAATCTTAAGTGTGAGCAGAACCAGTATCATGTGGAAACAAATCAACTCGCCCTCCTCCCTAAATTGTAGTAAAAAGCAGGATAAGACTGAGTTTAATAAGGCAAAACTAATGACATAGTTATAACCTATTAAGTCATAGAGATGTTATTGCTGTGACACAGTGCTACATTAAATTCTTAGTACAAAATTCATTAGACGGAAACTTGCAACAGAGTGTAAGCAGAGGAATAAGTTACTCGTACTTCGGTTACTGGTAAAGGGTGCTGCATAGGTCTCTGGTCTCATGATCTTAGTTGGTGTAGAAGAGAAGTGTGTTAGTTCAGATAAAGATAATTTGTAATCCAGTGAGGAGAAAAAATTGGACTGAAGAAAATGAGCAGTTATGGTAAAATAAGCAAAGTCTTGAGGAGGAGAAAAATTGGAAGCAGTATTATGGGAAGATGATGCTTTTATCACTGCTGCTTAGAAGGATGACGAAAACAAGATTGGAAAATTGTTTGATATAATTTGAAGCTCATAAGATAGTTGATACAGAGGCAGAGAAAATCCAGAACCATTGAGCTTTTATTCAGATTTAATGACTAAACAGATTACAATAATTCAATCTTTAACATTAAGCATAAACTGCTTAACAATTTGTTTTAAAGGAGAAGATAAAAAACAGTACATGTGAACCTTGGCTAAAAATCTGTACTGTTAAATATATTCCAAGTTTCTGTTTAGTGTGGTGGAAGAGTTGTTTAGGGTTGATCAGAGAGATGCTGGGATGGAAGTGGGCTGCACAGAACTTGGAAAAATTGTTGCTTTAAATTTAACTTTTTTTTAAAGGAATAGCCTTTGAAAAAAGGGTAGAACTCGTGTGTGCTCTCAACTCTTAATGTCTCATGCAGGTTTTATGTATAAGTTATGCACAGACTGAGTGATTTTGTCTCTTCAGATTGCAGTTAGTTGCCCATTTCAAACCTGGGGTAAATGATAAAGCCTTTTCATGTTAAAATGAATATCGAATAGTAAGAATAAATAACTAGTTACTAACAGACTTGGAAGTTGTCCGAGACCATGAATGAGACTTTGGTTGGATAACTTTGGTTTAACCTTGCACATGTTATGGACTATTAACATGTTTGGAAACATATCGGTAAATATTGTATGACTTCAGCTACAGGACATAATCATTACTATCACATAATCAGTGATAGTTAACCTTTTTAAGGCTGAAGTTCACAAATCTGAATAGCTAAAACTAAGTCCATATTTAGATACCTAAATGGATTTTGTCTCTTTCAGAAGGGCAGAGAAAATCCTTTCCCACTGGAAATGGGTACACATCTGGAAATCAGTTAAAATTTAAAATCTTGAGAGTATAGCTTCATTCTGAAATACTTCAAAAATAGTAATTGCCAACTAAGAATATTCCTTTTGAGGTATGGCTTAGAGGGCTGAATTTACATAGTTTAACTTTCAAAATGCTAAATGTAGTGGGGTATTGACTGGTTTTGCGGGGGTATTACTTAAATATCTGTGTGAGCTATGTCAATTCTGAGTTGCGAGACCAAGAGGGAGAATTGTATAGTTATTTAGAGTTGCTTCTAAAATAACTTTAGTATACAGAAACCATAACAAACTTCTTGGATAAAATAAATTCCCATTTCAGACTGTTTTCACTGAAATGATGTCTGCCATAATCTTATCCAACAGTTTCCTGGAGACTTTGAGAAAAGTCACTTAAATCAAACTTAAATTTCTATGGTGAAAAACAAGCACATGATTTTGGGATGCTTTCTGTACCATTTTCAGAAGTAGTGTACAAACTATTTAAATCTGTAGTTAGTACTTGAGAACTTGCAGGATGAAAGCCCTGCCCTTGGTGTCTGAACCTGCAGAATTGGGCCTCTGGCAGGGGTTTCCCCCGTTGGGTGGTCATGTTGGCACCTCCTGTTTGGGCAGCAAGTCCATGCGTGAAGGCAGGTTTGTTGTGCTGCAGCCAGGTGAGGAAACATTCACATGTGCTGAGCACCAGCTACAGGCATGTTTGCTGGACTATAGCCAAGAAAGACAGGTTCGAGTGCTTCCTGCAAACTGGCCTGCGGCCAGGACTCTCTTTACCCCCACTCTTCAGTCTCAGTAAGGAGCATGCCTTTTGCCAGTATCCAAATCCTAAATCAGTGGGATGGGATTGGTTCCTGACAAAACGTTAACAACTTTCTGTTAATAGCAACATCAGGGTTGCTGTTAGGCACCATCTACTATAACTCAAGGTGAGGTGACCTATGAGCTAGCAACTGGGCAGTTGTTGCGTCTTATTCCTTGTCTCATGCGGGCCGGACGAAGCACAACGATCAATATGATTGTAAGCAGAGTCCTTTATTGCAAAGCGAATACCATCTTATATATCATTTCATACAGCACGTATATTGGTCACTCTGTCTCCATGCAGCCATTGATTGGTTAAACGGCCACATGCATACACAGAGCACGAGCACAGCCTAATTCTCATAGGTTACTTGACATCTTACACGACCACCTACTTTATTATTTTGTTTACCGGCTATTCACAATGTGAGTAGCCAGATAGAGAGACGCCCGTTGTCCTCACCCAGCTCCTACTCCACACCTGGCGGTCTTATCTAAATCTTATGTCCTCGGGGCTTAGTGTTGTAACTCTCCATCCCAGACATCAAGGCAACATAGGGGTGATATATCCCCACAGGCAGTCTCCAAGTACTTGAGTAAAACACTAGCTGCTACACTGATAGTATATGAGAGAACTGTGTTGTGGAGCATGTCTGTTAAACGAGTCAGCCTTGCTGGGGAGCATGAGGCCCTAAGGCGTTCTAGAGAATGACTAGTGGCAGCACTGGTAACAGAAGATGCTTGCAGTGCTGCTTTGTGAGAAGGGAAAGCATTAACTATACTTGTTGAGCTGTCACAAATGCTACTCTCTTGGAAACTTTTCTGTATTTCCAGAAACTAATGCTTGATTTTCCACAGCATTAATTACTGATTGCACAATATTTCAGTGGCTTCAGATCTCATCAGTTTTATGATAGACCTGGGTAGAGAATGTTAGGCAGTGTCAATGGATGATCTCCTGACCCTAAAGAGATATGAAATATCCACTGTTAGCAGCATTGTGGTACTGTAGACAATGACAGAGTAGTGACTCAGTTGCAAACCATTGTAAGTGAATAAAAAGGCAGGTTTTGGGTGGTTCCCCTGCTACTCTGCTGAATGTGCTCAAAAAGTGTTGTGCAGTTTGTCTCCCTGAGGAATTGGTTAGTTTCCAGGGCTCCATCTTGTCAAGGCTCTTGTTTCTAACATAGGTGAGACAGTTAACAATACAAGTTAATTGTGTGGTTTGCAGTGAGTATAGTATGCTGATGGTGCACAACTTTTTACTTAGCTGCAACTGAGCTGGCTAAAGTTGTAATTGGCCCTATGCGGTATCTGTGGGAGACATGAAAGTACATAAGACAGCTAGTTAGCTGAGACTCAGTCCCTATAAAATTATTTTGCTTTGATAGTTTGGATGTGGAAAGCAATTTGAATAAATGGGAAGATCTCTAGTTACGTTCTCAGTCCCTGAGATACGGGATCTTTGAATCTCCTTAGTCATCAATAGAGGACATAATATAGCTAATTTTTGCCATGTTGGCAAATAACTATCCAATTTTGGTTTTGGGCAGCTCGTGTAAATCACAGTGACTTGATTCTTTAGAATGGTTAGTGCTCAAACTCCAAAGCCATTACCTACTACTAACTCCTAAGTTCTTTAGTAGCATATAGTGACAGTTACCTGACAGAGAGATTACCTTTTAATTGAACCAGGTAAGAGAATAAAACAAAACTTGAAAGAATTGTAACAGTGACAATTCTAGGTGTCTCCTAGATGGAGTCTTCTGGCAAAATTGAGAGAGAGAATTTACGCTGGCAATGACTTCCTCCACACAAATCTTAAGTCATCAATTTTTCAAGTTGTAAACCTAAGTCAAGTGGGACTTAAGTATAACTGTTCTTGTGCTGGACACCAGTTTCCCAGAATAAGTTAAATGAAAAGTGTTTGAACTTGATGCTATACCATATGTTGACAGTAATAACTTAAAACCCTTGAACTTGTGATCTTCATGGGTGGGGAAGAAGTAATGCCCAGTAAGGTATTATAAATGTCTGCCTTGGTAGCTCTGAACCTATTCATAAATATCAATTTATTTCTATTACATCAGTTAAAGAGGGTTTTAGGCACTGTTTTCACATGAATGTACAAGAGCTTAATTTTCTTTGTTTCATATTAGTAGATAACTTGCTTTTTCTTGTTCTTGTTTGATTTTTTTTTTTTAATAGAATGTTCAAATAAAAACTTTGGCAGACGATGTGGTAAGGCCGTCATGGCAGCTTGGTTTATTTTTTATCTACAGTGCATGCTATTTTACTAAAAAGGTTGTGGACAATGAAAACTGTATTCAAAGGGTTTTAAATACTTCACTAGCTGGGTTTTACAGATATTTTGTAGTAATGGGTATGGTGGTAAACGTGTAATCTGTCACAGGTAATTCTTAAATCCAATATTTTAAGTGCTTGTCATTGTCCACAAATGCTTCACTTGGTCAAAAGTACATTAATAAAAAAGGGTGTGCAGCTCATATAGGGTTACCTGTTCAAAGTTTTGGTGAAGACTCAAACCAAATTTCAGTCTTGAATAGCTTTTACGTGTTATTTTTAGGCAATTTACCTTGAATGTGTTGATTGCTTAACTTAACAGTATGTGAAAGAGTTGAACTTAATTGATGAAAAAATTCTATCAGGTACCCCTAAAACCTTAAATAAGCTGCTATTCAGCCTGTTGCAAATGGGCAGTTTTACTAAATTCATCTTCATAAGGCTGTTTGGTTCCATAAAATGTACATCAATAATGAGATGGGTTAAATGGTTTGTTAGCCAAGATGCTAAAGCAGATGTAACAAGTATTTCACTCTTCAGATGGTGACAGTTAATATTATCAGGATCGATTTGAGCATTAAGTAATATGGTAACAAATAGCCTTAGATTAAAGGAGCATTAGATCACTTTACCTGGTGGAATGATTTTCTCCTCTTGTAATAATAAATTAACTTACTATGCATGCGCTTTCAAAATGGGGAGAAAAAGGAATAAAACACGTTGATTTTTAATTAAAGATCTTGATTGTGTATCACATGGGATGCTTTTACTAATGTTTGTCAGATGTATTAAATTATGAATGGCTGTTTCTGTGCAGTAAAATCATTAACTGTTTTTTGATGTGCTAATTTCAAGAGACTGTACTCAACACCTAATAAAAAAGTTCGGGACAAAACACCTAAGATCCTTTGTATTCCTTTGGAAAACTTTTTTCTTAGGTGGAAATGTGTGCTCTTGAAGAAGACATGATTATCCCCCAAAATTTTGCTGTTTCAGCTATCCTCAAAAGACTTACCACCACTCTTCAGGTAAAAGAGGATTGGGAAGTTGTCTTGGCATTTATCACTGTAAATGGCCTAAAAACTCACATCAACAGATGTGTAACATGCACTTCTTCCCATTTCTGCTATCTTGAAAGATTTTTCAGACCTTAATGTGTAGGTGAATCTGAGAATGGGAATTAAATGTGGTGATACAGGCTGTAGGCCAGTGCCACTACTGTGGATTAAATTTAATTCTGAACAGGAAAAAATATTCTACGATAATGAGGGGTTTTAAGAATTTATAAATAGTACAGTCTCTGAATTTTGGCCCTGCTGCTTAAAATAACACTTGGTATGTTTACTGCACCATTAGCATGCAATTTAATCAACAAATATTTATGCTTTTTTCATATTGTGCCAATGTGTATAAATTTTTAAAGTTACCTTTTTTCATTTTCAGCGTGATAGAATAACAAGTTTTAGAAAATCAACTATAAAAAAAGAGAAACTTCTCATTCAGCACCCTATTGATTCTCAAGCTTCTATGAGTGAACTTCCACTTGCTCAACCATTGTTTGATGAACGTATGAATTTATCAGAAAAAGAAGTTATGGATCTCTTTGAAAAAATGATGGTAAGCAATTTGCAAAATTTAATTTTTCATGCATTTAAGTTTGGGAATGTGAGATGTCAAGAAATAGTTCTTTCACCGTCCTTTGAAAATTGAAACTTTTGGCTGCAGAGTTAAGTAATATAGTAGAACCTCACAGTTAAGGACTCTAGAGTTATGAACTGACGCCTCATTTGGAATTGAAAGTATTCAGGCAGCAGAAACAACCAAAAAAAAAAAACACCCAACAAAAAAAGCAAATACTGCACAGTACAGTACTCTGTTAAACAAAAACTACTAAAAAATCTTTTTTTTTTAAATTGCAAGGTAAGGAAATGGATTCTGTGCTTGTTTTGTTAAAATTAAGATGGTTAAAAGCCGTGTTTTTTTCCTCTGCATAGTAAAGTATCAAGTTTGTATTAAGACCATGTTCAGTGGTAAACTTTTGAAAGAACAACCATAACATGTTCTTCATAATTATGAACACTTCAGAGTTACAAACAACCTCCATTCTGAGGTTCCGATAACTCTGAGGTTCTACTATATTGTAAAACACGAAGACACACCTAGTGCTCTTCATACAAACATATACTTAATGTTACGGGCTACATAATCTGTCACTTGATTGAATAATCAGTAAAGCTTGCCTGAATGCATGGCATGTTGAAATGTTGCCTAAATGAGGTGTTCAGAGAAACACAGATGACAAAAGTAGAACATATTTGAGCTAGCCATGCTTGACCAATAACTGTTTTAAACAAAATTGAAATAACAAAGTTACAGCATTACTAGTAGACTGTTATTGCTTATGTGTATGTTGTGAAAGAGTTTTGTGATCTCTGAAAAAGACTGAAGGCCTAAGTAATACAAAAATGCTTTATATAGAAATAACACTAAATTTTCCTCGGGTCTTAATAAGTAGCAAAGGATCTTAATAGTTAATCAACTGCTACTTTGATACCTAATGGGTGTCAGGAGAAACTGGCATGAGTTCAGGTTTTCCAGATCAACCTAATGAACCTCAGCGAATATAAAAGTTTAAAAAAAAAAATTGCATGAAAAAAAATCCAGATTTAATGTTTTAAATGACTACCACTTTGTTCTAAAGAGGTATTGAGAAGAAAAGGTTCTTTGTGATGACTCATTTTGTTGAGCAGATTGAATTAACAGACTTAAACTAGTTGTATTTTAAAAACTCTCAGTTCAAGCTTTTGAAAGAATAAAAATATAAGAGTTGGCCACTAGTGCAAGTAACAGATAAGACAGAAGAAACCATTCAGGGAGCTAAGTAACTGAATTAAAATACTTTGGTTTCATAAAACTTAGTTAAGAACACTCACCTTTGCCTGTTGATAAATGGTTCATTGATTAGAAGTATAAGCCAAACCGGAGTCACCTACCCTTAAACGAAACACTTCTTCTGCCCAGCCATAAACTTCTTTTAGTAATCTAAGATACACTAAGAAAGGATTCACTTGGGATTTGAGAAATAATAAGCTTTTATTTTGACTTCCTTTATAGAGAAGAGTTCCCCTACCACAGTCAAGCCAACCCTCAATAATCTTTCTGTTAAAAGCGCTTTGCAGAGAAGCTTACAGAAGAAATTGTTCACTTGAATCTATCTTTTTTCGTCAATAAAATAGTCATTAATTATGTTGTTTTTTCCTTACTTATAATTGATGTCCCCTAAAGCATGACCAAGAATGGTGTCTGACTAAAATAGTGAGAGTCAAATTCCTGAATTGGCACTGAGACAGTTACAAATTTGGCCTACGACTTATTACTCCGGAATAAAATCAACACCTTTAAAAATTCCTCTCTCAAGTTGGGGGTAATTACCCTTTTGACTTCCTCTTTGGTCTGGAGGAAAGCCGTCTCATACCTCTAAGTGTCAGCTCTTTGGGCATCCCTCTGCTTTTAGACCAGGGGTAGAGGCTTGCAGTCCCATTACACTTCAGTATGTAATTCACAACATTTCTGAGACTCCAGTCCCTTGCCTTTCCTTTCTGTTCAAGAACTATGAATTGAGCGTGCCAACTCTTCAGAAGCACAATATGCTTATTTAAAGACACAGAGAGAAACACATAGGAGCTTACTGCAAGCCCCTCCCTCTTAGGAGTTCGTGATAGGCTCTAAAGTCTTTCAGACATTCAGAGGCTCAATATCTGGCTAACCAGCCTTGTGAGCTTTGCATTAGCCACCCTCTAGTGACTCCAGTTTGCGCAGAGAACCCACCCAGCTATGCAAGACCACACACATACATATAAGGTACACTGCTGAAATCATCTGTAAATGTTCTACGGAGTAATATTGTCTGGACTATCTCATTGTAATGATTGCTAAAATTTTTTATGGTTTTGAAGGGCTGTCTCAAATGTACAGATTAACTTGATAAAGCAGAAACTGTCGTCCCTAAAAGATGCTCATAATATTTGTCTCAACCATTTTTGCCCTGCACGGTGTATTAGTGCCTTTATCAGAAACCTGAAGTGGTTTCACTAGTGGGTTGTTGCTTGTAAAAATGTCTATAAAATGGAAACTCTCCAAAATTTTCTTGTTAGAATACTACTGTCAGTTTGCTAGTTTTTGGTAACCTTTTGAGCAGTTGTTGATTTAGGCTTTAAGGACAACAGTAGTAATATCTTGGATCTCTGTACATGTTCTCGGTACTTCCGTGATTGTGTGGGGATGAACTTGCTGAATCTCAACCATCTGGGGTTCCTATAAAACTTAAAACAGCCTGATTAATGTAGCTGTTACTTAAAATCTGAGCAGCTCCTGTTCGTTGGTGAACATACTGTCTAGCCGGTCACTTGAAAAGTCAGTTAATAAACTCTGCTTCAGGAATTCATAGCATTGACTGACAGATTATAGCAGCTATCCGCAAACTTTGGTTTAATTGTTCCCATGGGTTATGTTAAATATGGGCTAACTCTTCACATAAGGTGATATATAATTGGCATATGTACACTCCCAATGTCAACAGTGCAACTTCAAAATGGAGCCCTAGAAACTAGGCTCGCCTGTTCATAAGCACAATTACAGGTGCATTAATAACCTGCCCAAGGACAAATCATTTCAGGGACCTTTTTTTTTTTTTTTCATAAAAGCCCATAAGTAGCTCGGAGATGGTCAATTTTCTTTCTAAAAGGTGAATAAATGCGAATTCTAATTTCCCTTTTTGAAATGATAGATGAATCCAGAATATAACTGACCCTTGCAAATGTCATAACAGAACGTGCAAGATTTTCTGGTGCAAAAATTAGTTTACAATTTGCCTGGTTTAAAACCTGATGGTTTCTTCATACTTTGCCTGTGGAATTAGTGTCTAGCACCCAAATTTAACTTTCTGTAACATAAAGCTGTAGATAGTGGGTTTCAGATTAACATGGTTGGTGAGAAGCTCGTCATAAATTTAAGAAATAAGCCCAGCTTTTTTTTACAAGGTTCAAAATCAGTTGGGGACAAAGTGAAATTAGATGGCACAGTAATACTGTTACGTGCAGGAATCTTTTGGCTTCCAAGTTAACTCCTGTCTCCTGGATGTGAGTCTACCCCATAATTGTTTAACACCTAGGTAGCAGAAGGTGTGAAAAGTGGTAGAATCTTCACTGCATGACTGCTCCTACTGAACTCTGTGGGAGTTGCCTTATTACTTCCTTCCCATTTTCTCTTTACAGCAGAGTTGGCCCCTTAATTTGGAAGAGAATGGTAAGGCAGTTTGATAACCCATGAGGTATAATCTAAGGAACATAATTGGTTCAGTTTAAAATAATTGTTGATTCATCCAATAACAGGACTGTTAACTCAGCACTTGAAAAAGTTGAAGCCCTCTCTACAAAATTTCTTAATGACGGAAGCATGGTGCAGTAGGTTGCATAAAATTAAAAAGCATTAGTTTATTCCAAAGGACTAAGAAAATGGACTTAACTGGTTTTGCCCGTTACTTGCTGTTCTGTCTAACTGATAGACTAACTTGAAATATTTTCCCTTGCTATTTATATTGCTGGTATCCCCATTTATTATACTTTTAATATTTTCCCTTGCCTTACGTTGCTAAGACTCCATTTTCTGAGCTGTGGTCTGTGCAATTTTTATAAGCTCATCACTGTATTTCATTGATTGGAGGTTGAAACTTTCCATGGTAAATTGTCAATTTCTGTATAGCATCACTTGAAGCCCAGTTAACTTCTGCATTATGTTTTGTTTAACTTGCTTTGTTTTTGCTTAATAAAAATGTCAATAGCTTCTTATTAGGATGCAGGGAAAGGTAACACTAAACCTGCATTGCATCTGTTGAAATTGAGAAAGGAAAAAAATAATTAAGGCAAGCTGTATGAGCTACCTTTGTAGACATTTTCCATGGTCTGTTTTGCTTGTTACTTACTATAAAATGAAAAATTAGCAGTACCAATCCTAACCACCTGAATTTTTAAAATGGCGTTCACAAAATTTAACAGTGGTGCAGACAGCCCCAATACAATGTTGCTTAAATATATGGTCTTCAGCTAGCCTGGAGTGCTTATTGTGACAAGGCCAGACCAGATGGCTATGCAAGGGTGCTGGAAGGCATATACATTAGCCCCAGGCTCAGCAAAGCCTTATTCCCTTGGTGAGCCAGCTGGGGCTGCTTTAAGGTAATTAGGCCACCTGGGGCCTATCAAGGAGATTGCTCCAGCTGTTAAAAGCCTCCAGTTCAGTCAGGCAGTTGTGGAGTGAGGAGGTTGGAGTTTATAGTTTGGAGTTTACAGTTTACTGGTTGGAGTTTGCAGTTCGAAATCCTGCAGCCTCGAGTTGACAGTTCGGAGCTGGCAGCCTGCAATCTGTAGAAGCTTGGAGCTTCCATGGTTGCTGCCACAACACCGGAGGCAGAGGACCCAGCTGGGGAAGCAGGGAACAGACCACAGACTGACGCAAGGGAAGGTAGCAGAACTCAGGGGCAGAGCAGGTCCCATTTCCTCCCCATCCCTCCAGCTCACCTTTCCCCTAGCTGCACCACTGGCGGGGCTGGAAGAGCGCAGGACCCACAAGGGCGGAGTACATCTACCTTCCTCCCCCCCACCCTGTTACATTATATAGAACAAAAGGGAAGAAAATGATAACACAGTGGTGACCATTTAAAATAGCAAAAGTACTCATTTGTGTAATATCATTGACTACTTTTACCTTCAATGTTGAAAGTAAATTACCCACTTCATAAGTAAAACAGCAGTAGCACTGGTTGAGGTACACTTCTGGTAATCTGCTTTACCATATCTAATTATAAATTAGACAGTAATATACTAACTGCTACTACTGAGAACCATATTGTATTTCTAAAAGTAAACTGGTTAAACACAGGATTTTGTGGAGTTTTACTATCCAATGTTCTCATCTCCTGTATGTTAGGTTCAGCCATTTTCAGTTACTAAGGTTAAGACAGTTATATTCAACTCTACTCAGCTTCCAAACTAAGTGTATGAACATACTAAAGCATTTGCTCTTCCCAGTAGCTAAGTAAATTACCTTAGTAGTATACTCACTAGTTATTCTGGGGACAGTATTGGTTCAGTTTGTTGAAGGTTCAGTTAGATTTCATGTAGTTGAAAAAACAGACCTCTGAGGTATTTCAGAAGGTAAATTACCTATACAATGAAGTACGCACAGATCATGTTTTTGTCAACTATTGGTATTGAGACAGCCTTGGGTTCCAATGTGAACTGCGCAGGCAACAAACTAATAGTAAATGATTAGTTAAGTCAAGGTTTGATGCCAAAGTCTAATTTACACACAAGCTGTAATTCAGCCTTTTTGCCATTATTGGTATTAAATCTTGCTATTTATTTTGTGAAAGGTGGAACTTGAATGTAATGGTGGTTCTTTCCTTTTGTCATATAACAGTAAAATTTAGTCTTGCAATTGAAGTATCTGGCTTCTCTAAATAGTTTATAGTGAACTACCCTGTGTACAGTCCCGCTAAATCCCTTGGGAACGTATTCAGCCAGCTGGCGGAACTGCTTCCTTTGCTACTATGGACACACTGCTATTTTCAGATGCTAGCTCCAGTGATGCTGGTACATCTATGCAAACTAGAAATCAGATTTCCTAGCTCAAATGTAGATGTACAATTAAACTCAACTGGACAGAAGAGGGCAAGGACTGAAGAAATTCCAAGCTTCGTCCACATTTAAATCAAAGATGCAAAAGCTAGCTGCAATTTTATATCTTCTTTCTGTATATTATATACTAGAAGAATTGGATGTCTTTGTAATAGAAATGAGATGCACTTAAATAATAAAGCTTTGGGATGGATAACAGGAACTTCTGCTATAAGTGGAGAAAGAACAGAGGAGGAAACTCTTAATTGTTCTCATACTGCCTCTGAGCCATGAGTTGAAGTAGTTATAAAAAAGACAAATATGATCCTACGATATATCAGGTGAAGTATTTCCAGATAGGGAAGTAGTAATGCCACAGTACAAGGCACTAGTAAGACCTTATCTGGAATTTTGTATACAATACATGGGTAGACAACTTGTTAAAAAAAGATGAATTCAAACTGGAACATGTGCAGTAAGGGACTCTCCATTCCTCGATCATCGTAGCTAGTCTATTTTGCAAGAGGAGACTCTAAGCTTGGCTTACTTAGCCTAGTAAAACGAAGGCTGAACCCTGGTCTACACTACAAAATAATCCACAGCCCCGAGTGACAGTTACACTGAGGTAAGCGCCAGTGTAAATAGCGTTCTGTCAGTGGGAGAGGGTCTCCTGCTGACATAGCTAATACCTGTCATGGAAATGGCATTAAGATGATGTGAGAGTACTCTCCTGTCAGCTTATACTGTTTTCACCAGAAGCTCTACAGTGGTGCAGTTTCACCGATGCAGCTGGGCATCTCTAAATTTGTAGTATAGACCTGCCCTGAGAGGTTTTTCTAATGTTATCAGGGGTTAAATACCAGGGACAGAGAAGTTATTTAATGAAAAGAACAGTTCGGGCACGTGAATAAAAACGGGCAATGAATAAACTTAGGCTGGAAATTACCATGTTTCTAACCATGAGAATGAGTTGAGCAATCTTCTGATATGAATACTGGAGGCCAGCAATTTAATTGTTGTTAAAATGGAGCTGGATAAATTTGAGTGATGTTTTATGCCATACGTTGAATATGCAATAGCAGAGGGCTGGACTCAGTGAGCCAAGAAGGTCCCTTCCAGTCGTATATTCTCTGTTAATAAGGAAATTCAACACTTTTCAAATTCTGAAATCTCTAAATATTTAGCTTTTGATGTTGAATGCTGCAAAAATTAGAGAGAGTGCTCTTACAAGAGATATGAGCATATCATGGTAGCATGAAAGACTTCAGTCGCTAAGAACTTAAGTGATGTACTGGCTTCTTGGGCTCCCAAGGGCAAAACTGGGAGTTGAGCAAATTGGGTGCTGGAACGTTGTGGCCTGTGTAAGAAAGAATTCGCAAACCTGGTTAATGTGTCCAATGCCTAAAATTCTCATTAATGCTGAAGACACGCCAAGGGAATAACAACTGATGGGATTATCAGATACTTCAAGTAGATACACAGTAAATCAATCACTTGTGTTAATTTTCAGAGACAAAGATTTTTTTATATATAATGGGGCATCAGTACTCATGAAAATTAATGAAAACAGCAAGCAATATAATCATGACATTTTATGTTTTCTGCCCATTTACAGGAAGACATGAACTTAAATGAAGAACGTAAAGCTCCTTTACGAAATAAGGACTTGGCCACGAAACATGAGATGGTTGTCCAGTATATTTCTGCAACTGCAAAATCTGTAAGTAGTTGACTTTTTCAGGATGGACTGAAAGAATAAGCTTAGGTTCATATGCTTTGTGCTTTTTTTAAAGCTGAAATATTCTGAGTATTGCCTCAGTTTACCCTTCAGTTGCTTAGAGATCTTACTGAGAAGTATACAAAATTTTAATTAATCTGAAACGTGACACTTGGCTGTAAACCAGTAAGACTTTAAAATCTACTGCTTTCTGGTAATTAGTACTGTATACTTGTGCAGTTAATCATATGAACCCAGAGAGAGTAATGATAGCTTGTTAAAACAACTTAAGTTCATCCAGTGCCTAAACCATATGCATTGTTTAATGGCCATATAGTGTACAGTACTCAGATAAAAACATGATATTGTCAAATTTGTTAGTAATTAAATGGAAATTAGACAAACTTTTAATTTGGTAAAATAGTTAAATACTGTAGCTGGATTCGTGGGAGCAATAGATCTTCTGGTGCTCGTGAGAAACTTCCTTTAGTAAAATGAAATAGTACTATTCCTAGGGAAAATCTTATGGAGTTGTCAGGCTTCAGTATTTATGAATTTTCATGCTCTTCACTGTGTTCATAAAAGCCTCTGTTAATGGATCCACAGATGACCAGTATATGTCATAAAGGTCGTCAGTTACTTAAAGTATCCCAAAAGTCCCCAAAAGGACAAAATTTCTTCAGCTAAAATTGGCAAAGGATTATCCATCTCCAGTTTGCCAATGTTCAATTAAGGATAGTCTTAGTGAAAGATGATAACCAGTACTTCGATACCTGGGTGGGAGAGATGCAGTATGGTCTCAAATGGTTGAAATCTCATATTTCTCAATTGCAGGAAAACGTAATACCACTTCATAACACTTACAGGTTATTAAATAGAACCATAATGCTTTGTGTTACAAAAGTTGAATGCTAATAAATAATTTCCTTTGAAAGTAAAAAGAGATGATGTTGTAAAAGTAGTTGAATATTATATGAACCATCTGTAGTAAATTACAGAAGTGTTTCGGCCTGAATTCCACTAGTGTACTTGTTGTATTTTGTACTTCAAGCAAGCTGGTTCTGAATGTCAAAAACCTTAAACCACGCATTGCAGCGCTGCCAGAGCAGAGTAACAGCATGTTTTTTAATTTGCTTTTGATATCCAAGAGCAGAAATATGTTTGAAGTGATAAGTGAAATGTGCCATTAGCATCATTTTCAATAGAACTGGGTGATGCATAGAGGTTTACTTGGGAATTCAGATATATTTTCCCATTTTTGCAGTCAAGTTAATGGTAGTAAAATGCTTTGGGAAACACAAGCTTTATAGTAAGTGTAATTTTTCAAATACCTAAAGGCAGAAATTTTAGTAATTCTGTATAACTGAATTTGAGTGCAAAAACAGGTAATTGCACATGAAAAATCATGTTTGTTATTAAAATGAACGAATAAATACAATTGTTTACTATCCTTATGAGTTTATAAGCATAAAACTGAAAATGAGGTAAAATGACTGGAGCTTCTGAGTTTACTTAATAGATTTTAATCAGAACACTGTTCCTTTATGAAGTTTTGACTTAAAATTGTTTACCAAGACTAGAACTACATATAAATAAAAATGAATTTTTGGAAAAAGCGTACATTATTATCTTTTTCATTGAGTGAGGAAAGTTGACTGCAATGTGTGAATGGAAATATTGAAAGAAAGTCGTATCTGCCTTTGCATTACTAAGCACATAAATATTAAAGTTTACAGCTTGTCCTTCAGAGAATTAAAAAGCCAGAGTTTAAGGCTGTACATGTTTCTAAATATACTACAAGCATCCAATATATTAGTTGTAATAACATTGCACTATTGTGAAAAATAATTTGGTGGTATGTTGTGTGAACTAGCCCTGGGTTTATAGAGGTATTTTTATGAGGATGCTTTAAAGCTTTTTTCTTTATTTGATATTACTAAAAAATCAAATGTAGCATTAATCCAAGCAAGAGGAAAACCAATTACATGTTACCAAAACTTGCTTGTAGGAGAAGTGGAAAAATGTCTCTAATGGGAATACATAAAGAAATAGTCTTTTTCAAAATTGTTTTCTGAAAGTGATATTTTTCTGTAAAGATGTTAAAAGATGTTTTTTCAATAATTATCATAATTTGGGAAATTAATAAAAAAGCATGTCTAAGCTTGCATGCTTAACTGCTTTTGTTGGCATTTTAAGAAACCATAATCTTATCAATACGTACTATAGTGTGGGAATGTGTAGTATAAACTTGGGGGTTGATTTTAAATAAAACGCTAAGTATAATCTTTATTCAAAAGAACTGTCAGAGAATCTCCATTTGAAAACTTTGTTCAGCTTTCAGTATCGATGTTTCATAGATGTCTAAAACCTTTACCTTTTAAAAGATTGTACTTGAGCTCGCATGTAGATTTCTTTTTTTAAATGGGTAATTCAGGTGCATGCCAACAGAGTTCTAAAACTAGAATGGAATTTTTAAATACACCAGAACTGTAGATGTGCATTCATTATTGATCTTGTGGCCCTAACTTGTCTTTTAGCTTAAATTTAATGAAAGATCTATGGTGTAAAATAACTAAATTCATGAGTTGATGATTTTAATGCTGTGGCCAACCTATTGACTGTCCATAATACTCATTTATATTTTATAATTGCATAACCTCTCTGTGGCAACTACAGCAGTTAATTAAAAGGAGAAAAAAATTAATTGGATAACTCAAATGCAGTGTAATTTTACTCTTCAGTATTTTCATCAATCTGCTTTGTTCACATGGTGGTCATATTTCTCCTTTGGACATATTTCTTGCCACCTAGGTTATGTCTAAACTAGAAATGCAAGTCTACCTATAGTAGGTAGACTTAAAGCCACTGCAATGATTCATGTCCACACTACACTACTTGGGTTAGTGGTGCGCATCCTCACCAGGAGCACTTGCACCAATCTAAGAGGGGCAGTGTGGGCTGTACAGACCACAGGTGCTGACCACATGGTCACTGCTATCAAAAGTCTCTCAGCTCTGCTGGCAGCTCTTTGCTAGGAACCCAACTGCCCAACAGGCTGTTGGTGGGCTTCTCTTCTCCCTTTTTCCTGCACTGGGGGAGGAGGGTGGAGAAAGCCACCAGGCCTTCTCCCTTGCTGTTTCTTGCTGGGGGGGGGGGTAGTTATGGAAGTGGCCAGCCCTTCTTCCATCCCCATTTCCTGCTCGGGGGTGGAGGGTAGAGGAAGCTGCCAGGCCTTCTCATGCTGCTCTCTGCACCCAGAGGCAGGAGGCATTGTCAATTTCACAGCTTGGTGATCCCTGATATTGACAAGACTGCCCTGCTCCTGGTGGGGTGGGGGAGGGGAGGTGAGGAGGCCACTTCTCCGCTTCTCACTCCAAGTTGCAGCCCTGAGTGGGGCCTGGATGCCTAGCTTCCAATGGAAGCAGCGGGCAGGTAGGCTCTAGCTGCCTGGCTTCCTTGTCAATTTCATGACTCCTGCCTTAAAACTGATAAGAGACCCAACAGCTGATGTAAGCAATGCAGTGCCACACAGACACTCTGTCACCCTTGCTACGCCCACATAAACCAGTTGCTTCCCGTGGATGTGTAGTTATGTTAGTATAGCAGGGCACCTATATTAGTGGGAGGAAGGCTGTAGCATAGATACTGATGTAATTAGGTCGCAGTATGTTGACATAAAGCAGCTTAACTGTAGCGTAGACCGGCCCTTATTTGACTACTTCTGTGGATATTGTTTTCTTGCTGGAGGTTCTCATGTGTAACATATAGTTCCTGTCCCTTGCATGGCTTCTTTGCTTTGCTGTTCTTTCTTCTGTTCATTGTTAATGTGTGCGGAGGACACTTAGGCTGATGGCTATGAGTTGGCAGATGCTTTGTAAGTGACAAGCCTTCTGTAAGTCCAGTTTATGGGTTACTGTAGACGAATTTGACAAAGATGAGTCAGATCCATGTGACAACCAATTGTATCTGTTCGTAGCCCACAGTTTCGGTTCACATGGTCCATGGCTTGCAGCAAGCAGTCTACATGCTTCTAGCATCAAACTGCCCACTGAAGTGAACAGGCATATTAGGAGTAAACTCTCCTGGATTGCAACTTGCAGTAGGAAACGTTGCAAATTTTTTTTGCCAATGTCTAGCAGTCCGGTTAAGACACCTTAATCCAAAACATAAATAGCCTTTAAACTACACTATTATTTAGCTGTAAAGGTTTCCTAGTTTTGTCTTTATTTCTCTTGATTTTCCTTATTACTATTCGGATCCATCCATTAACAGTTGATGTAAACGATGTTTTTTGCCAGAAAGTTTCTCCTACCCTGTTAGGTCAGACAATATTTCCATAGACTGCTTAAGGTTTTGAAGTTGGTTTTGTACCTTAAGAGCACAAGACTAAGATATGACTATCAGAAGACATGGCTCTTAAGTTTTATAAGTTTAATTAGTTGATTTTTCTTCATATAATTGTCTTGTGGTTTCTGCATGTCGGGGGTAGGAGACTTTGGGTAGCAGTGTCCATGTGATGAGCATATGGTCTGTACACCCTCGTATCCTGATCTGAGGGCATATAAGCCACAGGCCTTAAACTCCACTCAACTACTTCTGGCATGAGACTCAGATCTCTGGTGTCAATTAGTTGCTGTTACCAGTCTTAGGCTTTCTACTTGTCTTACTTTCTTATTTTTGTTTAGTTTTTAACAATTAGTCACTTACTGACTGCACACGGTTGTTTTTTCTGAGTTTGCCCTATATATTCTTTCACAGTGCACCTCCATGTACATCCTTATGGTGTGATTGTTTATCATTCATGTTCACCCTTATGGTGCAATTGTTTGTTGTTTAATGCAAAGCATGTCATATAAGGTGTTTTTGGAATGCTTATGACATACTTAACATTATTGTTATAGCAGTATGTTTGTTGCAATGTCATATGTATTCTTATGAAGCTCTGCTATGCATTATTCCCAAATACGTGTCTCATGGCTTAAGGCAGATAAAAGTAAAAACCTCCAAAAACAGTTAGACAGTTCATGCCTCAGTAAGGCATGCATAAAACAACCCGGCTATTCCAGGAGCAATGGACTAGCCCTAAGCATTGATAGGGGATAATCATTTGACTCAAGTGGAGGAAGCCATGCCAGATGTTGTCTGTCACCTGACCCCTTGGGGTGGCAAAGAAACATGTTAAAAGAAGAGAGATTTTGCCATCTCGAGCTCTCTTCTGCTTCCATCTACAACAAATAACATCAAGGAACTGAAGAACTGCCCACAGGGAAGGGCCTGGCTGAAGGAGTCAGCCAGCCTGTCGTGAGCATTGTGATTTTTGTAGGGTTACTGAAAGGGTTAAGCTTAGTTTAATACTGAAAGGGTTAAGCATAGTGCTGTATTGACGGGAACACGGTTCTCCTTGTCGCAGTGCAGTGGAGATAGCACGCAGAAGAAAAACACAGCAGTTAACGGGAGTTACACAAGTTTTCTTCATAGTTTGCGTAAGTCTTGTAGAGTGCCGCTGAGTCACCGGGGTAAGTGTAGACTAAGCCTAAAGCAGTGTATCCGGTTTGGGTGTATGTAGAGATTTCATTTAGAGTGACAAAGCTGGTACATATGAATTTCTTTGATAAAGTATGACCTTGCAAGGTTCAGTGTGCAGCACTGAACATTGCAAGATGGAACTTCGTAGGGCTGCATCTGGAAGTAATGGGAGACGTATTCCATCAGGATCTGCATCAGATTCAGAAGTGGTCAAGAAACTGAGGGAGGACCAGCTTACGTGGCTCCTCATGGAATGTTGTAGGAGATGCTCCTCTGACTTGGCCCATCAATTGTTGACTGTGGTACTCTGCTCACAAGCAGCCATACAAAACCACCTCAAAAAGCTTCTCTGGTACCTAGTCCATCAGTATGACACGAGGTACATTGTGATGACTCTTGCTGTCCTCAGTATTGCCATCTACAACATGATCTGAATTGGCTCTCCAATGCCTCCCTCCTCCCCTCCAGTATTGAGTAGTTCGGTGTTACAGAAGGAACTACTTGTCTCTGAGGAACCCAGTTCTCCCCTACTGATGGTACAGAAACAAATGAGTTAAACATCCCCCTTTTATATACGGGATGACACCTCATGGGAACTGGAAATCTCGGTTCAGAGATCTGCCTTCTACGGACTCAGATCCCTTCCTCCATGTCTATTCTGAAAGATGGCATACAAGAACCAAGCATGTGCAAATCCCTCCATAGCCTCTTTGATATGAGAACTCTTGGGTCCACCGCCCTTCCCCTGTGCTCAACTTTAATGGCCCTTTTGAAATACCTAGGCTATGTATACGGATGACTACTCTAGGGTGCACACTCACTAGAGGGACTACAAAGAGAAACGGCTTCCCTCAGGATCCTTCTGTATCCCCTCCTTAGGAGTTTGAAATGAGGGCTAACCAAGAGGCAGGCATGCAGATTCCTGTCTGATAGGGTGAGGTGCTGCTCTTTAGAAACTTGGAATACAAGGCAAATGGATATCTCAGAATCTGTCCTTCATGTCAGTCTCAGTGAGCTCAGCACAGTTTGGTAAACGTGCAACCACTTTTTGCCTGTAGTGAAAGGTTCATTCAGGATCAAAGTGGACAACAGAGTGACCATGTATTACGTAAGGACCAGGTAGGAGTAAGATCCTGTCCCTGTGAACACAAACATGAATGCTTAAGAATGGGTGTATAGCCCATCAGATTGACATCACAGCTGCATGCTTATCAGTCTGCAGAATATCAGTCAATACACTTGAACTGACTTTTTTCCAAGGTCCACAAATGGGAGCTGAGGAATCAGATTAAACAGATGACGATTTTCACTTCGGGCTATCCAGAGATAGACCTCTTTGATGACATCTAAATGGTATTTAGTTTACGTTTGAGGGGTTGGAGGTCCTAGATGCAATTCTCTAGGAGATGATTTCATTGTTGCATAGCCAAAAAGCTTGCTGTAAGTCTGTTCCCCGGTACCATTGCGTCTTAAGTCTCTGAAAAAGATCAGATCCAAAGTCAATGATAAAGTCATCCTGGCTGAGGCAGATAGGGTTCCTGGACTTGATTGACCTTGGGTCACCTCTTCGACTGTCACTGACAACAGACTTGCTGATTGAAGACTCAGGGAGAACTGTTCACTACAGTCTACCCTGCCACATCACATGACCTGGCTTCTGGATGGCTCTTACATGTAGAAAAGGACTCTTCATTTGAAGTGCAGAATATACTGCTGAACAATAGAAAACTGTCCAGGAGGAAGACTGAACTGCAAAAATGGAAAAGAATGTCCTTGTGGTGCATGCAGTGTGGTTTGTCTCCTTCAGATTCTCACTTAGCTCACATATTGGACTACCTATTAAATTTAAAAACCTTGGGTTTGTCACTGAGTTCTGTTAAAGTCCAACTTGCAACTACTACAACCTTCAACTTACCTGTTTGAGTTCTTGTTATTTGCACATCCCTAAACCTCTAGGTTCATTAACGACTTCCCTGAACTCTTTACATGTTAGTGTACGTGGGCCTCTGATCTTATTTAATTGGAATAGTTTTCGCCGGAATTATTTTTCAGGGGACTCAGTCACCATTCAGAAACGTGGGGTTGAGGTAAGCTTCTTTTTGTAGCAGAAAGAAATCAACCTTTTCTGTAGGGCTCCCAGTAGCAGTAGTGAAAACTGACCCAAGTCAATATTTTTACCTAGTTTCAGAGCTGTGAGCTGCAATAAGACACTGGAGCCATCAAAAACACTCAAGACACAATGCATTGGGTTATCCTTATTTCTCATTGATTGACTCGTGTAGTAACTTGGCCAGTATAAAGCTGTCTAATGCCTTAGGAACTTCTAAATGAGGCTTTTTGTAGCTACAACCCAATGCCATGCCTCTGCTCCTCTGCCATGGCTACCTTCTTTATTGGTATGGCAGTAAAAATGGGCCATTCACACAAGCTGTACTTTGGGCTCAACACTTAGCAAATGCAATTGTCATCTGCAGTGTGCCATGTTAATGCTCATTTCCCCTTTTTAACTTTATGCAACACACAGTCATCTACCCCTTCAGGCAAAATGTACTGATTACAGTCTCCTCTCTTCTTCCATCAGTTGCTCCTCATGTCCTCTTGTTAATGAACAAAGGAATCTGCTTTATGAAACAAAATGCATAGGGATCCAGTTTTTAAACTATTCTGGCCTTTCTCTAGTAAGAACTTAGTTGCTCGTATGTTGTGTTTTGTGCAGTGCTTAGTACAATAGGGTCCTGACCCATGACTTGAGCTCTTACGCACAACAGTAATACAAATAAGATTGTACTTCTCAAAGGTAATTAACCTCTGCCAAGATGTGCTCCACCATTTTTAACTAGTACTTCCCATACTTACTGTGTGGAGACTAAGGTTTAGTTGCAGAACAGTTATGGCTTGGTTTTTTTTTTTTTAAACTATTAGTGCTCCAGGGTCGCATGGGTCCTGTTTTTTCTGCCTGGCCATAACTGCATGGCAGGTGGTTACTTGACTTGGTCAGTTAAAGCCTACTTTCATAAAAGTCCCTCAGATAATGGTAGAGTGGAAATGGAATAGACTAACTTTTTACATGTTGTTAATCGTATTGTAGCAATCTTAGTACTTGCTATTTTTTTACATTAAATGTTGAACCAGATCTTCCTTTCCATTTCTAGTAATTAATTCTAAATTAGGGCTGTGATGAGCACGAAAGGGATATTTTTTTTTCTAATGTGGATTTCTGTGATGAAAGCCCAGTGACTTTCATTTTCTCTTGAGTTATTAGAAATGTAGACCAGTCATTACAGGACCTATTTTCCTAAGAAAGAGGTAGGTCAGAGTATTTGGACATCGGTCCTTAATTCGTAGTTCATGTTAAATGGAAAACTTGGCTTTTGAATTTTAGTAAAAGCCTCACTGAAATTGGTTGCAGCCAGTTGAAGTTGCCTGAAAAGCTGTATGTGAGTTAGGTCGTTAAGTCTTCTGAGAGGTCACATAAGCTTGTGGGCTTTCTTACCAGCCCATTCATCAAACACTTCAGGTGCAGGATTCTAGCCTTTTCTTCAGCACTTGACCTTAATGCCTTCAAAATAAGACAAGTTGACCATATTGATCATATCCTTTCTTCTTAATTAGGGGCCTTCTGGAGGGATCTATTTACTGTTCACAGGATTATTCTCTGCAGGCCATATTCTGGGAATGTGAAGTGAGCCTTCTTCAACATGAATAGCTTTTACACTTCAGGATTACACTCTTCAGGCCATCTGCCTGAGTTACATGGTATGGGTTCTTTCTCCTCATCCAGGGTCTCCAGGGAATTACCTACTTCAGCAGCACTCTAGCTCAGCTGATCTATTTTGCTGGCTTTTATGAGGATGTTGTAACCTTTCTGATGTTGCTTTGATGCCTTGCCTCACTGATTTGGCTTGAAGACAGCTGATAAATCATAGATGGGTCTGGGCTCCAACTCCCCTTCAGGAACCTGCCTAACGAGTCACCATTAATCATTAAGGGTTCTTTTCCTGGCAAATAAAGAGTAAATCTGCATATCATGATAGTGTTCCTTTGTTCCTAGAAAAGTCGGAAGGTTATTAAAAAAGTTTCTCCACTGAGGACTTAAAAATGGCCATACTGGGCCTGACCAATAATCAGTGTAGCTCAGTATTCTGTCTTCAGACAGGGGCTGGTGCCAGTTAATTCAGAGGGAGCAAAAAGAACAGGGCAGTTACAAAGTGATGCATCCTGTTCCCAACTTCCAGCATTTGAAGGATTAGGGACACCCTGAGCATGGGGTTGCATCCTTGACCATCTTGGCTAACAACCATTGACGGTCCTCTGCTGCATCAATTTATCTAATGATTTTTTGACTACACCCCCCCCCACCCCGTTATACTTTTGACTTCACAACATCTCTTGACACGAGTTCAACAGGTTGACTGTGTTGTGTGAAGAAGTACTTCCTTATGTTGGTTTTTAAACCTGCTGCCTGGTTGTCTTTGTTTATATGAAGGGGTAAAGAACACTGGTTTATTCACTTTCTCCACACCATGTACATTTGTATAGACCTCTATCATACATACCCCTTAGTCATCATCTTTTTTTCTAAACTGAACAGATTTTGTCTTTTTAATCTCTCCTCATATGGAAGATGTTCCATACCCCTAGTAATTTTTCTTGTCGTCTTGAGTTTTTCCACTTCCTGTATACCTCTCTTGAGATGAGCTGACCAGCACTGCGCTCCGTATTCCATGTGTGGGTATATCATTGATTGATATAGTGGCATGGTGATAGGTTATTTTCTATCCCTTTCCTAATGGTTCTTAACATTGTTTTAGTTGTTTTATTGCTGCTGCATATTAAGTGGATGGTTTTTGGAGAACTATCCACATTGATGCCTGAATTTTTCTTGAGTGGTAACAGGTATTTAGCTCTCCGTCACTTTTATGTAAGGTTGGGATTATAGTTTGCAATGCACGTTACTTCGGCTTTATCAACATTGAAATTCATTTGCCAGTTTGTTGCCTGGTCACTCATTTTTGTCAGATCCCTTTGTAATTCTTCACAGTCAGCTTTGGAATTAACTGTATTGAGTAATTTTGTTTTGTCAGCAAACCTTGCCATCTCACTGTTTACCCCCCTCTTCATGATCACCTATGATAAGTTGAACAGCACTAGAGCTAGTACAGAGTCATGGGGGACCCCACTCTTTACATTTCCACTGTGAAAACTGACCATTTATTCGTACGTTTTACTTAGTATCTTTTAATCAATTAGTGATCCATGAGGGAACCTTCCCTTTGGTTTCATGACTTAGCTTTAGAGCCTTTGAGGAGGGACCTTGTTGAAAGCTTTCTTATCAAAGGCCCGGTACACTATATCCACTGGATAACACTTATCCCCATGTTTGTTTGACACCTTCAATGAGCTCTAATACACTAGTGAGGCATGATTTCTCTTCACAAAAGCAGTATTGACACGTTTCCATTTGTGTGTCTGATAATCCTGTTGTGCACAGGAGTTTCAACCAATTTGTCTAGTTCTAGAAGTTTGGCTAATGGGCCTCTAATTGCCAGGATGAATGCACAGCAGTGAGAAGACTGCCAGATTTGAGCAATCAGGAGGATTACGTTCAAGGGATGACCAATGTTTCCTGTTGCTCTCTTTTTAAGATGAAAAGATAGCACCTTGCTTAGCTTCCAAGAAGATTAAATCTAGAGGAGTTGAGTAAACTACTGAAGTTTTAATTGAATTTGTTGTCTGGACTCTTAACACTGATGCGGTATAGGTAACATCAGGGGGATCTCAGACAAAAAACGGTAGTGACCTGTAAGGGGCAAAGCTAAATAAGAATGGTTGACTTCACACCTTTTGCCTGCTTGAGTCTCAGTCAACGGGTATGGTGAAAGGGTCTTTCTCCAGGGAGTTGGATTGCTTATTAGGCTGTAGCAGGAGATGAGGGACAGTGGGATTTGTTAATAGGGTATACCCATCTGGGGTTCATGAACAAGGAAGAAATACATAGTTTTCCTCTGAATGAAGTGTTAGGTAAAAATCCAATTACCTGTTAATCTATGTGCAAATTTACTGTTAAATGCTGTGGTGGCACAGTGAAAAAGGATGGCTTCTAAAATAAAAATCTGGATTATGTGGTTTTGTCATTGTTGAAAAACATACATACTGAATATTCAAACAAAAATGTGATGAGGACCTCATGAAATAGTAATAAGTGGCTTTCAGTCAGAAGCCACAGAAGTCTGCTTCTGAAAACTGAACTAAAAATATAGTAGAACTTCTGTTCAAGTAAAAACAATGCTTGCTACATTAATAGAGGTAAACTATAAGTTAATATCCTATTAAAGGAGTATTATCTTGGTAGTTGAGTTTTCCTCTGTGTGTTAAAATGTCTGGTGCCCAATACCTTAATACTTTTAAAAATCTTTTAATACTTGATGTGCAAATATCCAACTGGACTTCTCTTCAGCTGTTAATTAAAGCTATAAAATACTACTGATCAGATATTTGAACATAAGTAACAATGTCAACTATTTTTCCACAAAAAAATTAAATAAGCTGGTTGTGGTCTGTTAATTCTTAAACTTTTGGATAAATGAAGTATTAAAAGAATGTAATTATTATTTACTAATAATTAAACATTTGACCAATTATGTGTAATGCTACAGCCTACTAATAACTTTGCTATGTTTTGTTTTTTTTACACTATAACCATTCTTCGCTGACCACTGCATGCAGATAACTGGAAGTAAAGTTGCGGTGAGTACAAACGTGGGGGTGGCTTTTCCTAAGTACATGTTTACATTGTAGAATTTAGGCTTAAAATTGACAGATCTTGTTTTACCATAGTATCAGCTTAACAGTTTTGGGGGGGAAAAGTTTGTAGGAAATTATTTATTCTAAGATCCCAAGAATTTGATACAAAATCTATTGAACTCATTGAGAGTTATGCAATTGACAACCAAAATTCAATCCGAACTTCGTAGGCAGTTTATGCTTTTTACTGCAAAATTTTACTGCAAAATACTTGATTCATAGTGACGAAATTTGGTTTGTCTTGAGCTTATTGCATTCTGTGTAGACCTTGATATTTAGCTGTGGATCATGGTCTGGTACAAAAAAACCTGCTGTTGGATATCATTTGAAGCGATGAGCAGCTTGGGATATAGAATCTAGAACCTTATGTAATCATGCAAACTTGATGTGAGGTCTACCGAGAACCATGGTTTTAGTGTTTCATTGGGAGTGTCTTCTCTTGACTCTTGTTGAAAAAAAGATGTTCTAATTATCATTCATTAGACCTCATTGCTTCTGCTAGTGAAGTCCTTATATAATTGGCCGTCTGTTGTAGCTGTATTTTTGCTGTCGTAGTAGGCAGGGCAAAACTTACACTGAGTTTTAGGCTTCTCAGCCGAAGTCACTTACCATTAAATGTGGTATTTGCTCAAGCATTAGTGAGCTCAAAACTACTATGGAGTAGAAGAAAACAAATATAATATTTAGCTCAAATTCAAGTGTAAAATTGAGAAGTGGTGACATCATATGGCTATTAATGAAGGTTTTTGTGGAAAAAGTAAGATCTGAAATACAACCAGCCAGCCAGGGAATTGACCCTAGATCATGAACAGTTAACACCTCTGCACAGTCGACTAAACCAATATATTATTTTGTTTGTGGGAATGGACTCAGACGTGAGAATAGTTTTACCAAAGTGTTCTTAACTTTTTTTCAGTATGGTTATTAAAAATGTACGTTTTAAATGACAGCCTGGAGGCAGGATTACTAATGAAGGAACTGTGGTATAACCGTCTTTCCAAGAAAACATTAAACCAAACACTCATCTGCAAAGTTATTTTGAAATCTGCTGCAGTGTTTTTTTCTGTTTGGATTACTTCAGTGATTCTTTTGCTGTGTATTCTGCCAACCATAAATTTGAACTTTTTTAAAAGGTCTAATTGATGTCAGCATTTCACATGTTCAAAGCACATTTGAGATATGCAGTGGTATAATAGACACTTCTGCTAGTTTGGTCTCATTCAGCTCCTTGGCTCATAAATAATGTTACTTCAAATGATACTTTGGATGTGGAGGTTACAGTGGATAAGAAGCTGGATATGAGTCAGCAGTGTGTCCTGGTTGCCAAGAAGGCTAATAGCATATAGGGCTGCATTAGTAAGAATATTGCCAGCAGATCAAGGGAAGTGATTATTCCTTACTATTTGGCATTGGTGTGGCCGCATTTAGAGTATTGTGTCCAGTTTTGGGCCCCCCACTACAAAAAGGATGCGGACAAGTTGGAGAGAGTCCAGCAGAGGGCAATAAAAATGAATAGGGGTCTGGAGCACAAGACTTATGAGGAGAGGCTGAGGGAACTATGCTTGTTCAGTCTGCATAAGAGAAGAATGAGGGGGGGATCTGATAGCAGTGTTCAACTACCTGAGAGGGGGTTCCAGGGAGGATGGAGCTAGGCTGTTTTCAGTGGTGGCAGATGACAGAACAAGGAGCAGTGGTCTCAAGTTGCAGTGGGGGAGGTCTAGGTTGGATATTAGGAACATGTTTTTCATTAGGAGGGTGGTGAAGCATTGGAATGGGTTACCTAGGGAGGTGGTGGCATCTCCATCTTCAGTGGTTTTTAAGCTGCAGCTTGACAGAGCGCTTGCTGGGATGATTTAGCTGAGGTTAGTCCTGCTTTGAGCAGGGGGTTGGGCTAGATGACCACATGAGATCCCTTCCAAGTCTAATCTTCTATGATTCTATGTGGGATCAGAGTAGTGAGCAGTCTGTGTTATAAGGTGTTCCTATTCTGAGGAAAATGAGTGCAACGGCTACTACTACTTCATTTTTCTGTTGGTACTGTAGAACCTGAGAGAGGGAACGACACAAACCAATTCTTTTCCAGGTGTTAATCAATCTGACGGCAGTCCTGAGAGAAGATAAGTAAGTGCAACTGGTAGCATTCCTAATAAAATGAGGAAAATTCTGAGGATTCTGAAGTAGCTTTGAAGGTTGTATAATGAATAACAGCTCAAGCCTTGACAGAGGATTAGAATTACTACTACACTAAAAGAAAACAAAAAACCTCTGCACAATTCTCTTGATTGTATCTTGAAGGTTCTTCAAGTCATCGATGCACGTTCCCACTCATGGGGTGCATCAGGAATACAGCTGTGGTGATTCAATATTTTGTAGCAGTGCCCATTGGAGTTATCTGATGTCTCCTGCTGATGATCACATCACTGAACTTTTTGAGGATGGGACTATAAAAAAGAGATTCCATGCCCCAGCTGCCTCAGTTACTTCAAACTATATGCAGTAGACAAACCAAGAACCTTCTTCGGATGATATAACCTCTTTGAAGACTTGGTCTCTTAGGTTTCCTAGTTGGTGGTAGTTACTTATAACAAACAAGAGTAGTAAATAAGTTCCTTTATAATAACTAGCTTTTATTAATTCCTATGTTTTGGATTATGCTTATGGATTACTTGAGGACTTGAAATGTACAGGCTTTAAGGTCTGCCTCTTGTTCTGCTGAAGTCTATTCTTTGCTTCAGATACCTTTATAAGGTGACTGACTTGCCTGAGGAAATGATAATCCTTCATGGGTGTGCTATCTGCAGTACTTTCATCTCAAGAGCTTGAAAGGTGCGTCAGAATTAGCCCTGTATGTAACTACTTAAGGAGTTGCTAGTGGCCAAGTACTCTGGTTATCATAATTTGCCAGTTGTCTGAATACTGATGAACCTGTACCAGATTGTAACTCCTTAAACAATAAAAACCAGCCCAAAATTCCTTTGAGATCATCTGCTCTTGCAGTGAAAAGAAAATATTTGGTACTGAAGGATCCTAAACTGTTTGGTCCTGCCGCCTGGCAAAAGGGAATCACAAAGGTTGGTTTCTGGTACCATCCAATAATATAGTTCCAAAGTTCACTTACAACTTTGCTGTTTAGCCTTATTGTCTGTGAAAGAACATTTTAACAATCTTACTGGCTGGCTTCATACTGATGATAGGACTATATTTACTCATGATGAAGTGAAGAGATTTATGAAGGGTCTAATGAGCATCTTTCCAGAAGCCAAATATCCAACTCCATCATGGGAGGTTAAGCTAGTCATTACTTCCTTTGAGCCTCTAAATGAAAGTTGATTGTATCATCTATCAAACCACATAGCATTCATTATAGTCACAATGTATGCCAGAAGAGTAAGTGAACTGCAAGTCCTGATCAGTGATCCATCCTTCAGTTTTCCAAAAGGACAAAGTGGTTTTCTCTTCCTTGTAATAACTGAATTTCATATCAACCAAAGAGTTAAACTGCCAATATTCTTCTCCATACCACTTGCTTAAGCAGATGAAGCAAAAAATAGGACTTGAGGTTTTTATCTAAATAGAACCAAAGTTTAGATAGTTAGAATGCTTTTTTTAATGCACAAAATAAAGGGTAGGTAATTGCTCAATAAATACTATCAAAGTGGGCTAGGTTATATGTTAAACTACACATTGGTCTTTGTCCTTCTCCTATTGTAGAGTAACTCATGTTCTACAAAGGCAAAGATGGCCTTGTTGGCATGCTTAAGGCATTGTAGAAATTTTTATTTATAAATTGGAAAAATATTATGCAGTAGACACCTATCATACCTGTCAGATGATCAGTTTGGGAGAGTGTTACTTCAGTTGCAGTGCAACTTGAGTTCCACATCCCACCTTCCTCAAAACATTGCTGCTTCTCAAACTATCCTATGAGTGGCAATGTGCAGAGTCCTTGATAAGAATAAATGAAGATCATGCAATTGTAAACAATTGATGCTGCACATTGATATTCTCCGCCCATTTGTCCTTGTTCTTTGGAATCTTAATTACAATCTTGGACCTGCAGAGGCAATAAAGGAATCCAAGTGGCTGGAGCTCTACACCCCCTTTTACTGCCTTTTCTTCAGAAAGCTCAGACTGGTGAGGGAAGGATCAAGAGGGGCATGAGACCACTTCAGTGAGTACTGCTACGAAACTTTCGAACATGAGAGCTGCATCATTGGCTCATCCCCTGAGCAGGGATATGCAACATAGATCTTGACGAACTCAAGTTTCAAGTGAGTAACCTTGATTTACCTGGCATTGGGCATAGGTTGACCTTACTCAATTCTATTTAAACAATTTTTTTATTGGATAAGGCCTTCGGCTATCCTTCAATTCTGAAAGTTACTTTGTGGTATGGCTTAGTTTGAAGTATTAAAAGTAGTGTTCTTTAAGTGATTACAGATGTGTGTTCCATTCTTGGTGCCTGTGTGCCTAGTGCATGGCAATTAAACTTGTTTTTCCTTCAGTGGTATCTATTGGTTGGTCCAAGCACCCTTTGCTGCCATGTGCTACTGTGTGCAGGTACAAAGGGCCGAGCAGCCCCTAACCCTCCTCAGGTCCTCCTTATTGCCCATGACTGTTGTAATGCTCATTCAGTGCTAGAACAATTCCCTCATAGTTGTTTTTATATACTGTAATTCAGTTGGGTTGGTTAGTTTTAGTTGTTTTTGACTTGATTGCTTTTTCCTTGTTTTTCCATGCCTGGGTTGCTGGGCTTCAGGCCATGTGATGCTTGCTCAAAGACTATGCAGAAAGTCATTGGCACAGTAATTTTCTTGAGTGCTTTGGCAAAGTACATATGAAAGATGGGTGCCAGATTTGCTGGGAGTTCATGGCTAGAACAAAAAAGGATAGGGAAGTTAACCTGAAATCCTTTCTGATGGAGCTGTCTATTGGAGCGGTCCCTTTCTGACTCTCAGTGCTGAAGGTTACAGCTTTTGCTGGAAGTCCTCCTCCACTGTTGTCGGAGTTCTAGCACTGATCTCTTTTTACATGTCCTGAGGAGGGAATATAAAGTCTTCCAAAGAGGCGCTGACCAGAGGAAGATCTCCATCTTCCAGGCCTGGTAAAAGGGGCAAGAGGCAATCAAATCACAGTGCATCTGAAATGTAAGCACTCTTCTTCCAAATCTATGCATAAATTGGCAGAGTTGGCTCTGGTGCCAGGTGGATATAATCTTGGTACCAAATATCCTGGATGCATTCACAGCAGCAAGGAACTTGTTCTGCCTCTTGGTGCTGGTGTTGCTAGCAGTGCAGGAATCAGATTCCATGATGCTGTGATCTGGCTGACATCACCCTGAAGAGCATAGCTACCCAATGGGTATCTCTGAGGGAAAATAGTTCGATAGCTGGGTGCACAGATACCAAGAATTGAATGGACATGTGGAATACGTCTCCAAGAATCAGTTAATGAACAGGTTAGTAACCATTTTTACCTTTTTTCCAATTTTTATCTGATAAATGTTCAAAGTAAGTAAATGTGTGGGGAGATAGAGGGTGATTTTGCATTTTTTCCTAGCTGAAGTTAAATTTAAAGTTATTTAACTATTTTTAAAAGTAAGAATTGCTGTCTTTATTAAAAAACTTGTAGTGTACTAGTACCAATCAACTTAAAGGTGAGGAATAATTGAACTCCATGTATAAAGGATATAATGGAACTCCTTTCTTTGTCAGTTGTAGATTCATAGTAGTGTCAACTTGGATTATGATTCGATTTGTAAATTAATTGACTTGCCTTAGAATTACCAAATTTTTATTATTCGGTATTTGCAATGAGATACATTGGTGAATACATGTACTGATGGTAACAGCCAACAGCAGAAATTTTCATTTGTCTGACAAAATATAAATTAATATTTTGTTATAAAATACTTTAATCTGTTCATGTATATTACTGCAATTATTACAAAACACTGAAGTGTCCTGTAGATGTACAATACGCAAAGATACCATTGAGACCCTGAAGAGATGAATATAGCACATGATGGTACACATCTAAATAAAAACCAAATTAGACAGTTTTCCGCGATGTGTAATAGTGATTGGCCACAGGCCAGCAGGTAAACTTGTGTTTACGTAATTACATGTAAATTTAGTTATTCATTCACATACTAATTAAATTAAAACAACGTGCTTCTGATGTATGGTGCTTATGGATAGTTTAAAATTTTAAGATCCGGAAGCGGGTGAGACACATGGATTGTTATTTATCAGAAAACTATCCCATCTGTTCGTTTTCATGTGAATGTACATTTTGTGAGTATTCATAATGAACAGCAGAACTAAAGAAAGTTTGATCGGATTTGAAGCATACAGTAGTTGCTAAAAGTAAAATGTTAATTTTGTGGATTCATCCGAATGAACCCAATTAACACAGTTAGTCTTATTTATATATAAATAAATAAAAATTGGCAGAGAAATTTGAGCAAAAAATTATCAACTTACAGAAGGAATTTTGTTTTATTACTGTGCTTTCTATATCATTAAATTCATTTTTGAGAATATAATTAACACTAAACACTGACACTTAAGCTTTTTTATCTTGTAATTTCATACTTAGCCTGAAAGGAAGAGGCAAATCTGTTCCTGTGTAAATTACAAATTCTGATTTATTAAAATAACATATTCCAGTAGTGCAAATGGGTGAGGACTAGTATAATAGTAACTGTTAATATGCCACAGGAATACAGCAAGACTTGGTTTTGAAAACTTAGTAACAGTCTTACATACATAAACACACAGCTGGGACCTTACCACCTCCCCCTCCCCACTGCCAGGGTTAAGGTGGGCTATACTGAGAGTAGGGGTTGGCTCCATGCCATGCCCATCATAAAAGCCCAGAATGGCCCTATTTCTGCTCCTTTAACAAATACCTCCTTTAAATCCTTTACCAGTCCATTTATTTGATCACTGTATCCCTTTCTTCTGGCTGCCTTTTCACCCTTCCCTTGTACCAAGCTAGATTCCCAGATATCTCCTAATGCCCCCTTCAATATCAGCGAAAAAATATCAGACAGGTTGACCCCATCCACCTTGAATAGTTCTGATGCCTTGTATGTTATGTCAGGATGCAAAACTAACAATTTTGCCCTTCTTATAATCCACATAATTTTGGCCTCCTCTCTATTAACATACCTCCCAGCCTTGATGACCCAAGGGGGTTTCAACGCTTCCTGCCACACCATGCATTGCAACATGTTCCATCATATAACTTTTACTTGTGGGAAAAGTTCCAAGATCTGCCCATGTCCGTCATAATTATGAGTTGTCTATGCCTTTACATGTTGCCAAATCACTTTCCCTGAGGTCAACCACAATTACATCTTGTGCCCACTTATGGGCCCCCATGCTGTACAGAAGGACCTATAATATGCCATTTCTCCCATGCCATTTCAGGACTGCTTCACCAGTGATGTCCAGCTATGAACATTCTGGTGGTCTGGAAGCCTGCCTTTGGCTTCCCTCACGTGCCTGGCCGGTTTGCCAGTACCTGGGATGAAAACACAATGGATAATAGAGCTTCACCACCGGGGGTTATGTATATGTTCTGTATGCTTCTGAAGATCAATGCCCCATTGCCTGAATTGCCGTAATGCTCATACCCCGTTGAGTCGCTACGGTTGCTGCTGCTTTGATCCTGAATGCTTGGGAACCAAATTCATGTTCTGTGAGCCCCAACCTCGTCAGTTCCCATCTTAACACTGTAACAAACTGGTACGTCATGAAGGGACTCCCGTTACAATGAATAAAGAGAGTTCATCCCTTCCTGGTCTTATCACCACACGCAGCCTCCAGAGGTTCCTCACCACCTTCCCGTAGAACAATGGATTAACACTGGCTCCCTTGATCAGTCTTCTGATTTATTCCAGTTGAATTTATCCCTCGGTTCCAAGCCCCTTCCCGAAGAATGTCTACATAACCCAGTCAGTAAATCACTGATCCAAAAATCTCCAAGAAATGGCACTGGAAATGCTGCCCATAAGACGGTCACCTCCTGTCCACAACAATATGGGCTCCAGGATCTGTTACAGTTCCCTATGCTTATCAACAGTGATAGAATGATGTGCATCCTTTCTGGAGGCAGTGCTTAGCAGCCACCCTGCTAGAAGCCTTCAAACTTAATAAAGAGGAAAACAAACAAAAAACCCGCACAAAAAACAAACTGTGGCAAGGAACTGGGTAATGGTTCAGTCTGTTGACAGATATAAGGGTTGATAGATGAGTGGAGATTAGTGACCTCAGCTATCTTTGGCTTGCTAACAATACCATGTATTGCAGCACACGTTTCTCTGTAACGGGCCATATCCATGATGTGTCTTCTATACCTGAAATTGCACAAAATCATGACAAACGCTCGCATAGCTCTACAGTGTTGATGATACCACTGACAACGCTTGTATATCAAGGTTCCATAGCTAGTGCCATCTGTTCAGGTTCCTTGCTGGATTCTGGTGCCAGTTCCTGAAATCTGTCCATCTGAAAATGACAACAGCATAGCAGATGCACTGTCAGACCCAGGCATATGCCTGGTAGAGAAACAGATGTTAAAGCTTAAGCATTGTAATACACATGCCTTTACCAACTGCATAACCTTGTGTAATGGGTAGGTCTTGCAATGGATAACATATTACATGTTGTTGCACCAGAAGCACACCCTTTTATTAGCAAACGCTTTTGGCTAAATGACCACTGAAACCGAAATCAGGGAAAAAATTCCAGACCAGTTATATTCTGTCCTCTCTCTTTTTGGGTCCAGTTGGAGAGCCATTTCTGGGCTCACCACCTGCCCTTCATAAAATACCACAAAACCTGTACCTCCCAAAGTGTCCAAATGGATTTCTAAATGACCTTCAATTATCCATTTCTCCCTCCATAATGACACTCCCATTATATTGGCTCAAACTGTTCCCACACCATGAAATCCTACATCTCTCTAATAACTCTTATACAATGGTACTGTGTTCCTATGCTTGCAATGGTTGCCACGAGCAATGCACAGAATGCATGCCGCAGGGCTACCACCTGGTCGGCTGACTTAAGATGTGCGATAACAGGCTGTAGGTCATGGAGTGTTTCTTGGCCCTTCTAGCTCTTCTAATTAAGCTCATTATTTCCTGCCACTTACCTGCGGGAGTTGGACTGTACCAGCCTGTGTGTCTAGTTTGATTCCCAACTGTTTCAGTGTAGTGGAAGGTCTCTGTTTTTTCTTCTCGTAAGGCAGTTTTTTAGCGAAGGCCTAAAAGGTGTCCAACAGGTTAACATGCATCTAGACATGCCCTGCCAGTGAACAAAAAATTGCCCAAGTAATGCCCAACTTGCCACAAACCAGTTTCCTGCATTACTGCCTAGAGCAGCATTGTAATAAATTACTGAAATGCTGAACAGGATATTGTACCTCCAATGGCCATCACTTCATCTTTCTCCAGGAACCATTTTATTTTGATAAAGTCAGACAGATGAACTGGTAGCCACTAAAAAGCAAATTTGAATCACGCCTGGCTATCTGTGCCTCTGGGCCAGAAGACCTAACCATGGGCGCAGCCTGATCAATGAAGGAAGATGGCATAGAACAAAGCCGGGTCTGTTCCATCATTAACTAAGCTACCACAAGGTTACAACAGTTAGTGAATTAAGATGGTACCAGGTGAATGTTGCTTAGGCACCAATCAGAAGGGAGAAACCTGCGAGATTTGCATAGGTAACTGATTGAATAGCCTTGTACCCTGTTAAATTCTGTGCAATGTTTTTCTTTACAATATGGCCCATTCCTACTAAGGACTTCAATTTTTTAGACATCAGGTGCATTTTTTTCCTTGTAAAGGGGATCCTAAACTCCACATGAACCTGTCCCACAGAAAATCCTGTTCAGGTAATCCCAAAAGAGCATCCTTAAAATCTCCACCTTAACTGGAGATGGTGCTCTTGTCTGACCCACTTTTTCTAGTTTGGGCCCTCCTCTTCCCACTCGTGCTTCTGGTTTGTCCCCCATACTCTGCTCCTGCACACATGGGCGTTGGGGTGGCACCTCACCTATGTCTGATCCTTTTCCTGCACTGCCACTTTCCCATGCTGCTCTGGTAAGAATGAACTGTGCTGCAAAGAACATTTCGCAAGCATGCCTCAGTTTACAGATGCTATGAAAACAGCCGCTTTCATTGCATTCCCAGCAACCCTCATTATGTGCCTCAGGTCTCTGTCAGGCCTCCTGCATAATGAACAGGCTACTGTCCATGTGGACGCCAGGCCCCTGTGGTGTCCACTCCAACCACTGTTGTTGTGTGTCCAATGGGATCCTTCATGATGAGTGGAAAGGTGCCCAGAAATCTTCCCCTCCCCGCCCGCACACCTATTAAGCATTCTCACCCGGTTGCGAGGGGTCTGCTCCAGCTAGCTATTGCTTATTTCCCAAACTTGAGCCCATACTACACATCCATTGCTGGCCCATCCTAACCCCCCTTTTTTCCAATCCTCAGCCACGGGTGCTTCCAGCTACTGAGGCAATTGATGGTTAGCTTGTAATGTCTGTATCATACCCTTAGCACCCACACAAGGGGTGTATAATCCAGGCATCTCTGATACAGCTCTTAGACACCTGAACCTCTTCATATCCTGTTTGTTACTTTGCTTAGGCCCACCCTTTCCTCTCAGTTTAAATCCCCTGAGGCGATTTGTGGATCAGGTCCCTGAACTTCAGCAAGTTCCCCCCCTACCAACGCTCATTGCCATGTGCGGTGGAAGGGACTCATTTTTACACCCTATCCTTTTAAGCTCCACCCAGTACTGATCAAACCCACCACTGCCAGCAGTGCTGTTCTGCTCTCCTTTCCTGCAATCAGTTCAATGGACTGATGTAGCTCTGGGTGACTCACTGCACTTTGCAGGCTTTGCAGGGCTGTGGAAACAATTTCATAAGTGAGTCCCTTGACCAATTAATTCTCTGTTGGCTGCCCCATGCACAAATGGAGACAATTGACCATGGCACTGTTTGCTTCCCCAGGACCCACATTACCCCTCAGCTGAGATGAATCCAGTTGATAAGCAGACTGACCATGCTGGGAGTTGCCAGTCCCAGTCCTGGGTCCACCCCAACTCTGTCCTCCCTGTGTTGGCTTTGAAAATCCATATCCTGTCTGTTATAGCATGCTGGCTATGCTTGGCTTTGAGGGGGGAGCAACTGTCCCCTTGCTTTTTCTTAGAGAGAAGCCTGAAACCCAGTTCCATTTCTCTTGTCCCACTAACTGCAAACTCGCTTTCCTACCCCTTCCCCTTTTGTGACTAAACACCTGTTTCTCCCTGTGTGGATTGGAATGGGAGGCATTCTCCACTTTCACTATTATTCTACCACGTGTTAACATGAAGATTGCAGAGCTTGAGTCCTTGCTTCTCTGCTTGGTCCAGGTAAAACAGGGCTTCTCCTGCTTGGCATGTACCTAGGTAACCTCCCCTTTCTTCTGGTCAACTGAGGCAGAGTGGTCAGCATCTCCAGGCTGACCTGCTTTGTGGATGCTGCAGACTCACTCTGAGACTCTGTCCCTTAAAGAGGTACACACTTTCTTCCAGCAAGCTGAACAGCCGCCTTCCCACTGAATGTGTGGTGCACTCAATATCATACAGAAAAAAAAAGTTAAAAAATCAGCGCTGTTTTTCTGTGCCAGTGAATATACAGATATAGAACAAAACGGGTATTTTATTCATAGCTTCAAATGATGGAACATGGGACACTATGGACTGCAGTTCTGTTCAAGATAGTAGTGGGTTTGTTTTTGCTATCTCCAGCTTGTACACGTTATAATGGGCAGCTCCTATTCCATTTCTATACGTCTTGAATGCTAAGGTCAGCAGGAATCCATCCTTCACGGATTTCTGAAAATTTTTTGACACTTAAACTTAACAGTAAATGACCTTTACATTAAATGCAATCAAATTGCTGTGACAACGGCCTGGTGAAAGTCCGGTAATGTTGAAGATGTGTCTGGTAAATATTGATATAACGCTGGTCAGGAGAGGAGAAGCACTTCTCACCTCCATAATACTAACCTCATTCAGGTAATCTGCTTTCAGAACATTAAGACCTTTGATTATCGTAGTGTTGGGCTGTTATGGATACTGACCTGTACAAAACACGCGTGAGGGGCCCATACTTCGCCAATCACACTGATTGATATGCTAATCCATTTTTCTAAAAATAGGTTAACTGGTTCAGAATTAATTATCAAGTTGCAGGCAGCAATGAACATACTGTATCTGTGTTCCACCCGCTTACTTGGATTGATTCAGAGGCAAAGGATGGGACTTTGAAAAATATCTAAATGAGTTAAAATGATTAACATGAGTCTCAAAATCTGACTGCATTGCAAGGTATTCTTGTTACTCTTCAAAGTTCTTCACGAGATGGGATTGCATTGCTGAGTCTACTCTAACCTGACATTTCTCTGGAAAAATACAACTGTTAAACCTGCGAACTCATGAGCATGCAAGACATGGTTCTCTGCAGATAGACTTGATTTGTGCATGTGGCTTCCAGAAGAGATCAGACTGATGAAGAACTTCTGTGCTTCCTGAACAAAATTGAAGAACCCTTTTTAACTTGGCCAAGCCACAAAAGCACATAACCTTGTACGTATAAAAATGAGTAAAATTCTGCTGATTGGATTTTCCAAATTTATGCGGCCCTCTGATACCATAGTGATAAGTAGGATGTAAATACCTAGAGAAAACAAATTGGGGGGAGTGAGGTTGAAACGACGAAGTCCAGATTGAAATGCTGCTGTTTTTAATTAAATAAGGTGATTATTTTCCATGGATACACGTATAAAGTTAAACTTTATTTTTTTGAAGACTAAACACTGAGAAATTGTCGGTGCATTAATTATATATTAATTAGGTTCCCCATCCTCATGCCTGTCCTTTCTCAATTGAGCCACGGGATTAGATTCCTGTAGCTTGGCTTATGTATTGCATATACATTTAAGAAGTTAAGTATTTAATTAAAATGGATGTAGCTGTTCATCTTGCTGACAACGGCCATATGACTGAAAAGTGACACTTGGGAAGTGGAAAATAAAGAAAATAAACGAGTTAGTATACACCTAAAAGTGCTCATGTTCAAAGTTAAAATGCAGCCAGGGAACCACTGGACACTTACTATTTAAAATCTAAAACATTTCAGTTAAAAGAAATACTTAAAATAATATTAGGACCTTCTGTGTTGAAGGGTATGCTTATCAATGCCTAATATATTGATGTTGCTTAGCATATGAAAAGTATTCATTGGTTTGAAAAATCTAAAAAGGATATAAAATGTCAACTTTATGCATCTGCAGAAATAACGTTATCCTCAATAATCCAGTTACGCAGACAAATAATGAAAATACTTAAAACTGGTAATAAGATTTAGTCTTTAATATTTGACTGGCAAATAAATGCCATTTAATTTTAAATGGTCACTTCAGATGTGATATATATTTTCTTGATTGTATTAGGACACTTTCAAAGTCTGGCCAAAAATTGAAATCATGACTTTTCTTCCCTGAAAGCTACTTTTAGTTTTTAACCTTAAATAAGCTTCTTGCTGATGTTGAAGTGTTAGTGCTCAAAACAGACTAGATGGATATTTCCAAGATAGTAGCTAGGCAGAGATCCAAGTGAGGTGGGAGAGAATAGTGATGCTCTTTTGAGCGCCATCCATGTGCTATTTAAATGAGAAGCCATTTGGTGAAGATTGTGCACTGTTCAAAATTGGGTATAGGCTCTTCACACCTGGCTACCCTTCAGTGAGGTTTGGACACTCTTTTATGGAGGACCTCATTGAAGCTACAAATATGCATATATGTTAGTCCCAGCTCAGTAATGAGAACCAAAACCACTAACTCATGGTTCTGAATAAAAACTAGAAAATTTGACCAAGCTGTGTAGTGTAATGATATTCCAGCAAAGGACGCTATCAGTCACGGATGAAGCATTCTGGTTCCACAGTCACTGTTAGAGCAGGCTTTCAGTTACTTAGTTTGGCTTTATTGGTAACAAATTTAAACCTAAAAAACCACAGCAAAACCCCCTAAACTTCAACTTTAAGCTTTTTCCAGGATTTGGTTTTCTTCTAGACGTGGTTCTGCATATTGAGTTGATTCCTATGGAGTTGACCTTAATTTACAACAGTGACCATTGCAAAGAATACATCTCATGTATATTTCAGAATGTTTCCAGGAGGAAATAGTTGCTACTTGTACTAAATTGACTTGCGTGGTGTACAAATGTCCCTGCAACAAAACCGATATTGCTCAAGAAGTGTGTTAGACATATATATCAAACTTGATTGTAGGTTCCTTAGTGTCAGCATTTAATGCCTTCAGCTTTAATAGTTCATGCACTAAACTCCTGCAATACTATCCCAATTATTACCGTGATAGTGACCTGAAAATTAATATGATTGTTTCAGTCCATCAGTACTGGATCTCTACCAATTATTCATTATCAAGAACATTGTTCTGATCATTGACTCACCTTAAAATAATGGTTAAATTCTGGATAACCTGCGGGGCTCTGCCCAGGCATTTGAATAACTTTAGACTGACTTGGGATGGTAGAAGTGATAACAGGATTCTATAAATTGTCACTTTAAAGACAGGTTTTTCTATTCAAGTTTTAGCCAAATATAAAAAATGCAGAACTGCTGGGTAAACTGAGCAAACATTCTGCCCTGTCATCTTACATCTTTGTATTAGGATCTTGGAAAATCTGCATGTATAACGGTTGACACTTGGGTGTTGGGCCACCTCAGAAGCAAAAACTTGGTCTGTCCTTGGTAGGCAAAGCTTGCTTCTGAACACCATGTTAAAACTCGGTTTCGGCGCTCAGCTGTGGAGAAGCATTGGGGGATTTTTTGAAAAGGAGACTATATATCTATCTAAGTTATAGGTACCTGCAAATTCCAAGGCTTAATATCTTGATGTTGCCCTGACATTTGGTTCAATGTTAGGATAGTTGGAGTGTGCATCAACACTCTCAGTGTAAGCCTTTGGTCCCTTGTAGCCCTATCATGTTGAAAGTGAGCACCAGTAGTATTTGTCCATATGCTAATAGGAATATACTGAAATAGTATGAAATCAGGATTATGTTCTACTTGAATCATCGCTATGGCAGATTTTGTCATTGGGTGGTACTTATTTTCCTCTGTTCTGTGTTTGAGTTGCTTGCTTGATCTGGATGGACAAAATACCACAACAGTGTTGGTTGGCCCCTGTAGTCTTGATTCACTGATACAGTACATATGTCCTTTGGGACGTTGTAAGTTCTAGGTAAGGTAGAGACAACCCATAACTCATTTTGGGGTTATGGCATGTGCACACAGTTAAAGGCAGCCTTGTTGAGTCACGCTAGCACCTTCTCTCCAACTCTAGAGAATGGCGCATGATGAGAACATGGTGGGCACTGCTTTCTCTCTGCTGCACTCATATCAAGTTTTAGCAACATTCTCCAGCTTTTGCATATGTGGGGAAAGCGCTATAATTTTTTCCTTCTCAGTATGTGGTATAATTGGGTTTCAGAAGAGGTATAGACTTAATTTCTTTTCAGGATAAATTTCTGGAAGGATGTAATTAAACTCATTTGTGTGTGTGTGAATTGATTTAAAGATATGAGATGCGTTGGGAAGATAAAGAAGGCTGGACAGACTAGGTAGGGGGTATTCAGAGGATCTCAAGATTTGGGATACAACCAGACTCCTCCAGTGTTCAAGAAAGAAGCAGGCTAAGCCTAACCTACTTGATCAGTGCTGTGTGAGGGAATCCCCTGAAGACTCGAGAAGAAGTCTGTCAGTGACTGAAAATACTATGATTAGGGCAGGTTGTGATTGAAATTTTTGTTCAAATGGCCTACTTCCTAAGGAAATTGCAGGCAAGTGTGTGTGATGAGATGGAGCCTTGCTCTGTACTGGTTGGCGAGCAAGACTGCTGCCCTTTTGAGGGCCAAATAGTGAAACATTATATTAAGTGCTGAAAGACTCCCTTAAATTGTGTAGAATTATCATAAAAGTTCTGCTGACATGTAAGTAATTAAGCATGGTATGGCAGCAAATTCGAAGAATCAGATCATAAAAAAGAATTTGAGGATCCCCAACTGGGTGACGTACAGGAAAGTATTAAAATACTAAACTTAAAATATAAAATTCTGCCTTTAATTAACATTTTAGTGACTGGTCCGAATGTCATGGCATAAATGGTGTATACTGCATTACAGGTCTAAGTTATGTAATGTAATGACAAGTGCACTACGACAAGCAGACTTGAGCTGTTTAGGGGTCAAAATGGGGTGAGCTGGTAACTTTTCATTCGTGAAAGGTGAGAGCCATAAATGATGTGCATAATTTCCTGCACAATCCCACTTCTGAAGAGAGCCTAGAAGTAAAAATAATTCTTTAAAACGTTTTTAATGAGGAAGCTTTGTTGATGTTACGGTAGCTCATATTTTACTGTAAAATATTAGTTGTCACTGTTTCCTATTGAAGCCCTTAACCCATGGTATTTGAGCACAGTACTTCAAAAAAATATTCTGTATGTTACGTGTTGATGTTTTCACCATGTATTGAGTAGGCACGTCTTTAACTCTTTTGTGGTAATAGCTAATGATCAGATTACAAATTTGATTACACGTCTTTACCTATTTTGATTTAATTTTAAGACATGGTGTAAACTCTGTTTATTTTTTGTTATTCTGATAGTATTATCCTTGCTGAATAACCGTAGGTGAAAGGACTGAAGAGTAAAATTGTGGTTCCTTTTTGCGTGGCACCTCAAACTTTTCAGTTGTAGCCTGAACATCAAGGATTTATAAATTAAATTTGTGTCAGTAACGCTATTGCTAAAGGACTTTTCTTAGAATGTGGTCTTGATTTTTAAAGAAAAGCAGTACAGTAACTTGAAACTCCCCGTGATTTTATGTATCAGAAGGAAACGTGATAGAGTACTGTCTAAGAGGAAGATAAAAGACAACCATTTATGGTGAGAGTCCTGGAAGTCAGATCCTCTTCATGTTCTAACCTGACATTTTGAGTGCTAGCAGCATAAAGGTGATACTTCGTATAAGACCGAACTCAGCAGGGGGGTGCTATAAGGGAGGGTGGTAGAGAGGGTATGGGGGGTTTGATACTGACACAAGAATTGGGTTCATTATGAATGAAGGAAAAAACTAAGCCTGCGTATTCACTCTACTTTTTCTGCAGATGAGAGAGGCATTAGAGGGTGAATCATGGTAGATGCAGTCATTTTAGTTTCACCTCAAATTCAAAACATTGACTAATTAAATTGACATAGTTACTGGCTGATGTATTGAAAACTGTGAAATTAGAGAACAGTTGTCAGTGTGGGTAATGATTACTTTCACAAACTCCTGATGTTGAAGGATGAGGATTAACAGTTGAATTTAAAACATTTGAGTTACATGAACACTAGCATGTGTCATGGCAATTCTACATAATCCGCTGGTTTATCACTAAAACTTCTCATGGTCCAGACATTTACTTTTTGGGTAAAGTGGAACAGCCAGAGATACAAGAGACAAACAGTTAAAAGACTGAGTACAGCATCCAGGCTGCAGATGGTTTATGGTAGCCTCAAAGGGTAGTTGTGTTGGACGGGGATCTTGAAGTCAAGTGGATGTATTATCACTTACATAGCACAAGGGCTTAGAGCTCATAAGAACTAGTTTCTTTTCACCCCTCTTGTTGAATTCTTACTAGATTGGTTTTCCTTGTCCAGTGTTCATGTGCTCTACAGACCTGAGCGTAATTCATCATTCTTACATGTCTTTAGAAAATATGAGTTAGTAGTTAAGACAATATGTGTTTTACAGCAAAATAACTTCATTGGAGAAGTAACTTTTGCTGAGTTTCGGATTTGTGGGAAGGATCTGATGTGCATGGCAATTGACTATTGATCATTCATTGATAGGCTTTTGAAGTGGACTCTGTAGGGCTTGGACAATTCAGAATGCTTGGAATTAAAACATGAAGATAAGAAAAATTGTGTAACCTCTTAAATCAGCTGTGGATGTCTCCTTCATTATTACCCATGCACGGTGTCTTGAGAAGATGTTTGTCAGAGGTTTGGTAAATTGCTTCTTGTTCTAAGAACGCTTGTCGCTTGGCTCCCTGTTTGCCTGAGTGGTCAGAGAAATGTCTAACTTCAAATGTGTAAAAGTCTTTCAATTTCTATTGGCTAAAATATGACATAATATTGCTCAATACTTGTTGTCTGGCCAAAAAAGGATTTGACGTTTCTAAATAAGACGTTGGAAATACCTGCATATTTCTGACTTTTGATTGCAGAAGTAGTCATGTTTGACGTCAAAAATATGACAAATAATTATTTTGACAGGTTAGCCTAGTAAAAACATTTTCAAGCTGTGACAATGTGATTACGCTGTTAGGTGGCATGTTTTTTTCTTCAAATTATACATTGGCAGCTAAGCTCTATAGTACAGCAGAAAGTGCTTGATGGTTCTCAAAAGCTGCCTTGGTAGTATATATTTCTGAAGCAACAGTACTTGGAGCCATATCAGCTGCAGCATCTGCACTGCAACATGTACTATGGAATTGCTGTGAAAGGGAAAGTAGAGCAAAAGGATGTAAGGGTTGAATGAAGTTGGGACAATATGATGAACAGGGAGAGAACTTGAATGTGTGCAATGAAAAGAAAACGTGACTTCAGAAAGCATAGAAAAATTAAATGGAACATATTAAATGGACATATAGAAGACCAACAAATTTTTGATAGAATTAAGTACCAAGAAGAACAGACTGAAATAAGGGTGAGAAAAGTTGAAGTGAGCAAAAGTAGGCACGAATTTCAAGTTGGACCTGATCCTGAGAATGAATTTGTCTCTAACCTTCATAGAAAAAAGCATGAGAAGCCAATAGAAATGGTATATACAAGAAATGGAAAAGCAAACTACTGTGTATAGTTTCTTCAGCTCTTTTTAAAGATAGAATTTTGTGTTACATTTGCAGATGAAACCATTATTTGGAGTTGTAGTTATGACAAATTTAGTTTTAAAGATCTGGTCATTAATTAACTTCCTTGGAAATCGCTGCTTTCTGTAAACCAGTATTGGACATCAAATGTCGGAGGTTGAAACCCCTTTAGCCGTAAAATTTTATTGATGACTTCCAACTGTTGAGACAGATTCTGGGATGCAGCGTTATAACATCTAGTTTGCTTTAATATGCTTTACTATTCTATACTTCCCTTGTACACTAAGTTTTGAAAGATGTATATATTGCAATTTCTGTTGTGTGTAGAATATTTGATAGGGGTTTTTAGTTGCAAATGAAGTAAAGGCAAACAACTAGCAAGGATGTCTTCTCAAAGGGTGTTAATTCTATATGCTTCTGGCTTGCTGGGGCTGGGCAGAATTTATGCCCTGTATCTTCACTGCTGCTTCTGCTATGCATGTAGAGTTGGTTTATGACCCTCTAAAGCATAGCAATGAAACCTTTGGGAGTAAATAGTGGGAGTCACATCCCTGGATTGGAATTGACACAATTATTAATATTTGGCCTAATAGTTGTGGTTTCTCTAGGGGATAAACTGTTAAAATTATTTAAGGAATTTGAACAGGTTTACAAATCCTTGTCATGCAAGTATTAGCCAAAGCAATCATTACAACAGCGTACTTCCATTTAGAGTAACAATGTAAAGTAATACAATCCTCAGGACCGTCTTAAATAGGATGTTCCCATGTTGCAGAGTGAGCCTCTTTTTACTACTCATGATGTATTTCTGCTGACTTGATTAAATTGAGTGAAATCTCTGTGCTGGGTCTCTCACAGGTGAGTGTACTTTGAGTATTGATTAAATAGTAATCAGATTTTTAAATAGCTATTTGTCTGTAATTTTGCTGAGTAAGTAATGGTTGCATTTTCCCCCTAGAGCTTCCCATATTTAGACTATAAACTTGAACTTTGGTATAAAATGCTTTGGTTTTCAACACTTCATAAAATCCTTTTCTACCTCATGATGGTCACGCTCCAATAGGTGATAGTGTTAGGAGCTGATTGGGTGAAAGATTTGATATGTTACAGAAGCTATTTTTTCTTTTCTGAAGGTGGAACCTACACATTAGTGATATACATAGATAATTTCTAAAAAGATTACAGTACAGTAATGTTAAAATTTGAAGGGCCACGGTTAATAACAAATAGTTTGCCATACTGAATGATTTCAGCATTTAGGAAATTTCTCTCATCACTGTTCAGTAGTAGTAAATTTTCTTTTAATATAGGTAATGCCAGATACTAGTTCAATTATTTTTTTCTAGTATACAAGCTTGAGGTTCTGTAATCAAGAAATTTTATATTATGTTGCACATTATGAACCTTACTGCTTGTTTTGATTTGCACGGGAGCTTTTTCCTCTTCATAAGCTGTTGAAAGCAGAGTTTTTAGCTTTTCCTTTTAGAATAGTTCAGTCTTTTTTCATGAATAGTGCAATAAAACAGCCAAGCAGGAGAAACTATAGGGTCTGCTTGTCTTTTTGTATGTGTGTATTTGTATTAGCACTAGTACCAGTCGCTTAAAACGTTGTTGTCCATGTCATGAATTTACATACGTAAAACATAGATGTCATGCTGGTGAATTCAACTTACGAGCTGAGAGGTAGAACTCTTGAAGAGAG
>ML675622.1:31402476-31575720 GCA_007922155.1 Mesoclemmys tuberculata
TATATATATATATATATATATATATAAAAACATATGAGAGAGTTGATTTATCAACAACTTGTACCAGACCAAAATGTTGAACTTGAATTAAAAAAAAAAAAAGGAAAATAGCATAGCAGATTTGAGGGCAAACACATTTCCTGCTGTAAGTTTCAGGGGAAAAAAGAAAACCCTGAACGTGAAGACGTTGACAGTCAACTAAACACAGTACTTCCACATATGGTGCCACTGAAATACTGTCGTTGAATTTAGGAACATGAAAAGTAGCTTTGAAAAATATCTGTAACGAAGTCTTTGCTTTCCAGTGATAACTGCTTGAATAAATAAACTCTCTGAAGTAATTCTTGTTTGGGAAGTAAACTTGTTTGGGAAGTTACCCAACTTTGAAAGGTTTTATATATCTTTCTTTATCTCCATTATATACATATGTCATTCATTATTTGTTTGCTCATGTTTTTTGCATGTCCAATAAAAAGAGTTTTTTAGAACCAATAGAACTGAAGAAACAGTAACATGAAAAGAAATAAAAAATCTTGTCCTGCACTCATCAATGTAAAGGTCAGATAAGTTATTTGAGCAAATAGTTTAGACAGAAGTTTAATCAAAAATTATTACAGTAAAATTAATTGAAATATTCTTCATAATTGAATTGAAGTTTACTATACATTACATCCTCAAAGTAATGTGTGCAAAAAAGTAATGTGTGCAGTCTTTTTCATTATGAGAGTAATTAACTGCAGGTGGATTTGATAGGGTGCTCTGAAACTATATCTAATAGTGTAAACCTCAGTTGCAAATAAGACTCCATAGCATTATACATTTAAACACCAAGATTGCCACATACAGTTAGACTGGGGTTGATATGGCAAAATGATGGTGATCCCTATCAATTTTCCTACTGAAGTGTAATTTTAAAGTTATGTAGTAAAGCTATAAGTAATAGCACTTATGATTCAAAGGTTGGATGCAAAAGATCTTGAAAGTTGATAACACTCATGCATGGCTGGTATCGAGTCAGTTCACCTAATTTGTCTAGATTTTCCACACAGCCAAAAGAGCAAAATTTAATAAAAAGAATTTAATTGTGATAGAGAGGTGGAAATTGAACTACTTGAAAACTCACATTGACACAGGTGGTTTCAGCTTGGAAGTAAACACAAACAGGAACAGGATTCCATTTTTGTTTGAGAACTAAAGGTCCCCAACCATTTTTTATGAAAAAATTGGTATTACTGTCCTTAACCCAACTTTTGCCTTCTTGATTGTTAGATGATCTGCTGCATGCCTTCTTTGGTTTGTGATATGGAAATAGCAAATGAAAACAACTGGCTTAACAAAAGTTGTATTATCTCTTTGGTCAAGTAAAAACCTCATGTAACTGTGGCTAGTAACAATGATTTTATATGGAACATGCTAACAAAAGGCTCAGTCGTCTGAGGTACTTAGTGCCCTCCACTTTGTTAGTTGGAACACTAGGTGTTTTCCAGGAAAACCTCAACATGTGCCTATTTATGCATAAAGTAAATACTTACTGGTTAAAAATGCTTTTAATTAATATGCACATTTAGTTGGCTTAAAAAAATATAAATACGTTCAGTGAAGTGCTTGCATAATGCTAATCACTATTGAAAAGACAGGGAGCATCAAGGAAACAAATTCTAATTTTTAGCAAGTCAACTCATTTGGGTTGTAAAAAGTGCTCACTGAATAATACTGGAAATTCTTCTTAGAGCTAAGTAGTTCACATACTCAAAGATGAAAAGCCCAGTAACACATTTTTAAAAAAAATTATTGGATTGCTTCATTAGTAAGTAATGTAAAGTAACTTTTTTTTCTGTAAACGTTTGCTTGACAAATCATGAGGTGCACTTCTAAAAAAGCAATGTCTACAGTCAATATATTTATTCAGTTAAAACGTATGAACTCACTTTGGTGGGATAATCGATGGACTTCTCCCAGTTTTTTTTCCAAGTTCAACATTACATTTTCTATTCTCACTTTAACACAAATGGTGACATGTAAAGTTTATTCCAACTGTCTGTCTGTCTCACTACCAACACATTTTTAGCTAAGAATTAAAGCATTCCTTCAGTCTTAAGATATCAAAACATGTTAAAACTACTGTAATGAATCCACTAGTGAGTGAGATCTTGTCAACTGTGCCATTCTACACCAGCAATTTTGTATAACAGATCGTGGGAGATGAGAGCATTTCTCCAGCGGAGAAAGCAACGACAACTTTAGGTAAGCATAACACAGAAAACATGTTGAAAAACTTGCCAGGACACTGTGTTTAAATGGATTGTGAAAGTGGGGTTTTGGATTACAGCTTTTATATATCAGAAGAATGAGGATTAGAGACGTTTGGGTCTCAAAAATCTTTGTATGTGCTTGGAGGAAAGAGACACCTACTGAACAATCAGTACCATCACTTCATGCCAGTTTTTGTTTAGTGTATTCCTGAAGTTTTCATCACATGACACAATTACTTAAAGATTCGTGTTTAATTCCTGGGTACTCTGAAACAATCCTGGAGGATTGACAACCCTACTACATGCTGAATCAGGACCTTGGCTTGATTGCTGATGAATGTATAGACCCAGGCTTCGTTTAGCTTCAGTTAGAAAGTTTTTTTTTATTTTTGCATATGCTGCTCAATTGGTGATGAATGGTGGTAATATGTAGGACTGTTAAACCAGAGAAAGTACTTAATTTTTAAGATTACCATGCTTTAGGCATGTTAACACTACGAAGACTTCTTTTTAAATTTTCATTATTCCATTCAGGGCTGCTGTATTGATGACTCTGGAGCTACCCTGCATAGTGATAGTGAAGTTTTTAGTATGGGCTGATAAGTTTAATAGTTTTATTATCATTCTGACAAACTTAAACTGTTATATGTCACTCAGTATCAAGTAGTTGCATGTTGAATTTGGGATTTACTCCACAAATCTAAACAAAAATAAACAAATGAAACTAACTACAAAAAAAGCTTGAATGTAATTAATTTGGCAAATCAATTAGTTCAGAAATGCTTTTCTACTTGATCCAGAAACTAGCTTCACTCGTTTTCAAATGTCACAGCACTCATAAATGATCACTGATTTTCACGCTGGAGGATTTGAGTAAACATTAATTAAGCAGGCTACGAAGTAAGTCACACCAGGACTGTCTTTACCATTCCTTGTAACACACTATATATATTCTAATTAAATAACTAAAAGCATAAAATGTGAGCAATTTATTTGGTAGCAAATCCAGTACAACAAAGTGGTTGTTTATTACATTGGGGGGGAGGAAATATTCTTCATGTTAGTAAAGAATTTTAATTTAGTTTATAGAAATTTTTGTGATTTGCCCTCCTTTTGACATAAGCAGTGAAGACAGCCATTTCAAACAATAATACCAGAATGAATGGAGAACAAAAATGTAGCTCTACAGCTTATGGCATTTTGGGCCAAACCAAAACTTAGAATTGATGTACTAGTGTAGTAGTTGGATATTCATATAGGTAAATTAATAGCTGTTTAAATAGTGCGAATCAGTACACATTCCTGATGCCTTAGGTATAAGGATACAACTGTTCTCTTGTGAATGGTAATGGTTAGTGAATGACAGGAGGTTTTTTATCAAGGTCCAAAAGGCTGGAACTTAACCTCCTCAAAGCAGCCTGTCCTTGTTGCAGTCAAGGGGTGACAGTTTAACTTCAAAGCCATCACATGAGGCAACTCCTCATGAGGTCACACAAAAGTGCCTAAGTCTCCATGAAATCCAACTGTATTTATTAGATTAAGCTTGGCTGATTACCACAGCTGGTCTTTGTAGCACTGCACCTCCTCCCTTGTAGTTTTATCAGTTGAGTAATGTCTTACCAAAGCAGCCAGGACCAGTTGCCACAAAGGCTGCTTGCTTCAAATTTAGCTGGTGTACCAAGCAAAGTAGTGCAACCTTGCTACAGGCATTGTGTTCCACACTCTGAGTAATGGCTTGCAAAATTATTCTGTTTTGACAAATGTAAAGTGTCTGTTTTCATTTCAGAACATCAATTTTTGAAAAATTTGAATACCTATAAAACAAGGTGTTAAATATACCTATGCTCAAACTAATACATGGTCTGAAATTGTATACAAGAAGTTTTTCCATTCTTTTTTAAGCAGCCACGTTATAGATGGCTAGAAAATAAACAAAAATGAAAATCTGGGGACAAGATCAGTGACATGAATTAAAGGGATAATTTCACTGTATTTATTGGGGGACACAGTTAAACTCTGTACAAAGAATCAAGCCACTTGCACACTCATCAGTATATACCAAATGATTGTTTTCACTGCCAGTTCATGACTTAGGTCCAGTTGCAAAGGTATAAAAGTTCATCATCAGTTGGCTTCTAGTGTATTTTATGTATTGATATCCATGTGCTTCTATTTTATGAACCAATAATACAGCTTTCAGAACGAATTAAATGAGGAAGCCAGTGTTTTTTGCCTCAGTGTGGGAATTGGATTATTGCTTTGTAAAATGGGGGGTAATTGCATTATTACTATTAATTTGTTTTCTCTTTAAGTATTGGTTCTCACATTGCCTGGTTCAGAAAACAAATCAGTGAATTCTTGATTTTATGTCTGGAAAGAATGAACAGCAGACTCCTTGGTATGTAGTTAGTGAAATTATTTGAAACTTCATTTTATAATATAAAGAGACTGCTAGTCCGTAATAAGTCAAGTGAAAGCACAATTAAAAGATAACAGCAAGCTCCATTCCCTCAGGAGAGTTAAATTTCCAGGTATTTGAGACCATCATACTACTTGAAACCATTTTACAATCCCTATCCCCAAAATGAGCTCTGAATGCACATTTTAATAAATTTGTATGAAGTTCTTCTCATTTGGTAATTATTGCACCTATTTTTGTAGCACCTCTAAGTGTACTTACCTTGATTAGAGTTGACCTGGGTTAATAGATTGCCTATTAATGTGAGGTAATCATCATCTTTTTGGAAGCTAGTCTGGACACACCTGAAACATGGGTTCCATGAAATAAATATTTGTGCTTACCTTTAGGGATCAGTCTAGTATGAATTACAAATGTTTGTAGTCTCCTCAGGCAAACTACCTCCAATTAGTTAGCAATCATTTAGCTTGAGGTTAAAGAACCATGCATAGACATATACCATGTAACTTGTATCCAGGATCTGAGTTGTTGGGCAACATTCATAATACTTGCCAAATCTGAAACAAGTTTCAGCAATTAGAATCCAAAGTTTGTTTTCAAAATGTAATAAAGAAATTAAGAGTTCATAATGAAAAGACACAGGTGGAAAGTGGTAACATAGATTAGTTACGATAAAGCTTTCAAAAAGCCACGCAAGATGGTGTGGACCAAGATACACTATACAAAAAGAAAGCACTACTTATCCATCTTCTTTAGAAGGTGAAAGGATGGTTGTCTCTAGTTCTGTTCATCTGCAACCATGTAGAGGTAATTGAAGCATCTCTTCAGTTGCATTTTTGATCCGAACACATTCTTTAAAGCTGACTTTCAAAATCCAGTCTTTCACCTTAATATTCCAGTTCTTCATCATACTTCACATACTGTCTTCCACTTCTTTGTTAGCAGCAGCTTTTCATAATTGCTCTATTTTTCTCCTCTACCATAGACATGATAATTTGAAATGCTAATACCTGATGCTGTTTCTTTAAATGGTTACTGAGACTTTGCGGATACGAAAGATGTTTCTGATGCCATGTTGTTCTTTAATTGCTTATCTTCAATGAAGTATAAAGAAATTGTACACCAGTACACATTCATATTAAAAAAAAAAAAAAGGCATATGTGTAAGATTTTGCATATTCTTAGTGTTACATTAAAGGTATTTTATTCCAAGATTTCAATCATTGTTTTTAAACATGGTGTTGTGCATGAAAGAGAATGCACCTTTTTCCTAGCATAAGAGCATCATTTATTTTTCAGGAAGATTTTGACACTTTCCACAGCTGGCATGCCGAAGAATCAACATGCCTTGTTTCTAGATGCCTATTTTTCACCTTCATACCTATATCGGTTATTATAGGCATAACTGACTGTCCAGCTTTAAGTACGGGCATATGAGCAAAGTCTTCAGTGTTGACATTATCCTGAACTTTGACTAGCAAAAATCTAATGCTCCATGCTTGTGCTCTGCTGATCCTAGGGAGTGGGAAAGACATACAGAGTGTATCATGAACGGGCGGTTTTTGCACCACTATATTTTGCATCAATACTGCAAAATGTCTAGGTTAAATGAAACTATTTAAATGAACTAGAATAATTTCATTTTGACAAGTTGTATCCTGTTAAATAGATATAGTAAATATGGCTGATACACTGACAGGGCATTTTTTCGCCAGTGTTGCTTCCTCAGACATTTTTTAGATTATGCTAGACTGCTTGTATCACGTAGGAATTTGGAGAAACAAAAAATTGACTTTTATTGAATGTAATGCGTTTAATTGCATAACGGTGCTGACGCTTTGCAGTTGTTCAACTGAACTAAAAATCTTTCGTTGATTTTCGTTTGTACTCAATGTCTGAGGCTTCTCATTTAAGTGTCCAACAATAATCGGCCAGCATTGATGGATTCCAGTTGCCCTGATGCTGTTTTTCCATGATCGCAATGTCCTGGTTAAACCTTTCACCATGCTTGTCACTGACTGCATCAAGATTTGCAGGGAAGAAGTCTAAATGCGAATGCAGACAATGAATCTTCAGTGACATGTTGCACTTCATGGTTTTGTATGCTTGAAGCATGTTGTCAACCAGCTGCACGTAGTTTGGTGCTCTGTAGTTGCCAACAAAATTTTCAACAACAGCCTTGAATCCCTTCCATGCGATTTTCTGCGGCCCTACTAGAAGTTCTTCAAACTGCCTGTCATTGATGACCTATTTGATTTGTGAACCTAGAAAAATGCCTCCCTTAATCTTGACATCAGTTATTCTGGGAAACATTTGTCTCCAATATCGAAATCCTTCATCTTCCTTGTTCATGGCTTTCACAAAATTTTTCATCAGTCCAAGTTTTATGTGAAGAGGAGGCAAAAATAACTTTGTCGGCTCTACAGGTGGTCTATGTGCCACATTTTTCTGCCCTGGAACCAACTGCTTACAGAGTGGCCAGTCCTTTTTAATGTAATGAGACTCTTTAGCATGGCTGTCTCATTCACAAATGAAGCAATAGTACTTGGTGTATGTGACCTGAATTTCTAGTAGCAGCGCGACTACTTTCACATCACCACAGATGTTCCAGTTGTAGTTGCTGTACTGTATGTGTTTCAACAAAAGTTCAATATTTCCGTAGGTTTCTTTCATACGTACTGCATGGTCAGTTGGTATTGAAGGGTGGACGTTGCGTTGTGTAACGACACAGCTTTCAGGCTTAACACTGACGAATCAATAAAAAGACGCCATAGTTGTGGGTCTTGCTGGCAACCCAAAGCAGTGAACAGCCCATCCATGTCAGTGCAGAAACAGACTATCAACCTGACCAAAGAATTGTCAGATCTTCTTGGAGGCTGCAAAAGACAGACATATTCATGCCTGATGATGGCAGACCCCATCCTTGCAGTCTTGAACCCAGTAATGCTGCTTTTGCTTTTGACAAGCCCAAGTCCCTGACCAGGTCACTTTCCTCAGATTGAGTTATCAGCTGAGGCTCACTTGTTGTAAATAGTTCAGAATCTGGATCAGTGTCATTTTCCATTCCTGTCTCGTGCATCATGGCATCTTCATCTGCCTCCTCTAGGTTCCATGTCTCTGGTGGCTTCGGTAGTGAAAGACTGTCGTCATGCAGGACAGGTCTCATGGCTGAAGGGAGATTGGGGTATTCAATGGATTTCTTATTATTAGCAGAGAACCCGACACATTGGTCAGACAGAAGTAAGAGTCTGTCACATGATCCTTTTGCTCTCGGGACAGCCGACGGCATTGACTTGCAAGTACCTCTGAGCCAGGCTCTAGGATCCACGGCGCATGTTGCACAAGAAATGTGAGGAGCCCAGGCTTTCTCCTGATCACCAATTTTACAACCAAAGAAGAGCTCATAGGCTTTCTTAATACGTGCAGTCGTGCTCCGTCTTTGAGGTTTAAGCGTATGTTTGTCACAAATGTAACAGAACATACTGCAGCTGTTGCGACATGGGTCAGACACTTTGCTATCCTGAATCCTCCTGAAAATACCATTGTTTTATTATTGTGAGTACACACAATATGCTATGTGCACAGAGCATGCGCATCCACATGAATGCAAACTGATATAAACGCAATGCATAGAATGGTGTGTGCGAAAGGCTTTTATAGCCTTTCTAAAACCTGTCCTGCCAGCATCTGCCCTGCCTAAGCCTTAGCATTCCCAGTGCATGTTGTGTGGCCTGTGCTAGATGCAGTGTCACTGCATGCCCAGGCATGCTTGGAGACAAGATAGAAAACTTTTCAGCTGACGTTGTGGGCAACTTTTTAATAGACTTAAATTATGAATTGAAATAAATATAGGCGATTTCAAAAAAAGGTACGTGATAGGGAAATTTCATGGTGATTTTTGTAATCAGCGGCCCAAAATCCATAAGATACACCCATAAGTAATCAGGAAGGAAAATCTTTGTTGTCCAGTGTAATTAGAGTTAAAATCAAACAAAAATAGAATTTGGTAATTAGTTTCTTTTAAAGGTACAAAAAACTATCATAATAATTGGTGCAGTCCTTGGATACAATTAACGACAAATGCATAGAAATCCTATTAGAGATTTGTCATGAGTGAAAAAAGAATATGAAAAATGCCTGACCTATCTGAATTAGTTTCAGTTAGACAGAGACCATACAGAGCTAAGACCTTTAGGAACTGCATGTTAATCATAGCAAGTCTTCTGAGAGAAACCTATTTCTTGTAACACATCAAAGCTGTACAGAAGATGAGTCATTCCTTTTGGTAGAGGAATGTTTTACATATTATTCTGGGTTTTGAACACCATAGCTTTAAAAACTGATTACAGATACTTTAATTCCAAAATATCTCATTGAATTATATAGCTTAGCCAGCTATTCTCCTGTAATGCCATTTCAATAGGGGGATGGATTCTTTGCCGAAACCTCTATATCATTATTTTTGTGTGTGTAGAGAATAAGACAGTCTAGAGAACGTTATTAGAGGCCGGATGAAGGCAACTTATAGTATCAAGCAACCATTAAATCATACAGAAATATTTCTTTATTAAATCATTACTTTAAGCAACAATGGGTAGATGATAGTTCCTGTTTTAAGTCACTTTCAATTGCTCAACTTCTTTATCTTGTAGCAGAAAAAGAATTAGCTTAAGGACTTGCATAAGTGGATCACGTTAATAATGCACATCATGCCTTGCGCATCTTTAGGAATGTGTAACGGGAGTAATCTCGTAAAGCTTATTTTGCTGCTTTAGCTTTAGAAAAAGACTGGTACATATTTATGGTAATTTGTGATAAAGTACAATGAAATAGGTGTGGAAAGTGTCTTATTGTCATTTGATGTTGATGGGATTCATGGTACTTTGAAATATTAGAAGTGCTGGGCTGCCCCATTTTGTGCTTCTGGAATTTGGATCATGAGTTTGTTCTTTGATTCCTGGCCACTTACTTGGGAATGCTTTAGGGGACTGAGTGCATACTCCTGGGTCTGTGGGAAAGGACAGCTCTACTTTCAACTTCACTAAATCCCATGAGGATACCAACCGTTTGCTTTGTGATGACATGACTTAATGGTGTCCAGCCCTTCTCTATTGAAGAGGAGATAACTGAAGTAAACAATTGTAGGCTGTTGGTGATTGGAAATAAGGCATGGATAAATAGGGCATCCTAAGGTACCAGTCTCTTTCACCCAAATAAAACTTGTAGTGTTGAATTATTTTTTCCAACGTTAATTTAAAAGTTAACAGCACAGTTACACAAATGAATAGGTATGTTTGTGGCCGTGGTTTGATATGAACTGTCCTCAATAATGGGAATATGTAGGCCTGCTCCAGACCTCAGCTTGTGCTAACATAGAGTGTAGACTGGAGGAATGAACATGAAGTTTGATGTTTGACAAGTTACATAACTTGCAACAGCTGTCAACTTCCTCTTCATAGTTGACTAATTTCTGTCAGTGATGCTTCAGAGTTAAAAAGCAGTGGTGCTTTCAGAGTAGACACAAAGGATAGGGTGTCTCCCACGAGACTAGACACCTCAAATTAGACTGAAAACAAACTGTGACAAGAAATTAGCAATGAAATGCTTAAAAATGGAAGAAGAATGTTTCTGTTGGGAGATCGTGACTCTTACACACACACAAGATTGTGTGAACTTTTTAGCTTTGCTGTGACTCCTGTTTTTACTCGTGCAATATTCAAAGCTTTGTGAAATCCATGTGACTTTTTTAAGGGTAGATATATGCTTTGTGCTGGGGTGGAAGTCATTTCCTGTTGAAGAGACATAACCATGCTAGCTCTTACAGAACTAGTGCACTAAAAATAGAGTGTAGTTTCTGCAGTGGGAGGCCTAGTCTCCCCAAGTTCGTGCCTGTGGTATTAGATTATTATGTACTTGGGTCAGCTCCCCTCTCCCAGTACTGTTGCTACACTCTGTTTTTAGTACTCTAGCTCAATCAGAGCTAGCATGAACGTATCTCTTGAAGCTAGAAGTCTCATCCCCTAGCTCATGGTGTAGCCATACCCTAAACATCTTACTGGGCACTCTTAATTTTTTGTTCCCATTACTAGGAGTGAAGAGCGAACAGAATGTACCTTTCAGGTGAAATCTAGGATATGCACAGTACAGTGCTTACAATTGGCAATAGCTGGAGATAAAAATGAAAGAATACTTTGTCCCCAAAGCATGCTTGAAAAGATTTAAAATAGATACTTGCATCAAAACTTGAGGTTTTAGCGTGTCCAACTTTGGAGCATAGTGCCAACACTTTTCTTTTTGGTTCTATCACTTTCTGGAAGATGGGTTGTTTAAGTCATTAGGTTATATTGTAAAGAAGAACTAAAATACTATATTGTTTACAAAGCGAGATATTAATTTTTCAAATAGGACACTTGCTTATAGCCCAAACATATCTGAGATGAAAATAATTGCATGTTACTGTGGAACAGCTGTTATATAACTTAGAGTGGGGTTTTACATTTTTTTCTCATGGTGTCTTGTACGCTTGGGTTCATGCTAATTGAGGCACCTGGCTTTATCTTTAATTTCTAATTCCATAAAGCTCCTGTCTGTAGTGCAGCATGGTTGCGGTGTTTAAGATCTTAAACTTGTTGGTGTTTCAGGATGAATTTTTTTCTGCTGTTAGAAGCAATAGTTTTCAGATAAAATTATACCTCAGGGAAAGATAAACCCTTGTGATGAGTTGTGTGGAAAAAGCTTCCTTATGTGTTGAATGGTATGCCATGTTAAAAGTTCTTAGAGGCAATGGATTAGTGAGCATTAATCAGGAGCAGCCTAAGCAGTTACCCCAGTGCCAGATGGAAGGAGAGGGGGCCATCTCAAGTCAACCTTCTTCTCCAAAGCCTGTGATATCCAGAACTCGGTATGAATGAAAATACCTCTCTGACACATGCAGTGCCCTTTATCTTCCTGAGCCATGTGACTTGGGAATAGAAGAATTTACAGGAAAGAACCAGCCTTGGGGGGTCAGAAAAACTGTAGCTGTCAGCAGCAAATGGAGAAGCAGCCTACACAGAGGGACCATTTGATGCCTGAAGTAAGGCTTTCTACAGTTAAATGAAGATCCTTTCTTTGGTCACAGTAGTTTCAAATTGACGTCACTCCACTTGACTTCTATGATCTATTCTGTTTTCTTCATTCTGTCTCTTTTCCTTTGCCCTATGCTCTCTGCTTCCTTGTTTTTTTTCTCTCCAGCTGATTAACTTCGAACAACAACTGACCCAAAGGATTGAAAAATTTTTCCAACTAATGATGTTGGTAAACCATAGCTTGGGTTGCTCTGCTTGTAAGTCATATTTCTTTCCTTTTCCCTTTGTCTAATTTACTTAAATAGCAAGCAGTTTGCGACAGAGTTTTGACTATTACTGTTTCTACAGTGCATAGCACTGTAACCTCATTTTTGATTGACCTTGAGGCATTATTCTAATAAAAAGAGGTGATCAAATATACCTAATACATGGTTCATTGCATGGGTAGCATGACCATGTTATGTGCTTATGTATATGTTAACTTAGTATTTCAAACATGACTGACTATTTTTTAGATGCATGAAAACTTGTTAAAATACTGATTCTCTATTTAGCACCTCAGGATTTAAGGTATAAAACATGGTTATTGAAGCTAGAAATATGTTACATTGCCAAATCAAACATGAAGTTCCTAATGAAGAAAATAAGCCATCAGCAACAAATTACCCTCAAAACTTAGTAGATGGTCCTTATTCATTAGCATTAAATAGTCTGTTATATCATATCCTTGTACTTTCTCTTTAATGTGCTCTAAATCTTACAGCTGTTGCTCAGCAAATTCTAACTGACTTCGTTATGAGTTGGGTTTGGGTTGCAGGATTTGGTCCTTGGAAAACGGTGGGGGGGACCCCTAGTCAATGTGCCTCCTACAGAATTGGCAATAAATTTTTCCGCAAGCAATATTTCCAGCTGAGAAACATAACATATGCAATGTACAACAATACAACTGTATTAAAAGTATCACTGTAAATAGTGCCATATATTGGCAAGCATAGCTATGGCGAATTGTGATCCTTTACAAAGTGAAAACATAAAATCCTTAAGGGTTTAAGTGACCAATACAAAAGGTGCTAAATACTTGTAAAGATGCATGTTCTTAAGTGGCTCTGCATATTTCAATTATCAGGCGTTGCACCTCCAGTGATGTCTAATGATAGAACTTCCTGCAAGCAGTGCTTGCTGAAGTGCATGCTTATCCCTTTGTAGCTCTCACCTTAGTGTTCTCAAATGTTCTCAGGGCAAAAGTGTTTAAGGGAGTGCTGCACCTGCTACAGAAGTGACCTGGTCTGGTCCTTCTGACCTCGAGTTTTCTGCCTTTTAGCATCTTGTTATAGTTTTATTTTATTGTTTTGTTCTTAGTATAGATTTAAAGGATGTTTATATTCATACTGCAATCCAATGCATTCATCAAAAACACCTGCAGTTGATGGTGAAGGGGTGCCATTTGGAATACAGTGTGTCTCATTTGGTCCGTCAATGGCACCAAGAGGATTTTTTGAAGTGCCTTTCTGTGATAGTGGCACATCTGAGAAAACAAAGTTTTTCTGTTTACCTGTATTTGGATGATGGACTGCTGAAATCTGTGATGTGTGAGGTGCTGTCCTCCTTCACCTTCAAATCTGTGTTCACTTTCTGGAAGATAGTTTTAAAAAACAGAAATAGTAATTTTTGCCAATTTAAGCCTCTCAGTATCCAGGCTATTGGCGTACTTGGCATAACTCCCCTCGACTGCGACCGAATTGTGGAGGTAAGTGTAGACCAAGCCAAAGTATCTGTTAGTTGGACCTGATTACAATGGTTTAGTCTTAATTGCATTACGTGATATGGCTTTTTTTTCCCTGTTACTCCTATGTGAACATCCTTAATATAAAAAGGATTTGTCACAATGGAGTGGACCACGGGTAATCGTGTTTCTGAAGTGTACAATATTAGACGTTTCAGAGGGAAGTGATCATTGCCTCACCTTAAATAAAGTATCTAACAAATCAAGAAATACGTATTGGGAAGAAGCATTCTAAACAGAAGTCAAAGGAGCTGATCAGTGTTCTGTTAATGAAAAGTTACTGCTATGAGATGACTTCTAAAAGTCTTTGTTTTTGCGCCTCTTTCATTGTTAATTTTTATCCCTATTAACGGTGTTTTATTTAAAAATTGATTACACAAAAAAGAATTGTTTCTGTTTACTGGCATGGAAAAAACAGATTTGTGGTTTGATGTTGAGATGTTCAGGTCATCCATCACTAGTTTTTTTTCCCAAGTACTAAAAAACCTGTAATTGGACATCTTTTGTTGTGTGATAAATAATGGATAACTCCGTGATATGCTTTACTAAGATGTGGTATTCTTTCAAAAGAATTCTAACCAGGTAATTGGTATTCTGTGTGAATAATTAAAGCCTGTATTAGTAAGATGGTGATGATGAAGTTGGAATTAATTTCTTATCTGTTTAAAACTAGATATCTTTAGATAAAGAAAAGCTTTTATGTTCTTGAATAAGTTTGGTGGTTGACAGGTACTTATATAAAAATTTTACTAAATATTATAGTAAATTAGTGTAGTATAAAGGTCTCCGTAGTGTGAATTAGAAAAAAACATGACAATTTTTTGGTCTGTGCGTATGATCCATACAATATTGAATTTAGTTTAAGCTTGCATATATAAATGTAATGGTCTAGTTCTGTAATTGGAAATTTGTCCAACACATGACAAATAAAATTCCCTGATAGACTGTGTCACTTTCAGAAAGAACCCTTGAAGTCATTGTGGATAGTTCTCTGAAAACACCCACTCAGTGTGCAGTGGACAGTAAAAAAGCTAACAATGTTAGAAACCATTAGAAAAGGGGTAGATAGCAAATAACATAATGCTGCCACATAAATCCACTGGATACCCACATCTTGAATACAATGTGCAGATCTGGTTGCCCAATTTCAAAAAAGATGTATTGGAATTGGAAAAAGTACTGAGAGGGTCATCTAAAATAAGTAGGGATATGGGCCAGCTTCCATATGAGAAGAGATTAAAAAGACCTGGAATTTTCGTGTTGGAAAAAAGATGACGGGGGTGGGGGGAAACATGATAGGGGTATATAAACACTTGACTGGTGTGGAGAAAACTAATAAGGAAATGTTATTTACTTCTTCAAATAACACAAGATCTAGGGGTCACCCAATGAAATTAGCAGGCAGCAGGTTTAAACAAACAAAAGTAAATACTTTTTCACACAACTCATGGTCAACCTGTGGAAATGCCAAATGTTGTGAAGGCTAAAACTACCATGGTTCCAAAAAAAAAAAAAAAAGTTCATGGAGGATAGGTCTATCCATAGCCAAGATGAGTTGGGATGCAACACCGTGCTTTGAGCATCCCTAGCTTCTGTTGGCCAGAAACTGGGAGTGGATGACAGTGGATGGATCACTTGATGTTTATATTCATTCCTTTTGAGGCACCTGGCATTGGCCACAGTCTGAAGACAGGACTAGATGGGCTATTGATCTGAGGCAGTATGGCCGTTCTTATGTTTTTACAAGAAAAGAACTCAAGCAAGTTTTAAATGCAGCTTCTCACCCTGAGTGTTTAGGAGGGACCAGAGTCAAACACAGGAACCTAATGGGAGGTATTTGGAGAATTCCAGTTATTGAATAGTGTTTTAAGTTGAGGAAAACCATAGTAAACCATACGGTGAGGTGGCTTCTGAAGTGTTCTGACAGTTAATTGAAGGGCATCTTGTTCTGAAACTAAGTTGTGACACCAGAAAAATATGAGACAGAGGTCAGTAAAGCTGCTCATTCAACATTAATGCTTAGGTAGGGGGTGGGCTTCAGAGCTCAAGTTCCAGCCTGAGCTTCAGCTTCAAAGTAAGTCTACACATCTATTGTTGGATTACTTGCATGAACCCAAGTCCGTGAGTATGTGCTTGGAGACTTGCTTCCATGGGCTGTAGACAAGTGGTTAGTGAGAACTTAACTGCTGCTGCTGAGAAAGTAGGAGGATGTAATAAAAAACAGTGGGGAGAAACTGTTCATAGGGATCTGTATGTTATTTATATTGTAGAGTAATGTACTGTTTTCCAAGCCAAACTGAGCAGATACATTTAATGTAGGCATGCCTGGGACCTGGCCACTTGTGCAAAGCAGGAATCCACATGCCCATATGCTTCTACATGTCAGTTAAACTTGGTCACCTTCTACCATACTTAACTACAGCTGAATAAAGCCAAGTTGGTGGCACCGTGCTTTCAAAGGTAATTCAGGATTCCATCTTCTTGATTCCCTCTTAGCTTTTGCATTCTTGCCCCAGGTACTCTTACAGTATTCTGTGTGTGGGAAATAAGCTTGTGTCTCTGGAGCACAGGCATAAAAGACTTCCTGTGAGAAGCTAAGTTAAGCACTTGGACAGCTGCACTCTATACCAGCTGAATTCTGAGGTCATGCTTGAACCAGTGTATGCAGCTGCATGCAGTGTGCAGCTGCCTGCTTGCTTAGCTCAGCTTCTTATGAGGAGTGTGTTATGCTTCATTCCAGAGTGAGACTGCACTGTCCTCACAAACTTAAAAGCACAATTTGTGGTTTCAGCTTTTATCTTTAGACTTGAGTTTTTAGTACTTTGTCTATTGTTTATCTCCTTAATTTAGGTTTCGGTTGTTGAGATGAACTGGAACATGCCAGTTCACTTCCCTCAGAAGTCCAGAGCTAGGGAAATTTGCTGATCATAGAAAGCTGTCCACTTAACTTTCTGTTGGTTTCCAAGAACATCTATCAGTGGGATAGTGGTGAAGAAGTAAGATGAACCTCTACAATGTTTTTGTGAGTTGGAGAGGGCATTCTGGCTTGAATTGCTAAGCATTTTTAATAAGTTGATAAACTTAGTGTCTACATAAATTATTTAAGTGGGAACAGTTTGAAAATTGATTGTTCTTTATGGCAGTTTTGTTTAGCATTGTGACTGTAGTTGGCCAGTTGTTGGCACTCCCCCTTTTAATAAATTTCAAAAGCCCTTTGGTGTCTGCTTTTTTGTTTAATTTGAGTGGATGTTCTAACAAGAAGGTAATCCGTCATGTATTTACTTTCAGTATCCAGTTTGTATCTGGGTTGAGTGAGGTACAAGTAAGCTTTAACTTCTCCACAAATGTATAACTGATGTATAGCAGTCTTTTTATTACTAAGTAGGGCTATTTTTTTGTGTAATCTTAGTTTTCCCAAATGCATATGGTCCTTTATCAAAATAATTGTAGTAAATAAGCCTTAAATATTGCAATTCAATAAATATTAGTGGACAGCAGAAAAAAGACTTGATTGTAAACTTTAATTTAAATTGACTTCTAACAGTGCCACTTTCCAAGGCATTGAGCAGTTGGAAATGGGTTTTATGATTTTTTTTCTCATACAATAATAAGCAGTATAGTAGCAGTTTAATGCAAGTGAGAAATTTTATTTGAGGTATTTACTTAAATTCTGAATTGCCCAAATGCTTTTGGATACTGTAATAAGCTTTCATTTTGTTTGGAAGTGATATATTCCTCGTTACTTCCTGTATAGCTGTATATATTGAATTAGCATGAGATTTCACGGATATTTTGAGTATGGATACTTCTGCTGCTCCACATTAGGGCCCGGTCTACACTTACCTTGGCGATTCGGTGGCAGTCCACAGGAGATATGCAAGTGACTTTGCAGCGTCTCCTCCATGCGGCGTCCATACTGCGCTGCGTCGAAGGGAACAGCGCTCCCTTCGATGCAGCGCTACTCCACTTAACAGGGTGGTTTTCCTGCGTCGCTTCCTGTATCGACTGAGCGCGTCTGTACACACCGCTCAGTCGATCCAGAGCAATCAATGTGACGGCGGCGAATTTGCCACCATCAGTGGAGACCCAGCCTATGTTGTAATTGCTTATTCCAGAGTTTGATGAATATGAATGATGATCCTGAGCCTTCCCCATAATTAGGATTAAGGAAAAACTTTTCTGTCTTAGCATTTTGACCTGGTATATTTTCATGATGAGAGTTAGAATGATGGGATACCACAGTCAAGACAAATGGTTACTAGTACTAGATCAGGGGTTCTCAAACTTTTTTTGCTAGGATCCCCAGGCCATGCCATCCTTACCGGCATGCATAGGGGCTGATAGCTCATGACTACCCCATAATAATAACACAACCCCCTGAGGGGTCATGACCCCCAGTTTGAGAACTTGTGCACTAGATGAAATGTTTAGGCTAACGCTTTGTAGATGGGTATTAATTTTAGGCCTGGTTTGCATTCCTGTTTACTAATATGACTATTTTGATTAAGGGTGTGATAGTTGTTCCAAAATAGCTATACCTTTTAAAAGCCCTAGTGCAAAAAACCTGTACTGCTGTGAAAGAGATTTGCATAACTATAGTTATTCTCTTCCATATACTGTGTAGAGGAACCCAAACTCACGGGTCCTAACTTACACGTCCGTTGCCCAGCAGGTGGTCCAAATTAGCCAGACAACAGGTTAGCAAAGTAAAAGTTTACTATCCTTTACGTAAGGAGGTAGCCCAATGGTCGGGGCGACCCTAAGCATACATTTCTTAAAGCTTATATAACCTTACACAAACAGGTCTTATACGTCACAGTTTCCATGGCAAAGACAAAGGCTAAGACAAAAAGTAAGGCAAAGGGCTCTTTATCTAAAAACACTTGGCCCAACACTTTTCGCCCCCCTCTATTTGAACTACAAGGTCTTCCTTCACATTCCGTACCTACTGGCGCCCAGCTGTCATAACTATCTTGTTATGGCAATAGATTCTAAGTCTAAACATCTGCTAGCACTTTCTATCTTAGACCTTGACGGCTATACTCACAGACTAGAAATCAGTAAGGAAAGAGAATCCATCTTTTCCCCCATCTAGGGCAGAGAGACTCCATTTTAATTTTCCTCCACAACTGGAATAGTTGCACTTGTGTAAAGTACCTTTATACAGTTAGAACAGTGCACCATCAGTAAAGAGAAAGATGTCTATAGTTTAGAGAATAGAACTTGCTAGTGTAGACACACCCTTAATGTGTGATGACCTGCTTGGTCCTGAAGAGATTCAAACACTCAGGCTACTAGTTCTTGAAGGTTTTCATTAGCATGCAAAAATTCTCAGAATCAGACATGAAGGCTAATATTTTTTTTAGAGGAAATAGTTCTCAAATTATTTAGATACTTTTTGTTATTAGTAAGGTTTATTTTTTTAAATAAAGATAAATTTGTTACTTTCATATCTCTTTTGGTTATTTCTTTTCATAGGGTATCTGTAAGAATCTTTTCAAAAATATTGATCAGTATCATCCAAGTTAAGGTCTCTTAACAGGAAAATGATCATTGAAACTAATGTTCAGATGAAGCTGAAGCTTTTGAAATAATATAGCATTATTCTATATGTTTCAGCTAACTGGTAAGGTTTTCATTAATTGACTGCATATCAATTCAGGAGAGACTTGAAGTTTTAATATGTTTCTGTCAATCAAGTTTCCTAATGCAATCTAAAAGAAATCGATGACACTGAGCTCAATTTCACTAAGTATGGAAAAGAGTAAATGGTGGTAATTTGTAGGAAACTTGCCATGACATACACACTCCTTAATTTTCAGAAGTGTTTAGTGTATTGCAGGGGAAGTAACTGTGACGTCAATATATGCATCTGTCACTTAATCGCATTCAAATCCCTTTTTTCATTATGGGAATGTTGAAAGATACAACTGCTTGCTTTTAACTTTCAGCTTGTAACTTGTTAATGATTATAAAAATATTCTTTAAGGTTTGTAGAAGTATTTTAGAAAACAGAACACATTTTTTCTTGTTGTATCACTAATGTGGCTGCATTTATGTGCCGGTTCCATTGGTCCTACAGCATTGTTATTGCCAAAAGTTCTTGGATTTTTGTTTTTGGTGAAGTGAGACGTGATCAACTAAAATATTTTTACAAACAAAAAAACCTTGAAAAATAATGCAAGTCAGTGTATGCTATTCAGGAAGGCAAATTGCAGTCTTAGTTCCCTATCAAAGAATAATTGTCCTTTTCACCTTAATCTGTGATCATCCTTTCCACTTCATACCTATGCAAAACTATTCAGGAATATAGATTTTTGACATGGCACTGACTCAGCAAAATTGGTTAACATTTTTAACCTAGTACAACAATTAGTAACTTGGTGTAACATTTTAAAGTTTTGTCCCTATGGTAATTGACTTCACACTTGTCTATATCGGTATAGGAAACAGTTGTGAATTCACTTAAATCCCATTGACTTTCAATGAGATGTAGGCATCCATTACATAGATGGTCACATAGATGCTTTAAAAAAAATTACCTATGGTATTTAGAAGACCAGAGGACTGAAGAAAATTGGTTTAATGGCAAAACTCTCATCACAACTGAGCACTTCCAGTTCTCTTTGATAGAGGTTGTACATGTTGGTGTTTGAGGTACTAATTTGGTTGATTGCACTGAAATAATAAATTTATACTCCTCCTTTATTTCCTATTTGAGTATGAGATAAATGAACAATTTAGTCTACGAATTCACTAGGTGACTTAAGAAATACTTAATCCGGATGGACAGATGTTAATTTGGAGTGATATTATCTTAGTCAAGGTGTGATATGCCTTTTCCGTATGGTAAGAATTCAGTTTGAGGTCAGTTCATAGTTCCAGTTGCTTATCAGAGGGTCTAATCCCACATTTAAATGTTACTGTTCCATGAGATGAGTATGTTCTCATTGACTAATGTAAAACTATAGTGGTTAAGCAAGATGAAATAGCATTAAATTATTCTAATTAGGACACAAGTTTACAACTAAGAAGTTAGCTAGGCCATATGGAGGTGAGTACACTTTTATCCTAATCCTAGAAAAAGCAAGTTTACAGAAATCCCCGGAAGACGCTTGAGATAGTAATCTAGATAAAATGCGTAAACTTGAGTTGTACTACAGATTTGGGGAAGAACAAAAAAACCCCCCAAAACAGTCCAGAAATAGTATAACATTTAGCTACCCTTGTCTTTAACCATTGCTCTGTTAAAGGCTGCCTTACAGCATGAAGAGTACAGTTTAAAACATTAATTCCTAAAATCTGAATTGTCTTCTGATCCCTGCCTGGTTTCACATCCTTTGCCAGGGAGGTGAGGCACAAAGAAATGGGTCTCATGAACACTTGAGCATATCTTGGTTTTATGAAAATCAGTGCTAAGATGATAAAAATGGAAATATTCTTAAGTAACATAAAAACCTAAATGCATAGAATGCGTTTTGTACCACTTTAAGCATATGCAGCAAAATGTTATTAAAAATAGACGTCAGTAGCCTTTTACATTACTGGAAAGATAAAAAATCTTTAGGGATTTTTAGAGTTCTAGAAATAGTTATTTCCTTGTGGGTTTATTATATTAAAGAGACTACTAGATTTTGCTTCTGTCCTCATGCTTTGAACTGAACTTGTGCTATAAAAATCAACAGCATGTCCACCTTTCTCTCCCTCTCCACTTCCTCCTTTAAGATTTCTCACTGTACTTGCTTTCTGCAATGTAAATCTATGGTAGTAAGCTATACTGTACTGTTACAAAAACAAACCAGTGGTTGTAAATTAAATTCTGTAAATGTAAAGCTGACAATAGGCAAAAAAAAAAAAAAAAAGTAAAAATAATTAAACCCAGAAAAAGGATTTCTATTTTTTTGTTAAAGGTTTATGGGGAGTGAAACAGATTTTGGGCCAGGAGCTCCCTTCTGTGATGTGACATGAAGTGAAGAAGCTTTTTAAGAAGTCAATAAAGGCTCCAGAGAATGGCTGGTCATCTATATAGTGCCCAAAGCAGATTTTTTTTGTTTTTGTTTTTAAATGCAGACTCTGATGTTCCAAGCATTGCTGTAGTTCAGTGGCAACTAAATGTACTAAACAGGATATTTAAAATGTATGCCTAAGTTTGTGACAGTACAGACCAAGCAATAGGTAGGTCTCACATAAGAATGTACAGTATATCTGTATTCCAGTGATTTATTTTGCTTTGACTGCTTCATAGTTAACTATAACATTTTTTAGGACTACAAGATAGGTTTGGGTATTTATGGTTGATGCATATCCTTCTGTGTCCATGAGAAAGACAAGGATGTTGGGGAACATAGCTATGGTCTCAGCTTTGTTAGCATATTTATACATTTTGAAACGCTGTAGCATAAAACATGAGTGGAAGAAACTATTTTCTTTATGCTTTATTTTAGTTAAAAGAATGCTATCTATGCTTGCAGGTCCAAAATGTTACCTTTGTTTATATAAAATATGTAAGTTGTGAATCTGTGTACTAATGCAGCATACATAGTGGCAATATCAATGAGATCCATGGTGGCTCTTCTGCTGCTGGGTAGGGAGAGAAGGCCATTATGCCAGGTCATATTAGCTGAGGATTAGGCTCAATTATAACTTATTTATGACAAAAGATGACTTTTAATTTCTCCAGGACCAATTCACAAACTTGATAACTTTGCAACTCATTATGTAAAGTGCATTTGTGTAGAGTCTCACTTCTGTACCTAACTTACGCAATTTTCCCCATAATAATATAGCTGTTCTATTTAGCTAATAGGCTGCAGAAAGCTATGAAATGGGAGTGTCTTTATTCCAGAGATGTCCCAAAGACCTGTCTTCTCTTAATTAAAAGAGTTCTCCAGATAGAACTGGAGGTTAGCATGTACTTGCTTGCTCTTCAAACATTGTAATAATCAGAAGGCTTTTTAAATTACCTGACTTGTTTTCTCAAACTTGTCTCAGCTGTTTAAAGCTAACTTTGCAAGTGTTCTGAGGTCTGATAGTGTGTTGCTCTAAATTAGCATAGCAGAGTGTATTTATTACCTACTTCATGTACATAAGTCAATGTATCTTCGTCATAGCAAATCTTCAGATGAAAGTAATACATTTTACGTACTTCGTAGAGCAAATGCATGGATTGAAGACAGTCCAATATTGGAGCATTTAGTCATGTACATAAAACAGGCTAAAAATTAATCTATTAATGACCATATTTTACTACGTACTGTCTGTGTCTCTAGTGACAGTGACAGTTTTTCTACCCAGACTCAGTCACCCAAGAGATGGTGCCTATAAAAATATTTCAAATTTTGGTTTGTAATCTGTTACAAATGACTTAAAATGTACTAATAATCCTCTGCCACCAGTTAACTTTAATTAAAACAAAAATGGTTACATGACTAAAAATTGATTTTTCTAATTGAAATACTGTATGCTTTGAGAATTTTTTGTTCTAAAACTGCTGGTTTATTTTTAGTGTTGGATTATTACAGTATATGTAACTTAAACTTGGCACAGTGTATGATATAACTCTGAATGGGAGAATCATTTATTAAGGAAGACGACAAAGGCTTTGGGTGTATTTTGTCATACCTTTTATGCTTAACTACATCTTAGGCTACAGACTGCTGTAGCCACCCACTTGTCTTCTCCCTTCATTCATTCAAGGCTCTGCACAGCTCTTTGCATGCCAGCATCTTCTCTTCTCTCCTTTTGCTGCTACTCCTATGCCCTTCTCACCTTGTTTGCTTTTTTCTTTTTTTATGCCATTCTCTGAGTCCAGCATGTCTTTTCTCTTTCCTATCTGAAATCATTCCTCAAATTTACATTGTTTTGCTTTCCAGAGTGCACCTTAAATCTTGCCTCACTCACGTCCCTTTTTGCTTTTTTTGACTGAAAACATATGAGAACTAGGATTCATTCACATCACACCTTTTATTTCTTCTTTGCTTACTCTTTGCTTTGTCTGTTACCTTCATTTTGTTTTCACCTGATATAGATTTTAAACACATTTTCTATGTAAAAGCCATCTAAAGTTATGGAGCTATATAAACAATATTGATAAAATCTGGTTTTAAAATAACCCTTTTTAGCACCCTTATGTATAGTAAATTGAAAAATTAAACCCAGAGAGACTATGGGCATATATGAATTTGGACTTCTTTATACTTCCATTCTTAGATCAGTGTTCTACAGAAAGAGTTGACTAGTAGTGTTTTCCATCCTTTCACGTTGCTTACAGGACCAACTTATAAATATTTTTTTACATCCTGTAAATGGCTTCTGCCTTCAATTTCTTTTAATTATCAGCTGCAGTATTTTTACCATGTTTAGCAGTGTAATGGTTTAATGGTTGAATAGCTGTTGCTTAATATTATACCTTGAGACTATTGAAAGATAAACGTGTTTTGTACATCAGCCAGTGTTCCAGGAATGGGTATACCTTTATATCAGAGTCTAAGTGATTTTCCAATGTTAGACTTGGATTTCTAAACAGCCAAAAATGTCAGTGCCGACAAAAGAAAACGCTGAAAGTACAATTATGTTTGAGCAAATAATAGGAATAATGAGTATAGCTTTCTGACTTTGGTGCTCTACAACAATTGTTTTGCTACCTTGGTGCATATAACCAATGAACATATAAAAATGTGTGGAGGGGCCAGAAGGATAAAAAAGTACTTAAGTACACAGTCAGAATAGAAACTCCACAGCATTCATCCGGATAACTTATGAGAGGCTAGAAGCAGCATACATATACTGCTGCTCTAAGTGCGTGGACAGAAAGAGTTGAATGTAGTGTCAGTTTTGCTGACTTTACTGTGTGCGCCTTGCCCTCTTGCTTACTAGGAGTTTCTGCTTCCCTTTTATACAAAGAAGGCAAAGGGGGTGGAGGTGGGCAAAGAATGATGAAAACTTTGTCCATCCAGGTGTTAGCTCTTGTCTCGACCACTGAAATGGTGATGGGTGGGTGGGGCGGGGAGAGGAAGGAGTGGAGGGATGCGTGAATTGTGTGTTTAACCTTCAAACCAGCCCTTTGCTCCCTTAAATTAGTATGATTCATCTCGTGAGATGGGTGTACTGAAGGCTTGGCTGATTGTCAGTTTTAGAAAGACATTTTCTCACATGCCTGCTATCCAGGTGGTCTGATAGGAGACTTTTAAAATTAGAAGGTAACTTTTTGCTGGTGGACTTGAAGGTCCCTGTGGGGATCTCTAAAACCCAGTGACTGCTTTGGCATTGCTTCTGGTCACTATCCTAGAATAGTGAGGTGGTACACCTGTGTCTGGTATACGTTTAGCTTTTATGATCTCTCCTCACTCCAAGAACGAGGAGGGGAGTTAGCCAGGACTCGAGCATCCAGACAAGGTCCCTTGATAGGCATCAGGGAGCATGGCCTTAATCTATTTTCCCTTCGTTTCATATAACATCTTAAACCTTAGATGCCAGTTGGAGATCCAACCTGGAACAGCCCTGCTCTGGGAGCAGATGTTATCCCAATTAACTGTTAAGTACATTTGTGGCTTCCAAATTTCGTTCCATATGTCTCTACCCTACATCCGTATTAATAGAATTTCATATGGAAATTATTCTCTTAAACCATAATTGATATTGTACTTTCATTTGCTCCTTAGTTTGCACTTCTTGGGCTATAAGTACTTAATAGGCTACACTATGGGTAGTTGATGTGTATGAGTGGGAGAGCACAGGAAGCAGTTAACTTAGGGTTATTTAAAATCAGCAAAATGGTACTTTTTACACTTGACATTAATGAAGTGTGCTTCTGGTACAGCACAGGTTAAAGGTTGTCCAGTAAAGTAGCAAGACCAAGTTAAGAGAGATTTAAAAACAAAACAAAAAAATAAAACACAATACCTTCCATAATGAAACTTCGTCAGGCTTAGATTCCTCTATATACCTTTCTTATTGTAATTCTGATTCCTACCTGGAAGCCAGAAAATTCTAAAGAGGGCTTCCCTACCTGGAATCCTCCCCTGGCTCTGGATGACACAGCCTATCCAGCCAGTCAGCTTTTTTCTTTCACTCTTGGATCTACAAGAGCATCACCCCTTCACATAATTTAACTAAGGCTTGGCTTTTATTCATTATTAAATGGAATTACACAGTTGTTAAACAATATTCTCATCCAAAGATGAATAATCACATGAAACACTCGATAATTGGTTTCTCAGTATCATAGATCCCAAGAGAGTTAACTACTTCCTGGTCTTTGAACAAAATTTGAATTACATTGGAAATGTTTAGGAAGGAATAAAAGTTTTAACTGACTCATTTTTTGCTAGAATATTTATATTGCTTGAAGGCAATGCAAAAAGGTGTTTGGAAAGAACTAGGTTAATTACACAAATTTTAATATGAACATTTAAAAAATTCAGAGCTTATGTAGAACATAGAATGCATTATAGTTTATAACTGATCTGAACACGTCATATGACCCACAATGTCCTTGTTTTGTTGTTCAGTAATTTTTCAGGGAAAGATTTTAACAAACCTCCCTCCCAATCTACTTCAAGCACAGAATTCTTAATTTTATTTAACATCGGGAATTGTAGTGTATTGTTGATGAATCCTTAAGATTTTAATGTGTTTTGACTATGGATATTGTCTCTTCAGAACTAGATCTCACCTATGTTCTGTGTTGGTTTCAATTCAGCTTTATGTCTAAAACTGGTGGGGAGTAAAAGGAAGAGAGCCTTCAGTAATTTACTTGGAAAAATTGGTGTAACAAAGTTTTTATATGAGTATATTTGCAAGTTGTTTTAAAAAATGTATTTCTTTTAATTTGGGTCAGTCTACACTTAATGGGCTTTTGTCCTATTGAGGTCAACAGACAGGACATCAGCAACAGCAGATGTGTTGCCATTTTAGGGCTTTTTTCAATTTGAATATACATTTCCCCATTTCTGGACTTTGGTTAGGTTTAATAACAAGTCATTTTTGTGATCTTCCTTTTGAGGCGATGTTTAGGCCTGGTCTACATCAGTTTTTTTCAACAAAAGTCACTTTTTGTTGACAAAACAACCCTGGTGAACACACTATAATGACCCTTTTGTCAACAAAACTGCCGTTTTTGTTGACAAAATAAAATCATCTGGACGAGAGGTGTAGAGCCTTTTTTGGCAATGTTTTTTGTGCAAAAGCATGTGTAGACACTGCCCTTAGGTTATATCGCTAAAAATAGGCTTCCGATTATTCCAGACTGCCATTGTGAGTGCTGCTCTGGTAAAAAGTTTGAGCTTGGCTGCCCTGCAGCCATCCGCCCTTCCCCTTTCAAAGCCCCAGGAAGTTTTCAAGTTAACTCACCATGGAGAGCTCACTCCACAGCGCAGCAAATACAGTCCTGCCTGCCTGCCATAAACAAACAGCCATGTGGGCAGGCTGTTCTGTTCCTTTGTGTGGGCCTGGGACGTGCAGAGTTGCTCAGGCGGCGCACTGATGGAGGCTGGCTCTGTGCTCACTAGTGCTGGTGCTGGCGGGGCCTGGGGCGTCTCAGGAGCAGGGGGAGCTGCCCATGGCCCGGGCCTGAGAACGGCCATTACTACGCGGGGTGCCAGGTCTACCCGAGGCAGGCAGCCTGCGTGCCCATCTCCGACCACTCCCTGCATCTCAGCCAGGTCAAGATCTCCAAGACAGCACCTTATTGGGAAGGAACAGCAGTAATCAAGGGAGAGTTTAAAGAACTGAAATTAATGGATTATCAAGGAAAATATCTTGTTGTCTACACTCTTGACTTTACATTTGTGTGTCCAACTAAAATTATCGCCTTCAGTGACAGAATTGAAGAATTCAGAGCAAGAAACACTGAAGTGGTGGCATGTTCTGTTGACTCGGTTCACTAGCTTAGCATAGATTAATGCTGCTTGAAAACATGAACCAATGAAAAAAACACTTCTTTCAGATTTGACACACCAGATTTCAAAGGATTGTGAAGCATATTTGGAGGACCAAGGACACACACTTCGAAGCATTTTCATTATTGATAAGAGGATCCTTGGACAGATCACAATGAATGACCTTCCTGTTGGCAGATCAGTGGAGGAAACACTGCTTCTAATACAAGCATTCCAGTACACTGACAAACCTGGGGAAGTTGTCCTGCTGGTTGGAAACCTGAAAGTGAAACAATCAAACCTGAAGATGCCATGAGAGCCTGGTGGCCAAGAGAAGAGCTATAATCCCAGATCCAGCTGGAAAACTGAAGTATTTTGAAAAACAAAATTGAAACTTGCCTCTGCTGAGCTACACAGGTCACATGCAATTTCAAGTTGTCAATAAAACTACAGGGGAGGGGTATAACTCCTGATGTGGTGTGGGTGTGCAGAGCTAGGGAGGGAGGTGGGGGCTGTGTCCTTCTCCCCACCCCTGCAGATTTTCCAGACCCATCTTTTCTGAGGGAGGTGGGGGAACAGGGGACACCACCTATGAGTTGTCCGTGTAGCAGCTTCTGTCTTGAGATTGGTTGCTTCCAGGTGCTGCTGTCTGAATTTAGAGACAGGAAGAGTACAGACCAACTCACTGTCCCCAAACACACGCTGTCTGTCCGTCTGACTCACTCACTCTCCCCCTTCCTCCTGCTTTTGTGGGCTTCTTGTGTTTGTGTTCTGCAGTGTCAGCTTGGCTGACAGGGCAGTTTAAACACTGCTGTCAAACTAATAGGATGCCCATGTAACAATGGGATTCAGAAACCTTCATCACGTGACACTGCTCCTGTCTCGTGTGGCATTGCAAACCCTTCCAAAAGCACCCTGCCTCCTGTTGCGCAGTGGAATAGCTACCCACACAGTACACGGCTGACTTTGACGACAAAAGAGCTGCATTCCACTGACAGAAGACTGAACATATGCAATAGCCATTTAATTACAGCGGTGGCTGTATGCTGGCAAAACTTTTGTTGACAAAACTTTCTAGTGTAGACAAGACTTGCAACCTAGAATTTCCCCCCTTGTCTAGGTTAAATTTTGCTTTGTGTGAATGAGAACAGAAAAATGACGGGGGAAAAAATGCAAATGGCTGTGGTGAGACCAAATAAGTCTAATTCTCCCTGAACATCAACCATAATGTCTCTAGCAAGTTAGAAATAACAGTACTTCATTGTGATAAACCATGGTTTAGAGCATCAGACTTTTGGGAACGTCGTCATTGGTCAGAGCAAAAATGTCATCCACTTGACACTCTGGGACTGTTAATTTGTGTATTGTCATTTTCTCTTCAATATATCCATTCTGTATACACTTCTATATGCGTTATTCAGTTCTAGTGATATAAAAATGATTGTTTCAGCTGAGCTGAGTCATTTACTAATACTCTGAGCCCTGATTCCCTGAGGCCATGGACTGATGTAATTTATCCCTGTATAATTCAAGCCCCAAACAGTCACGATTATCTTAAATACAATGAGATTAAAAATGAAAACGTACATCACACACACTGGATCCCTTTTTTTCTCTTCTGGTTTCTGAGCCTTTTATTTTTTATTTAAAGTCAATTTTAATAATATTATATGGTTCTGCTCTAGCGGCTACAGTCTCGAGTTCAACAGAGTTACCTCTGCTGTTTTAGATGTAGAGCCCATAGAAACATATGAAAACCAAGGAAAATAGCACACATAATTGCAAGGACAAGGTCTAATATCTTATATCAGTTTTATTAAAGTTACCAGCACAGTTATAAAAATCACAGCATATACTAATCTGAAGTATATCCATGCAAATATTATAACGAGAGTAATACTGGCATTCTCCTAGATAGTGTGAAGGTCTGATGGGTCTCTCATGGAGTTATCCTCGGAAGAGGGGATGGTTCCTCCTAGAGTTTTCTCATAGGGAAAACTTTGCCTGCTCTGGGCACCTCGTATTTATAATGTGATTCTGCACATGTACATTAAAGTGTCAACACTTCTTTTCATATTGATCTGTCTGAAAAAACTTAAACCGATTCCAATAGGTTCTCTAAGTTCTCTTAACACTGATATGCATAACCTGTACTTCGTGGTTAAGTAACATGATGGAGACACATCTACCTCTACAGCATTTTTATTTAAAATTAATCTTTTGGCTAATTCTTTGCAATATTACCCCTTTGTACCTCTTTTCCCATAATCTTAGGGCACTGGGTTATTTTTCGTTCACTTACTTACGTCAGCGTTTCTTACCTTCAACGCCTAATATAGCTAAACTAAAATCTTCCAGGCTTCAGCCAACAGGTCTTGTGTTTCAGCCTTTCTTCCATAGATACCTAATATGAGATTACTCCTTCTAAATACTGATTAATTTTATACTTGTATAATCGCAAAATTTAGCTCTATTTAACATACAATGATTATATATAAAATATTAAATAATATCACAGAATAAATGGGTAAGAAACTAAAATAATGGCTACAGGATTCTGTTTCCACTGTCTTTCTTTTAAATGATATCTGAAATTGTCAGTGCTTCTGGACAGAGGTTTTAAGAAAACACCAAATATAACAAGATGATGTGAAAAACTTGTGAGAATTGACCATGTTGATACTGATAAGTATCTTAAAATTGGTGTGTTCTGAACAGCATGGATTGATGGGTATTCACTGCAGTACAGTAATACTTTCAGATGGCTATTACAGATCCTTCCCTCCCTCTCTTTTTTTCCTGTAATAAATACGTAGGTCATTACTTAAAAGAAGCCAAACTCTTAATTTTTTTTAGGGTGCAAAGTCAATCAAAATGAATGATGGACTTTTCACCCTAAAAAAAAATTAAGGTTCTGGATTATTTCTGTTGAAATAAATAAAATATGTCCTCTGGAAACCGTTTGTTGGAAAGAAATTTAGTTTTAATTGATCTCACTTTGTTATACATTTTGATATAAAAATCTGTGCATGCAGAAGGCTCGGTTTTGTCGTTGGTATCAGAAGTGTCCATGGCTCCAAGGGTAAAATGTACATTTGTCAATCTTCTCTATTTGTTCAGATTAAACATTATTGATGATTTGTTATGAGCACTTGAAATTATTGGTTCTTAAACTTGTTTCACATCTTTTAAGTCTTGCATATGAAACAATATATTTGGTTATGTACTTAGTTTTTGAGATTTATTGTAATATAGTAGTTTGTATTCTTCAGCTCAAATATTTTTCCTTTTAAGATCTTGTATCTTTCCCTTTTTATCTGTTCCCAGAATGTTGTTAGTTTCCTTTTGGTTGAAGCAAAAGGAAGAATATTAAAATAATGCTTTCTTAAACTTATTGACTTTGATTAACATATTTTAAATGTATAACATCTGTCCCGTAAAAGGTTTACACACCAAAGTAATAGTATGGGGAGAAGTATTCTTTTTCATGCAGTTTGTGCATACTTTTTGTGCGAGGTAACTCTAGCAGAACAGGAGCTCATTAGAGCTTGAGAAGCCATTATAGTTCCAAATAGAAAACAATTCCAAACTGAAATACGTACACTTAAATCATACAAGTCTAGACTAGATGCTAATTTAAATAGTTGACAACCTACTAAAAATCATTTGTGAAATAATTTTTCTTACCAAAAAGCATGATTATAGCAAACAGGAACAGCTAAAGAGGACTGTCTGAACTAATGACAAAGGAGTTTGTAGTAATAGCTGTATAGAAAAAAATTAGGGTGGGGTTTTGCATATCACTTGAAATAAGCATAATTAACAGTAAAAAATATACCTGTACCATCATGTACATTGATCTTTCACTCATTACAATATATCTAAGCCCTTGTCTTCAGATTCCTATACATATTATCAGTAATTGTCATATTGACATTTGCTCTTTCATAAAAGCAAACTCAGTTAATGCTACTTGCCATTTCTATATGTGCAATAAATTTTTCCTTGCTGAAGAGTGGGAAATGAATAAAAGCCTGCTCTAGCCGTTGACTCATTACTTTAAAATGGAAGCCACTTCACGACCTAGTCAAACGAAGATGACCCGCCAGTTTAAGTGCTAGTTTGTTTTGATGGTAGTGTTTGAAAATAGTTCTTTCCCTGTAATGCTTGCATCTGTAGTTTTAAAAGCCTAAGTAATGAATTATACAACATCGATGGTCTTAGGAAATAAGTGTTGGTGGTTGGTTTTCTTGATTGTGTTTTCCCCCCCCCCATTATTGAATGGTTGGCATGTAGGAGTTCTGAAACAGTTTCACTATCTTTACATTGCTTGGACTTGAGCAACACATGATGCAAATAAGTCAAATAATATATATCCATCATGTTACAACTCTACTCTCCCTGTGGACACTCAGCAGGCTGCTATACTCACCCTAAAACTGGAGTCCCACAATCTTGCTTGCTTCGGGCTGAGTAGAGCTTAGGCACCGTCTTGATGACTCAAGGCCTCTATAGATACACTTTAGGTGTAGACCCTATGTGACATCTCTCTGGGCAATGGGAATCCTGCAGTCCTATTGTCTAGGCCTTTAAATTAGTGTTAGCTCTTCCAAGCAGCTGTTACACTCTCTTAAAGATTTTTGAAACTGTGGCTCCTTTGGTTTACTGTTCCCCTCCTTGGGGAGTGTGTAACTATAAACAAGCTGTACACAGGTTGCTAAACATGCACACACTTCACTCATGTAGAAAACATGAGTCTTCTAGATCCCTGCGAACAAAATAAACATGCATGCAAAACTCTGCTTCCAGAGTCGTCACCACTCCAACAGCCCTTTGTGTTTTGACCAGTCTTTTCAGGGTCCCAACAGAGAGAGAACTCTACTAAGTAGACCTTGTCCTTTGATGAGTTCCAGTCCCTACTGTCCTGTGACCCTCCTTGTCAGCTTCAGTCTTCCTCAGTTGATGCATTGCTTGGTTATCAGCCACCTGAAGTTCAGATTAGACAAACTGCTTTACTGCAGCGTGACCACCCTTTGTAGTATACTCATTGTATGGCCATGGCAATGTCATTCAATCTTAGTGAACTTGGTTCTGCTTTGTTCGTCTTCTATAGCCACCTATTGCAATTATTAGCTGTGCAAAATACAGCAATAGGGAATTTACAGTACATTCTCAGAACCAAAATGGAGGTCACAAATTCACTAATTCAAATATAATGCTCTAGACCTCAAATTGGTTTTTTAGGCATCCATAATGTTATGGAAAAGGAAAGATCATTTATACGTGTTACCCCATTTTACAAAGCACTTAATCAGCATTATTCATTCTGAAGTCACATGTTTAATTGCACATTAGGCAATGAAATGTGCATGTTTGCAATAACAGCATATATTCTCCTAAACCCCATGATGTGTAGTGTTGCTATCACTTGTTTAGAAATGTAGGGTAACAGTTGGTTTTGCTGCCTTGCTTATTTTTATTTCCCCCTCAAACATATAAGAATTTCTCTTAAAAACAGAACTGCTTTTTCCAAAGTAAAACAAATATAATCATAGAATAATAAAAATGTAGGACTGGAATGGACCTCAGGAGGTCATCTAGCCCCTTACCCCCACTATGAGGCAGGACCAACTATCTAGACAGTCCCCAACACAAGTTTGTCTAATCTAGTCTTAAAAATCTCCAATAACTAGGATTCAACAGTCTCCCTAGGTAACCTCTTCCAGTATCTAATCTTTCTAACTATGAAGATAGTTTTCTTAATTTCTCACCGAAATCTCCCTTACTGTAGGTTAAAGTAATGCTTTGACTATCTCAGCAATATTGTTAGCATAATTACTAGCATGAATATCCTGATGATGTAGCTGGCTTTTTATCAGGTTGCAAAATGGTGATAGAGTATCTAGAATGATATCATACTATACAGGTGCACTAGCTTCGTTCTTCGGTTCCATCCTGGTCAAAGAACCGTTATGTATCAATTGAAATTTCTTTCGTTGTTGACATGATTGCTAAATTCTTTTTATGAAGTAACTTTCAGTGGAAGAAATTATTTTATAAAGTTTTCTTAAAATGTGTCTGGGTACCGTATTAAGTCAAGCTGTGCAAAGAGAGATAAAGGAATACTGCTGCTTACTTTTTGGATAAGTAGTTGTGAACCCAGTAATGAAGTAATAATCTTGTTGTTACTGTGCTCTGTATTCTCCCTATCATACTAAATAAGGAATATCAGCCTTCCATTGACTCGAGCCCAAAACAAACCTCAGTGCGGAGGTCTGCACAAGGTACCCTGTACCACTTAAGCCCCATTTAAACAGCGTGTGAAAAGCTTTAGTGGTACATATGTGGTCTGCACTAAGATAAAACTGTCCTAAATTGGTGAATATGTTTATCCCAGGTAGCCATTTGTACTACTATGCACGATTTACTGTTGTTTTATTCATTTTAAGGTTACAGAGCAGCAATAAACTTAGTACATATACTAAATACACTTATATACATACACTAAAAACACTGAATCAGGTTGCAAGGTGCTAACTAACAAAACAAAAATGAGAATGAGGTGAAGTGGTGTTCAGGTGCAATGGAAGCAGGTGTGGAACTATGTCTTTGTGGACTCTTCAGATATTTTTGTTGCAGAGTATCATTGAGTAATCTGATTTTCATTTTGCACTATATACAAGCATTTATGAATTTCAGAAAAGGCGTTTTATATCAACTGCACAGTGGGTATTTTACTTCGGTTGTATAGTATAATCTAACATAAACTTTTGCCAAATGCCATGAATTGTCCTACTTCACTTTATTTTTTTAAGGAACAACATGACGTGATAATAACAGCATCCACTTACTGGATTGGACTGTTGACATGAACTATCAATGTTTTTTCTTGTGTACCACTCAAATCACAGCTTCCCTGATCTGAGGAAAGACTTCTGCTGGCAGCAGCATGATAGTAACCTTGAAGAATGATTAAAATGACCATTTCTAATGCTATGCTACTCTGTCTCTTGTCAGATAACAATAAAATGACTTATAGTGCTAAGTAGCTAGAACATTCTTCACTTACGAAATAATGATAGAAATCTTAATTTGAATATATCCAAAGAGAGAGTAATATTCATACCTAATAATTGCATCAGATGTACTGCATCTATCTGGCAGGCAGATACCAGCTGTGGTCTTTAACATATACCTCAGTACTGCCTACGTGGTGATTTTAATGTTAGTGGAGTACTCACTAAACACAAGTTAAGGAGTACCTTGTCAAATATGGATGGTAAAAGAAAATAATGAAAATGGATTAGAGGGAGGAAGCCTTAGTCTTATTGCTAAAACACAGGGCTGATGCTAAGACGTGATGTAAAGGAAATAGGTATAGTATTTTTGGCTTTGCCATAGATGGCCAAGAACACAGGGAAGTCATGCCTCACTAAACCCATTTTAAAGCTGACATAATTGTTGGCTAACTCAAAGGCATGCTACAAAGCCCAATTAGTTTGAGATCCACAGATGAAGAGGATATATAATTTTGACTCGATCATGATTCCTGTTTTCATTAATAGTAGAGTTCACTGTAGCTATTTATTTCATAAAACATTTAGAAGTATGAATAATAAGGAATTGTCATTGGGTATGGCTTTATGCAATCGGAAATATTACACAAAGGAAAATCAAACTCTACCTTCCCAGCAGGAAATGAATCATTCGTGCTGTTAAGACTAACAAGAGAAGAAAGCCATTAAGCATAACTTAATAGGCTTTCAAAGGTGTTAACAGCAAATGTTCCCAAGTGGTAATCCTCCATTTATAATCAGTAGATTGATAAATTTCTTTATCTTCAAAATACAGCAATAAGCTCTGGAAGTCACATTCATGTGCATTAAGATATTAACTTGTGTTACAAAGTCTGTTACAGCCCTTGAGGGAATAACATGGTTTAAAACAATGTTCATTTAGCAATGTTGTTCATTTGATGCTACATTTGTGAACGCTGCTGGGTGACAAAATTGGAAGTGATTTCAGCTTTTCTGTGTTAAAAAAGAAATGTCTTCAGTAGTCCTGAGGAAGTAACTCAGCTTCCTGAAAGAGTGCCGTAGCTGACAACTGTTCTAGATTCCCTTCTTCATGTATAGGGAGCTGCTTCAAGCAGGCATGATTGTGTCTCCCCGAGTAGTTACCACTGCTAGTCATAATTCAACACCTTCTCGCAATATTAAGTGTTTGCTTTGCAATGGTAACTCTGATACTCATTTGACCTCAGTATTCCTTGTCAAAAGAACTCCCAAAACTAATATCAAATATTTTAAAGAGAGAGAACTGAGAAAATGAGTGTGTTGTGATATGCAGAACTTCACCGAGAAATCTCATTGACGTAACTCCCAAAATACTAAACTTTGCCAGAAGCCATGCTTATAATACAGGGGAGGAGGTAGAATGAAGTAATGATGCTTCTGTTTTGATTATAGTCAGGGACAAAATATTTAGCTAAGCACCACTGACCAACTTGCAAGACCTTTTCATTTTGAAACCCTCTGTTGCCATAACATAGCTTGCCATATGTCTTTTGAAGCTGATGTGCTTGACAAGCCAGTGTATCTAGCTTGGTTACCAAATCATTCAAAATGGTAGCTGGACCCTCCATTAGACCCTCCATGTCTTAGCAGAAGACACCCTCACCCCAAACACAGGCCCTGGAAGTGGTGAACTGAGTTGCATACATGCCACTTAGAGCATTACCATCTGAGAGATACAGCTAGTGTGAAATGCTGTATGCAGGACTCCGTACCCTGGTAACAGGTGTACTTAAATATCCATCCATCTGCTGAAATGGGAAGCACAGAAACTCTTCCCTTGGAATGAAGAGGCAGCATCTATCAAACCAAGTGGTTTTGGTCAGTGAGAGAGTTCCTTTTGGGTGCAATGGGGGAGGTATCTTTTGATTAAATTATGCAGTATTCACCTAACTTCTTGAGGACCACTGAAATGTGTATAAACAGTGTTCATGGACAGTATGAGGCAAGAGACTACAATCCAACATACATTCAGCCCCTGTTGCAGCTTTGGTCATACATGACCAGGCTGTTTCATGGGTTAATAGCAATTTAAGAGGATGAGGTGTCCTTTAAAATGAATAACTAAGTCTGTCTTGTAAAGAAATAATGTATCAACTCTGTGTAAATAATCAAACAGTAGTGCATAGACCATGAGTAGGGTGTTCTTTGTGTTTCCCTGGGTAGGTTTGCATATGTTTTCCTAACTACAGTATCGTCTTTTGAACTATATTTAAAACTGTTTATTTTGGCAAGCAGGTATTTCTTTTTAACTTACATGATGGTGTTCTATTGGGCAGTATTAGAAGTGACTCCTTTTAAAATGTGTTGTGTGTCAAATTCTGGTATATTGCTAAAAAATAAGAAAACTCAGATGGTACCTTCAAGCAACATGTATTGACCATGAAATGCATAATGTACATCACAAGAAATTATTTTAGCATGCTGAACTTACTGGAACAGCAGAGGACAGTTGTCACAAAAGAACAGTGACCAAAATGTACAAAGGAGTTGTAAGCAGCAGGAAATTGAAATGTCTTCGGTGTCACTACAGATGACGTTTACCAGCAGGAAGACATATAATGTGTATATATAATATATGTTATATGCTTGTATATCTTTTTCATTGCTTTCCAAGTGTATGAAATACTGTGTATATAAGCATATACAATTGAGAATGCTTAACATGTAAAATGGTTAATGCAATGTAAATAATCTCTGTATGTACACATGTACAGTGTGAATGGTGTCTTGTTAATATTTATGAAAAAATAAATGATTATGTGAAAGAGAAAACAGAGAACTTGCTCTAACAAGAATATATGCTATCTGAGGAGTTGAGTGCCCTTGAAAGCAAGCAACATAGTCTGAGTACAAAGTAGAAGTGTTCATCAAATGTACTCAATATTAAAATAATTTCTGTCAATAGATTCTACCAAGTTCAGTTGGGTAGAAGTCTTACAGGTTGCTAGCTGCAATTAGTGTTGCAAAGCTATCTGAATAGGTCATAGAACTACAGCTGCTTATTGTGTTGTAATATGCGAACAAAATTAAATGACTCCGTGTTTTCACTAGTGCTATACTTTCCCTAAATTGCAGTTTAGCCAAAACATAAATGGTTTCATTGGTTTTTTTGCTGTGGATTATTGCACGTTTTTCATCAATAAAAGGAGAATATGCGAGATAAAGTAATAATTGGGGGAGGTATGAAGACTGTCATCAAAAAATGCTAGTACCTGGTACACTGAGCTTTGAATGAAAGGTTGGTGTTTGAAGTCATCAGTGTTTAGGCATCAGTTGTAAAGGAGTTGATAATTCATGAAACATAAGCATCATTCTTCAGAGGCAAAGTCAGTAGGCAGACTTAGACAGCATGTCAAATGCCAATGGTGATCTATCCATCCCTCCTAACTTCACTAGTGTCTGTAGTCTCTACATTAATTAAATGATAGTTCTCTGATAAACCACAGTGTTCCTAGTGAATGAGTCTAGCTCCTGTGTTGTAATAATTGAAAGATAAACAGGCTGAAAGATGTCATTAGCGATCCTTTTAGGTTTGGAGGCTCTAGGAACACATGGAGAACAGACAGTGACCACAAACACTGTTGCAAGTAAGACAACTTGTTCTTACTGTAAATTTTACTAATCAGATTAAATTTACAATCACAAACAAGTTTACAAATCCTCAGAGAGCCATGCAATAGCCAATCCTGTATTCATACACTCATACCCAAAGAGGTGAGATTCTGGTGGTTCTCCCAACGGGTGGTCATTGACACAGGGATGATTCCTGGTGGGGAAAAGCGAAGCTATGAAGTCGATGGGAGTCAGGTAAGCTGTTTAGCTTGTGTAACTCCTGTCGACTGCTGCCAAATTTCCGGGTAAGTGTAGGCCCTAATCTCAACCTTTCAGGATAGAATCGGTTGTATTAATTTATTTTATCAAAATGTTTTTCATATTTATTTTAAATGTGTAGTAGTACACAATGTGAAGTGTTGTTTATATTGTCTAGAACTGCAAAATCACTGAACAAATATTTGCTAGGAGTAAATTTCATTTTCAAGTGTTTAAATAGAAGTGAATGACTACAGATTTGTTGTAAATTGAGCCCAGATTTCAACCAGTGGCTTATTTGTGAATTGTAAGCCATGTACAGTCACACTTTGTTACCTCCATTGGTTTTCTTGTCACTTAAGTTGAAATTTTTGGATGAATGTAAGAATAGCGGGACGGGATGAAAAGTTGCCTTACTTCGATTCTTTCAAAGAGAAGTTGGAAGTGTGTTGTGAAGTTAACCCTGATCTTAATTCCTTACTTTCATAATGATTTAATCCTTCTCTATTGCAGACTGGTCAGGCCTTGCATAAAATATTTTTGCAAAAAAAAAAAAAAGTGATGTTTCAGATTGCTTTCAGATGAAAGAATAAACATATCTCCCCATTCACACTAAGTAATTGCTTCTGGTATGTAAGGGTTTGGGTGCATATATTATTGGTAAATAACTTGTGTAAAAGAAACCACCATAAAGTATGGTTGCTCTGTGTTAATTGCACTCAGGTCATGTCTGGTCAGTTATCTGTAGTTGTCTTCTCTATCAGACACGGGTGGTGTAGTGTGGATTTAAAATCCTATGGATACCAGGTGGAACTCTACAAATAAGTTTTTAAAAGCATAGCAAAGCAAAGTAATGATTACATAGGTTGGAATTCTTATTTGTTTTGACACTGTCAGACTACACAAGATAATAAATCAAGTTCAGTTAGGTGTGTTTCTTCAATCGGTGTGAAACATACAATTATCTATCCAGAAGTACATATTTATTTTTAGTCACATTTTCTTTTTTTGCTGTTTTATGTTACATATAGTGCTTTCTTCTCATACTTCAGAATAATGGCTGTGTGTTCTTCCTTGTTCTTCTTTGTGAATAGATCAAAAGTGCAGATCCATATTAAGGACAACTTGATTTGAACAAAGGGTGACTAAAATAATACTTGAAGCAACCTTTTTCAACAAAAAGGCTGTTGGAACATAGAATAAGACACGGTATATCAAAGATCCTTCTCTGACGAAATGGTTTAAAGTTACAAATCAGTTTTGTAGGATATTGTAAAATGTAAGAAGAGCAGATGGAGAAATAACAGAAGGAATCTGTAGTTTTTTGTTTGGGGTTTTTTTTTTTTTTGGGGACACAGTTCATATTGGTCAAACTTAGTGTACTGAAATGAGTGGATATATACTTATCCAGAATGGTTTTAATAGTAAATTATGTTGATTCACAATTACGTACTGCACAGCATGCATTTGTAATTAAAAGGTACACAAAGCTGGAGAAATCTATATAATAATGACCTTCTTACCAGCTACTGAGCTGGTGACTTTTTCGCTGAAGGGTGAGGGGAAAGTAGAGCGTCCCCCTTATTGACTAAGCTTATAAGATGTTTTAACAAGAAAAACTATGACTGCACAGGAGCTTCTTGTGTGTCTTTCCTCCCCTGGCTCTTGTATTACGGGATGTTTTTAAAAAGGTGAAGGAGGGAGGAACCTCTTCTGAGATGAGATGGTCCTCTCTGCCCCCATTGCCTTATTGCTGCAGATGATTGGGGGTACTGTGGTGCATGTGTTCTTTCCTTGTCCCATAAATCTGTAGAACTTGAAAGTAGCTGCGTGAGTAGCGGCTTATTTCTCTTGAAATAGGAACTGCTGACCCAGATGATGCCTACACCTGTGATATAGGCAGTCTATCTGGTTGGGGTTTATATCTCCTATCAAGAAGACTCTGTTAAGTGGTGGATCACAATAATCAGAAATTCCCTTTCTCCATCTGCTAAGAAAAAGATAAGCCATTTACTTACCCTGCCTATATTTTTTTTTCTATAGACACTTGTTTGATTTATAACTGCTGTAAGGGAAAATGTGGTGGATTTGGTCACCAGGGGCCAACTGGGTTGTAAAACCAAACAAAACTGTCTTTTTAGGTTAGATGTAGAATGGTGGGTTTGGAATATTGGGGAATGGGAGGGAAGTTATCTGTGCCGATAAACTTAGCTTCGCATTGTTTACTTACATACCTGCTTTTATATTTCCACAAATGCTAGTATTCATATATCTATATATTTTCATTTCTATGTATTGAAGAAAACAATAATAAAGCAACAGTATAGAACGACATTAAAATTTGTAATATGTTAAAGCTTCTAGAACACGGGTGTCAAACACAAGGCCCGTGGGCCGAATCCACTTGTTTCTGAGCCGAGCTCGAAAAAAACTGCCGGGCACCCGTGACTTAGGTATCTAGTCACGTGTGCAGCGTGTGTGATGCTACTGAAGGAGCAGGAGAAGGGCGGAGCAGGAATACGCCTGTGTTAGCAGTGTAGCACTGTTGGAAGAGTAATAGGTGAGACGGGGACGGGTGTGCCTGTGTGAGAGGACCTGAATATTATTTAACCGGGTCCTCAAAGGGCTGATTGTAACAGTAATACTGTACAAATGTAACTACTCCTTAATAGCTTGCTTAACTGTTAAGCAGAAGTTACATTTATACAGTTTAAAATTATGTCGGCCCTTTAAGGTACACCATGAGGCTGATGTGGCCCCCAGTGAAAATGAGTTTGACACCCCTGTTCTAGAAAAAAGAGAGCATTACCTGAGGGTGGAAGTTTATTTAAGTAGTGTGTTGGGAGGATGTGTTGCTCAGCTTAACAATATAGGGGGCAGGTTTTGGTGTTGGGGAAGGAGGGAGGGGGGGTTCAGCACCAGTACCCATTTTTATTTGTGAATGTCAGTCAGATTTGGCCATTCATATACATTACACCACCCGCTGATTACTCTGCACCTCAGAGATGGCTGTTAAGGAAATATTAACTATAAAGCCTGAAAAACCCATTAAGAGCAAACTAAAAGAACACAAATCGGATTTTTCTGTAACAACCAGATAATTTTTAACTCACGGATTTTTTTTTTATTTTATTTTATTTTTTTGTAACAGGTGAATTTGGCAATACTGGTTCTAGGAGAAAAATTAAAATGGCATTGTCTCTTAATACGTATTTCCAAGTGACTTAAGAAGGATTTAATTCTGAATGAGCAGAATTAGAGACAGCTTCTAAGAACAAAGAAGGCTATTTATTCATGAAGAATTATTGCATTTGCTTCCATGTTAAGCCTTGAAATACCTTGCAGCACCACCACTAACTTTGTAATATGTAGCACTGTTAACAAGTGCTGCTTTTAGTGTAAACTTCAAATACATTTTTAATGTACTGTAAGTTACTTACTTTACGAGGGAAAATTAATTAGGTTTATTATGTGATTAACAATAAACGTTCTGTATTTTTCCTTGTGGATAGTACTTCTTGCTTCTTTGTCAATATATAATGAAAGTTTAAATGTTGAACATTTGTGATAACTTGGGTGAGTTGGAGACTTTTGCTCGCATCTAAAGTGAGATTGTTTTTCGTTGCACCATAATTACACAAATGAATAGAGAAGCATCTTTGATATGTAGAGAACGCATTTCTTGAGAAAAATACTGCTTTTTTTAATTTGTTTTTGGACTGGTCAGTTTTTAAGTACTTGAGTAATGCTAGACCTAACAACTTGAGTGGTAGTACAGGGCATGGTTTGTCTACCTGGTAAGTCACTTTAAACATGAGATACAACTAACAGAACTAATATATTAAACAATTTAAGTAATAATGACATTAGTTGCAATTCCATTTTACATTCTAGGCACTGGACCATGATTCATATTGTAAGAATTTTTTAAAAATCAATGGGTGCCAACTTTATCAATGTTAGATATGAAGAATTCGGCTTTTCTAAGCTTTAAATGACCTTAAAGAGAGCGTTTTACCGCTTGAGTTGCTGTCAAATGAAATAAAACAAAATTGTTCAAGTGGTCACTTTTCCATCTACTGTTCATCAGTAAAAACTTGGTTCTGTGTATATTTTTCTTCGGCTTTTCCATTGTAAATGCAGGAGTGGTAGCGGCAGTATATATAGCTATTCCTTCAAAGATACCCGATATAACCAAACAGAACTCCTGTAACTGGAGTCATTTGAGCAATGTTTCACTTGAGTGGGGACTTGAGTTTTAATTAAATAAAGGAATAGTGCCAAACTTAGTATAGACTATTTTCTATAATAATTCTAACCAAAAGCAATATCAGTGGATGTTTAAGGTACCAATCTCAAATTTTTTTTCCAATGTGCATTACTTTGCATTTATCAACATAGAATTTCATTTGGCATTTTGTTGTCCAGTCACCCAGTTTTGTGAGAGAGGTTTTTAACTCTTCAGTCTGCTTTAGACTTAATTATCTTGATTAGTTGGATATCATATGCAAATTTTGCCAGCTTACTTTTTAACCTTTTCTCTAGAACATTTTTGAATATGTTGAACAGGAGTAGTCCCAATACACATCCTTGGGGGAACACCACTATTTACCTTTGTCCATTTTAAAATCTGACCATTATTCCTACCCTTTGTTTTCTATCATTGAACCAGTTACTGATCCAAAAGATCCTTCCCTCATATCTCATTTGGTTCTGTTTGTAGTTCTGAGTTCCTTTGCAGGTCCCCAGGGACTCTTGGGAATTGCTACTCTTAGGAATGTGGTTCTGTGGAGTTCTGATTGGTTTGGATACTGGGCAGAGAGCCGAACTTAAACTCTGACATGGGCAGAGGACAAAGTTGCTAAACCAGACTACTGCAAAGTCCAGATAGCTGTCAGGAGTAGGTGACCAAAGGAAAGGCCCTAAAAACCCACATAGAATTTTAAGGAGAACATGCTGGGAGGCTAAAATACTTGTATAAACATGGAGTCTCACTCTGGGATGGGGTCTTTGACACAGACATTTATGACGTGCTCAAGTGGTTGTTCTGGAAGGGAACAAGAAGACATATATTGCAGATAAGTGTACATTCTCAAGTTGAGGGTAATTAATCATTGGAACAAGAAACCAAGGGTTGTCATAGATTCTTCATTCACAACCTTGAAATCAAGGTTTTATCTTTTTATAAAAGATATGCTCTAACAATTATGGTGGCCAGGTTAAATGACCAGTCAAGATGTCAGTCTAGATGATCGCAATGGTACCTTCTGGTCCTGGAATCTATTAACCTTTACTCTGCATTAACAAAACAATTGAACATTTAATTTCCTTGTGGTTTTCAAAACAAGACTTCTGTACCTCCATGTTCCACAATACAACTATTGTCTGCCACTGACCCTCTCTCGGTCCTTGCAGTGATTAAACTGGTCAGAGAATGCACTGGCTGCATGATAGTGGCTTTACTGCTCCTGTGTCGTCTCTTGTTTTCCGGTCTCCTGAGGACAGCACTGTGCTCATTTCTGTGCACCAACTGGTTGGGGATTGTGAAGTTGGGAAGAGCATGCAAGTATAGTGCAGAGACTGACATAGAATCACTGGGGGCATGTTTCGAACATGGGTTGAGGGCCAGAGCTGAAGCTTACCATCTTGGTCTTTCCTTACCACATTCTCTCTCCTAGACTGCTCTGAACTCCTTATTTTCCACAGAGGCAGCACGATCAAGTCTGGTGTCCCTTCCCCACTTCAGAAGGGACCATGGTGAAAAGTGTTCTTTCCATTGACCAGGTAGCAGTGGGGAGAAGATGAGTAGGTCATTGGAAGAGAGGAAGAGGCACAGTTTCCCTGCCCCCCTCCCTTCTTATGGTTCTGCTCTGTCAGCAGAAGGGCACTCCTAGAAAGTGAACATTCATTCAGCAATCTCTTTTTTGGCTTTGTCCTAAACGTTAGAATCTGAAAATACTAAGAGCAGCTCATGTTATGGTGACTGTATAGCAGGAATGCCTTGACTAAATGACCCAGTAACTTGCCTTCTGTTTTTACATTCAATTCCATTGTTCAGGAAAGGGGGGAGGAGCATGAGTTGTGATTATATCATTTTAACTGCTTATCAGTCTTTCATATTTCCTCTGCAGATTTCCTAATTTATTTGACAATAACTGTTAAATAAAATAGGAGTTGGCATATGGGTTTTATAGCACTTGAAAAAGGCCATTCTTAAACCAGAAATTGTGATGTCAGGGCACATCTTCAAAAGGAGCCTTGCAGAACACATAAAATAAGCAATGTGCAAATACAAACTTTTCAAAGCTACCAAGGGTAGGGATTGAATTTACAGTGCATGGGTGGTGTCCGTGATCCATGGCTGCAGCAAGTCATCTTAAATCGTCCATTTATTGTGGCAGACTCTCTACACATTCTCTTTGTTGCAACAGAACCCTATGTGAATTTCACTCTTCTTGGAGTGTTAGTTGGAATTGCAAACTTGACTGTTAATAATTTCAAAATTATTCTTTCTTGAAGGAGTAGTGCGTGATTTCTGAGTGGGTGATATCAGTTTGTGAAGGATTGTAGCAACAGGGTGAGAGCCCCAAACCAGATGATTTTTTTAAACACAGAATTTTTTTTGAGGGGAGGGATTGTTTCTTAAAGCATGTTAACGAAATACTTTTTGAACTAGTCAGTGTTTGTATCGTTCAAGCAAAACTGAGAGAAAAGAGTAAGTTACTTTGGAAGAAAGTTACATTCAAATCCTTGGATAAAACCTTAAAAGGTTACACACTATTTCCTTCAAATAACATCACAAATGAATTTTATATGGTAGAGAATCTTATTTAAGCTTTCATATATCATGTGCTATCTGACAGTGACATATTAAGGCATGGACTCTTCTGCTTTTCTTGGACTCTTAGCTGCTATTTGTTGAGTATTTCAATTTCTTTTCTGGAGGATGGAAGAAAACTTTTTATATACACTGGCCTTCTTGCTAGCCATACAAGGACTGTTGTTTACGGCCTTGATTCTCCTTGCATTCAGTAATCTTGCCAGATAGAAAGAATGATGGTTCCAGATGTGAAATTTCACATCTATATTTGCTTAAATATGTTCTTCTAATTAATGTAATTTGGATTCTGACTATGTTAAAACGTCATCTGTTGTTTTTCTTTTACAGGGAGGATTGAAAAATAGCAAGCATGAATGCACGCTATCTTCACAAGAATATGTCCATGAATTACGTTCTGGTATAACAGAAGAAAAACTGCTTAACTGCCTAGAGTCTCTGAGAGTGTCTCTAACCAGCAATCCAGTCAGGTAGGAGTTGGGTCTTATTTTTTAATAAAAGACACGTAATGATATCAACTGCATATAATCAACTACCGTGCCATAATTTGGATCCCTCTGTGAAAAATCAGTTAATTTCTTGGATTTCAGTGCCAAGATTAAACTCTAAAAAAATACTGTGAAAGATAATTTATCATAATGGTTATGTGTATACTGTCCATTGAAAGGCATAGGCTTTAGGTTAAGCACTGTTGAGAGGAAAATATCTAAAATGAAGAGCAGTATATTCTATATTTGCAAAATCATACCAACTCTGCTTACCAATGTTTCTTCATGGAATCTTTGAAACGAAAAGATTGGCTGCTACTGTTTAAAAAGCATATTGCTTTTGAAATTGCTGAAACTACTGTTTCGGTTGAAGGAAGGGAAATCATTTAATATGAGGTGAATGGTAAATCATACTATTTACCTCTAGTGTCAAAATGGGACACTGGGTTGAGCAGTGAAACTTGCTGACTAGTAAGCTAAGAATGGTTTTATGTATATAACCATGGGCATATTTTCTGATACATGTGCCCCTGTGGCTTCAATATACCTCCTCTTCTGGGCATGACTTAGTTACAATGCACAAGACATTGAATTTGTACCCAAAAATCTATGTTGGTGAGGAATATTGGCTGACTTTCCATACCGCTTGTGAGGCTGACAAATTGTTGTTCTTTAAGCTGTAATATTTGTCCTGGCTCTTCATAATCTTCTTACACAGTCACTAAACATACCTGAAGTCTGCAGGAAGGGGGCATGTGACCAATTCATACTTTCTAAGACCTACAGTAAGGGAGTGCCTTTACTGCTTCTGGTGGAATGTCTGAAGGAGGGACAGGGCGATTTGCTTCATCCTATATGCATTTCAATATAGCTATTTCACAACACAACTTAATTAACCATAGGTGAGCACAGCCTTTCCTTAGGCATGCAGTTCACGAGATTGGAAAAAAATTCCATGTGAAATAAACTGCATGTTCACAAAAGCTTATTTTCAAAGCATCACAAATTGATCAAGTAACCAAAGTTTGCCTGAAAGCTCAAACATGTATCCCTAGTGAGGCAGTATTGCTGTACATATTTAAACTTGATGCCCACAGCAATTTTGGTGTTCATTCTACTAGTTAAAACAAATAAGCTACAATATTCATTTTTTCAAAATGTGGAAAGCGTTTTTTAGTGTTAGAAATATTGTACAAAAATATTGGAGGTACTAGATGTCAGTGGCTTTTATATTAATATATTGCCTGTTTATTATCAGAAATGTAGATTCTTTTCAGGAGGGACTTGTGCATCAATAGGGCAATTAGTGCACAAACTTCCAGTACCACTTTCGGTAACGAATCATTCTGTAATCTTCAATGAAAAAAAAAAGGCTAGACTAGAAATTGCTTTTTCATGGTACTTTCACGATGCACCAAACCTGTCTTCCCTTAACTTCATTGTTGAATTGTAAATCCCTGTTGTAGGGCCTATAGTTCTCCTTCGAGTGATTGCTCATATGCATTCCACTTAGGTGTGTGTGCGCCCTGTAGGGGCCAGCTCCAGTGCCCCCTGGAGTGCCACTCTCATGCGGCGGTACATAGGGCGCTGCCAGCTACTCCCCTCCTCAGTTCCTTCTTTCCGCCCGTGACGGCCAGTTTGGAACAACCCTTGCTCCTCGCAGGTTTCTTCCTTGCAAAAGTGACTAGTTAGGTAGCAGTTCACCCTGAACTTAGTTAGTTTTATAGTTAGTTAAGGTTTTCAGTTAGAAGTAGGAGAGTCTTCGGGCTCTAGGCGACCCGGCTATGCCGGGCTCGCCAGGGTTTAAACCCTGTGCTGGCTGCGGGAAGGATTTTCCCGTCAGCGACCCCCATGACTGTTGTTTGAGGTGCTTGGGGGAACAGCACTGTAAGGACCAGTGCCGTATATGTAAGTCCTTCAAGCCTCGGACTCAGAAAGAAAGAGAAGTGAGGCTGAAGGCATTCTTGATGGAGTCTGCGTTGAGCCCGGCGTCCGAGCTGTCGCAGACGACCTCGGCAATGAGCGTGTCCTCGGTGCGAAGTGCACCGCCGGCACCGGAGGGCCCGGTGCCGAAGAAGAGGCAGCGCTTGCAGCGCTTCCCCACACCGCAGGAGTAGCCGAGGTCGAGCATGAAGGTGCTTCGGCTCTCCAATGTGCCGCCTGCTCGGGCACCGGCACCAACCAGGGAGGTTCCCCCGACTCCTGGGAGTGGGGGACCCCCTGTACAGGACCCTTCCACGCCGAAGGCATTCGAGATGGCTCGAGCCTTGTTGGCCTTGCACACGCCTCCGGCCCTCCCTCTGCTGAGAGAGTCAGGGCCTGTGTCCCGGGGCAAACCCTCGCTGGGTGTCCCTGAAGGGTGGGTGGGCCCGGCACTGGAGGATCGGCCGCCTCACCACCCGACGCTGGAGAGTTGAGCTCAGAGGCTCCTCTCCTTCATCTTCGGATGAGGCGTCGCGGCACTGCTCCAGATCGCGGCACCGCTCTTCGACTTCGAGTTCCAGTCCAGCACCGAGACGGCGCTCTCGGCACCGCTCCCTAGCTCCAAGGCAGAGGCATCGCAAGTCGTCCCTCTCCCGGTACCGGTCCTTGTCATCGTCAGCGTCGCCCCGTCGGCACCGCAGACGACGACGCTCCTCGGGATGGACGCGTGGCGGGTCCCTGGAGCGTGTCTTCCCGGTGTCATCGCCAGCACCGATCTCCTGGCTCAGGATCCTGGACCCGACGCCAGGCACTGGCACCGCAACCGGCACCGGCACCGACACTTGCGGCGGCACCGGCGTTGCCCTGGGCACCGGTGCCACCCCTGAGTTGACCCCAGGGCCCCTGGCAGTGGCCAATGTGGGGTCCGTGGGAAGCTCAGATGGGGCAGGGAACTAGGTCAGCCCCTGCCTCGGTCACCCAAGTACCTTCCCAACAGGCACCTTCGGTGCAGGAGGCTGACCACTCCTAAGGAGAAGAGGAGGACCCTGGGGAGGGCCCCTCTACTGGACCCCGCCACCCGTCCTATTCTTCGTCACTAGACTAGGCGGCCGTCAGGGACCAGTGGGCCGCTCTTACAGACTTCAGGGCTCACCAGGAGCTCCTGAAGTGGGTGGCCTCGAACCTTGGCCTGGAGGTCAAGGTTCTGGAAAAAGAGGTGGACCCCCTCTTCGGGCATGTGGGGACTGAAGGACCGTCCAGGGTGGCCCTCCCATTCCACGAAAGGGTCCTGCACCTGGCTAAGGCCGTTTGGCAGACCCCTTCCTCGGTCGCCCCCACGTCTAAGGGCACCGAGAAGAAGTATTACGTGCCAGCCGAGGGGCATGAATACTTGTATACGCACCCTGCCCCCGGTACTCTGGTTGTGGACGCTGCCAACCAGAAGGACAGGCAGGGGGCTCAGAACGCCCCCCCTAAAAACAAGGAGGATAGGAGACTAGACCTTTATGGTAGGAAGGTCTACTCGACGGGGGCGCTCCAATTTAGGGTGGCCAACACAGGGCAGGTACAACCTGAACTTGTGGGACTCGATGCGAAGGTTCGCAGAGTCCCTGCCCCAGGACCAGGCTGCGGGCTTCACCATGATCCTGGAGGAAGGGTTGACTGTGGCCAGTGCAGCCCTCCAGACTGCCTCTCCAGACGCTGGGACATGACCAGTAGGGTGATGGCCTCCGCCGTCGCCATGCGGCGCGCAGCGTGGCTGCAATCCACGGACCTGTCTCAGGAAGTGCAGCATTCTATTCAAGACTTGCCCTTTGATGGGACCGCCCTCTTCTCCGAGAGGACGGATGAGAAGCTGCACGCCCTGACGGACTCAAGGGCAATACTGCGCTCCTTGGGTCTTTATACCCCTCAGGCGGCCCGATTACAAACCCGTCAGCAGCGGCAGCGGCAGCAACCTAGGCCACTGCCTAGGCCTTTCCCCCCCGCGAGGGGCAGGGACAGGAACAGGGGCTCTGGACGGCGCGACCGCACGGCGTCTTACGGTTCTTCCCAAAGAGGACCCCCTCACACTTCCCTTTAGAGCCCTATCTTTTGACGGTGCGCCCGAGGGTGGCACCGTCTTTCGTCCCCTGGGTTTCCCTCTGCCTTTCCAGGACAGGCTAAGACCCTATCTCGGCCTGTGGCGGGCTATCACGTCGGACCACTGGGTCCTCAGAACTGTGTGCTAGGGTTAAGCCCTACAACTGGTGGCATCCCTCCCCCACTCACACGCGCGCCTTTCCCCCCCTCCCCCGTCCCTCTTCAGGTACCCCTCTCACGAGCAATTACTCCTTCAGGAGGTTCGCTCCCTCCTACTCAAGGGTGCTATAAAAGCGGTTCCACCATTCAAGGTGGGGAACGGCTTTTAGTCGAGGTACTTGCTCGTCCCCAAAGCCAAGGGGGGCCTCAGGCCTATACTGGACCTGTGCAGGTTAAACAGGTTCATAAGGAAGCAAAATTTTCACATGGTGTCCCTAGTGTCCATCATTCCTGTACTGAACCCAGGGGATTGGTTTGCCGCCCTCGATCTGAAGTATGCGTAGTTCCACGTCTCCATCTTTCCTGCGCACAGGCAGTACCTAAGGTTTATGGTAGCTCGTGCCCACTACCAATTTACGGCCTTGCCTTTTGGGCTGTCTTCCTCCCCCAGAGTGTTTACCAAATGTATGGCAGTGGTGGCGTCCTTCCTGAGGTGCACGGGGGTCCAGATATTTCCCTACCTGGACGACTGGTTGATCAGGGGCAAGACCAAGTCGCGGGTGCGCGAGGCGGTCTCCTTCGTCCAGACCACTTGCCATACTCTGGGGCTGCTCATCAACGAGCAGAAGTCGACGCTGTTCCCGGTACAGCGCATAGAGTTTATAGGGGCATCCCTAGACTCGGTGCGGGTCAAAGCCTCCCTCCCACGCTCGAGGTTCGAGGCCATGGCAGCGATCATATCACAGTTACAGAGGTGCTCCACGACGACAGCCAGGCAGTGCCTGCAGCTGTTAGGCCACATGGCCTTGTGCACCTATGTGGTGAGGTTGGCCTGCCTCAGGCTCAGGCCCCTCCAAGGTTGGTTGGCCAAGGTATACGTGCCCAGCAGGTACGCTCTGAACGGTGGTTACAGTGCCCCACGCAGTGTTGGGGTCACTGAACTGGTGGCTAGACCCCGGGACAGTGTTGGAGGGGGTTCCCTTCAGGGCCCTCACCCCCTCGGTCACTCTGATCTCGGACTCATCAGACCTGGGGTGGGGAGCTCACATCACCGGTGGTCTGACCACTCAGGGACGTTGGTCCCAGGGAGAGACTGCCCTCCACATCAATGTCAAGGAACTGAGGGCAGTCAGACTGGCTTGCAAAGTGTTTCGCCACTCTTTATTGGGGAAAGTGGTACAGGTCCTGACAGACAATACTGCAGCGATGTTCTACATCAACAACCAGGGGGGAACGCGCTCCTCGGCTTTGTGCCAGGAGGCGCTTCGTCTTTGGAACTTGGCGGCGAGGTACTATTTCTGTTTAACTGCCTCTCATCTCCCTGGGGTCAGGAATGACGAGGCGGACTGCCTCAGCAGGTCGTTTCTACCCCAACTCGACTGGTCGTTGCATCCGGAGGTAGCGGCCTGGATTTTCCGCGAGTGGGGTATTCCCCGACTGGACCTGTTCGCGTCATCTTGGAACACGAAGTGTCCGAAGTTCTGCTCGCTCCCGGGTCACGAGCCGGGCTCCCTTTCCGACGCGTTCCTTATCGATTGGACGGGGACTGTCTTGTACGCGTCCCCCCCCTTCCCGTTCCTGCCCAGGGTCCACTTGAAGATCAAGAAGGACAGGGCAAATGTGATACTGATCGCCCCAGCGTGGCCGAGGCAGTACTGGTACAGCCTGCTGCAGGACCTGTTGGTCGCCCCATCGATCGAGCTCCCGAGGAGACCGGACTTCCTCTCCCAGGACCACGGTCGCCTGCTGCATCCCAGCCTGGACTCCCTGCACCTGACGGCCTGGAGGCTCTCTGGCTGACGGAGGAGGAGAGAACCTGCTTGGAGCAGGTCCAATGCGTGCTGCTGGGAAGCAGGAGGCCCTCCATGCAGATTGCCTACAGGGCCAAGTGGAGGAGATTCACCTGCGGGCGGAGTCGCTGGGCGTAATCTCCGGTACGTCCCCCGTGCAGGCGGTCCTCGATTACCTGCTGTAGCTTAGGCTGCAGGGCTTAGCGCTAGCCTCCCTCAGGGTGCACCTAGCAGCCATCTCGGCTTTCTATCAGCCGATGGGGGGGGCGGTCCCTGTTCGCCCACCCCATGTTGGTGAGGTTCCTCTGGGGGGTCGAGAGGCTTTACCCGCAGGTCCGTGACCTGGTGCCTCCGTGGGATCTGAACCTGGTCCTCGATAGACTTATGGGCCCCCCCCTTTGAACCCTTGGCCACCTGTCCCTAGCTGATCCTTTCCTGGAAGGTGGCCTTTCTCGTGGCCATTACTTCAGCTAGGAGGGTCTCTGAGCTAAGAGTTTTGACCTCGGAGCCCCCTTATACCGTGTTCTTCCGGGATAAGGTACAGCTGAGGCCTCACCCAGCCTTCCTACCTAAGGTAGTCTCCCGGTTCCATTGTAACCAAGATATTTTCCTCCCCGTGTTTTTCCCTAAACCGCACGGGTCCGAGGACGAGAGGAGACTACACAGCCTCGATGTGAGGAGGGCGCTGGTGTTCTACCTGGACAGGATGAGGCCATTCCGAAAGACCACACAGCTCTTCGTCGCGGAGGCAGAGAAGATGAGGGGTTCCCCGGTCTCCGTCCAGTGCATCGCCAAGTGGATCACGGCCTGCATCCGGCTTTGCTGCGGGAGTGCAGGCGTCCAGCTTCTCGGAGTGGTGACGGTGCACTCGACGAGGGTCCAGGCCGCGTTGGCGGCCTTCCTGGAAAGGGTCCCCGTGGATGACATCTGCAGGGCTGCCACCTGGTCTTCGGTGCACACCTTTGCTGTGCACTACCTTGTCGTCCAGCAGTTGAGGGAGGACGCGCGAGTCGGCAGAGCTGTGCTGAGGGCAGCTCGCCGTTGACTCCTACCCGCCTCCAGGTAAGGCTCGTTAATCACCTAAGTGGAATGCATATGAGCAATCACTGGAAGGAGAAAACATAGTTATTTACCAGTAACTGTTGTTCTTCGAGATGTGTTGCTCATATCCATTCCACACCCACCCTCCGTCCCTGCTGTCGGAGTCCACAGAAAGAAGGGACTGAGGAGGGGAGGGGCCGGCAGTGCCCTATGTACCGCTGCATGAGGGCGGCACTCCAGAGGGCAATGGAGCTGGCCCCTACAGAGGGATGCTAGGAAAAAGTTCTCCAAGAGCCGTGCACGAGGACGTGCACACACCTAAGTGGAACGGATATGAGCAACACATGTTGAAGAAAAACAGTTACTGGTAAGTAACTATGTTTTTTGGAGTAAGGTTAAATAGATATGTGTGATGCAGTGCCCAAGTCTTTAGATACTTCGATGGTTGCAACCAGGGAAGAGTTGGACCAAAATACCTTGAGTTTCCTGTACCAGCTGCCTCTGAGTTGGTGGACCAAGAGTGCAAGACATAAGAATCCGATAAGTAAACTGGAGCTTGTGGTACAGAGACTACTTTATTTTCAGTGCAGCCAGGGGTTACAGGAGTGAGAGACGCTGCACCAAATACAAAAGAAACAGACTGTAGATCAGAGTCAGAATGAAGAAGTCAGTATTCAGTTTCTGGTCTCTTTCTGTAGAACAGAAATCTATTTTGGGAATGTCTCCCCATACCTGTTTTCCCATGAGTTAGGGCAGACTGAGGTTTGGATGTGGGAGAGCGCACTGTGACCTCTGTTGTGCATCTCTGTAAACAGGTGTACAATATAATTTTCCTGCTTCACTTCCTATGATCAGATACAAGATAATATTTAGGCTGAAAAAACATGAATAAGGTGTAAGCTGTCTGTAGTTATGTGTTCCCTGTTACTGGAATCAGTACCTGAGTAAAAGCCCCTTTTAAATAAGAGGCTTTTAATAAGTTTCTCAACTGAAAACCTGTGATTTACTTTCTTTGGCTGCTTTTAGAGGTCAGAGGCAAAAACTTAGTTTCATGGCTGCATTTATTGTTGAAATGTCACCACTCGCATAACTGAGGAACCAAAATATTTTCAGTGAATTTTTTTTGGTAGAGTGGAAAACTCCTCTGTCATACTTTCACTCCTCCTCTTCGACTTTTTCTATGCTTTTGGACTGTAAATCATGTATCTGGAGGTTTAAAATTCCCTGTTCTTCTTCTAGTTAAGCTGTACCTTTGAAATATATAATTTTCCAAGTTCCAGGAAAAAGTGTGTGTAAAGTTGAAAACTTCAAAATCTTGCAATGAAGTCAGATAAATTCTGGAGACCAGGAGGTGGTGAAATCCTAATGGAAGTAATAAGATAACCTTTATTGATTATGAGTTGAACTCACTAAATTGAACATGATGGACATAACTTTAGTGGTTATATCTACTTCATGCAGTATGAGTAACCAAATACTGGAAGTCAATTCTTAAATTAATACTGGGTTTTCTTCAGAGGCTTCTCCTTAAAGTGTACATTTGGACAGATCAGGGCCAGCTCCCATGTGAGTCGTCATAGGCACAAGAACTTGAATCATCCAGCATCTCTTGTGGGGTGCACTTTGAAGGGCCTCTACTCTTCTATAGTCATGAAGAAGAGAGAGCAGGGTAAACCTTGATGGTTGTAGAACTCTGCTGATGTCTTGCTGTGCTTTGTGGTGTGGGGAGGAGGTTGGGAGTGGGATAAATGTTCATAGTATGGAAGTTCTGCTCCGCGATAGTGGGTAACTAAGAAATGTGATGAGTGACTTGACATATTTTTTTACTTAAATACATGGAATCACTTGAGTGTTGACAACGCTGAGCAGCCACACAATCATACTATCCCCCTCAAGTGATAAAGAAAATGTTCTTTGTCTGGAACAAAATAGGATCTCTCCTTCCCAGTCTTACTTTGATGGTGACTCTAAGTTGATACTTAGTCGTCTTGTCTATAAATAAATAACTTGGCATAGGATGGAGCTGTACTGTCTTCTGTTGTTAAAAATATGTAGTTTATAGCTGTCCGAAGTTTGAGTTGCCATAACTTATGGGCTATATCATGCCTTGATGGTGTGTGTCCTAGCTAAGGTCAGCCCTCCTGCATATAATCTGATAATAGTAGACAATTCCTTTCCACATGCCCTATATGGATGACTGCATCTTATGCCCCAGCTGCAGCTTGCTCCCAGATCTCTTGTCCTCGTCGAATTGAGCAGTTTTTAATTTGTAATGTATTTAATTTGTACTTAATGTACTTAATTTGTAATGCAGTTTCTCTAGCCAGATGTATATCTTATAACCTGGATTTGGGAGCAAGAAAGTAAGGAGTTAAGACAACTGTGTCTTTGAGCAAGTCATTTAATCTCTGTGCCTGTTGCCCAGAAAAATAGGTATAGTATCCTACATAACAAGAACGTTGAGTATTAAAAGATGTCTCTGAAGCAGCTGGAAGATGTGAAACCTTGATATAAATGAAAAATGTCATTAATGTTAGTAAAGATAGCTGACTGTAAGTGATCTAGAAAGCTGATAAAATGCCTGGAGGTACTATGAAGAGAATTGGAATATGTGTGCACAGGTGGATTCCACAATTGTGGACCACATTACAAAAATGCTTTTTTGTCAGTGTAATGATCAATTTAGTCAACCCTGAGCCACCACTCATTCTCTGGAAACCTTTTTAAAAAAAAGAGATCCCATTTTATGGATTCCTCAAACGATCTTTCCTTATGGAGGGAAAGGGAAGAGTCTTGAAATGAAACCTGTTCTCTTTCTATTCACATTGCATCTATTGCCTAATTGATCACAGTTCATCAATATGGAAGCAATTGTGAAGGCACAAATGCTGCACTTGGCATCTCGGATACAATTCAGCAAGTAAGGGCAGACAGATTAGAAAGCAGACACCTTATAATTACAGCATGTATAAATGCTCTAGCAATTAGCTGGAGTGGTGAAACAAATGGAGAGTGTACTGTATAATTAACAGTAACTTTAGTTGAAAACAAAGGAAAAGTAACACCACTCAATTATATTTATACAGGAAAAATGTCAAATGTTTCTGTCATGCATAGTTGACAAAGTGTACCAAAACAGCACTACACCAATCTTTCCATTTATGATTGGTTTCCTAGGGGAGTCATTACTTCACTTTTTTTTGAAATACTATTAAAAATGTGTTTCTTTTTAGTCAATGTTATTTATATCCTTGGGTCCTAAATACTGTGTTCATTGGAAACAACCAGTTGGGAAAACCATAAATTAAACAACGAAGCAACATATATTTGAGATCTGATGGAGTGGCATTTATTCTCATTTACTTTTCATGAAAAGTAAAGAACTCATTCCTTCTAGGGTTAGTCGGAGAATTGTGTGGCCAAGGAATATTAAAAAAAAAAAAAAAAAATTGACTTAAATTTTAACGACACCCTACTGGTTTAAAAAAGCAAAACTAAATTTGGTTTGTTTTACGGTAGCATAGTTCAGGTGTTCAACTGCTAATGTGAGTTGGAAGTAGCTAGAGCTGCTAGATACTGTGCTGATGACTTAATTGATTGCTTAATTTTTTTTTAAGTCAGTTTTAGAGCGCATGTTTGAAATTCAGACCAAACATTCAGCTTTTCCTCGGTGCCTCTACAGCACATTAATTTCAAAGAAATTTAAAAGCAAGAAAATAATAAGAATTTGGAAAATAAAAAAACAAAACACACCCAGAAGATTTTTCTTTGGGAGCAAGGGAACACACAATGAAAGTAAACAACATTTATCTTAAAAAAACAAAAACAAAAAACAACCACACAAATACAGAAACTGCATGAAATGTTCATGGTGAATAATTCCTGTATTCTTAGCTATTTATTTTTACTTATCTCTGATTGTTTGACTCAGACTTTTTGCAATAATTGTTATAAAAAAGCTGCACAAAAGGTGTAGATTTGGCCAGAACACTTTAAACAATAGTTCCGTAGCATCAAATCAGTACTGAAGCAGAAAGAAGCCTTGTAATTGCAGTCAGATTGCAAATAATAGTTGCAATGCACAGGCAGGCTTTTTAAAAAACCTAATATAAATGGAGACCATATCGAAGAGCTTCTTTAATTTGACATCGTTGCCACTGAATAGCTACCATGCTTGGAGTGGAAAAAAAGATAAAGCTATGCGTCATGTTCTTAGCAAGTAGTAGAAGACTTGCCTGTGGTAGTCCACCCAACCATTTGAAAGCATGCTGCTGTTAAGGAACACTTTCTAATCTATACCACTTTCTAGCCATCTGGTTGCATAAAAATTATAGGGATACTACCATCATCTGTATGTGTGTTACCCAATGAAATGTTTCCAAACTGCCTGAGTGCTGCTAAACTGTGTTGTGCTTATGTGCTGATGCACTATTGTGGATTTCAGGGAGTATCTTAAACATTGTTCTCATCTATGCTTGCAGTTTAATCATGGTGGAGATGTTTTTGCTCTAGTTGGATGTCTGGAAATGGATCATTCAATTCTTTATTACTTCAACAGAATTGTTATTTTTCCTGTACATCCTTGTTGAGAGAGACAGAGTTGTATAGTTTACTCTTATTTTTTATTTGCAATTTACATGAAGGACTGTCTCTTTCAATTATATAATCAGAGCATTTGGAAAGCAGTTGTAACTTTGGTGTTTTTAAAAAACTGCTTGAGTGTGAGAGATTCAGTTGATTTGTGGAAACATCAGCCTGCTGTTACCATGGTTTTTTTTGGACTTGGGAAAGGATCCACTGTATGTACCTGTGTAAGCAGTTTTCAAATACAGTAATCATCTGGCTATATTCTGTGCAGTACACTAAAAAGAGCCATGCTTTTAAAAAATTGGTGTAATACTTAAGACCCAGATTGTTAATTGAAGATAACTTTTTTCCTATACTGTGTCACACAAAAAATCTAGACTTTTTATTTTAGAGCAAACATTATTCCCTATACACTAGCTCATTCAAGTCTATTGTCTGAAGTGGATAAGAGGGAATATGACTGAGTCGGAGAAAACTGATGAGCGTGGAAAACGTATTTCCAGCAATGCCATCTCAGTGCAGGTGGGTGTATGGTTAGTGCTTTTCAGAAGAATTGATGGCAATAAATCACTAGCACTAGAAGTTATATGTATGTGGTGGAAATAGGTCTAATCCCACTTATGAATATTGCAAAATTGTAATTGCCTTGGTTTGTTTTGAAAGCTCCAGCTGAAATTGCATTACACCTTTGGGGGTGACTTACAATAGTAGTATTACTTGTCATATACTTGATTGTATTGTAGTTGTCTATCACTCATGGAGCAGTTTCTGTACTCACTGTTTCGTGGTGGTGGTGGTATTCAATGTCCCAAGCAAGTACAAAAGATAAAATTCCTATAGTGTGTATGCATTCACATTTTGACATGCCCCAGCTGTGGCTTGTGCTTTCTTAAATTTTCTTGCACAATAGACATTTCTCCTCTGAATGTTTCGATTTTCATGTATGTATTTTAGTTACCTTATTAATATAATTAAATTGTATAAGGATATAACAAACCTTGTATTCATATTCAGTTTTCTTTTTACATTTGTGGTGATGTCCATTTTTTGATAGAAACCCTAACTTTTAGAGTTAGAAAAAAGCAAGGGTATGGGGTGATGCTCAAAATTTAAGGTTTAGGGCTGGCCTAGGATGTATGAGGTGGAAGATTCAAGTCCCTGCTTTGCTGGATTAAATGTGATCTGGGATGAAAATCTAATTCACAAACAAACGTCTTACCTGATGAAAACTTTCTTGAAAGTAAACATCATATTTCCACTGGCTCTACTTACTGCATAGGCAAACAAACATTGAGGAGTCAGAAATGTGACGAAACTTTAACGCAAAATGATTTTACTACCCCTCAAAGTATTTGCAGAAAATCAAACTGTTGTGAATTTTTTTTGACTTTGTAACGTGTGTGGGGGGATTACATGCTTTGAGATTCAGCACATAACAAATGAAGCCTATGTATGTATTCTCTTCTGTCCTCCACTCCACCTCATATTAAAGTCCGAGAGTTCATGTTACCATGATTTTTGACTAATGATTCTCAAATGCGTTGTCATGACATTTTCCTCTTTTACATTATCTATAAATGAGTTGTTACAATATCATGTCTTGGACTATTTGTATAGTGTCTGAAACATGTCAAATTATAGACTGAAAATAATAACTTGAAAGTAATACTTTTCACCTAAAAGACCAGTTCAGTACTCTAACTTTGGGGTGGGCGATAGGGTTTTGGTGTATGTTGGGGTACAGAACTGTTCACATTAGACATCAATAGAGATGGGATTTGGGAGTGCAGTAATTTATCAGACGTAATCTTTATAAAGGTACTACATGGTAAAATAAAAGCCACTTCAAGAAAGGACTAGTTTACAGTAAATAAATTTGTATTTAAAATACTCTTTCAAAGACATCTGTAGAGAAGTGTTGGCTCTTCAAAACAAACAATAGGCATCTTAGCATATGCTTTTTAAATAGCAACCTTTTTGCGTTTTTTTCTGATTTTAATGATTTAAGAACTGTACCATTAGCACAATTTAGAACAGGCAGACGTTTGTTTCTGTTCCTTGTAACACTGACAAATATTAAATTAGAGACTACATTAGAATTAATTCACTGTACAGAAATGTACATCAACTCCGCAGAAACGGGGGGTATGGCTAACTACTAGTTATTACTGATGCACTGTAGAGAAATAGACACAAGTGCAATTTGAAGTTATTTTTATCTATAACAGATATTTTAACAGGTATTTAACCTAAACTGAAGTTTCCATCCCCACACTGAAGCGGAGACAGTTTAAATAAGTTTATTCAGTCTTGCATGTTGAATGAGAGACTCATAACAAGTGTGCCAATTGAGATGCTGAATTTTTTGGGGTAAAAACATACAGTAAATAGAATGTAGAAAATGTATAAAGTTGGCATGTGCTAAAACTTATTCGCCAGGTTAGCTCACTGTGGTTTCTGAACAGTCATGAAAGACTGATTGTGTATGTAGGCCTGCAAACTGTTAAACTGTGGCACCACTACGTTTAGCATAAATGTCGTGTGTAAGAACAATTAGTGCTACGTTGCTATCCAAGTATGGCTAATTTGCCCTTTACTGCAAACTACTAAAAACATTAAGGATGTGAATGCCATAACTATCTCGAGTGATATGGAGTTCCATACCGGACTGCATTTCTTCCGCAGACTGAGTTTTATGAGTTTATGAATTTAGTTAGCCATTAGATGTAGCATTTACTATGCCCAACCTAAAATGACAAATTTAATACTGTAAACCTTCAATGACCTTGACTGTATTAGGAATCTACTATGAATTGGCAAATACAATTCTAACTGAATGCAAATCAAATACTATATATAAGCATGGCGACAAACTGATTTTAAATGTCCCTTATTATTCCTGAATGTGCTTACAATGAGGAGAGATGCTGACCTGAAGTGTTCAAGTACTGTTTCTGCAGTAGGAAAGGATATAAATATTAGTGTGCTTCTGTGGTGAGTGATGAGACTGTTGTTAATCTTCTTCAGTACTATATAGACGCAAAGACCTTAGCAGCATGTAGTTCCTTTTTGTTCTGTCTACTCAGATGATGATTTTGTTCTGAACTTTAAAAGCCTGATGTAACATTGAGCCAGAAAGAGTTAAGCACCTAGCAAGCTAAATCAAGGGTTCCCAACCTGAGGTGCGTGATTTCCTTGGGGGGGGGCACCAAAAATGACAGGGAGTCAGTGAGGCTTTAGTTACATTAAGTTCATTTAGCCCCTCGAGCCCTACACAGGTGGGAGTGGAGGAGCAGCCCCTTTGAACTCCATGCTGGTCGGCTCCTTGCTGGTTGGGCATTTAGCTGGAGCAAAGCAGCAGCAGCCCAGAGCTCCACTGCAGCCAGAGTGGAGCAGCAGGCCCTCCTAGTCCCAAGCTGGCCGGGCGCTTGGCTGGAGCGGAGCAACCTCGCGTCTTTGGGGGCCTAGAGTGGCCCTGGCCAACCTGCTAGTGCCTGTGTCCATTACCCTTAGTCAATGAGGGATGGGGAAAGATGGGGCCACCTAGGGTGTGAGGTGGCAGCTGTGTCAGGGAAGGCTTAGTTTCTTACTCAGCTAAGATTTGATTATTAAAATTATAATGACTTAGGTAATGTTGTTCTTACTGTTACCATTATATGTATTTACAGGGGTTGTATGTTTATGGCCGAAGAGGGGACAGGTCAGGGGGAGAGGGTGTTTTATCAAGTGTTAATTTCAGTCAAAAAGGTTGGGAACCACTATAAGTGACTAAAGAAAACGTTAGAACTTACTTTACTTGCTTTAAAGGGAAAGTTTTCGGGAGTGTTTGTGATATTGTAAGTAAGCTTGTTGGTCAAGACTTGACTGATAGATGAGAACACCTACTGAACCCCAAGTCCCTTCACCCTCAGTGTTTCCTTAGTCACTTCTGATCTGCATGCCTTGCAGTATCATTAGTGCCTACATGGATGAGCTGCAGTGGTAGTAGGCAGAGGGCCAGATGGTCTTCGGCAGACTCTCTGTAATGTTTTGTGTGTATATACATGTCTTGTATATGGTCCCCTGGCAGGGAGTACATCCCTGGGATGACAGGTCGGGCTGGCAGATGGATGCCTCTGTCCCACTTAGAAGGGGATTCACTGATCACTGTCACTCTTGGTTTCATCTTGGGAGTGGTGGCTCCGATCCTCTCAGCCTTGGGGGTATGTGGCTTTCTCCTCCATCTTTGGGGAAGATTGCGCTTCTCTTGTTACCAGGGCAGCATTCTGCATTTTTTTGTCTCTGTGGACAGGGATTGGGAGCAGGGATAGAGCAGTGCCTGCTGCCAAAAGTAACCAGGAGCCAGCTTCCTCCCTGTGAAGGAACCATTTCCTCTTCTCTTGATGTTGTTGCTGTGGTCCCCTCCAGCTGGATTGCATCCACAGTTTGGGAGATCTCCATATGCATATTTTCAATGAATGCCTCATGCCACAAATGCTTTTCAGCCTACCCAACTCTTTGTGTAGCTCTCTACCTCAGAGTTTCTCCTAGTAGATTCCTCTCTCAGTGGGTGGTCTTTCAAGCCTGGCTTTATATAACAGGGAAGTATGAACCACAGTCTTGGGAAATTCACACCTGGACCTGGGTCAGTTTCTCTGTATGAATGCAGGGAGGCCCGCGAGGTAACCAGTAACAGTGTTGGTACTGATGATGTGGACTTACTCAACCATGATTCTATTCTTACTCCCTCTCAGTCTCCGAGCTTAACATGAACTTTGAACAGAGGCTTCTCATGCACTAAACTTCGTGATTGGTTCTGCCCTCTTTTGTTGCAGATTGCGTAACTCAGACTGTGTATAACTATAGATACCATCTTTGCCTTCCCTGTTGCTAGGATTTCAACTACTTACAGACCTAGGTTGATGACTTTTCATCAGAAGTGTTAATATAGTTTTTTCTTACTGCCAATGTCTTATTAATACTGAGCTCTAAAGAATTCTTTTAGTTGTCTTATGGGATTGCTTCTGGTGCTCAAGTTGGTCATGTTAGGTCATCCCTAACATTTACCTGCATGAAAAGCCTTAAAATGTTAATGGCTGCTTGGGTACCTCATTTCATTGTCTTTACTTGATAGTTGAGTTCTTGGTGCTAAAAAATGTCAACAGCTGTGACTCTGACAGACATGCTGCATTTGATGCTGAGCTTACTGCCCTAGAGAAAAAAAAAATCCTGGGGATGTTCTCACTTGTCACAATTTTGAAATTCTTGTATCGTAGATCCTATGTCTGTCATAGGCTGATCAGTCATAGACTGATGTATTGATGGGCAATAATTTCGAGCCAAAAATTGATTTGGTTTCCTAGTGTATACTGGTTCAATCAGATAGTTCTTAGTCTCCATTAAAGTAAGTGTGTGTCTGTCTGTCTGTCTGTCTGTCTGTCTGACTCACTGAAGAAACTGTGAAAATGCACTTATTTTCAAGGCCGACATTTTTCTTCACTAAAGAGCTTTCAAGATACCATTCCAAAGTCAATTAATTGCTTTGACGCATGCTTGTAAAATGTCTTACACTCAGGATACACCAATACAGAACTGTACCACTGACATAGTCAGACAACGAGCAGCATGAATTATATTCAACAATTTTTGGGTGTTACCATATCATCCTCTCTCCTGTGATTAGCTGTTGCCAGTTGTTGGTCCAAAAAAACCCAACCCCCTTCCACCACTCAAATCTTCCAAAAAACACTTCCCACATTACCAACCAACACAGAACAAAATTTTTATTTTGCATGTAGATAAACATATCGTGATAAAGCAGACAATTACTGTTATCTGGAGTGTCAACCAAATGTGAAGCTTTCACAGCTGGTTGTGGATCTAGAGTCATTCATAAAATGACTGATGAAAAATGATAAACGTTAGATCAAAATTTGCCTACAGTCTGCCAACAATTTGGACTTTTCTCATACTTATGCAGAAAGACAGTGACAGTAAACAGAATTTCTTGGTTAATCTTTTGTGCTTGATTTCTTCTTCTTTGTAACTTGGATTGTAATCCGTTCAGGGCAAGACTGTCGCTTTCATATTTTTATGGGTATTTGCTTACCACAATGGGCCCCTGATCCTTCTGAGACCTTTAGGCTCTACCTTAATTAAAACAAGATTTAATTTAGTGATTTCTTGTTGTCTTCTGATTCTTAGGTAAGTTACATATTAAAAAGTGCTGCTTTGTCTTAATTTGATGTCACCTCTTTGTGTTCCTGAAAGCTTGAAACCTGTTGAATCAGTGGAAAGGCAGAAATGAAAAGTAACATGAAGTCTTTTGCACTTGTAGATAACCTTTGAACTGTCCTGAGCAATAAAAATCAACAACATATCCACTGAGATGTAAAATACTTTTGGAATCATCTTCTTGAATGTTAAACGCGTGCTGATTTAAATGTCATGGTTCTAGGCACTTCTCTGTATGTTGTAAACATGCAGGTATAAGCAGGCTAACAGTAATGAAAGTCAATGTAGCTATTTTTCCATAGCCAAGAAGTAGAAAAACAAAAGAACTTGGACACAGATTGCAGCCGTAAATGTACCTCCTGCTTCCCAAAGGCTCAGAAGTAGAGGTAAATATTGTAAAAGGGCTCTTAAGGTCAACAGCTTAAAGCTGTATCAAATCAAGATGGGTACTGAATTCTGAATCTCATGCTCCTTGTCAGCAATTTCCTCTCATTCAGACAGACACATATTGAGCTTTTACTTGTGGCATTTGGCACAATACATTGTGTGGAGGGGGTGGGGGGGAGCTGGGTGGCAAAAGCTTTCTTAGGAGTACCTGGCAACATAGTTCTTCGGCCAAAGCCAATGTAATCTCTTGGTGGAAAAGTCAACGTAACAAACAAATTGCCACATTTCAGTACTAGCTTCAATATGAATTTATTTAACAGGCTGCTGATTGAGTCTTGGCAAACACTGTGTGGTGAAGGCAAAGAAACTACCTTATTCCCATCCCCGGAATAAGGTTTATTTTATTTTTTTTGGTGGGGGAGGAAGTATGTACTGGAATTGGTCAGTTTGGCATGTGACTGGTAAATCAGTTGCAATCTAGAGGTCTTCCCTTAATTTTGTGCATATACGAAGGAAACCATAGTGATGTTATGAAGAGAGCCCAGAAGGAGGATGCCTAGGAGATGCTTCATTGATAGGTGAAGATATCCATGGCTTAACAGAACCGCACAAAAATAAGGACGGAACAAAAATATTCTCTCTTCAGGAAAGTTCCTGTTTTCTCTAATGCTGGACAGTTAAAATTGGTTCCTCAGTTGAACTGCGGAGGTGCTCTGCTTCTTCAGTGTGCAGGCTGTAAGAAGTCCACAATTTATTTGTTTCTGCTGAAATAAATTAAATGCCATATGAAGAGTGCAGTCAGATGAGTCACAAAACATTTGGGATACTCGGTGCTGGTTACTGTGAGCATGGAATCTTGGATCCTCCATTAATAGCAGACATAAAAGGTGTTTTTCTGAAAGTCAGAGTACCATTAGCCAATGCCAGCTCAACACTAGTGCCAGTCCCTTTTTAGCGTCATCTTTGGACCTGCCTTGTAGATGAACACTGTGTATATTCCTTGCCGGAGTAGGAAGGGGACCATCTGCACTCCCAAGATAGATGCAAGCAGCAGAACCATGCCATCACCCAGTTGACCTCTGGCTGAAGCCAGCACTACAATACAATCAGTAATAACTGGTTTGCAGCATAATCGAAACAGGATTCAGTGAAGTTGGAGGATTTCTTACTGAACAGATGATGGATATTTGACAAGCTACTCACAACTTAGAATCAGTCAGTTGAAGACTACTGTATTTCTCCTACAACATATTACCTTCCTGAGTGATGAAAATGAGAAACCTTGATTCCAGCTTGTGCTGTAATAATGTACTTCATGTACCATAACTAGAGTGCTGGTACCTCTAATCTTTCTTTCTATGATATGCAGGATTTTAAGCACCAATAAAGCATGTTTTTGGCACTGATTGTCAATGTAATTGCCGGTAAAACGTTTCAGTACTGTAAAATCCCACTAACTTTTTGAGTTAAGAAATATATTGCAGAACCACCCATATAATACAACAAGCCAGTTGTTTTGTGTTTACAAACTGTTTAAATTTTCAGTCTGGTGTATTTTTTTAAATTCCCAACAGAAATGATTGCCAGTGTGTGATGCAATGAAAATGTTTTGCTGCCTCTAAATCAGTTGCCCTGTTGGTAGTAATTTCTGTATGTTTTCAGCTGGCTCATTTGTTCATAATACCATGAATTCCTTAGAGAATACACTTTACTAGAGTGATCATTATATTCCTTATTTGATATATCTTCGTTTGTGGCTAGTTGTCATTACTATCCACTGTTGATTTCTGTTCACTTAACTCCAGAATTCTGAGTTGCAAATTTGTTTTTAGAATGAGACTTCTTAGTAAAATGCCTTGGATATTGGTGTTTTGCTTTTAAAATTATTTTAGGATTGTTGTTAGAGTTGCCATGTTACTGCTACATTATTTTACCATCTCATGTCAATGAATGGAATTCCTTTTGGATACACTGTAACTACCAGGCATGTTCTGTGGATTTGTTGGGTTTAATAATACTCTCACAACTGGCAAATGACTTCCTTTTGCTATTTCAGTAGAAAAAGCATATTTATCAACTGTAGAAAGGAAGCCTAGGTGAGGAGTCACTCCTTATGTAAGTGGATTTGGTTTAAACTGCCTCGCAGGTTTGTTTTCCAAATACTTTTGCTAAGTTTTCTTTTTTAAAACTAAAAACGAAATAATTGCAGAGTATGTAAAATGAGAAATGAGCCCATTTAGACACTAGTTTAAAACTGCAGATTGTGGCATGGTGAGTTAAGAAAAATGTTGGCGCTATCTTCTTGAGATCATTGCTTCTACTGGGGTTGTCAGCTCGTCAGCATTGGAAGATAGCCTACTAGCATGTCACAAATTTGTTTGTGGAGGAATTTTCATAATACAGAGAAGCCATTTAAAGTAAGAAATGGGAGAAAATAACAGGTGTGCTGCTACCTTAATGATGTTAGCACTAGGTTCTTTGTAGGTTTGCTTTTACATTGGACTCTATTTCTCAGATCAGGACACTTGGTTGTTATTAACCTATCAAAAGTTGATTGGTTTACCCAGAACCATAGAAATAAACAAGTTCATCCATTAAATGTAGATACAACATATGTTCTAGCGCAAAACATGTTTGCAGTCTTCTAAGTGATTAACAAAGATCAGTATAGGGGCCCAGTAGCCATGCAAAGGAACAGTACAAGATTTCTTGTTACATAGACTTAGTAATCAATTTCCAGTTATTTTAGTACCACTAATACATGACACTTAAAATAATGCTTGTCTTAAAACACAGTTACAAATGTGGTTTCTATTTTATTGGTTTGGTATGAAAGGGAAAATTTTAAAACATTGAGGTGAATTGCTTTTAAGTTACTGTTTGTGTCTCAGGCCACTTTGCAAGGGATTATGAAAGAAAAACATTGAAACACCATTAGTTACTTAAAATCCAAAATATGGTTATTGGAGGTCTTGGTATAAAGAGTATAGATTCAACAGATTACTTCGAGTTACTTAGGTTAAAAAACACAGAGAAACAGAGTATGTGAAATGATATACCACCTCTTAATTCTGTTAACTGTGGAGGAGAGAACTGTTCGCAAGACTTATGAGTGTCTGATTGATAGCACTTGATTTAGAGTCCATGGAATGAGTGGATGCTCTTGTTTCCCTTGAACTATTTGTCAACTAAGCACCCAGATTTCATTCATTTTTCTGCTGTTTCTGTCAAAATCCAGAAAGCTAGGTGGTTTGGATTGCTTGGGGTACCAAGCAGTTAGCCCGGTTGGCCCTTGAGTTTTCTGAGCCTCCATAGGAAGTGTTGAGTTTAACAGTTGATTTTCACTTGTAGTTTCCATGCTTTTCTTTGGTACTTGGTGAACACACAGAAGACAACAGAGCACTCTGCACAGGAAAGAGGGGATTCTTTCCTTGTTGGTTACTTGGTTGTTCCTTTTAGCAAGACAGAGGGATTGAAACTTCATTGACAAATAAACTATGGAAGTCTTCAATTTGAATATGTAACAATAACTCAAAGACACCTTAACAAGCATCAGAGCTTTGTATTTCTAGTGACTGTGTGCTTCAGTTTTAGGTTTCATGATGTTTCCCACGAGCTTTCTAACCTGTTAGATACGCTTATTGGTTCCCACTCTCCTGAGCACCAAGAAAAACTTAAGTTTTGGAAGATGCATAGGGATAATTGGTTGTAATCTTCCTTGTAACAGATGGGTAGTTCACTGATTAAAAGAGTCAGAGAGAACTGTAGCTGTTAAATATATTTTCAGGGAATATTTTACATCTTTATTCATTCTTAAGGCCCCACATTCCTAGTTTTTATTTTGCTTAGAATTTCCTGGAAATTTGGTAGTATGTATTACAAAAAGTGAAGGGGAAAAAGATGAAAATCAGTGGGGAAAAATAGTTTTATAGTTCTCTGGGTAAGTGTTGGGGGACAGGCAGATGGGGGAAAAAACAAATAAAAGAACTGAGTATTGATGGTAAAAATCTGAATGTTGTCATGTCATTGATTTTCTGTTTGCTTTGGAAAAATATTTAAAAACAGTTGAGTGTTTTTTTGCTTGATGAAGGGTCTTCAGTGGAAATTCCAAAAGACCTGGGTAGCACAGACTCTCAGCAGGTTTTTCAAAGTATCTTTTGGAAGGCTTGTTCTCATGCACTTGGGAATATAGCTGAAGGACTGTGTGTGGATATGCAGGTGTAGGTGTCGGGGGAGAGCAGGAAGGTGGGAGCTGCAAATGAGACAGGGATGAGCGAACAGGGAATAATCCTGTCGTTAGTACCTCGCACCACTCCCATAGATTGACTTAAAGACAATCCACTCCTTTCCTCACCATGCCATATTCTCCTCACCTCTGCAGAAGGTGGGGGTGCCTGGTACTTTGGGACCAGGACAGGTGAAGGGGGTGCCCACTACACAAAGGGTAGAAGCGAAGGGGTGCCCCATGGTAGGGAGTGGTGTTTGGCACTGAGATTGATGGATCCACAAGCACTGGGGGAGCTGATATCACCCTCCTCCTTGCTCTTGCCACTATGTCTGGGGGAGGAAATGGCCAGGTGCCCCTGCATGGCCCCAACACTGTGGGGTGGGGAAGTGCTCAGAAGCACTTACAGCATTCAGAGAGAGTAAGAGGGGCTTGTTACTCAGAGGGCAACAGAATGGGAGGTGGTGCCTTGTACTTGCAGGGGACAGTGATGGTAGGAAAAAGATGTCCCATGGTTGGTACGAGGCCTGTGAGATGGGGGTCCCAGGCACTCTTGTACGAGAAGTGGGTATGGCTCTGCATCCTCGGGACACACTGAAGGGCAGGGGAAGCAGATGGAAGCCAATACTCAGTGTGGTGGAGGCTTCTGCTCTCTTCTGGTCAATTGCTGGGATAAGGCTCCCTGCCTGTCTTACCGTTCTGTGCAGCTGCAGTAGTCATGAAACAGTAGTTACCTTCTTCATTTCCCCTTGGAACAGGCTCATAGTGCCCCACCATGTGGTGGGGAATCTGTGGGAGGAGGGTTGCGTCCAAGGAGTTCCAACCCTTGGAAAAAATTGGGTTTCAACTGTTAAAACTAGAACTCTGGGTTTTGTAAAACCTGTGAATTTTCTCGTGGTTTTGGTTTTAAAAAAAAAGAAAAGAGAAAATCTAAAAGGGAGGGTCTTTGCTACACTACGTTGTTTCTAGGCCATGTATGATGTGTCATTTAGGGCTAGTTTTTCACAAGTATTAACACATAGCTTTCATTTGTAAAAGTTATGGCCAGTTTTTCATAAGAGTTCAGCACCCAGTGTGTTGACCTGTTTTTAAAATCTGGTCACTTAATTTGGTGCCTAACTGGGAGGCCAGTGGAGCTGAGCTCTTTGGATGCCTATTGTAGGTGACTAGTCTTTGTGGAAACGGTGTCCTCAGTGACGAGTGACACGAGAAGCACAGACTTCTGCTGATGCTGTTATGGTGACTTAGAATCATAAAAAGGGAGTGCTGAAAGGGACCTTGAGAGATAATTCAGTCGCCTACACTGAGGCAGGACCCATACTTAAAAGCCTCCATTGCGGGGGATTCCACAACCATTCTTGTTGGTAATGTATTCCACTACTTAACTGTCCTTACACTTAGAAAGATTTTCCTTGAAACCATGTTAAATATCTCATGTTGCATGTGAAGCTGATCAGCTGTGGTCCTACCATTGGTAGACCCAAGAAAAATCAGCATCCTCTTTTATTAAAACACGTAATATATTTGAAGACTGTTAACATGTCCGTGCCCAGTCACCATCTTTCAAGATGACATATGCCCAGATTTTTTATTATTTCCTGGTAGAGGTCAGGTTTCTAAACTTGGTATCGTTTTTGTAGCTTGCCTCTGAACTGCTCTACAGTTGGTTGCTATATTTTCTAAAGTGTAGCTCCCTGAATGGGACATAAGCCTCCAGCTGAGGCTTCACCAGTGCCTAGTAGAACAGCCAATTAACTCTCATTTCTTTACATATGACATTTCTGTTCACACGCTAAAATATTAGCCTTTTTTGCATTTACATTGTTAGCTCTTAGTCATCTTGTGAACCACAATAACCCTAGATCCATTTTCAGCAGTATTATCATCTTGCCAGTCATTCTCCATTCTAGTTGTGTATGTGCCTTTTCCTTCCTAAGGGCAATACTTTGTTCTTGTCTTAATTGAATTTCATTTTAACTTGAGACCAGTGTGCTAATTTGTCATGGTCATTTTGAATTCTAATCCTGTCCTCCAACTTGCAAGCATCCCCTCTGTTGGATGTCATCTGCAGATTTTATAAGCATAATGACTTGGATAATGGAATGGAAAGTAATGACAATACCAAATAATACTGGATCAAGGACAGATCTCTGCAGAACCCCACGAGATGTATTGTCCAGGTTTCAGCGTGAACCATTGATAACTGAATAAGGTCTTTTAACCTGTGGCTGCACCCACCTTGTACCACTTTTCTCTGGTTTGCTTGACAGAGTGTTGTCAAAAGCTTTACTAAAGTGAAGATATACCCCGTCTGCAGGTTTCTCTGTCAAATAAGCCAGTAACCCTGTCAAAGAAGGAAATGTGGTTGGTTTGGTATGATGTGTTCTCGACAAGTCTATGCTGGCTATTACTTAGGATCCAGTTATTCTGCAGATGCTTGTTGAAGAATTTTTTATAGTACTTTTCTAGGTATCAAAGTTAGGCTGACTGGTTTGTAATTTCTCAGATCCTCTTTGTTCCTCTTTTTAAAAGTAGGGTTCTTTCCTTTGCCCTTTTTTCAGTCTGCTGGGACCTCACCTGTCCACCATGAGTTCTCAAAGATAATCACTACAGGTTCCAAGATTGTTTCAGTTTGTTCTTTAAGTACCCAAGAATAGATTTAATCAGGCCTTGCTGAACTGAATATGTTAAATATAGCTAAATATTCATTAACCAGTTCTTTCCTTCCTCGGGCTTCTGTTCATTTCCTTTTGTTGTTAGCACTAATTGTGTTAAGCATTTGGTCATAATCAACCTTGTTAGTGAAGACTGAAGCAAAATATACATTAAATACCTCAACCTTCTTTGAATCATCTTTTATTAGACCTCTTACCCTGTTAAGTAGTAAACTTAGACATGACTTTCTTTTTCGTGTTCATGTACACATAACTCTTATCTGTAGAGGAAACAGTCCTCTGGCTCCGCTGCAGTGCTCTGACTGAACCTACATCTTGACGTGCATTTGCAAATAATGCACTGAATGTTTCTTCTGTAGGAAATTATCTATGGAACCTGGAAAGTCTGTTAAAATGAAGGATAGATTTTGTGTATGTCACAAAGGAGTTCCAGTCACTTGGGACTGGATAGTAGTCTTACAGTCTTACTCTGCTTGTTTTTTCAGGCACTGTGAATAAGTGTCTGTCTGAGAGTTGCTCTTATTTGATTAATGGGACTAATGGTCTTAGTTTGCTCAGCCCATTATCTTTGCTGGGCGTGAGATGACCCTGTTCCTTTTTGAAAGAGTATTGAAGTGTTGAGAGGATTACTGAGTGCTCACTGACTTCATACCTGCCCCTACCTATACACTTGTAAAACTGAAGCCTGCTCCCCAAGGAAGAGGGAGGGTCTTGCTGTCAAATGTCCCTGGGGGAGCTGTCTTTTGTCAGTCCAGTTTAGGTTGGTACTGGCATGGTAAAGTGACTTGAATTTTAAGATCTACAAAAGGACTGTGCTGAGTTTGGAGTAATTTGTGGAATACGAAGTACAAATATTTAATGTTTTGCTTTTAAATATGTGAAGCAGTTTCCCAAATGTCAACAATGGATTTGTATTCTGTAACATGAACTATTTTATTTGTCATCCTCAAAGCCAGGCAGACTTGGGGACCAAAACACAAGAGTTGAATGTCAATACCTTAAATGGGATTTGAACTAGTGTCTTGGTCATTTAGAAAATATATTGACAAGATGGGACAAACCATCATATTGGAGAATAGTTGCACTTTGGCCAAACGAAACTAAAAGAATAAATTAATGTGTGTATTTTACTCTTCCCACAGCTGGGTTAACAATTTTGGACATGAAGGTCTTGGGCTTCTGTTGGACGTTCTGGAAAGGCTTCTGGATAAGAAACAGTAAGAACACAAAACATTGGGGTGGGAGATGAAAACTGCTATTAAGGTTTTAACCTTAGTTAATGCTGTTGGTTTTTGCTTCAAGGCAAGAAAGTATTGACAAGAAGAATCAACATAAGCTTATTCAGTGTCTCAAAGCATTTATGAATAATAAGGTAAGATAAATATTTTTTTTTCGTTTTAGGTGCTTTGAATGTGTATGCCTGTTTCATAAAGAGCTAATTACAATAATTAAGCTTAACATATTGGATCTACAAGTGATATTTCCACTTTTTTCTTTGATTCATGCTTTTGTCAAAAGTGAGCAATTCAGAGTAATGGATACTTAAGTCCTGCATAAGTGAATTGGGATAAGTATGCAGTACAGACTAGTGTCCTGTTGATGTATCTTCAGTGAGATAAAAGGGCATTTCAGCCACAATTTTATTGAATACTACTGAGTGCGTGAGTGGAGGTAGAAGTATAAATTGGCAAGTAGCATGGAATGCTGTAGACCAGGGGTCTCAAACTCACGGCCCGCGAGCCAACTGCGGCCCGCGGGCTTGTGTCATGCGGCCCGCAGTCCGAATCCGGCTGCAGGCTTGTGCTGGCATTTTTTTTTGAGCGGAGCTCCGGGAAGCTGTGGCCGTCTTAAAAAGGAAATGGCCGCCGAATGTGGGCCCCACAGAGAGATTTGACGGCAGACAGTGGAGCCTGCAAGTCCCTGTGAGAGCCTCTCTCTCCTACTGTGCCGCCGAATTTTACCCTGCGTGGAGATTTTTTCGGCGGAGAGTAGAGCATGAAAGGTACAGTAGAGTAGTGTGTGTCATGTGCGGCCCCCCTGAACTCCACTCAATGTAAATGTGGCCCGCCACAGCAATTGAGTTTGAGATCCCTGCTGTAGACCAAATTTAATTCGCTGGTTAAGGAAATACTTGTAATGCTTCTATAGAGTTGAAATAATGATGATAAATAAGTTTTCCCCAATTTTTTCCTCCTAATACGTGGAATTGAACAGTAACAGGGTGCCCCAAGGCTAGTCTCTTCTTCCTCCCCCTTCATCCATTTCTTTACAGGCTAAAGAGGACTATGGTAGAGATTATTTAGAGGGAGTTAAAATTAATGAGTCTGTTATTTCTAAAATACTGTCATCTGGGGGTAACGGGCAGAGTTGGTGTTGGTTTTTAAGGTACTGTGAATGCTACACAGTCTTGGATAGGTGCATTGTAGGTGTGCAGTAGTAGAAATGAAAATACATAATTCATGGAATCAGCTATTTTCTTATCCTGATAAAAGTTCTAAAGACCATTACTCAACTTTAATATTTTAAAAAAACACGTGAATTTGGGAATGAAACTGAACAACATTGTATTGTTTCTGGAAGATATGTCAAGACTACATTTGGTGAGCAGATTGTAGGGAACTTGTGACAGTTGTGTTTCTACAGTTAAAAAAACCCCACAAATATGAAAAGGTAGAGAAATGATTAATATTCATATGACAGATGATACAGTTATTAAACCATCATATTCAGGCATGGATGTCCAAAATTAATCACCTAATTGTATGCATGATAATGGCATGTCTAGGTTTTCAGAGGTGCTGAACTTGCAGCCTTCATTGACCATAAGACAAATTGTGGGTGCTATGCATTTTGAGCAAAGTCTGTTTTTAAGCTGTTTTGAGAGTTCACATTCTGGTAAACAGGTTTTGATTGAAGCTGTTAATTGAATATATAGCTTATTTGTACACAGGGATGAAGTCAGAGTACACTCAGATATTGTCTTCAATTATAGATATAAATTACACCCAACAATAAAACAATCAGAGTGAAATAAATATATCAAATTGAAATACAGTATAAAGCCAGGTTCTTCATACTACATATAAAGTGATATTTTAAATGTTAGCACATAATTTTCTAATAAAACTCAGTAAGAAAAAAGTGATAAGAAATGAGCTAAAGATAACACTTCTATACTATAGTATGTTAGACAGGCAAAAGAAGTCTAAGGTAGAAAATTTTAATGAGAACCATGGTATCAGTCCCTCTTGGGCTCATATTTGCCAGGTGCATCAGTAAAGCTCCCTATGCAGATAGTCATGCTATAGCTATCTATCAGAGTACTAAAATATTAAAACTTGTCGATAGCTTCCATTCTTCATTATTCCTTCAAAAGCTGTGTTGTCATTAACTGTGTGTACTCATTTTTTTCCCTCATGGGTAGTGCATGTACTGATACCTCTAGTACTTAAATTATGGAATGATAAAAAAAAAAAAAAAAAAGTTACCCACTCATTTCTCTTGCCTCTGGATGAATTCATTTCAAAGGGTCCTTGAGCCCATGCTCCAGCCCAAGCCTGGATGTCTGCACTGCAATGGAACAACCCCACAAGCCTGAGTCAGCTGGCACAGCCAGCTGCAGAATTTAATTGCAGTGTAGATATACCCTATGTTTTTTCTTTGTATTGATGAAACATTTGGTCACAGGATGAAGGTGCAGAGAAAAAGGCAACGGAACCTGTTTGTAGTGGTACCTGGTTTGGTTTTACGCTTCAGCACCATATCTGAATTAGTAGGATTTACCTTTTGGAGAAAGAAGATTATAGTTTAAAAGATGAATTTGGTCCATGAGAATTAAAGCAGGTTTCCCATTGAAGTGAAAATACTTGGGGGGAAAAAAAAAACTTATGTCCAATCTTGGACACTCGGGTTGTAAGTGAATGAGGAAGAGGAATAACCTTTTCACTAAACTAATTGTTTCTCTCTCTCTCTTTAAAGTACGGATTGCAACGAATTCTAGGAGATGAAAGAAGCCTTCTATTACTAGCAAGAGCAATTGATCCAAAGCAGCCAAACATGATGACAGAAACTGTAAAAATACTTTCTGCCATTTGTATTGTTGGAGAGGAAAATGTGTAAGTAATACGTTGAAGAGATACTTACTAACTAATATACCTAAATTATTCCATTTTTACCTATTCCTGTGTTCTGTGTGTTCGGCATGAGAAGACACTTGCAAATGTTGAAATTAGTTTTGCATGTTGTAGGCTATTACACTCCTCTTCACTTTCTTCTGTTGTAGTATAAAAGGGTAAACTGGTGGCCAGTGATAAGGCAACTTAAGTCATTCCTTTTTAAAATGTCTTTAGTAATCTTTTCCTGTCATTGTACGCTGCTTTTAGTTTAGGGGTAAATAAATGCATTATCTATTAAATGGAGAGAATGGATGTTTTGCTAAATCATTTGGAATAGTTTATATATTGGAATTATAGCCTTTGATACTAAAATACGGACAGATACCCCATTTACTAAGGGACTCCAAATGATTGTTTTGTGTAAAATAGATTTTCAGTCCATTGTTTTTTATAATCCACATTTGACTTTATCGGGATCATGATGTGTTTGAGCGGTAGAACAGTTTGCTTGTATTGCAGCTTTACTGTTTTTCTTCAACTTGGTTAAATTTTTTAAAGGTTTTAATTGTGAGGTAACAGATACTACTGAGAATATGCAGCACTTCATGTGTCAGTGAAAACCACAGGAAGTCGTCATTTGCCGCTGGTCTTAAAATGGCCATGATAGAGACCTGGAGTTATTAGCTGGTGAGCTGTACTTTAGTTCCAGAGAAACTGACAGTCTAAGAATAGACTAGAAGAGCACCTGCATACATATGGGTGAAACCATTACAGTTTCTAGGGGAGTAGATCCTATCTCTTTAACCTGTTAGAATACTTAGAAAAATTAACCAAGAGTAGATAAAGATGACCAAATGGACCCAATAATTTACTTTGAATTTTTAAAATGCCTTTGATAACGTCCCTTACTAAATAACTGCATGGTAAGGGTCTTAGTCTTGTACATAAAAACATATTTAGGTTTAAATGACCATCATAGTGAACAGCTAAATAACAAGCAGTATACGTACATATCCAGTGTTGATACTGGTGTCCAACCAGTAAGATGACACTAGTATTTAAATGGTAACAAATGCAAAACATTGTTTTTCTCTGAATTTTTACAATTGATTTGATTTTTAACCAAGAAGACTAATTTTAAAAAAACACTCAACAGATTCCCCATACATCTTGACCGAATTTTCATTCTGAAGTATCGTAGGCATGCTGAAGTTATTAAAAGTTACTTTAATACCTCACATGGAAGTTCTAATATACCATTTATTATATAGTTGTGGGGTTGGTGACTGATAAGATATTTGAAGGGGAAGACTGAAAGTAGGTAAACTACCTGTGAATTCATCTCTCTCTCTCTCTCTCTCTCTTCCCCACCCACCCCCAGTCTGGACAAACTTTTAGGAGCTATAACGACGGCAGCTGAGAAAAATAACAGAGAACGTTTTTCTCCAATTGTGGAAGGGTTGGAGAGCCATGAAGCTTTGCAGTTGCAGGTCGGTTTGCTCTATCTTGAACATGATCTAGTTGTCAGATGATTAAAATTGATAAAAAAAAAAGTAACAAAATGAAATCTGCTCAATTGTTTTAGTATCTTTCAGTTGTTTTTCAATGTAAATTTGTGCCTATATATATTTCAATATAAAAAAAAATTCCTTGTGTCGAGGGTAATTAGATAGACAAACTCAAAGGAAATTGTTTTATAACAACCGGCATTTATGAATACAAAATCAAGAAGACTTAAGTTCAGTGGGAATATTTGAAGAGCCTTGCAGACATACAGTAATTAATTGATTGTATTAGACATGGCTTTTATTCTCATTCTCAGTAACAACGGCAGTCTTAGAAAATTCTGGGGAATGGTGGACCCCAGTTATTACTGGCTGATATTTAATTGTGGCGTGGTGTGCCAGTAGGTGTGCAGAGATCAATTTTTTGCTGTTTGCTTGTTATAGAAAAATAAATCAACTTCAAAAGAAATTGTAAATGATTAGCTAGAATGAATCTTTGTTCCCTTGTGTTAGAAGTCTGAGCCTCTTCTTTTTTTGAGATAGCTAATTGAAGTCAATGGGTATATATATTGGCTAAGTAAAGACTTCAAGGTCTGAGCACCATATAAAGGCACAAAAAAAATTTATTTGTGTAAAATGTGGTTCTAGTTCTTCAATGTTTGTAATGGTTAGAATAATAATACTTTGCACTTACATAACACTTCTCATCAGTAGATCTCAAAGCACTTCACAAAGGAGATGAATCCCTTTCTCCCCATATTACAGATGGGGAATCTGAGGCACAGACATGTGAAGTAACTTACCAGGAGGCCAGTGGCAGAGCCATGAACAGGACTGAGGTCTCCAGAGCCCCAGTCAAATGCCTTATTCACTATGCCACGCTGTTAATCAATTGTATAAACGTTTTCTATTTCTAGAGACTATAGAAGTATGTTTCTATAGAGATTATAGAAAATTTTTAATAGAGGCATTCTAGAAACTCTGGATTCTTTTACGGACCAACACACACTACTAAGTGGAGGAAAGAAAACCCCAGAAAATTTTACCTGCTTACGTCTTTCATGTAATAATTTAACCTGAAAAAAGGAAAAACACTTGTGCCCTTTTTACTGCTTCGTTGTGACTAAACGATGTCTGTTGGTCCCTGGCCCTCCCTCCTTGCTTGTTTTCTACTTTACAAATTAATTTTATCTTTGCCCTTTTTTCCCTCAAAGGCTCATTGGGTATGTATACACAGCAACTAGACGCCTGTGGTTTGCCTGTGCGAGCTGTCTTTGGCTTGTGGAGTCAGGCTGTGGGGCTGTTGTATTGCTGTGCAGACGTAGGGGTTTGTGATACACAGCAATGAAACAGCTCTTCAGCCTGAGCTGAAGCCTGAGCCTCATCGTCTGGCACGGGCCAGTTATGGGTGTCAAGTTGCTGTGTAGACATACCCTTTGGACAACTGGGAAATGACTAGGTTATAACATGAGAGAAACTGTAAGAGAAATATTCAGATGGGATGTTAGTTAAAAATAAAACTATTTTAAGTTTTTGAGGGGGTCATGTATGGGGAAAATATACGTTTTTAATACCATAGCTCACTGCAAACTTATTGTTGAATTGCATGTCTATTTTATATTCAGACTTGCTCTCTGAAACAGGACATGCAATACTGGTTTGGAAATTCCTTTAAGTCTCTGAAATAGAGAGTATGGTGGTATAAAAGAAGCTGGTTTATCGCTTAGCCATTTTTTTCTAAATGGCTGGATTGGGATTTCAGAGAAAATGCCTAAGAAGAAAATAGAATAAAATATATGAAAGACACAAAATGATTTCAGTGCAGCCACTGCTGAAGTGAACAAGCCAGGTTTGAACTCATACAGGTTTAAAGAATTTAACTTCTGTTGTGAGATACAGCCTTAACTAAAAGAAAATCCTTGGAATGGGTGTCTGGATGGCTCACTTAACATAAACTTTATGTGACCACCTCTTATCAATGTTCAGAAAGGTGCTGATGGCAAGATGCCAACGATCCTCAGCCAGTTGGGGTATCACTAAATTGGGGAGGAGATGATGTCTTACTAAATACATAAGTAAAATATAATCAGCTATTACGGAAGTTGCTCTTTACCGTGACCTCGAAAACCATCAAGCCACATGTTGACTGCTGCAGGATTGTCAAATGCCAGCCAAGTTTGTGATTATGAAGAGTTTAGTAACTGAATAACTTTTGGAGATTTACAGGTTAAAAGTCAAAATCCCCAGAAAGGTCCAGCTAGTGGGGGATTTTGCCCACGTTGTGTGATAGCTCTGAATCATGACAGAGGGATCAAGTCCAGTCCTAGAATATTTTTTTGTAAATAGGATAATGATTGAGTGCATGACCTTACCACGAAAGGATAAGGCCCAATTACAAAGATAACTTCTGTAATATTTATACAACAATACAAAAAGCTAGTTATAGACTGTTGCACATTGAACTCCCAGGTGTTTGTTGTCGGAAGTTAAAACATATATTTTTAAAAATAATGTAATTTATTTTTACATGGGGAGAGAATTAATATTGTGTTCACACTAATGCAAGAGAATGAATTTTAAAATCATAAGCCCACATGTAAACAGAATAAAATGCTAAATTGACTCTGTGTTATGCTCATATATTGGTGGTTGAATGCTTAATGTGAACTTCTGTAGTTTGATCAGTTTTTCCTGGCACCTTAATGTGCTCTAAACTTTTGTTGTTAAAATTTATGTATGCATTACACAAATACACAAGGTGGAGGATTTTCCTCCATTCAGTTGTTCCATCCAGTCCATTTATAGATAGATAGATACACTCTCACTCTCTCTCTCTCTCTCTCTCTCACTCACATATGTTCCTGCCATTATTGCCAAACACAAGCATAGTATCTGCAGTGGCAGGTATCCAGATATGCTGCAAGGTTTATCTGGTGCAGGATGCCCCATGTCAGGCCATCCCCATACTGCATTATACTTCGTACTACTGTTAACAAGAGCAACATGCTCACTGTAACAATTGTTGACTAGCATTTGCTGCTTAGTCAGCATCCATTCTCATCAGCTACTTATGCCATTAGGTTTTGGTTTCGACTCCATTGGGATAGGTAGGTTTCTGAACCAAACCACTTTGCATGCTATAGCAGGATGCCATCCAGCTGCCTACATACACCACTGCATTGTGCCACTGTATAAGCTTCTTTCTCCCTTGATGCACCACAACAGCCAGCGGCAGTATTATAACTTGGAATGTAAAAAATAATTTTTGTGACTCTAAAAATGTTTTATAAATTGAAAGTCGATACCAAGACGTGTGAATTGCATGGTTTTTTTCATTCTACAAATGAAATGTAGTTAAATGAACTTAAATTTTACTTTGGGGCGAGGGAAATGAACACGGGTTGAGAATCCATATGCCCAAGTTGAATTTGTGTGGGTGTCGGGAACAGAGGGAGGGAAGTTATTTATTGAAAATTTGGTAAACACAAAAATGTTCATTTGACTGGAGTCCATGCAGATTAATTGTGGATCGTAGAAGTAAAAATACTAAACAGGCTAAACTGCAAAACAGGAAGAAAAGTCTTGCAGTCATCTTTTACTTGCTCTGTCATGATAACTAAATGCATATGTGTATACGTATATGATATCTAGCTTTATGGGTTGTTATGTTGTGGAGCATAAGTGAGATAATTCACTTTAGATAGCAGTTTATCATTTATTGGTGGTCATGTCTGAGAACATTAAAACCACATGAATGAAAATAGATAAATATTTCCTTTCTACATTTTTGTCTTTCAATGGTTAACCTCTCATGATATCCCTAGGTAAAGATATTATATATTACTATATACCAGCTGGAGAAACCCACCTGGTTTGATTATTTTAATGTTCTGTAATGCATTTGGCTATCAAATGAATATCTTGTATCATGGAATATTATCATCCTTGTACCATAGTCACAGACATACAGATGTTAGAAAGGAAGTTCATTTTCAACGTTTTTCCCCAATTTTTATTGTTTCCTTGATCCAAATACTTACACTTGAGCAAAGGTACAACTGCAAGACTCATTAACTTGATTCTGATGAAAATGTCCTCTTTCCTTGTAATGTACTAACACAAGCCATTAAGCCAGAATTTCTTCTGGCAAAAACAATCATAGCAGATGGCACTTTTTCTCTCTATTACTATCCGATTGGACATGTACTTCGGCTTGTTCAGTCATGTCATAGTTGTAACATAACAAGGATCGCTCAAGCAGACTAAATGATAATATAGTTATGGGCTTGTACAGTATCCATAGCCTCTACCAGCTTGCTACAGCTGTATAGAAGGTTTCACTTATCTAAGGGCTTTTCAGTGCAAATTTAACACATTCCTTAAGGTGTTGGAGTAAAACTAAATGGTGAAAGTAATTAAAATGGAAAGGGTATTTTTCATCTGTTGCTTATTTATTTCCCTGGCTACGATTGACTTTTATGTTGGTTCTGCTTTTACTTGCAGTTAACATCTTTCACCAAACCTGGAATTTCCCAGGTGTCCCCTTGCAGTCTTTTTATGTGTATCAGCACTTTCGGCATTACAGTATTGCCTTCCTGTTTTTAAAATAAATCAATTAAAATGCACAGCTGTTCAATTAAACAGTCAGTAGCTTGAGACTTCAGGCATTTTCCAAAATGCTATGCAGGAATAATGCAAAACATACTTTGTCATTACCATTTTGTTGATTGTCTTGTAATCTCCAATTATCACAAAAACACTGGGAAAACGAAGCAAGTCTTCCAGCATATATATCATTATCAGAAAGAAAACTTGAACCCTTCACTAGCAATATTACTCTGTATATATTGGCCACAGCATTTAAAGATGTACCTGTTTAGACATTAGATCCTCCTTTGACATGCACACCCTCTCATGAACGGTTGTGAATGGCCTCATCCACTCTGACTGAATTTACCTTGTTAAAACTTGCCCTCCTCACTGGTGTAACTCACCCATCCTTGCGTGTGTGTGTATATATACCTACCAAACTGAAGTTCCGACTTCATGCATCCGACAAAGTGGGTTTTTGCCCACTTTTTCAATGGGCTTAACGTTTTGCTCTTCTGGATTTCATTTATCAATGCAAAAATAGCTATCACATTTAGTTAAAAGCAAATGAAACGAAACAAAACACCATACCCAGTGAACAATATGTTTGTGTACTTAGGCTACATTGTGGATACTGCATATGGATGAGAAGAAAAAGTGCCAGATTATTTCTCTTCTCTATGTAATATTTCATTAAACATATTTATGGAAGACTCACTAAAGTATAGTAAATGACATTTGTTCTCAATTTTAGCAGTTAATAAAATTCATATTATGCAGTGTAATATTTATATATGAATTTCTGGTAATTGAAATCTTGTGGAAATGTTCCCTAAATACATCACAGAAAGAACTTCTTGAAAAAGTAATAGGAATCCACTGGGGGAAAAAGCCGAATCTCATTACCTTTATCAAGGAATTAACTTAAAATCACACATGCATGCAAATAAAAAATAAAACTCAGAAACGGTAAATGTCTTGTCAAGGATTCTTTAAAACGTTAAGCTTAAAATGAAACCAACCTTTCAATCCTTGCCAGTTCAAATGGCTGATCTTGCACATTTGTTTCACTTATAAACAAAATTATTTCAGCCACTGTAAAATTATTAGCCAATACTGGATTTTAACTGTTATAGGTCCGAAACCTTTGCTGAACAGTATGATGAGAAACGTGTTGTCCATTTGCTATATGCTGTTATATTGGGTCAGTACGTTTAGATGTTTAAAGACAGAAAGGATTTATTTGCTTGTATGTAAATAGTGTGTGCTGAGAAATATATTTTTAGTAAGTTAATATTTCTAATTACAGGTGGCTTGCATGCAGTTTATAAATGCCCTTGTCACTTCTCCAGAAGATCTTGATTTTAGGATACACTTGAGAAATGAATTTGTGCGCTGTGGATTGAAGAAAATATTGCCGGTAAGTTGTTGCCACCTATTCAATACAGAAATTAAAGTAATGATGATTAACCTCAAGACCTAAGTTTTATAAAACAAAATAAACCTGTCGGAAGCAGCCTGGTTGAATTTTAATGCTTCACTCAACTCTCAGATAATGAACAAGTGAATGAGAAATCACAATGCCAGTAATGACCCACCTGCCAAATTCATTTTCATTCTCTCATATTTTAGTGATTCTTTGCTTGTATTTAGGACCTGGCAATATTTTAGTAGTGCTTAATAATTTTATTCTGAACACAATAAGAATTTATTCCCCCCCCCCCAAAAGGGTAGTCAACAGAATCTATCTTTCTTGCTTTTTGCATAGCAGCATAACACATTCAGAAATGAATCACTCAGTTATTGTGAGAGTTCTAATGCAGCAAATGAACTCAGCCTTTGTGAAATTAACTTCAATATCTATCTAACTTTGAAATCATATGGTCCTATATCTGTTTTTCATTTAAAATTATTTCTACAATTCCGTAGAGTCATAGTTCTTCGCCTTGCCTTCACTCCTCTCCATTTAAATGCTTTCTTACCTTGGAGATGTCAGATATTAACAACGCAAATATTGCTAGGATGAAGATGCAAACTACCCTCAATAATAGCAGGACATAGTAGCATCCATGTGCCTGCTTGCTTGTAGTATTTTCTATTAGTAATGAAATATTGTATGATATTGAAAGATGCCTTTATCTAAAAACCCTGTCCATTTTTTTTGTACTTTGAGCTTGAATCTCTTAGTATGCTTCAACTGGCTCAGGTGCTGCATTATGATGGCAGCACAGTACTACTTCACAAATCTGAAAATGGGGAGAGCATGCCAGGTGGTCTTCTCCACAAAGGAGGAGTTTTGTTGTATATGGTGTTACAAAACTGACCGCCAGCATACATATGACTGTACTCAGCATTAACCAGAAGTACCTTCACTTTATACATAAGGCTTTGGAATGCCAAATTAGGGTTTGAACCCCTGCAGTTGCTAGTCTGGAAACAATGGCTACCCTAATGGCTACATTTAAAAAAAAAAAAAAAAAGGCTTGGTGGTGGGCATGAGCTTAGAGATACGTTAAATCTGTGATGCTTAGGATTTCTGATGCTGTTAATTTTGGAAGTGCAATCTGTGTGGTATTAGTGGATACATCTGTAATGTCCTGCTGCTTCTAACACTGGCAGCAGGACTTGATGTAGCTACACTATTGAGCCTCTTGTCATGGTGTTTATCAAGTATCTCCATTGCTCTTAGCATCCCCCAGGGAATGAGGATCCATCTGAAGAACCCACAACTATGTCATTCCACTCCTCCATCCATCACTACAAGTTACAGAATTCTCAAGAAGTCAAATACCCTCTCTGGTGAAACAGAGTTGTGTAACACTTCACTCCCCTCTTTGTTAAAGAAGTGACAGCATCAGTGTGCTTGTCAGTTAAGGTATTTCAAGGCAGGCTTCTACCTAATGATATGTGGCCCAGCACTGCTCACATTAAACAAAATAACTAAACTGCCATTGCCTTGAATGTGATTAGGATGGATCTATGGGAGAGCTAAACTTCAGTTTTCTATAAAGTTACATAAAAAATACCTTGAGTTGATTATGTAAACATGTATGTGTTAATTATTGCAAATATTACCATTTTTCGTTTCCTGCTACTTTGAACTGAAAACAATACAACATGCTAATTTTTTCAAGGCTTGTTTACACGGTGAATTCATGAGGAAGTTAATACAAAATAACTAGGTTATGGATTTCAAGCAGAAAAACAATTCCTGACTAACTTCCCTTGTATCCACCTTTAATCCTCAATTGAGTGTTTGAGTTTTTAGTTAAATTCACTATACCACATAAGCTATTCCAAGCTTTTGCCCTATGTATACAGGCCCCTTGTTTCCAGTGTGTCACTGATGTGGTCAGGATATTATGCAGATACACTGTATTTGGGTTAACAGTTGGATAACTCATTTCGTATCTTTACTTGGCTGTACCATTTGATTTCAGCAACATCTTAAAATAATGACTTTCGGGGAAAAAAAGTAGGCAACTTCCTTGAGGGAGAAGAAATTCTATGGCAGCTAGACGGAAATATCAACTCTGTGCCATTGGAGAACTGGTGATCAGACTGATACGTAGGGAGGTTCTTTGTTTTTGTCAGATATACCAGACTCTTAACACCTTGAATTGTTGGTTGTTATTGCCTCATTCTTTACTCATCAGCTTCTTTCCAAAGATGTCTCAAAGGCGTAATCAGTGCAAGGATTCAGTTAGTTTCCAGGTTATCTTAATGAGCCTTATTATTAATTTAGCTGGCAATAGATCATCTACCTTTAGTTTTTCCTGTTTTTCCCTCTGGTAACTCTGACCCAAGATGCTTCAGTTTTCAGGGATTTGAAACTAGTTTGAATGCTTGTTTACATGTATTTGTATTTGGCTTCTGGTGTGCATGTGACCTATGTACTTGGGATCAGAATGCTTTAGCCAGTAGTTTCAGTTGGCCAAACCTGCTCCCTTGATGACCTGGAGTCCTTCCCTGCTCAGGAGCATAAAGAGGGTAGAAAGACCAACTGATCCTCAGTTCCTTTCAGCCACTTGGGGCTGAGAAATGGACCTACCTAGCAGTCACCAATTTTTTTCCAGTTGTGTATTTTATTATGATTCTGTAAAGCATTACTTATTTAGACAAGATTTTTAAGTTCCTTTGACAGGTTTCAAATATTTTTATATGCCTTCTTCTCCGGGGTATTTAGTTGTGATGCAGTGCAAGAGAAGTCAAAACGTGAGGCCTTGATAACTACTCAAAAGGAGAAGGAACTAAAAATATTGGACTTCTTAGGAAAGAAAAAGTTATTCATCAGCTATCCTTCAGCTTCACAGAGCAATCTATCAGATCCTTCTAACATGTTCTGATGATATGTGGAGTAATGTTACTTGGTCAGGAATTTCAATCTTGATTTTTAGAGGGGAGTTAATAGCTAAATCTCCCTATAAGCTTCCCCTGATGCTACTTATGTGGCTTCAAGGTTGATGGCAGCTGCATTACTATGCAGTGTACATCATGGCTCCAGTCTTCCAGGTTGCCAGAAGAGCTTCAAAGCATGCTGGAAGGACATCCCCTTTGAAGAGATTAATCTCTTCTGCTCTAAAACTCAGGAGTTGTTACATATTTTGGAAGACTCTTGTATTACATTATATTGATTAAGGCACCAATACTCTCCCATACAAAAAGAAGCAGTCTTGATGTCATATTCAACTGAAACATGCTATGTGGCTCTGTTTGTGGCTGAAAAGAACAAGAAGGCAAAGTATTTGGTTCCAAGTGAGGACTGACCCTGAGTTTTCTAAGAGAGAACTTATTAAATACCTGGAGTCAGCATGTGTTGCATGCTTATCGCCCCAATTTCTTTGGTGCCATATGTGTTAAAGAAGCTCAAACATAACATAGCTTCAATCATCGTAATGGCTCCAGATTGGCCCAGGTAATACTGGCTCACAGACATCAGAAATCCGTCGGCAACATTTCCAATATCTGTACCTCTTCTGCTGGACATAATTCCTCAGAACTGGACAATGTTTTAGCAAGATTGGTTGTCACTACATCTCATGACATGGAATCTGTCTGGCTAACAGACTTGAAGAAAAACTATTCTGTTAATTTACTAAGCAAATTGATTCAGAGCAGAAAGCAGTCTGAGGACAACTGATACTGAAAATATAGAAGCATTTGTCATCCCAGATTTACCAACTTCATCTTTTCCCATAAGGGACTTAAACCTTCCATATCCTTTAGTATCTTAATAGATAAAAACTTGAAAAACATTTGGTTTGTTGCTGAGCTCATTACATGTTTGTTAGACTGCTATTTTAGCATATCCACCAATTCAAGTCCATAGTTTTTTTTCTCATCCCTCAGTCAAAAAGTTTTTTAGAAGTGTTCTGAGAGTTTTTCCTCTTCCAACCCCCAAATCTTGGAATCTTAATATGGTACCTAACAGTCTGGTGGTGCCATCTTCTTTCCCTCATCGCATCAACTGGGGTTGGGTCATCTTTGAAGCATCTGCCATATTCATTTGTTGGAAACGTCACTGAGGTCCCCTTGCTTACCATCTTTTTGAACTATACCATCCATCACTTCCTCTGATCTGCTTGGGGGTCTCTTTCTTAACATCCTTTTCTGCTATGCTATTTCACCAGGTTCCCTTCATTCATCCTCTGCATGTGCCTGAACCAGCAAAGTCATGCTTCCTGGACTTGTAGGTACATCATGGACTTTGATTTCCATCTTTCATTTTGAAATCTGTCTCTTCGTGTAACTTTTCATGATGCAAAGACATTTCAAATGTCTTTTGGTGTTAAACTCGCAGCCTCTTGATTGTCCATGCTTCTGTTTTGTACAGTTGGCCTTTCAGTCACAGTGGCATATGCTTGTCTGACACAGCTCTTAAAATGTTCTCATGCTTTTCCAACACTTCCCAATCAGATGGTATTTCATGTTCAAGCTTTCCATCTTCCATAACCCAGCAGCCAAGGTACTTGGCTTCAGGTTCTCTAACATCTCCGTTGACTATCTTAGTCATGCTTATTTTCATTCCAGGCCACCTTATCTGGTCCTAACACTGGCTAACCTTTTCCTATTGAGGATGCCCTTATTGCTATTGCATCTGTATATAACATCTTCTTGGCTTTTCCCCACTGGTATCTTCCTGCTGACAGTCCAGTAATATATTAAATAGCAGAGTTAGGGCTGACCTCTGGTGTAGTCTGACTTTCGTTTAAGAGACTTTGCATTCCAAAATATGTTCAGATCTTTGTTTTAGGTGATCTATATAATAGGCAATTATCATAGTTATTGAATCCTCAGGCACTCCACATTTCCTCAGCACTGATGGGAGGATCCTTCTGTCAACGTGATCATATGCGTTTTTTAGGATTATAAAAGCCCAGAAGCTATCTTGTTGGTACCTGTGCTGAATTAGACAGCTGCCAACAAGTGAACCTAATATGATGCCTGATACCGTGTAACAGAGGAGAAGAGAAATGCAGCTTAGAAAATGACCTGATGAAGTGACTGCAGATCAGGTGAAAGTGTTGGACGGGAGAGGCATAAAGTGGATGAGCAAGTGCTTAAAGCCATGTTGCGACACAAGAAAATTCCCAAAGACTGGTACAAGTTTACCCTGGTTCCAATACATAAGAATGTGAGTATCCATGACTGTGAAAAATACCGAAGAAAGAAACCCCTGGGGGACACAACCATTTACGTGTTCCATCCTGAAAATTGACTATTTATTCCTATCCTTTGTTTCCAATTTTTTAACCGTTATTGATCTAGGGGAGGACCTTCCCTGTTAGCACATGACTGCTTACTTTGCTTCAGAGCCTTTGGTGAGGGACCTTGTCAAAGGCTTTCTGAAAAACTAAGTACACTATGTCTACTGGATCACTCCTGTCCACATGCTTGTTGACCCCCCTTAAAGAAATGTAGTAGGTTGGTGAGGCATGATTTCTTTTTACAAAAATCATGTTGAATTTTTTCCAACAAATTGTGTTCAACTACGAGTCTCATAATTCTGTTCTTCTTAGTTTTTTAGCTGTCTGCCATTGTGATGTAATTGAATGGGACTCGCATTTGACTATTTCTCATCAGATCCTATCCATATCTTATCTTACCTTCCATTCTCTCCTTACTAGGGTATATTGAGTTTTTATTAATAGATCCTCCCAAAAGGGCGCGCACGCGCTCGCTCGCTCGCTCTCTCTCTCTCTCTCGCTCTCAGCCACGTGCTCTTCTGAACCTACCGGCTTTCCCCTAGTCCTTAGTTTAAAAACTGCTCTGTGACCTTTTTAATTTTACGTGCCAGCAATCCAGTTCCATTTTGGTTTAAGTGGAGTCCATCCTTTCTGTATAGGCTCCTCCTTTCTCAAAAGGCTCCCCAAATCCTAATAAATCTAAGTTCCTCCTCCTTATACCATTGTCATCTCCACACATTAAGACCTTGCAGTTCTGCCTCTCTTACTGGCTCCCTAAGTGTAACTGGAAGCATTTCAGAGAATGCTACCATGGAGGTCCAGGACTTCAATCTTTTACCTAGCAGCCTAAATTTGGCCTCCAAGACCTCTCACGTATCCTTTCCTATGTCATGGCTACCTACATGTACCATGACTACTGGCTCCTCCACAGCATTACACTTACATCTGTCTAGATGTCTTCAGACAGCCCATGCACCTGGCCAGGAAGTCACCATGTGGTTCTGGTCATTACAAAAACAGTTTTCTAGGTTTCTAATGATAGAGTCCCCCATTACTATTACCTGTCTTGTCCTAATAATTGGAATTCCCTCCCCAGGAGAGGCATCCTCAGTGGGAGAGGATACCATGACATTATCTAGAAGGAGGATCCCAAATATGGGATCGTTTTCCTCTGTTCCTGTTTGATGTTCTCCTTCACTGAGACTTGGATCCTCCTCAACAGTACACAGGCCGTCATACCAGGAGTGGGACCATTCTACTTTGTCTTGGAAAGTCTCATTTTTGTACCTCTCTGTCTCTTAGCTCCTTCAGTTCATTCAACTTGGTCTCCAAAGCTTGTATGTGGTCTCTGAGGGCCAGGAGCTCATTGCACTGAATGCGCACATATGCCACCTGCCCATAGGCCGGGTAATCATACATGTTGCATTCAGTGCAATAAACTGGATAGCCCCGACTGTACTGCAGGATTCCTGCCTGCATTTTCTTGTTACTCCTGCAGCTGTTTCCTTCTTCATTGTTTGTTTTTCAAGGAAGGGAGAGAGAACTATTGTCTTTAGTTTACAGAAAGTTAATAAAGTGGATCTACCCCCCACTCTCCCACTGAACTCGGTTGCAGTATTTCCCTGTTAGCTGTCTCTGGTTGCTTAGGAGTGGGCTTTTTAAACACTGGCACTCTGTCTGATTAGCTCCGCCCCCTGGTTAAGGGCTGATGGGTGCTAAAGGGCTTGGGGATGAAAGCCCCATTAAAATACTCTCAGCCTTGGATCAGCACACAGTCCCCCAAACAAACATACCACAGGATATACTTGAGTCAATTAGCAATCACAGCACAAAGACACACACACGCACAAAACAGACAACAAACTCACCCCAAGGGTCACAGCCTCTCCTCCTTCACCTGGAGAACTCCCTCGCCAAACTCCCCTATTAGCTGCTCGTTTGCTAGCCAAACTACAAGCATTACTGGCTGCTCAGCCCTTCAGAGGCAGTTTAATATTGCATAAGTTCTTCCTAAGGTATCAGTGGAGAGCCATTGTAATAAATCAGTCCCCCATCAACATTTTTTTCTGCTTTCATTTCAGTCAAAACATGACATAAACTGGATCTGCTCTCTGGGATGTTACTTTCCATTTAGAAAAGCTATTTTTTTTTCTTTTGACACCACCTCATGAAATGATTGTATTTCCAAAGGAACAGTATTGAAATAACTCTTTTCCTGTATTTCTGTGTGTTATTCCTCTGGTGGCCTGATGCTTGAGGCACAAATTAAAGCTCATTCAACCAGAGCCGAGGCAGGGACAGTAGCCAGCCTCAGGTCAGTTATACCAGCTGAGATTTGCATGGCAGCTTCTTGGAGTTGATTGCACATTCTCTAGGAAGATGATTGCCCTAGAACTGCATTCAGAAGATATTTTAAATTAGGTTCACTATCATAAATAGAAAGTTTCTGAAATTAGAATCTTATGGGTATCTGTATGCCTATTTCCGTAGTATTCTTCTGAATCTGGCACTCTGGATTTGTCTTATAAACAGGAAACACCTTCACATTAATTAAAATTTATATTTTCTCTAGTTGCTTATATTTATTCTAAAGGTGGTATCCTAACTCACTATGGTCTTAGCTTTATAGAGATGTTTGACACTCTGTTTCTTAAAAGAAGATCTTCATGGAAAATACTATATTAGTATTGAAAGAAATGAAAACAGCCATGTATAATTTCTTTTATTGGGAGATAATCTGAATAAATCCTTATCCGTTATTTACTCTCCTGGTGAGAATCTGACCTTTTGATTAGTATTGTTAGAGTAGGCCAAAAACCTGGGGAGGGGAAATTTGTTGGTCCTGTGACATAAACCTTGTGTAAGAACTCTAATATAGGAAAAAATAGGGATGCTGTGTGTTTGTCACAAGTGCATTTTGAATGTGTACAACTTACTGTAATTATAAAAATTAGATAAAAATCCACCAACGGTTAAAAATGTTCAGATTTTTGTACACCCTCCCCTTTTTAAGGATGAATAGAGTGTATTTATTTGATTTGTGTGAATTTTTAATGTGTGAACATCTCAGAATTTAATTTTTGCCACAGACATGCAGAAACTGTTTACATATCCACTAAGAAATGCATAATTATTAAATTAATGTAAAATAAATACTGTTTCACAACAAATCCCTGAGGATCTATTTTTCCTACAAGATTTGACAGCTGACTGACAGCTGAAGTGAAATGTGATATTACATTTAATATGCAACAAGTAGTTTGGATGTGATAAATTGGATATTAATGGTGGTCTGACAATTTCCATTTTAAAAATTTTTCTTTTTAATGTGAATGTTCTGCGTTGAAGAGAAGTTAAGCCCAACAATATCAAGTCAATGACTATCTGAAAAATGTTTTTCTGGAGTAATCCGATCTACTTTCTTACCAGCCTTGGTTACCCTTGCCATAATTTTTATTTTAAAGTGTATATCTTGAGCTGATCGACTGAATTCCCCAACCAAATAGTCATGTTCTTAGTGTAGACAGGCACTAGCGTCTGTATCTAATAAAATGAGGAATGCTTATGTTAGAGACAGGTAATAGAGCATTTGTTTCTGACTTTGAGGGGACCAATATCCAGTGAAACCTGGAGTTGATTGCGTGATACTGCGCTACATTACCCGAAAGTGAAAACTCCACTTTGAGACTGAAGGAAATTTATCATTGCCATGCTCAATACCTTCCAGTAGTCTGAAAAAGTTTAAAAGAAATTTTTATGAAAATACCCTAAAATATATATATTCTTATAAAGCAAAACCCATGGGAAAAGGATAGATACCTCAGCATACCATGCTAGCCTCACTAGAATTGGACAAATTCTTAGCAGTTTGGGAGGCTACAAAGAAAGCAGTATGTGCAAAGTTGAAATGGTATAGATGAAGGAATGCCAATGTGGTGAAAGTATTTTTATCTGCTCATGCTTATACTATATTCCTGCCCATATGTCAAATAAAAAATTAGAGATTTAAGGAGCAGCATTAATTTTCTAGTGGATATCTGTGATACTGGAAGAAAACCTGTTTCAATTGTCTAGTATTTAACTAAGATTTCATCAGACAAATAAAATTGTGTAACAGTGATGGCAAATGTTCTATCTTCAACAGATGAGTTAAATGCTTACGTTGTGAGAATGGCTAGGTAGTAATAAAGAAAAGCATGGATAACACTTTCTAAAGCAACTGAGTGATGTAGGCTCCTAGGTACTGTTCTAAGAAGTGATTTAGGCAGTTTAGCTTTTAAGTCTCATTGAAAGTTAGTGAGTGTGTATACTTATTCCCAAAGCAAGGTAAACTCCTAAGTAATTAAATCCTTTTGAAAAAATTAGCTTGTATCTATAAGAGCTTAATTACAGAAAAGTTTTTTTTTTTTTTGAGAACACTTGAGAGATTGGCCCTCATTGCCTCAGTAAAATGGCTTAATCAAAACCTTGGATCTCCTATGTAATAATATGGAAACAACAGAGAAATATCATTATTCACCTCAGTCAGGTCTGTTTCATCTACTTAACTGTGGACTTCACTTTGCTGACATTTTGCTTTTAGAACCTTTCCTGGTCATCTTATTCCGACTTCTTCATCTTTGAATATTCTGAACTTGTGATTGTCAAATGTCTTTTGAAAACTTAACTTAAATTGAGACATAGTAAAATACAATCATGGTGATATATTAAATCCCAACCATCCCTAGTGTGGCATGCTGTGAAAGATTTGAGTTAGGAAGAAAAAAAAGTTAAATCTTTGTAGTGTATGTGCATTAATGTATTACAAAATCAATGACTGGCTTCTTAGCTAGTAATTAAACATCAGTTTGATGGGGGAAGACTATTTAATATGCTTAAAGAAGTACCATGCAGGAAACGAAGATGTGCAGTTTTGGTACCGTACAGCCTAAAACAAAACCAAACCAGATCCAAATCTTTTATTATACTTTTTTAATAATCTTACAACAGCAGCGTTTGTATATAAAATAAAAATAAAATAAAATGCTCTTCCCATACTTGGGGCTCTTGTGCATGAATATATCAGTGCAATTTTGCTCTATTAATACAGTCTGTTCTTAGCAATATTTGTCAAAGGGGTATATAAAATTGTCTTCATTGCATGTTTCCTTTGGGTGTAATAGTATTTTCTTGTTTAAATCAGTGTTTTCAAAATGAAATTATTAGCCGTTAGTTGACTGGTATTGATATTCTGAAACCAGTAGGTAAGGTAAATCTCTTATCGAAACACACAAGGAGTGGGGAGGCATTGTTCTTTCTATGATATCTTTTCTCTTTAGAATCAGACAATGAGCTGTAACCTGTTTTTTGGGTTTTTTAGAAACAAAGTTTATTTAATCTTTTGGTCAGAGGAATATTGTGTTGCAGTTGTATCTTGCACTAATTTATTTAGTAAATGAACATGCAACAACTGAAAGGAAAATGTTTCAAATGTTGTGCCTTTGAAAATAGGACCTAAAAGAGAAAGAGAATGAAGAACTTGATATTCAGTTGAAAGTATTCGATGAAAACAAGGAAGAAGATTTGATTGAATTGTCACATCGTCTCCATGACATCAAAGCTGAAATGGAATATCCTTTTAAAAACTTACTTGTTTATTTTAATGTTAACATATATTCTCTGTAAATGTGAATTAAAATATTCTAGGTTAAATGTATTGGTTGCCACAGTTACATACCCTAGAGCCCATGACTTAGGTTTCAGGTATATTTGTGTCCAAGGAACTTTTTTATTTGAAAAAGTGTAATATAAATATACCAATACACTTAAATGCATGTTAGTTTACAAGTCATAGGGGGGAGTAATGTTTCTCAAAGAAAGACCTTTCATTAAACAAGTAATTTTGCTCTGTCAGGTTCTTATAAATGAAGACAATGTAAAATTAGGAAAAAATCATGGATGTAATTCAGTTGTTGATGAAGCCAAACACTTTATATTTTGTGGTATTCAGGAGATGTTCTATGTATTTGCTAGGCTGCCTACACTGTTTCTGTGCTTTTATTAGATAATGAATTGATTTGTACAAAAGCAAAATTCCTTAGTGGGTTGAATAACTTGGTATGTACTCCTGAACTTTAGACCAGTCGTGTAACATTAATCATCAATCTTACATGGCTTGCCATGGAATAATGTCTAATAGACAAGATTGTGATATGGGGACATACGTAACATTATGTTCCAAAGTGCCAGCCATATTCTCCTTCCTTTGGAGTTGATGCAAGTAAAAAAATTGGATGTGTATGTGGGGAAAGGCTTCCGGTGTGATTCTCAACTTAATTGTACTTGAATAAATCAATAGAAGGTATATTTTTATATAACTGGTATGAGATCAGAAACAGGCTTTTAGTTCACGTCTTCATGGAAAACTTTAGTTTAATCTGGAATGAAAAAAGTTAACTAAATCTATGCATTCTGTTAACAAAAGTTCCTAGGCCGAACTACTGCCATTCCCATACTGCTTAAGAACACTCTTCCTTTACTCCATATCCCTCTTTGAGCCTTTCCCTGTGGGAGGTTTTGGGATGCTTTATATGTAGAGCTAAAAATGAACCTTGTCTCCCATAACTGATATAACAAATAGCTGAGTGAGTCCTTATCCGTTGCTTCTCTAAGCGTGGATATGGGATATTGGCTTACCTGGTTATCTTATTTACCATGAGAGAGACTGCTAGCTACAGAGAGATCAATGTGAAGCAATAAAGTTTCCTGCCACACTATATAACCCCACCCCAATGACGTAGCTAACAAACCTGAGCATTGGCTATCCGTGTCTGGTGCTAGATAAGGCAAATGTACCCAATATCTCCCTATGCGAGCCCAAATTAACACCTTGGGCATCACCATGTCATTTCAAGGACAGTGAATGAGAAGCTTTGAAGAGTACAAACTCCTGAGGCTTCCTTTATAAACAAATATTGATGTGAGCTCCTCCCACTACATTTCCAATACGATTTAATGGCGGACCGGCACCACAGTGTCTCTAAATTCCAGCTCTGAACTTTGCTTGAATTTCAGTCCTGCTGTGTATATAGATCCAAATCTTCACATAAATGTCTGAATTAGGTATTCTAAATAAAAGGGGGGAAAAAAAGGAAGCAAAAATAGCCAATAAACTAATTGACAGAGACCTGCAACTAAACAACCTCCCAACTGTTATGTGTTGTCCTTACTTCTGACTAAGTCCCACCTTGCTGGTTGGCTGGAATGTACTTGTTGCAGCACTAGTTATGGCAGCATTGATGGTCATGGTTGTTCCAGTACCAAACAGAAACAAATTCACCTTGTGCATAGTAATTCTGTTGCATCTTTCCAACATGTGTCACACCAAAACTTACTTTCAGATGTCTCTCAGGAGTTGGCAGGACGTGGATTCACCTGATAGGTATGGTGAATTGGTACCCCTTGCATTACTGTGTTCTTCAGAATCTTTTTTTTTTTTTTTTTTTTTTTTGAAAAGCTCTTAAGATGGCAAAGAAAACTTCACAAATGTGAAATGAGCGTAACAGATACAAGATGACTACGAATCAGAAAACTGAGAACAATGAGTCTAAGGTGTGACGTATCCTGTTGATATTGAATCAACTTGGAAAGAGAGGAATCCAGATAAAATCTTACAGATCTTTGGTAATACTGTACTTTCTCTGATATTGGCTGTCAATTGTCAAGGTTTGGTAGGAAAGGAAGCATCCTTGCAGAGTGGCCTCCAGTGTCAGTACGTGGAGCTTTTCTATATAAATAAAACCATGGGTCTCCCTGCTGTCTATAATTCCAAGAATGTTCTTGATCACAAAATAGTTCACATTGAGCACTGCCATATAAATAAAAGGTTTTGCCCAACTGCAGAATGATAACATTAGATCATCATACCTCTCCAGAACAATAATTTCTCAGCCTTCCCCACCAAGCCATCACTGAGCAGGATATGCAGGAGGATGAAATAGACACAAAGGTGGATTTTTAAGCAGTAAGTGGCCAACATTATTGGCTTCTGACTTTAATGGGGGTGGGAGAAGGGCACACTAACTCCCCCAATTCCCCAGGTAAACAAACAAACAAAAAAATTAAAGGGCATTTATTTGGGTTCAGTGCAGAATTAAATGGCCTCGCTGTTTAAATAACCAAAATTCAAGGTTGTCTCTTTTTAGCCTAACCCCTAAATTCAAGCCATCTCTGAACCCTTTTAACTTACCTCTGGGGGTGGGGCGGGGAGGAGGAAGGGAAGGAGAGAAAAGACATGAAGGATACCTCAGTCTGCAAATATGTAGGTTTCCTTTTCCTCCAAACTAACCTAGTTGAATGTTTACCTGTCTCCTTAAGCATTTCATGTGCACTGGGAACCATCACAGCTTCGTTGCAACCCTTATCTCCGCTTCATGGTTCTTGCCTCCCATCAATTGAATCACTTAGGTTCTCCCAACTGATATTGGACTGTATCTGATAAACATGCCCATCTTTCCTAGAAAGTCCAGGAACAGAATATATCATTTCCCTGGGTGCGTAGAAGCACTGTGCCTCTACAATAATTTGTGACTTTTCTGTTCATACTCTGCCACGACCAGCAGGGTTGATATCTTCCTGATATACCTGCCTCTCTTTGGGAAGTGAACCAAGCTGTTTAAAGTCCCTCCCATAAATAAGATCAGTTGGTCTAGTTGGCATAATAGCATGACAGGGTACTTAATATATCTGATTTAGTTGGAGGCTCAGGCTTTTGCAGGACAATTCCCGTGAGCTGCTCTGTAACAAGTGTTTGCTGCCTGGTGACCACACCCCTCTTTTACTGGACAGGAATTCTCTTTCTCCCTCATATCCCATTTGGATGTCATGCTGGCTTCTCTGCTTCTTACACATTTGTATTTGCATGACGCATGAAATGCTAAATAATGCCAATACTAAACAAACCATGGACTAGATGTTCCAGAGAACCTTTTGTAAAACATAATTAGATGTGCTGGTTGCTTTCACAAGGTATCATACGTTTCATCCATAGATCCTTGTCTTTTGGATCCACAGATTGCCAACAGTTTCTTGATACCTGGATTTTCTGTAACACCATATCTTCATTAGATTACTTGCAGTGAATGGGACACCCCATAGATCTTTGCATGGCTTGCCCAATATCAATCTAATTTTATGTGAATTTCTATTTTGGATGAATTGCCATCTCTATTGCTACTTCTGTGGCACTCTGAGAAGGTGCATTCTGGGTAACTCCTTGTCTGACCCCAGAATTGATTGCATCTTTCCACCTGAGTGAATTGTCTCCAGCCTGGGGTTCTCTGGTCTTTGACAGTAGACATGCTAGTGTCTCAGATAGGTTTTTACCTTGCCTCCTGGTGTTGCACACCCACTGCCATGGCCCAAACTAGAAGGTGGTACACATCCACAGCAACTTCACATGTTGTGTCTTGACAGCTTCTATGGGAAGGGTTGGAAATGGATCCTTCCCCTGCCATCCTGGTGTCTTTGCTTTATCATCTGAAAAGTCCTGAGGGGGGCCAATGATGATATTGTGCCACAATTGTCATCCCTTTCCCTATGTTGATCTTTCTTGTCTGAGTCCAGCTTTCTCACTCTAGTGCTCACAGCACATTGTGTGCTGTTCCTTCTGCCTTAACCTGCTCTTCCTCCCCTGATGCAGAGGGGCCAGTTGTCCCCCTGACTCCCCCTGTATCTTTCGGTACATGTCTGTCTCTCCACAGAATGGGTGCCCTACCTGAGAACTTGCTGTACGTCTTGCCCTGAGCTGCCTGTTGCCCCTCAGTGGTGGTGTTCTTACTGAGCTGGCAGGGGCCGGTTCTGTCAGTGACACTCTGTTTCTCCACAGTGTGGCCTTGGATTACCATTTTAGGGAGGCTTAGGTATCCCCTTCACTTCCACCAGGAGTCATGTGGGATACTACCTCACTCATCTTCTGGGTCTAAAAATTGGATTCAGTCCAGCCCAGCTGCTGCAACCTTCAGAGCTTTCTCTGGTGCTTAGGCACTGCTAGGGGCCAACCCAAACCCCTTTTATGTGGGGAAACTGACTACATGTTGATCTACCACACAGCTCTTTCTAAGCAATATATTTTATTCTTAAGGTAAAAGCAATACAGGTAAAACATGTTAAAAACAATAAGAAGAACCTGCATGCATAATAATGGGCTTACTAGAGATCATTCCAACTCCAAAGAGAGCCCTGGCAGAGGAGCAGTCTTTCAGATGCTATCCAGGGATTTTCTTGTGGCTTCAGGTTCATAACACCCTGTGCTCAGAACAAGAACCCAATTATATGAGATCTTAGGAGGCCAAAGTGCTTCCAAATCTTCCATGGGGCCCAGAAGGGAGATGGACACATTACTCCACCCAAGAGAGGCAATGGTTGCAGAGTCTACAGTGGGTGCCCTTGCTAGACCACAGGGAAAATATAGGCACAGTTGCCCTGAACTGTGACAGCCGCAACCAGTCTCAGCAGGGAGATGTTTGATTGGACCAGCAGGGAAACACAAACCTGCGGTGCCGAAAAGAGAGAGACAGTGAGGGGCAAGCTTGGGAGGTCATATCTGAGGGGAGAGGATGAGGGAAGTTGAAATTCTCTGCCTCTCCTCCTGCCATGGGGCACTGGGGTGGGGGAAGCTGGTAGCCATGCCCCACCCATTCCTTTAGTAAAGCCCTCAGGGCCATTTGGCTACAGTTTCTGAAGAAACAGCAGCTGCCTGGAAGACCTGTCTGGGGGGGTGGGGTGAAGCACATGCTGAGATAAGGGGTAGTGTAGACATAGCCTTAGGAAAAACTGGGAAAATGTATTCAACTGTGGATCCAACTATGACTGTAATCAATGATGGTTATGCTATGCCCCCTGAAAATGAACTTGGAATCTGAATCTTCTGGAGAAGTATATCTGAATCTGAAAATCCAGCCAGAGATTCTATTCAGACTTTTGTTGAAACCACAGAGAATTTATCCTGTGTTGTGTCCTCCCTCATTTACCAGCATACAAAGTTAGTGATGTTTCGCCTTGAATGGTTCCTCAGAATATGTGCCAACTAATTACGCTAAACTATCTGTTTGATTTTGTATTTAGCTGTAGCACTCTGAATACCTTTCCAAAAGCTAAGGAAGAGCTTTGGATAGCTTGAAAGCTTGTGTGTGTCTTTCTCACCAACAGAAGTTGGTCCAATAAAAGATACTATCTCACCCACCTTTTCTGTCTAATATCCTGGGATCGACATGGGTGCAACAACAACACTGCATGCCATTAAAGTGACATTCTAGTGGTTGAGAGAAGCTAGAAGAAAACCATGAAACGACAAAGCAATCTTTGGGAAACACACAGGACAAAATTAAATGTTCTAGCTAGAAATAATGATGTTATGAACTGATCATTAGTGTCTTACCTGGTTAGCCCACTGTAAATTGGTTAGGCCAGTGCAATTTGAAAAGTAATGTGCAATATGTTCTTCATCTGAAATTACCTCCCATGAAATTTCTGCACGCTCAAAGGTCAATATTGTATTGTCCCTATATTGGGGGATTAGGGAGCTCTGTCTTGTGAACAACTGAGTATAAAATGGAATGGTCTAAATGTTTACACATCCATTTTCAGGTATGCACTTATTGAATAAGTGTACAATGGTCCGTACTGGTCCATCATTGTGATGCTTTTGAATCCCTTTTCCAGAAAAGCCATGTTACTAAATTCCTGCCCAGTTGGATTTTTGCTTAAAATAATACTCCCTTCAAAATTGTTAGTAACAGCTTTTCTTGTCAAAGTTTAAATCTTTCATGATGTCATATCTGTACGCTTAACTGATGTTTTGATTGTCAGCTTTCAGGCTTGCAGTGAGGAAAAAAAACTTGATAGAAACAAATCTCTAGATCCTTCGGATAAAACATTGAGTAGACAAAATAAGAAAACAAAATGTAATTTTGTTCCATTTTCTTACGTTAAAATGCCAAATTCGTTTATTGTATGAATTAATCACAGAACTTGAACTCCGTCCATATCAACACTGAGTTGAAGGATTAGAGCTTTATTTGCCAAATCTTGTGCCAATTTTGTTTACCTTTTAAGGGAAATACGTTTTAATGAGGAGAGATTGTTTAGAAGGCAGCAGCATTTAATTAGAACAGTATTTCTTACAATATAAACATGTTAATTTCAATCATTTGACATTTCCTTAACCATCTTTGCACTGACATGAATGAAGTATACCATCTGCTGTATAACATGCTGAAGGACACGGCTTCTGAAAACTATTTCCTCTCAATTTTGCAACACTTACTACTGGTCAGGAACGATTATTATGTCAGGTAAGAGTGAACTCCAAGTTTTTTTTCTCCCCTGGCATTTAATATTAGGTGTCCAAGTTATATGGTAATGCAAGCAGCAGTATTAACACAGTAGATCTTAAACACATGATTATTTTATAATCTAGGGTGAACTGAACACAAGTTACCGTTTTACACTTATTTAAAAAGAAGAGTTTCATTTTAGTGAACAGTGTAATGGTGTTTATTTTTGAGTTCCTTGTGTTTTTTTCTTCTATATCTCTTTGAATTATTCCTCACTTTTCTACCTATAGGGCGGAAAGGCTCGTGTCTTCAGAAGATTTACAATACATTTTTGTTCATGTTTTATTTGAAAATATTTCCATTCCCTTTCAAGTGTGAATTGTGTCCTTTGAGTGTAAGCTGTTATTGCTTAGATGTCAAGTACCTAGCATAATACTGAATCAGGAAGGAGAATTGGTGTTTTCATATTGTTAAATCATACAATTACAAATACACGTCAGTTATTGAAAATATAAGAATTGGTTGGTAGAGATGGAGAAACTAAATGATGAGAAGGAAAGAAGTTATTTGAAGATGCTTTTTACATCTCTTAACTATTTTCCTTTTTTACCAGTGTGACAGCTTCATTTTTTTCAATATTTCCTTCAATTAGACTTGAGATGATTTTTCTGCTTCTGCTAAATACAGTGTGAAGTTGAGGTGTAACATTTGTTGCTGATAAACAAGTTAAAAATTCTAAGTACAGTGTTCGGTCAGCATAAAGAGATGACAGAAATTACAGTAGAGAACTGTGTGAGTGTGTGTGTTTACGGTACAGTTCCTGAGAGATTAACGTGTAAGTAATCAAATCTTGTCTTATTGCTAATAAAGACTGAGAACCAATCACTGCACAATGGCGATACTTAAATGGATAGCTTTATCTTAAATGATATAGTTAGGAATCTGCATTTTCAATAAACAGAGGTGGCTGTAGCATCTATCACTAACATTGTCCAATAGTTTAAATTGTAAGCCCCACTTCCAATTGCTCATAAATTTGCAAAACTTCCATTGTTTAGGCTGAAATTTTCTATTCTGGGATTTTGTCTTTCACTGACGTTTCAAATAAGTTTTTCAGCAAAACTATTTAGCTGCTTCTAAGAATGAGGTGGGGGGTGGGGAGGAGGTTGTTTTGCCAACCAATGTTCAACCAACCAAACCAACAGGATCAGTGTGTTTAATTGGGAACAGAGCTGTAACCTTGCTGTCTGGAACATATTTTTTGCTGTTCCCATGAAAATGCATCTCTAGAAGAGGCCAAGTTAACAGACTCTGGAAGTAGCCATTTGTACCCACTCAATAAAATCTCAGACTTCCCATCTTAAATGAATGTGCTCCAATCCGAGGGAGGTCTTATATACCCGTTACAGTAATGAAGCTCCCAAGCCCCACTGAGCTTCCTACTAGGTGGGCACAGAACAAGAGCTCCAGCTAGGGGACATAAAGTGAGAGCAGCAATGTTGTTCCCTTGGGATTAGAGGAAGATGTGTTTGGCTGGGATCCAGAAGGACACCTTTACTGACTGGTGTAAATGATAGTGTTTGCTTCGTAAAGTGCTATTTTTGAGCAAGGCCCCATATTCACTTATATTAGGAGGGAGTCACAAATTATTCCCCCTATTTTAAACATAGGTTGACGGAGGGTTGCGTACAGTCATTTCTGACAGAGCTGCAATAGAACTTTGTTTAGAATATGACTGTTTCAGTACAAATCCTTTTAGCCTTACTTCCTTGAAGGTGGAATGTATCAAACATATATGCCTAGCTATGCTAAAGTCGTATAGTTACTTAGCTGTAATTACTGAACCTGGGTTCAAAATCGGCTCATGACCCACACGAGCATACGTTATATGGTTTCTTTTAGCTCCATTATTATGGCTATTCAGTTTTAATTTAAAACATATTTCTAAACATATGGCTCATAAATATATTATTACAAGAAAAAATTAACTAAACAAAGCTAATAATCAAAACAATGGTAGAGTTAAGAAGTAAATATATTCTCCAAATATCACTCAGAAAGGCTATTAGGAAAGAAGCAGTATGCTCATAACTATGGTAAAGGGATGAGGGAAGAGAAGTCAAACATTGCAAATATCCATACTCAATTGGTGCCACATTGGGGAAAAAACCCAAAAACCTCATAGGTATTAAAATAGGGAAATAAGATGTGAAGACAATTAGTGTTGCTGTGGGCTAAAAATTTATGAAAGTCTGGTCAGTTGTTTTTGTTGCCTAAACATGAATTTAGAGAGCCAAATTTATAGGCATCCATTTGTGTAAACCTTATCTAAAAAAAAAAAAAAAAAAATTCTATGAAATAAGAGAGCATTGGCCAGAAATCACACATAATCAGTTTTATTGGATTAAAAAAATATAAAGTGTATAAAGGTAATGTCCAAACATAAATTTGGAAATATTTTCAGGATTTAACTTCTCTTCTGGCCTTGTTTTTCTGCCAGTCTGAACAATGTGTTCTTGCTGTTACTACAGATTGTCGTTATATAGTTCCATCCTCCATTTGGAGTCACTTAAATGGTGTGTTGATTTCAGATTATTTAAATTTATTTTTAGCTCCTTAATGGGGCATCATATCTTATGCTACTTTAAGGAATTAAAATAGTTTAAAAATTTAAGATGGCTTAACCTCATTAAATGACGTAGTACCCAGTCCTTCATATTTGGTAGCTGACAACATTTTTAGATTTGTTTTTAGAAAGGTTAGAAATAATTAGTTGTGTGTGGGGGTGTAGTGATAATGAAGGTGGTAGGGAGGAGAAAATAGGGTACCATTTATTTTCCAAAGTATAAAGAAAGAGAGAGAACTGCAAAACTAGAATCTGAACAGAGATGGAAGTGAAACTAATACATTGACTGTCTGAACTGCTATTCTGGGTTTAAAATATTACTTCATTTTTAAGAGATCCAAACTTTGGATTTTTATTTCATACATCTTTTTGAGAATGACAGTAGCAATTTAATAGACAATGTACAAACAAGGCTTTTTATTTTCAGTCTTTTCTTCTGTTGGCAACTTTATTATTCAGGTATTAGAAGTTATAATTAGCCTTTTTTTCTCTGTTGCAAAATTAAGTGCGCCGTTTCCATTTATTAAAAATACATTGTGTATTCTTCTATCATCAGAACACAGTATTACAAGATAATTGAAGAATGCATTTCACAGATAGTACTGCACTGCAGTGGTATGGACCCAGATTTTAAATGTAGAGGAAGATTGGATGTAGACTTTACCCACCTTATTGGTATGTAAACCTGAAGTAACTTCTCCCTTTTCGTTTTTTGTATTATAGAAAAATAAATAATTTTTAAAGGTAAGTGTTCTCTTGATCTTCTAAAAGGAGGACTCTCTCTCTTTTAATACGTGGTTTTGGTAATGAGCTAAAATTCTCTAGAATTTTAGAGAGCTCCACACTATAGATGGCAATCATATTCTTCTAGAACAGCAAAACATTTTACAATGGCATAGACTGTTGAGGCAGATATGATGCATTAGGCCTCAAAAGTTACAATACGTTTTATTGAGAGCAGTGGGGGGAATGTACCACCTGGATTATAATCAGGACTGGCTGGAAAATAAAAAATCTGTTGTGTGAAAATTTGAGGTTTTCACATTGGTTTACATTTTGCATCAGCATAAAACGGAGATGTTTGAACAATTTTCATAGAAAAAGAAAAAAAGAAACAGAGAGAGAGAGAGAGACCATCCCTGAATAGCTAGTAGTCCAAGTGTTATGACATTCCCTTAGATGTGGGAGGCGTATGTTTGTCCTTACTCTGTCTTATTGGGAGCTGGGACCTGAATATAGGTCTACCAAATCCCGGTTGAGTGTCCTAACCACCAGCATAACAACTATTGTGTGGTGCATCCCCCACACTGATAGTATCAATAACTAGCTAAATAATTATTGATCAAGAGAGACTGACTTGATAGTAGGACTGTGTGGGACTTGTGCAATTGCTGCTCTCACCAAAGACTGAAACTGACACCAGAAAAACAGTTTCACTTTCATTCTCTATGACCACCTGGTGATGCCGGGGTAGAATGAAGGTGAAATAACTGGCCTGCAGAGAACTAGAATGCAGAAGGGTGAGGCGTTTTTTGGGGGGGACGAGAGCCTGGGGGGGCTTGGGAGCTGGGAACAGGATAGGGTAGAAGAGAGAAACAGGCTGGAAGGGAAAAGGGTAGAAGGAATCACATTTCAGGCGCACGGGTGGAAGGGTCTGTAATCCACTAGCGAACACTCCACTCTAGAACCTGGAATTAAACCCAGGATTCTTGAGTCTTAGCATTCCTGTGCTATCTCGATAATAAATGTGAAAAGCACGGGGAAAAATGTCAAACTTGCAATGGGTTGTGCTCAGAGAAGATATAAACTTGATATGCCATCAGTTCCTCTGTCAGCTCAAATGGCAGACGTATCTTTTGCTCTAAGGTTCCAGATGTGCTTATGATCTATGTGGTGATCTTTATGGTTCCATATGAAGGACTTTGTCTTTAAGTTCACTTTATCTTTTTAAAAATCTATAAAATTTAATACAAGTTTTAAAGAATATTTTTAAGGTTGCGGAATCAAGCACTCAAATTAGAAAATGTCAAAATAAAGGTTCCCTGGGCAAATTACATTTGCCCTTCCTTGTGTGTGCTTATGATGATTAACGTGATGATTAGGCTTGGCAAAATTCAATTTTTATTTTTTGATAACTTTGACAAATATTTATTTTGAAGCTTATTTTTAGAGTTTTATCCATTTTTAAACTTTCACAGTTTCACAGGAAAATGTGGGGAGGAGTAGGACTATGTGGGACAGTCCAACAATAATTATTTAATCACAATAGACTTTGAGACTCCAACTGTTAAAACTTTATAAGTGTTAAAACACAAATTGTTGAAGTATAAAAAATAAATATCCTTACATCAACCTCAAATAAGTTCCCAAATAACATTTTTCTTACATTACCTATTGGTAAATTTTGTTCGTCAGTGGGAATATTTTTTCATTGGTGTGCGTGTACAGTAAAATCCACTCTTATTGACGTTTACCAATAAAAATCTAATCCTTCCAAGGCTAGTTATGATAGTCTTCAGTTGATTGCATTTGATTTGCATTGTTCACATGAGCATAAAAAATGATACACTTCTATTTTCTGTAACAATAGCCCCAAACCTCAGATGGTAGATGATCAAATCCTGAGTGGAGTTGAAATTTGTATGTAAGATTGTTGTTGATTTGCCCCATATGAAATTTCTCAGTTGCTTATATTAGCAAATGGGCCTAATCATGCTGCAAGTGTTGGCCATAACAATTGTTTTACTTCCATAATAGTGGAAGCTTACATTCTTGTTTGAGTAGTATTGCTGTGAGTGCTTCACTTCTGGCACACCTGTGCCCCTGATGAGAGAATTTTTCATTATTTCCCATGGGAATTATGGGCTCTGTGGGATTCAAGAGATGCCTTTTCATGCTTTGGGGCTATTCCTATCAGTGACAGGTATTCCCAGTCTTTGTGCTGTTTGGGTAATACTCATGTCCCCAGTAAGTGCAAGATACACACTTCTTTGAAGTGTAGATCCCAGAAAAATAGGGAGATCAAATTTAAACTCTTGATATTGGACCAAGCTTCACAATCTGCTTTGGATCTAGGGGTGGAGAAGTTCCCTGTAGTAGATCTTTCATTACTACTACTGCCCTGTTGACATCAAGATCTGAGTCACCAGAGACCTTTTGTGATGTGGATGGCACCAAGAACATTTGTGGTACTGAAGTCCTATCAACATATGCTGCTAAGTAGAAGGAGTAAATCTTAAAAATAATCTCAGTCAATGAGACACAAGAAGGCTATGGACACCTTAAGTACCAAGGGGAGTTTCATTCAGGCATCAAGCGACGCTTATACCACAAAGGCAAAGAGGAGTCAGTCATCTAAAATAGTCTTGATACTATACCCAGAGTGGCACAGAGACTTGTGAAAAGAGTTTTAAAGCTGTCCTTTGGTACATGTAATGCAATGAAGACTGCCTTTCTGGTAGCTATCACCAGTGTCCGTAGAGTTGGAGAACTGGGAGCTCTAAAGGCAGATCTTCCTTCTACAATATTCACCTGAGAGAAAGTGTCACAATAGACCTAGCCATGATTTTTACCTAAGGTGTCCTCCTAACTTCATGTGAATAAAACCATTCATCTGCTGTATTTTTTCCCTAAAAATGATGTAAGACTAGTCAAGAAGGCATATTCCATACTCTAGGTGTGAGGAGGGGATTAATGTTTTACCTAGGTAAAACCAAACTATTTAGAAAATCTCCTTGTCTATTAGTATCCAAAAAACAAGGGCTTGTTAATTTGAAACAGGTTATCAAAGTAAATCTCAGTTGTATTAAGATATGCTGAGACAGAACTCATGTTCTCTGCCCCTTCTGAGAGTGATACCATGTTCACGAGAGCGGTGTCTACATCTATAGCCTGCCTTAAGGATGTACTGATTGCAGACATCAGTAGAGTGGTAACTTGGTCTTCTGTTCATAGTTTCTGTAATCATTATGCCTTGCTGCCAACAGCAAGATCAGATGCTGCTGTAAGCAGTCTAGTTCTCTCTCCTGTGTAATGGACTCTGGTGTTAACTTCGCACCTCCTTCGGGTGGTAGTACTCGGAAGTCACTGTAGTGGAGGGTCTACAGGGATGCTACTTGTAGGTGGAGAGATGACTCATCCTGTGCAGTAAATGGAGTTCTTCAAGATGTGTCTCCCTGTGTGTGCTCCACTACCCACCCTTCTTCCCTTCTGCCTCGGGAAGTCCCTTAGAGGACTTAACTGTGGAGAAAGAACTAAAGGCGGTTTGCTTGCACAGCCCTTCATAGACTTGGTGTGGGGCATGAGGATGCATGAAACACATGCATAGGCTGCATGGGCACTACCAAAATTTTTTGATCCAAAGGGGCAGGGTGCAGGTGTACCTGAAGTGGAGGACCACAGGGACACACTTCTTGAAGAACTCCAGTTACTGCACAAGGGATTCATGTGCCACTACACTGGGCTGAAAAATGCACAAGATGGGGGGACATGCATTCAAAAACATAGTTGTTAACGCTTGCAATATTAGTTTGTCATTTTGAGAATGGCAAGGTGCAGTGCAGAAGGTGATGAGGCGGGGAGTTTGAGCTAACTGTAGACAACTCCCTTCTACCCGACTGCTTTATTTTCCTGTCTCTACGCTGCCAGTGCCAATTTCCCTGTTGCTGGGTTGTCAGAAGGGTGTTAGTTGATTTCTGTGCAGAAATGTACTGGTTCTCAGAAACTATGACCTGGAAAGAGGTTACTCCCTTGTTTTACTTCCTCCAAAGCCCTGGAGCCCAAACTGTGTGTTGTGGGAGCACAAAACTTTGTCTAGGACCACATAGAAGAATTCAGCAGAGCTGCTGCACTTCCTTTCCTTCATTGTGCAGTAGAAAAGAACAGGAGCCAATATTTCCTGACTCTTAACAACAGTAGATACTAGAAGTTAATCTCCATATAAATGATAACCTGTAAACTTAAATATTTAAGAGGCTAGACAGAGGATAAAGGAAGGTAATTAAAAATAGTCTTTCTTCCCACTGTCTATAGTTTGTTTAGGTTGTGACTCTTCCTCATAACTACAAAATATGTTTCTCTATTCATCAATAAGTTAACCTCGCAAAGGAATGCTATGTACTTTTCATGGAAAACATTATCAAAGGTGACAATTTTCCTTTTGTATCTCTTGTAGTTTTTAAATTTATTCAGTGTAGCTAATACACTTTATTGATTTTTTTTCTGTTGACTTAGTGAATGAAAAATGTTATTTTTTTAAACCTGAAGCAATTGGACTAGTTACAAATCTGAGGACATTCGTTGCTTTGTCATAATTCAAGAGTATTACTTTTAATGAAGCTCTCAAATATTTGGAATCTATTTACCAGTGTTCCATAAGGGGAGAATGTTTATTTTTTCTGTTATACCATAACTTAATTTAAGAAATAATTCTTATTTTTAATAATATTAACAAGAAAGGAAGTTTGAATGATGTTTTTTAAAATAAACATAAACTGACTGAACACAGTGAAACGTTTAATGGGAAATTAACATTAACCCATAATGGAGGGAAGCAATGGGCTTAGTGGATAGGGCTCTGGATCAGGGTCACCTGTTGGGTGATCCTGGGAAGTCACTTCACTTCCCTGTATCTTAGCTTCTGTGCCCATAAAATGGGGTTCATGATAGTGATTTGCTTTGTAAAATAGTTTGAGGTCTACTGAAAAATATTATGTAACAACTAGTTACAGTAATAAAAATATAAATTCTAATTTGTGTGTTAAAGCCTTCTAAGTAATCCATATTTAAAGTAACAACACATAACTTTCATAGGTTAAAGGGGGTCTGACTCAAGCATAACTGCAGAAAGGGATGGTTGTACTACTGTTGAAAACTTGATTAAGGGTGAGAATTTCCATTTGATTTACAGGTTATGTCAAATATAAAGTGCTAGGTCAGTTAAAATGAGAAGGGTAAAAATCACCATATAAAATCTCATGTGTTAAAGACTGAATGAAAAAAGGCCAGAGCCTGTGGCTCATGCTGTATTTGGTGTCAGAATGTTGAAGCCTAAGTAATTATTGGAAAGTAAATGCATTTTTCTGAGGAACAGGTAAAATATTTATAATTAACATCATATTACCAAGAAGTTTTATAGTTGTGTGTCTATTCAGAAGACATAGGGAAAGGAGAAAGGGTTCAAGAAAGTTTTAGTCCTCTTAAAGAGTAAAAATGTAGAGGTGAAATTCTGGGATTTGGTTCTTTAGCAATTCACTGCATTTCAAAAGTATGTCTATTTGTCTGTTACCTAGTAGCGTAAACTTTCTTAACCAGCTTTGTCTTGGTAATTATCTTGCCTTTTAGATGCATGTGTGGACAAAGCAAGAGTAGAAGAAAGTGAACAAAAAGCAACAGAATTTTCCAAAAAGGTAAGATCATAAACCATTATCCTTTAAGATATAGACAACTGGAAATCTCTGGTTAGAAAATGCATCAAAAACCTTTCCCCAGCTTTTGGCTTAGATAAGAGTAACTGATTTGCTGTTGTCATCAATATTTGGCAGCATTACTACATAATTTGTATCCTTATTGGAGAAGTGAGTTGATTATATCAAGTCTACTATTCTTAGCTGTTAGTGTACACTAACTGCAAACAACAATAGAGAAAAAATCCTACGAATTGTAGATCTTATCCTATACTTGTATTTTCTTGGGGATGTTGTCAAGTATATTAACTGTGTATGCAAAAAGAATAGATATTGGTAATTGAGTTGTTAAGCATGTGTGTTTTTTTTCCCAATATGTAATATGTTATCTACCTATATAAAGAAACAGTGGAAAAGATTGCTTTATTTCCCTCTGCTTTCACTTGTTTAATGCACAAAAGATTCCTTGGAGTTTTGAGAGGTGTTTTAATAGTTCTACTAATTGTAGTCTTGTGTAAGTTCCCTTGGTATAAAGGAAATGATGTATCTTTCAGTTTTATTTCTCATGAGAGTTAGACTGTGATTAACTGAAGCTGTGCTCTTTCTTCTCCCCTCTCTTGGATTAAGTACAAGGATGTTCTTTCTGGATAATAGACCTCTTGTATGACATGAGCTGGGCTAAATTCACATAATTTTTTCAGATTTTCATCTAGTTAATTCTCTTAGAATACAAGAAGGGGGTCTAGCCATTAATTTGTTGCTCTCTCCCAAGACTCTGTCTAGATTCATATCTTTCTGCTTCAGCCAGGTAAAGTTAAATGAGTTTCAATAGGAAACTGAAGTATAACTTCCACACCTTGACTGTTGTTGACTCTCTGGGTGGTCAGTACATATCTTTATCATGGCAACAAAGTGCCTACATTTCTTCAGTGGTAGTAAATAGCCAGGAGAGCACTCCAGTTCAATCCTAAAAGTACTCTTACTCTGCTATCTCAGAACAAGTATTTCTTAAACGTTAATCTTCATGATTTAATACGTTTCTAAAGATGTCTATTAAATTATAAGAAAACCGAATAGAAATGATTTTACCCTTCTTTTCATTATTAGGAATAGATTGTAAGGGCCTTAAAATTATTTCCATGCCAAGCATTCCAGTTGGGTTGTCTGTCTGGAGGAAGTATATTAGTCCTTTCAGTAATTTTGCTTTGTCAGAGTTGGTACCAGTGTTTTTTTTTGTTGGGCCACATTCCACTTTCAGAGTACTCTTTAAATAAGGTAGAAGCTACTTCATTTAACAATGGTGCTGACATAAAACACTGATACGAAACACATTTATGATTGCTCTATAAAATTTCTATCCATCATGTCTGTTTCGGACCTGTGAGAAAATACCAAGTGCTGGACATAAAATAGACCAGAGCAACATTTGATTGATGGACTTGGCCTCAGCATCCTTTCTAATTTGAAGTGTTGATATTCTAGAATGTATTAGATGCATGAATTTAAAAGTGAAGTGGAGCGTTTGGTGTTCTCATTCGCTTGTTAGTGCTCTTAATATTTCTTAGGCTAGAAGTTAAAACACAGCAGTATTGGTGTCTGAACCTTGGAAGAAACAGATGATTTGGATGCGTGTCTGTGCCCAGCATTTCTTTACTACTGTGTGAAAGTTGTAGAATGTTTTCTTGAGCTATTAATCTTTCAGTTCTTATTTTTGAAGTAGAAAGAAAGCTTTACAGAATTCCTCCTAAGGAATTTTGATAATCATTTAATAATCTTTACTACAGAAAGCCAAAACAAAAGCTTCCATTAGAGTAGAAATGGCTTCAATACCAAATTTTGAAAATAGTCATATTTTGAGCTGGACTTTGCTTAGAATCATAGAATATTAGAGTTGGAAGGGACCTCAGGAGGTCATCTAGTCCAACCCCCTGCCCAAAGCAGGACTATCCTCAGCTAAATCATCCCAGTGAGTTTTTTGTCAAGCCACAGCTTAAAAACCTCTAAAGATGGATATGCCACCACCTCCCTAGGTAACCCATTCCAATGCTTCACCATTCTCCTAGTGAAAAACTTTTTCCTAATGTCCAACCTAGACCTCCCCCCACTGCAACTTGAGACCATTGCTCCTTGTTCTGTCATCTGCCACCGCTGAAAACAGCGTAACTCCATCTTCTCTGGAACCCCCTTTCAGGTAGTTAAAGGCTGCTATCAAATCCCCCTTCATTCTTCTCTTCTGCAGACTAAACAGGCTTAGTTCTTTCAGCCTCTCCTCATAAGTCTTGTGCTCCAGCACCCTAATCACTTTTGCTGCCCTCCCACTGGACTCTCTCCAACTTGTCCACATCCTTTTTGTAGTGGGGGGCCCAAAACTGGACACACTACTCCAAATGTGGCCTCACCAATGCCGAATAGAGGGGAATAATCACTTCCCGTGGTCTGCTGGCAATGCTCTTACTAATGCAGCCCAATATGCCATTAGCCTTCTTGGCAACCAGGGCACACTGCTGACGCATCTCCAGCTTCTTATCCACTGTAACCCGCAGGTCCTTTTCTGCAGAACTGCTGCCTAGGTCGTCGGTCCCCAGTCTGTAGCTGTGCATGGGATTCTTCCATCCTAAGTGCAGGACTCTGCACTTGTCCTTGTTGAACCTCCTCAGATTTCTTTTGGCCCAATCCTCCAATTTGTTTAGGTCCTTCTGTATCCTATACCTACCCTCCAGGGTATCTACCACTCTCCGTAGCTTAGTGTCATCCGCACACTTGCTGAGGGTGCATTCTACCCCCTCTTCCAGGTCATTAATGAAGATGTTGAGCAAAACTGGCCCCAAGACTGACTCCTGGGGCCACTGACCACTTGTGACCGCTAGATGTAGCTAGCTAGATGTAGCTAGATGTAGTCATTGATCACTACCCATTGAGACCTATGATCTAGCCAGTTCTCTATCCATTTTATAGTCCATTCATCCAACCCATACTTCTTCAACTTGCTGATAAGAATGCTGTGGGAGACCATATCAAAAGCTTTGCTAAAGTCAAGGTATATCACGTCCACTGCTTTCCCCTCATCCACAGAACCAGTCACCTCTTCATAGAAAGCAATCAGGTTGGTCAGGCATGACTTGCCCTTGATTAATCCATGTTGACTGCTCCTGATCACCTGCCTCTCTTTTAAGTGCCTTAAAATGGATTCCTTGAGGACCTGCTCCATGATTTTGCCAGGGATTGAGGTGAGGCTGACCGGCCTATAGTTGCCTGGATCCTCTTTCTTCCCTTTTGAGGTGACAACAAGAACCAGCTTGCTGTCAGGTTCGATTTATATGGATCCCTCAAATAAGGAGTGACAAAGATTGCTTTGCACACAACTTTGTTTTACTTACAACAATTTATACATTAATAATTACAATTTAAAAATCACCATTGATTCTTATTTAATACAACAAACTAACTACTTAAAAACACAGTTACAATTACAAATGTACAATTATATTTACAAAGCTAGCTTATACTTATACTATTATACTTACACTGCACCAGTGAGATTTGTTAGCAGCAAAGCAGCACTCCAATTCTACTAGTCCAATTCCCGGGTTTACATCTGAGTGGAAAATTCTGCCACACTCAGGTTACACATCTGAGTGGAAAATACTATCACACTCAGGTTACACAGCCCCACACTCTATACTTAGGTTTGAGTGGCAAGCTGGGGAGAGACAGCAGGTAGATCACACCTACATGTAGAACTATTCTGTTGTTCTTCCAAAGATTCAGGGACATCTCCAGTTTACTTCCTGTTTGTGACCACCTTTTATATTTTTCTTCCACACAGCAATATGCCCACTTAGCCAATTAGAAGTTTCCAAGAGCGATGAGGTAATTGGGGACTGCACCCCAAAACAGCGAAACTGACAGAGAAACCCGATTCTATTCTTCTTAATTGTCCAGCTGTTGTTTGCTGCTGACAAAGAATCACCCATTGCAATACATGTCTCAACACTATTCAAATGCAGTTTACTGAGTTTCGAGTCACAGAGATTTTGCTACAATACATGAATGGATACTGTTCAAAGGAAGTTTCTCAGAGATTGATACTATTTAGATTAAGTTTACTGGGTTTGAAGTAACAGGTTTTCCAAAGGCTACATTTTGATTACATTGCCTTTAGTATTTATCACCTGTGGACTCCTCCGGGGCTGGTAAGTTTCACAGAGATTCTGTTACAATAGGTGGCCAGCTGGGGTTGATGCAAGGCAGTTAGCATTTTACATCTTGGTTCAGTGAGTTTATATTCCTGTTAATTTAAAATGGAGTTGGGTCACTTTATTTATTCTATTAATTTAAAATGGAGTTGGGTCACTCCAATTATAAAATGAAACAATGTTACAACACCTTTCTTGAAGATGGGCACTTTATTTGCCTTTTTCCAGTCATCTGGGAACCCAAGCGCGCCCCCCCTCTCCCGCCCACTTCCGTTGCCACGAGCTTTCAAATGGAATAGCCAATGGCTCTGAAATCACATCAGCTAACTCCCTGAGCACCCTCAGGTGCATTGCATCTGGCCCCATGGACGTGTGTATGTCCAGTCTTTCTAAATAGTCCTGGACCTGCTTCATTAATGCCATATCAGGGCTAAAAATTATGTCTGCCTGGAACATGACCCTTATTAAATTTTTGGGGAAACATTCCATCATGAGCTGCACACCTGTATCTTAAGGATACATTAACTACATATTCAGCAAGAGTATGCTAATGTTTGGCGAGAGCTACATAGTTAAAAATCTGCAAAGTGGTGTAATCTGTCAGATGAAATATAGAAGAATTAATTGAAGATCTCCCGTTTCTTGTTTCTCTGTATTGGGAGAGCCTCAAAACTTTCCAGGATGTAGGACTTGGTAAATTTATTGATCTTGGAAAACCAACTGTTCTAACATGTGTGGCTCTACATCATTGACTTCTGTCTGAGTTTTTAGTTCTGTAAATATAACAGAATAGGACTAAAAATCACTCCTTTTAAACTGCTCCATCTGCAGAAGTGATGGCAGTTTTAAGCAATGTTGTTAGTCTTCAGCAATGAGAGCCTCTTCTTATCTTAAGATATATTACTTTAATTCTAATCAAGAACTTCTTTTGTTTCTACTTTGGGGCAAATTAAAGTGATCATGTAAGTGTACCTTGCAGTAACTTAGTAGTTGCATTAACATAGAATATGGTCAGAGGTTCTAGGAGCATTATGTTGGCTATATAAGAACAAAAGCTTACTTCGGTCATAGATTTTTTAAAAAAAGAAAAAACAAACGTATTGGAATGTAAAAGTTTCCTGTCCAATTGTTAAACCCAATCATAAACAGAGTATTTGCAGCTGGTTACCCATAAGCCATATATAATTTCATTTGTAATGACATCCCAAAATACTAAAGTTACTATTAATATTTCTGCTTCATGCCATTTCAGAGGAAACTGAAGTGTTCAAAGGGTTACAGCTTGAGAATTTCTGGGAAAAAAGCTTTTCTGCAAGTTTATGGAAATCCTCTCTGTTGTAATTGGATCTAGACACAGTTTTGTGGCTACTTAGGGACTAAGAGAGTTGTTGTCTGTAGTTTTTCAGTCGGTCAGGCAACGTGAGGCACAAATGCTTCTATTGCTTTATTCACACGGTTGCTTAAAGCTTTCCTGAATCTGCAGTGTTTAATGTGGACATAGATCGAGGAATTATTTTATGATGATAATCATTGCAGTTTGATGAAGAATTCACGGCTCGACAGGAGGCGCAGGCTGAGCTTCAGAAGCGAGAGGAGAAGATCAAAGAGCTTGAAACAGAAATCCAGCAGCTACGAACTCAGGTAATGAAATGAGATGTAGACTTGAAATCATGTCACAGTGAGTTCCACAGTAGAAAATAATCTAATAAGAATGAAAGAAAAACTGCCACAAAGTTTTAATGGCAGAAGGGATCATTGTGATCATGTAGTCTGATCTCTTGCACACTGCAGACCACAGAACATCACCCACCCACTCCTGTAATAGACCCACAACTGCTGGCTGAGTTACTGAAGTCCTCAAATCATGATTTAAAGACTACAAGATACAGAGAATCCATGATTTACACTAGTTTAAACCTGCAAGTGACCTGTTCCCTGTGCTTCAGAGGAAGGAAACACAAAACCCCAGGGTCTCGGCCACTCTAACGCAGGGGAAAATTCCTTCCTGACCCCACATATGGCGGTCACACCTTGAGCATTTTGCCAAACACCTGGGAATGAATTCTCTGTAGTAACAGAGCCCTCCCCATCTACTGTCCCATCACTGGGCTGTTGGGGTAGGTTGGCTACTTGCCATTGTAGGCAGTTCAATGGAGAAAATATATTTTCTCAAATGTACGTGTATGACAAGCCTCTCATAGCTGGTCTGTTTATTGAGGGTGAAATATCATGAGGGTTTGAGAAATTTGAACACATGGCAATTTCTTTCTTCGGATTATATAAAAAAAATCACTAATTTTAATGACTTAAAATAATTCAACATAAACTCTGAATTTTACATAAGTTCCTACCATGTTTCTGAAGTCTCACATTTCATAGCTGTCAGATGTATGAATAGTCTATGGTAAAACTATTTTACGAATGTGAAAATGTAGATTAAAGCTGAGATTTTTTTCTTCTGTGGGTGAATAAGTACACAGTTCCATAGGACATAATATCAAGCGCACAGTCATGTTGGATCAGAAAATTAAAACAAAAACCAGATGAACACAAACGAATCATGGTGGTTGGTTTATATTGCAATAGATTTCATTTATTTTTAACTAGATTTTGGTTTAAGTTTACTCATTTAAAAACACAGTTAAATTTACATTCTTCATGCAGTTTATCTGTTGGTTGTGTTTTATGTTAGATTGCAAATGCATGTTGGCTTCAATTTTCATCTTTGGTCCCTTCTAATATGTAGTTGTGTAATATTTATGGATTCCTTGTACTTAATCAGCCTGCTTACTTAAATGACAACTTGAGGGTGAGACCTGTCTGAGATTGTAAAATCTCTGTGGTATAAAACTAAATTCATAGTCACTCCCTGAATTATGAGTAATTAAAATAGCAGTTAAACTGTATATCATTTCTGGGATTAGATGTGGTCTGATTGATTGGGCTGATACCATATAAGTAAAACTCATGCTGTTAGTTTGTACTACTGCAATACAGTTGAGCTTTTCACTGAGCATATATTTTGTATGGTATAAAGATCACATTTTTACCATTTTGCAGGATGCTAGTTTTTATTTAGTTATAATTTGAATTAATTCCTTTCATTCATCAAGCAGATGATTTAGTCATTTTAAATTTAATATACCTAGTCAGGGTTCCACAGAAATATTATTCTGGATCCATTTCTGTATGCTTTATACATTGGAACATATTTTTCCGTTTGTAACTTAATTACTTAAATTGAGTATTGGGTAATACTATAGGTCAGACCTATTTTCCTTTGCGAAGTGTTATGGGATCTTCATTAACAGAAAGGGATCAAAATCACTGCTAAGCCTCTTCTGAAAGACAATACCTCCTACAATATAGTCATACATAGCACATATCTCTTCCTGTCAGAATTAAAGTATACATACTTTTATTCTTGTGTCATAATAAAACAAGTTATGTCCATGGAACTATACATGTATATTTGCTATAGGTTAAGTTACAGAGAGAGGATTTCATGGTAAAGCACAGTATTACATGGAAAGATTTCATTTATCAGCCTTAGGTTTTCCTCACAAATTGCCACATCAAATCTTGATTATAACAAACTGTTGGCTCTACAGATAAGGGTCTCACTCTGGTGTCGATAATCAAGAGTAAATTTTTTCTATCGTATCAATTTATTGCATTTATGCATTGCTTTCCAAATATTGACAGGTTAGACTTCAGGTTTAGGAGAATCAGTTGTGATCACCAGTGTTGCACAGAAACCTTTTATGCAATGCTGAAAAATCAGAGGACAAAATAAAATTTTGCTTGCACCTTTTCTGTCTTGAAACATGTTAGATGAGATGAAAACATTACATTACTGACAAGTTTGGATCAGAATTTTAGTATAGAACCACTTCCTGGATTACTAGTGTTTTAATAATATCTGAGTGGATGCACTAATCACTTTGCAGATGTTCAGACTGTTAAAATAGAGATGCTGCCACTAAAATTTATCCGTAAAGTGTATGTTCAGACCTTAAACTTACAGGGTATATCGAAACTGCAATAAAACACACATAGCAAGCCCGAGTCAGCTGACAAGGGCTAACCACAGGTGTTCTATTGCAGTGTAGACATACCGTTATTCAACAAAATTTTGAAAGACATATTGTACTGTGTTTTGGAGATAGGTACATTAGACTTAGATTTACCCTGCTTTCCCAGCCAGTTTTTTTGAAGATGGGCAGCCATCAAGGGAAGAAAATAGATATTAACAAGTCTAAAAGAGTTGTAGGTCAAATGTTCACAAAAATTAGATCATAAAATTTGCTTCACTTTTATTAAGTAATTCCCTCTTAAATTATAATCTCTTCTGGTTGGGTCTTCAAAATGTAGTTATTTAATGAGTTGAGTTCCCAAAATTGGGTATTTGACAGATCCAAAGGTAGTTTCAGTTTGTGTTCGTCTCAAGATTCTGCATCCAGTATTTGCATACATTACAACAATGAATATGAAGTTAGATCACCCTTCACAATGTAACAATGAAAGCGGTGAAGGAGTGAGGGGGCTGTCAATTCATGATTTTGGCGGGATGCCAGTTAGATATTATAGCTGAAATCTAACACGCTAGGCTTGCCAATTTTTATTGAGTCCAGAGATCATTAGCTGTTCATTTCAATACTGGGCTCTTTTCAGGTCAACTTCTAACTTGAACAGTATTTCTCAAATCAGAACACTTGCTTATTCTTAACCAACAAACAATTTAAGAAACATATTAATATGTAATCAGTGTTTCACCACTCATATTCAGACATAACCAATTGTATATGCTATATAAACAATGGAATCTGACCAACTGTTACCTCAGACTAGAGTGGAGCCTCCGCAGTTATATCAAGGAACAACACACATTTATTATATTTACTTAGAATAATCAGTTCTCAATCATTTAGTACCAGTACATTTATAACCTTACTAAGGCACTTTCAATAGTATGGTGGTTCTTCAGGTGATGGTCCCCATATGTATTCCAAATGCAGGTGCATATGAGCACCATGTGCTGGAGCCACAAGTTTTCAGCAGCAGTGTCCAGTGACCCACATCTATGTCATACATTGCTTTGTGCTCCAGATGAGGTTATAAGATGCTATGCAGCATCACCCTCAGTTCCCTTTTAAAGCCACATGGTTGGAGTCAGAATCCTCTCTTCTCCATGCCTGTAGTGTCTACATTGTCCCTTCTATATAATGGATTCAGTTTTTCTTAGTTATGTACATGGTCTGTACTTAGTTACTGTAGATAATTGCTCTACTCGGAGCCCTCTCCAACTTTGTCAGGGGACCATGCACTACGTTCTGGGGTTCAAGAACTGCACCTCACCCCCTCATGTGACCTTTGTGAGTGGTGAGCACCGCCAATGCTTATACTGCTTGTGAGAAGCACAATTCACTGCATGCTGTGGCATTTGTAAGTCTTTTCCCTGTGGATCCAGGAGGTTGTCTCCTGTGACTGAGGGAGTTCCTCAAGCAATCAGTGCAGAATCTGATCCTGAACTGGCAGTACTAGCAGTGCACTGCCTTTCACTGAAAGTGAGCACCCCACTCACCACCTCCTGTCTGGATCAGACAGCACCACCAGAGCAGGAGAAGGCCAAGCCAAAAAGTCACAAGTGTGTTTATGGCCATTATAGCAAGTCTCTATTGTGGGCAGCTGTGAAGCACAGCATTTCCTGCTTGAGCTGTGTCAAGTTGCTCGAGGTGTCAGATGCAGATCCTACCACTCCACCTCCTAAGCTTCCCCATGCAGAGGGTAAAATGAAGGAGAAAAAGGAGTCATGGATAAGACCAGCTACTGCACTGGCCTTACCGTGGCATATACCTCCACCGCACCCTGCACTGCTCATCCCACCTCTCTCCAGTGGTCAGCGAGATGTGCCCTAGACGCCCAGGCGAGTTGAACTCTTGATCCCAATGGCACACTTAGACCTGCCTTATCCACGCTTGTCATTGCTCTTCACGCTACAACTCCCTATACCCACAGAAACACCGCTCATGCTGGAGCCACCTGCACCGATGGCTCTGCCCCTACCGGAGGTCTCTTTGGACTCCACTGGCTATTCAAAGGAAGTACCATGATTCTTCCTGGTGTCCAGGCGCAGCTCGGGCTTAGGGGCGTCACCACCACGCCAGGCAGGGTACGCTCTGGCACTGCTGTCTTAGTACACATGTGCTGGGGGCCAGCAGTACCACCAGGATCTGATCCCATGGGCACGCTAGCCACCATGGGACCTGTACAGTTGCCCATGTCACCTTCAGAGGCCTCGCACCCTTCTATTGAGCCCTTACACTGGAACCATTCAGCTCGGACCCAGAAGTAGGGACGGAGTGGGAGTGGGACTGGTCCTGATGGCGGCCGTCTCCTCTCTCTGCAAAGCATTGATTCCCCCCGCTCTCTTGCTTCCTGATAATCCCCACCCACACCAGGAACTGTTCCCCAAATTCATGGCTACCCTTTGCATATCTTTGGAGGAAGTCCAGAACCAACATCAGCACATGCTGGAGATCCTCCAGCTTAGGGGACAGTCTCACTGCCCATAAATAACACTACACTTCAATCTGCATGGATGGTCTGTCCCCCACTAGCATCCTGTAGCCCCATGCTTAAGAGGACGGAAATCAGGTATTTTGTACCATCCAAGGGGACTGATTTTCTCCACCCCATCCAGCCGTCCCCCTACTTTGCTAGTGGTGCACGTGGTGATGGAACAGAGGAGGCAGCACACTCACACCTCCCTTCCCCCAGGTAGAGTGGCAAAGCACCTAGACTTTCTGGAATGCAAGATTTACTTCTCTGTGGCCCTGCAATTCTGCGTATCTAGCTACCAGGCTCTGCTAACAAGGTATGATTTTAAATACTATGTCAAGATGTCAGTTATTGGAGGGTCTGCCACAGGACAAGCAAGAAAGGGGTGGAGAAGGTGGTGATGTGGGGGGCTTGCAGCTCTCTCCAGTCTCTCAGGATTTATACCCTGGTGCCCTGTTAAAGCAACAGAAGCCATTCTTCCAGTTGCACACCTATACACCGTTCCAACCTAAGTACACCCGGTAGCAGGAGCTTGCATGACAGTGTCCTAGATTGCAGCATCCATCAGCCACTGCCATCTTATCTGCCATACCAAGGCACAAACCACACACCCAGTTTTGATGCACATGTCAAGAGCCCTGATCCCCTCATGTCACCACATCTGGTTGCCTTTACCGTTTTAGGGGGTCTCCTTGCCCTATTTGCCCAAAACTGGGGCACGATCACTACGGATGGTTGTGTGTTAGAGATCGTAAGGTACAACTACTGTATTCAGTACCTTAGCTTCCTCTCCCACTGGTACACTCCCCCCGGTGCCTATTGGGAGTCTCTCTCATCACAACCTCTTCCAACACAAGGCAGATACCCTTCTAAGAAATAAAACAGGTAATCATCAAGTGATCCATCCTGTCAGCCATTCTCAGCCTTTGGAAAATAGCAATTCGTGCCTATCCTGGCTAATAGTCATTGATGAACCTTCATGAACTTACCTAGTTCTTCTTTGAACCCTCTTATAGTGTTGGCCTTCACAATGTCCTCTGTTTGGACTACAGATCAGGAATATCACTCGAAGAGGAGGAAGTTACTGTAACTGGAGGTTCTTGGAGATGCGATACTCCTATTTGTATTCCAATATCCATCCTCCATCCTCTCTGCTGCAGACAGCCCTATTAAGCAGTAAGAGGGTGACTCAGTGTGCGTTGCCCCACACAGTTTCTTATAACCTCACCTGGAGCACGAGGCAATGTCCGATGTGCATGGGGGTCAACAGACACGGCTTCTAAAAACTTCCGGGTCCCATTCATGGTGCACATGGGCCCCTGAATTTGGAATATAAATAGGGACCATTCATCTTGAAGAACCTCCAGTTACAGTAAGTAATCTCTTACTACAGTTTGGATGGACTGATCCAGAGAGGGAGTGGTGGTGTATAACAACTTTCTTCAATCCTGTTCTTATTGGAGGCTTTTAAACTGGGATTTGTTTCATGGACTGCATTTCATTATTTGTCCCTACTGTCAATTGGAATCTCCTCCTTTTAAGCAATTTCTCTTAATATCCCACAGTTAAACCCAGGTTTGTATTTTTTAGTATATGTTTCTTTGTGCCAGATGATTCCTGTTACTTGTGGAGTGCAGCTGTTCACAATGAAAACCAACAAAATCCTTATATTCTAAACTTAGGGGACATACTCTACACGTTCTTTGATTGTACATAAGCATTTCATCTTATTTTTGGCTTAAAATAGAACACGAGGCATTTTTCACAAACGATCAGATGTAGGTCTGACTCACAAGGCAAACAAAAGTGCAGACTATAATTTGGGGTGAAATATGGTTGTTCTCAATATATTTGATTTACTGGGAAAACAGTGTATAGTTTATACCTTGGGCTAAAAATACTTTACATAGGAAAGCAGTGATCCTCCTTTGTAACTTGAAGTTGTTTTTAGCTAGGTTGGGAGGGAGAAAGGGGTTTTATACTTCAGCAGTTTGAGGATTGTTCTAGGTGATTAACATTTAGCCATCTTATTTTGTATAGTTGCTTTTACTGGCAAGAGGAATTCCTGACCTTGGCTGACCTTAGACCAAGTGTCTCCCATGATGTGAACCATTTTCTTACTGTCTTTACTACTTAGATCTATTTTTTAGGAAAGGCAGAGGTGGATAGCTTTTCTCATTCTAATGAGGGCTGGAGGGAATCAGTCGTTACTAATCACTGAAGCCATATCTCTCCCATGTAACCCATAGAACATGCTCAGCCCATCTCCAGTATTAATGTACATGCAACATATGTTTTTCTGAACATATGGAGATGTGGTGGTGTACATGAGTGTAAAGGTGTCAAGTTGTAGAACCTGGGGGAAAAAAAAAAGCTATTCAGCTGTCTCTCACTGTACAGTTATTCTGCTGCCTGTCCCTTGCACCCAGGTTACAGCCCAGAAGTATAAAAGGGTCTCTGTGATGTATTGACAGAGAAAACTCTAGGAACAGCCAACTTGGGTTGCAGTTGTGTATTTTGTTCTTTAGTAAAAGCAAAGCACAAGAAGAGGTAAGCTAGAACCATTTCTAGAATGTGACTACAATCCATAGTGTACTCTGTAGCGTACCTGCCCCTGCTTAAAATCAGATTAAAAAAAATTGGTCACTGTTTTATTGCTCCTCTATTTAATGTGTATTTTTGTCTCTTATTTGACTCTCAGTATATTATATGGACATTAGGCAATGCAACCATTTACTGATGTTTGAGTGATGTAGCATCACAGTTACTAAGCAATCAAAAGCAAGTTCCATCACTAGCATTCTGAGCTCAACAATCAAATTGCCAGCATTGTTGAGAAAGGTGATATGTTAGTTTCATGTAGGAGAAGTAGTAATCTGTTAATGGATATTTTGCGTCACTGATTATGCATCAAATATTTACTTAGTCATTGACAATGTTCATATCTTCAGCTATCGGTTATAAAAGTTTTAATTCACTAACCATTTTTGGTGAGGCTTTTAAACTACAGAAAATAGGCTACTGGAAATTAACTAACATAGCTTACCAATAATGGGTCTTCAAAATAAAAAAATAAAAAATTTTAATCAGCTCTTTTAGTGTGTGGATTTGGTATCCTCAGCTAGAGGGTCATAAATATGTTAATACAGCTACTGAAAAAAAAAATGGAGATTTGTAACTACTGAGTATTGGATACACAATTCCTCCTCAGTACATTTTATATATTACTTTCTTAGCCCTTAGGAGATGCATTTATTATAGGGTAAAAAAAAAATTCTGATTTTTTTTACCTGAACACTTCAGATTTTTCCACCAATATTTATACAGAATATCATTTGGAATTCATCAAACTTAAACAAGAGTTGCATACAGTTTTTTTGTTCAAATTACTTGGAATTCATATTGTTGATGAGTGGTGCATGTAGACTTAATGAAAATCACCCATAGAGATTCATATATACACAGTACAATCAATTCACTCAAACACTTCTGTGTAAGTAAACCTTAGCTAAAAACAAAAATATATATTTCAGATGCAAACTAAGTTCTCTGAAATGTGCACTCTTCCTCACTCCCTTCTCTTCCTGTCAGAGCCAGAAGAATTCCAACCCTTTTCCTTTCTGCTTTTATATTGCTTCTTTATTTGAGGCCCCACATTTCAACTGTTCGCGTTTCAGACTGTGTGGGTTAGTTTTTTGGAGCCCATAAGCTCAGCTCCCTGAGCTGGTGCTGTTGTGAAACATGAGCACTCAGCAGAGGGGCTGATCCTACTCAGAAGGAACTGAGTGTGATGCCAACTTCTGTGTTGAAATGCTTTAATATTTGCTTTTTCTAGGAACGCTTACACAATGAATAAATATTGTGTAGTTGTTTGGAAGAATTAGATTTTTTATTGGTAAATATTGATTTCACCATATAGATGCACATTGATGACATATTTCCATCAATGATTATCAAAATTTAGATAGTCAAGGTAAGAAAAATACTGCTCGAGAACTTATTAGGGTTTGACACAGGGATACTACTTACGTGGTGTTGACTGTTTGGTTATAAAGCTTTAACATTTTTAACTCAACATCTATCATGGAACAATTGTCTGATCCTACCCTGTTCTATGCATACATCCCATAATTTTCTACAACTGGGAAAATTTAAATCTATAAAAATAAAAAACACTTTAAAACCATCATTTTTTGCAATTTTGAACGTGTAAATACATAAAAATTGAAAAAATCTTATTATCCATTGAAATTATAAAATAAATAAATAAATAAAATGTGTTGTGCCAAGCCTAGCTATAGCTGATAAAATTAATTTAGACATAAAAGCTGCTAAATAATTTTAAAACCACAGTTATGATATTCAAACATTGGGAATTCGTAAATCAAGAGTTCTTATTAGAATTGGTTCCAAGCACTTGCATAAGAATTGCCCATCTGGTATGGTCATAGACTGGTATTTTTTTCCTGGATTCTACAAAGGGTAATAGCAATAACAATAAAACATAATGCCTTCCTATTTATATATAAAAATGAAAATCATGCTCTTGTGCATGCACAGGACAAACATCTATATTAGCACCCTAGGGAATTGGTGACAGTATTTGTGCTATGGGCAAAGCTCACCATTTCTGTAAGGAGGTGGTTCTTCATGTATGTGTCATCGTGCATCCCACAGTAGATGCCCATGTACTACATGTGTATGAGATTAGATTTTTTTTAAAATAGTAGTGTCTCGTGGAGCCATGCGCTGTTCCACCTTCAGCTTCCTTGGGAGGGAATGAATAGATCGAGAGAGACGGGACCATGGTCATTCTCATTGGCCCCTGTTGGCCAATGAGGCAGTTGTTGCTGACAGGCCTGTTCAGAGCAGGAAAACATTTCCTAAAAGCACGTACTTATCTAAATAGAAGAGTTCCTTTATGGGTTGCCCAGTATGATCTGAACACAGATCAAGCCTTAATAGTAAAGATTCTCAACCACTTGTTACACTAGAAACTTTAACTCCATTAAAGGCCACCAAGCAGCAATTTTAGCTTACCATATGCCTTCACACTTGTGCTTGGTCCTTCTCATCCCATAGTATATCAAAGTTTCTCAAATGTCCTTCTCACACTTATTCACGAGTCAGAGAAACTTGTCCCTGAGACCTCAGTTTAGCTCTGTTGAGGCTCGTGGTGCCTCTGTTTGAGCCTCTCTCAGAATACTACTTTCACCATTACACTAGGGAGACTGACCTAAGAGTGTCTTCAGCCAGCAGGGTGAGAGATCTTCAGGCTCGCTTGGCTAAACTACCTTAGGTGATGCTTCATAGGGACACAGTGGTGCTAAAGTCTTAAATGAAAGTCAGTTACTGTAGGAGTTCTCATACCACTTGGTTTTGTTTAGAACAAGAACAAAAGAATGGCACATAAGAAATTGTGTATACAAGTGTCTAGACTGAGGGTTCTGATTCTTAAAATGTAATTAGGTGAAAGACTGTGCTGTTCTATGGCTGTAATTCATAAAGAGGGGGGAAAATAACAGAAAATGGCCGAGAACTTGAATTAGACGGTAACAGTCTGAGATTCCCAGTGATGACTGAAACTGGTGATATTTAAAACAAAAGGATGCTTAATCTGTGCTTGGTGCCTGTTTCCATCACTTCAAACTGGCACTACAGACATTTTAAGCTTCAGAGGGACACACAGAGTAATTACCTTGGAAGCTTATTATAGAGATCCTTTCCAATTTTGGCAAAATTCTCAAAATAAATGCTAATATAAGAGGCATTCTGATTAGAGGATACAAATCCAGTGATGAAAGAAACAAATTTAGCAGAGGCTTACAAATAAATATTGTGGAACACATGAACATACTGTAGCAGAAATATTTATATACATTTTGCTCTGTAACTCAGAGACTAAGAACTACGTAGTGCAGCAGTTGCTGGGATAACCTACTTTCTTCATAATATGGAAGAGAGGTTAATTTCTAGTACATAAATTAGTGTTTTGAGTGAGTGACTATAAATCAGCACACCTTTTTTTTGTCTATCTCAAAAGGCTGTAGTTGCTCCCTTTGCATGGATAACCTAGTAGATTGGAAAAAAGCAAGTTTGTAACTTCACTGAACATATGTATAGATTTGGATCAAGAGTCATAAACAAATAAAACATTGCATCTATACTGGAGCTGGAAGGTGTAATATCCAGGTGGGGTAGACATGTCCTATATTAAAACTGAAGTATAGCTATGACTGTAGGAGGGGCTAGTCAAATGAGTACATACCTAGAGATGCACTCTACTGACATTTAAAATTTGGTTGGCTGGTGTGGGTCTGGAATTAGAGTATCATGGAGAACACTTACTTTTTTCCTTAGTCTTATCCATGGGACCAATGTCAGATTAACCAAACTGTAAGGGTGGTAAAACTGGTTCTCTGATAAATCTTGGGTGGTTTGGGGACGGTGGGCAAGGCTTCTTGTGGAACAGATGGGCTTCTGATATTGCAGCAATCTGCTCATTGCAGTCCAGGATGTATATAAGAGTTCTCTGTTTCCATTGCATGACTCCAGGGCCAGGATCCCTATGCATAGGCCTATAGCAGGGTAGTCCATTATTTTTTTGTTAAGGTCCAAATGTCTTGGTCCAGTGAAAATAATAATCAAAATAAAATTTTGGGGTCTGTTCAAAAGTGTTCGTCGGTCTCGATTTGACTCATGGTCTGCCTATCAATTACCCTGGTCTAAAGTGTTGAGCCCTTAATCCAGCCCTTCCCACTGTCTGTATGATATAATTTGATGATTGATGGTATTTAAAATGTAAAACTTATTATAAAAACATCGTAGGAAAAATTAAAACATAGTCAGGCTCTCTAATTCACAGTTCCAGGGAATCATTCTAAATCTTTTGTCTTAGAATTCAGCAGAGGCTGTGATATATCCAAATTACGCTTTTACGGGTGTAAAACAGAGACATACCTTAATAATCAAAATGAGGAACTGGATTTTCACTATATCAGCCTGTTTAACTGAATCATTTAGAACATGGGTTTTGCGTACAAGTCAATATTTAAATATGGCAGCTGGCTGATGCTAATTCCGTTATAACCATTTAGGTTACTAATTAACAGCTGATAAAAATACCTCATACTTCTGGAATGCGTTTAGTTAATCAACTTTTTTTCTTCTTTTCAAATGTTAGGTCATTAATTGACTTGTGGCTGGATTTTAACTGTAGTTACGTGGGATGCTTCTCATCCACTCCCCCCCGGGTTGGCCACTTAATATAATGCCAAAAATATCATTAGTTTCCATTACTGGCCGAGCCCAGGTATCAGACTTAAAACTTATTTGCAAAGATGATGTAATTCAGTATATTGCAATGTCAAATCAGGATCTTGATTCTTAGGTTCTCAAATTGAGGTCGAAATGACCTTGCTGGTCATTTGTGGAGAGCTGGTTGGGCCATGTAATGCTGAGTTCTCCTCCTTATTTCCAGACTCTAAGCTGAATTAAGACAGTCAAAATTCTTTAAGGTATTTCGTAAAATGAGTTTTTGGGCTAAGCAAAGGCTATTGTTACTACTGGGATGCCATGCGAACATGGTTGAATTTGAGAGTAATAATCTGTGTAATTTTGAATGAAGGGAGGTATGTTGGAAACTCAGTATATTAAAATTTGATTAGCTCAGTGAAAAGGTTTGGGAATAGTGGTCTGTTGGTAACCATGTGTTTCTAAATTGGAAGTCTGACACTCCTACTGACTTGCTGTCTGATTCTGGACAAATGCAAAATGGAAAAAAAAAAATTGTTGAACACACTTGTTGCATTAAGCAGAGTATTGTAAATGGGAGTGTGGTGTTGGAGTGTCCTGTGTCTTTTTGAAAATCTCACCCTATCCGTAAGCATTAGTAACATGTACAATAAGTATTAATGTTCATTTTTGCTTATTCAACAACTTGGAATGCCTAGATTCTCTGACCGATGAGGGAAATGTTCGTGTAATCATGGTGATACTGAAAATTCAAAGCTTTTCATTTAAATGTTAGCTATAAGGACTATTTCAGTGCAAGCAATTTTTAGTGTTGTAATATGCAGCAACTGCTTATTAAGTTAGGTAACATAGCATTTTTATTGATACAGCAGAGGCCAATTAATGGCATTATTGGGCAACAATTCATGCAAAACCTTCTAAGTATAGGGAGAAAATGTGGTCATTTTAGACACCAATAGGGCTTGGGACATCCTTACAATTTAAAGTACTAACTACAAAAGATACTTGTCATAGATACAGTAGGTTTTAAAAATAAACTTTTCTGGGTATTTCGAGATACCTGAGAAGTTCTGTGTTTATCATCACCCTCCAGTAGAAATAGGTATGATATAGAAAGTGCCTGGTCAGCTCAAGTTATTTATTAAGGCTATTTTTTTGTGCAAAATAATAATAATTACAAAAAATACCCTTATCCTGCTTAAATTTCAGAGTCCACCACTTTCCACTGGTCAGCCTGCAGCAGGGGCTCTTCCACCTCCTCCACCTCCTCTTCCGGGTAGTGTGGGCCCACCACCTCCCTTACCTAGTGGAATTCCACCCCCACCTCCACCTCCTTTGCCTGGCGTTGTACCTCCACCACCGCCTCTGCTTGGTGGACCTCCACCACCACCGCCTCTCGGGGGCATACCTTTTCCTGCTTCAGGAGCGCCAGCATTACTGCCTCATGGAATGAAGGAAAAGAAAAAGTATAAACCTGACGTCTCTATGAAGAGAATCAACTGGTCAAAGGTACATAAATAGTATTTTTCTTCTTTTCTTTAAGAAAAAATGTCTTTCAGAGAAAAAAGTTTGAAATTTGGGGAGACTATACAAAATATTCCTCTGAGGATTCCATCTGTTTATGCTATGACCAGGGTTTGAACAAGGCAGTCTGAGAGTTTTGGGCAAGTGGATTGTAGCTAACACATTGCACGTTGTGACTTTTACTCCTCCTCTTCTCCAGAGGAAAGTGTAAATTCTTGGTTGTTTTGGCTGTGTGCTACTTTCCAGGTAATCTTCAATAATCTGACACCATAAGTAGTTTTAGGTCTTCGTCTTTTTAAACGCTGGAGATTTTTTCTGAAAGTTTTACTAAGAAAAACCATAAAAAGGAAATAAGTTGTCCAAAAGAAACAACTTTTAATATTTTTTGTGCCAATGACATATTCAAGTTTCTATTACCATAATTTTCTGTCTAAAGGACAAGATTTTTAAACAATCTCAGTGCAAGGAATTGGTCACAGGGTGTGGCTGCCTTGTAGCATTCCCCCTGTTGGTTGAGTGTTGTGTAGCTGGGTCTCCCTTCCTCAGTTTCTATCTCTGAGGTTGCTCTCCTCAGTTTTCCAGACACCAGCCTGAACTGGAGCTGTGGCTTAGTCCTTTGGGCAGGTGATGAACAAACGTAACCTCCTGCGGGGTAGTAAAACTCCAACTAAATGTCGTAAACTAACAAAAAGGTTCTTCTAAATTTCAGTCTGATCCCTGTTCCCAGCCCATCCTGGACTACCTTTGAGAGTCCTTTCTTTTGCTCTGTTATAGAGCGTTTGGCCCTCAAGTTTATTCCTCTGGTTTATCGTTCAGACCTCCTTGCTGGGTCTGTGCCTTGTCTTTCCCTGTTCTGGTATAGAGCCCTGGTTCCCTAGAGCAGATGCCGGTGTCAGGTCGTTCACGGGAGCTTATGCAGTCTCTATAGTTCCTGCTCCAGATGGCTCTCATTCTTTTTTTAAGGTCCGGATGACCATTAATCTGGTCATTAATCGTTAATAACCTGACACTCCTTAGTCCTGCCCTCTCATGCTGGGAAGCAGGTAACTAATTAATGTACAGGTGTGGTTGTCTCTATCCTGACAATTATCCCTGTGACGGTATAATTTTAAAATCAGATTCTTGTCATTTAAGTGGAAACTTCATGAATGCTCTGTGGCTTTATTATACATTGTTAAGGTAAGTGTGGTTAAAGCAAATAAACCAAGTTGTATTCTCTTTTCAGGGTGCTTATATGTTTGTGCCAGACAATGTGAAAGTGGTGGAATACTTGGCTAAAAATGATTTTCATAACTTTGCTGTGTTGCCTGTCAACAGTTGCATAGAATATCCTTTAAGAACACTTGTCCCATATCTGTCACTATGAAAGGTAAACTATTTCTCTAAAAAAAGATGTTTACCTGACAACTGTCAATTGCAAAGTCTGTCAAATATGTTGTATTACAAAATTTCTGTTCTTTATTGTGAGCTTTGCAAAAAGACTTTGCAGTTCCCATCTTACCTTCACTAATTTTAGCTACCTATTTCTGAATAGGGTCATTTCTGCATTTCGTTTCCTCGTGTCTGAGAAGCATGAAACTTTTAAAAAATTCTGTGTAAACTCACGGCAGAAGTCCTGTTCCTAATCGAAGATGTGAAGCTAATCTGTATAGATACCGTACAAAGTATACAGCATAATTAAGGCCCTAATTAAATCATGGGATGATTGTCAAATAATTGCAGCTAAATTGCATACAAGACATGGAAAATTGCAGAAAAGAAATAATGGACCTTTATTAACTGCAGTAATTTGGAAAAGCCAGAGAAGATCTGTTTAAGAAAAAAGTCGGTGGAACAATATAAACAAGTATTATGTTATGCCTGCTAATTTTTTTGGATAACCAGATATTTGCAGCAACTATGCTACAGTCATTCATGTGTGGGGCTGACAGCGGGAGCCCAAAATTCTGTTGGAAGCCGAATATTGCACGATCCACAATTTCTTTAATATCAGAAATTAAGTTGGGCCTTAAGTATTATACCAATCACTTGAATTTTAGGTATAGTTACAATAGTTAGATATTGTTACAAAATACAAACTTTCACATTTTGTTTGATTGATGGGGAAAATAAAAGAACAACTTACGCATTTTATCTACACATTAAATCATTGCATAGTAACGTAGAGATGTAACTACCTTAATTTTAAGTATAATCATGAAAAGCAAATAAGAAAAAAACAGGGCGATAATGATTATGTGTAAACCTTTTAAAGCAGAAGTAATCCATTCTGTGGACTTCTCAGAAAACAGCTTGAATGCTTTTAGCATGCTTCTTAGATCTGCAGAGTGCTTAGAGTACGTGTATAAAATCTAATGTTGTTTTGTGTACTGGGAATGCTGTCATGTACACCATGATGATACTCAGTAAATTACAGCTCTCTTTCTGTGTATTAGGATAATCATAATTAGTCCACATCATACTTATTGTTGAGATTCAAATAGAAGAAGTTATGAAAAAGTGTTGAGCTGGAGGATGAACATTGTTATGAAAAATGGGGTCAGGCTGTTGTGGAGTTGAGACTGAAAATTTGTCTGCAGCTGTTGATATAAACATTCATCTAGCCAAGCAGTAGAATATATGCATGCCCTCTAAATTACTTCTGGGCTGTTTTTTTTTTGAGAGTGTAAAAGTTACTCCATAGTCAGTGCTGATCTCTGGAGTCAGGGCATCACCCCCCATCTAGAAGAAAGTGCTGAAGACTGTGCAATCATCAAAATGGGCCAGGTGTGGACAGCGCGTATCCCTTCTGTACTTAACAATACCATGCTTTCAGTAAGAGCAGCCAGTGTTTAAGTACATGAAAGGTTCTGCAAGCTGTGACGGTATAGCCAGTGGGGCAAGGGTCATCAGAATCAATTTCTGGAAATGAAAGAAGATTACAAGGACAATTTTAACTGGACAGTAATTTTCTATACTAAACAATTCAATAGCAGTATGCCCAATAGTGGCCTACTGTCACAAATCGATCAGCCTACAAAAGCAGCCCCAAAATAGAACATGTCAGTGGATAACCGAAAGAGTTCCTTTGTTGGCCGCATTCCCAGTCACACTTCAGTGACGGGGAGACAAATAGTCACATTTACAACCCAGCTGTCCAGTTGCTTCCTTTGTGTGATCAGATACAGTGGGAAATCTGCAGTTACATGCGTATGTTATGTAGGTGATCTTGCAGTTCTAGCCCTCTATAGGGACTAAAGAGATCTTGGTTCATTTCTGCTAGAGATTTCCTCTGTGACTGATCTAATTATTTAATCCTCATGCTTTAGTTCTTAATCTGTATAATGGCAATGACCTATGTTTATTCAATACCTTGCTGAATCAGGCCCCCCTGAAGTATTTGTCCAGGAGCAAAAGTAACCTGGAGCCCCTATCCCCACACACGGAATTAATTGGTTGAATGCATGATCCCAAGGATGTTTCAGACTATGAAGTAAGATGAACTTTCATTCCACTGCAAATATGGGATGATATGAAATAAAATTACTTCCTCCTCCTGGAAGGAGGACTAAATTGGGCCATTGTATATCATTGTGGTATGTTCCATTCTGTGGCAAGTTCCGCTAAGGTTTAAAGAACAAAAAGATCCAGTAGGCTGAGATGGTTATACAGTACTTCAGAACATTTGATTGGAATTATATATGTTGAGAAAGTATATAACTGATAACATGAGAATAAGTTTATATTTATTTACCATCCTCAATGGTTTGCCAAAAGAGAGAATACTTGGAGTTGTTAAAAATAATTCTGAAATATATGTAGCATTTACCAAATTTAATTGGAGTCGACTGCTTTGAGCAGGAGGTTGGAGTAGATGGCCTTCTGAGGTCTCATTCCAATTCTAATCTTCTATGAAATAAATAAGTAAAAAAACAATAAAAAACTGCCCTTGAAACTAAAATATTTAAGAAGAATGAAGCTCAAAATAAAACATTAAGCATTCCTTTTATGTTTTCTTTTCATTTTACTCAGTAACTATCTTGAAATACACTTTAACCTTTCTTAAAAATGTTCCTTTTTCTTACCTTTTCTGTACTTTTATGGTTAAATAAATTTGTCGTTGTGTGAAAGTGTAAATGGTTGTGATCATTGTCATCTTTACTACAGGAAGGTGCTTTTTGGATTCCTCTTATTTACTACTTTACTCTTTCCTTGTAAGCTTCTGCATTGAATTAACCAATATCAGTGTTGCAGATAGATGTATTCTTTCTATTTACAGAGTGCCAAATCACCCAGGTGTCTTGGAATATTTTACTTGTGAGTCCTTATAGTTCTGGGGCTGGTTATATGAGGCTTCTAGAGTTATGCAACACTTTCAGTCTTCTCAGGAGCATACTAATTTAGCAATGTTCTCCTTCCAGGAAACTCAGAATGAAGTACTTGAACCCTATCCCTTGCATACTGTGCCCTCATTAGACTTCTTGACTTTCCCTTGCATGATTATTTTAATTAAACTTGTGATAGACACAAAAATGAGTTGAATCAAAGTACTGTAGATGTCATCTGGTAATCTAAAGTACATTTCATATTAAGTTACATTTAATTTAGATATCCTGTTGCCTTTGTTCCCCTAAATTGTTTGTCCTTCTGCTAATGAAGTTTGCTGTAAATTTAGGTGGTATTGTGTGGTTGCTACTGTTTTTCACTGGACAAACAATTGCAGTATGAACTAAACTTCTTGATAATATTTAAAGAAAAGTATCTGAAATTCAGATTATGGCTGATATCTGACAGTAATGTCACAAGGGCCAAGCAATATAGTTTTCTTCTGCTTCATCTCAGCAATATCAAATCAAAGCAATCATTCCTGTTGCTGATGCCAAAGTAGTGACAGTGTCAGTGCTTGATAGTCTGTCATAGAGAACAGAACAACTAGATGGCTGCTGTTATAAACCAAGAGAAAACGTAGGTATTTTATGTCGATAGTAAATTCTGAATATATCAGTTTTAATAGAAGAGGTTTTTCATGGTTATCATTAACCAGTTACACAAATGATCTTTTAGAACATCTGTTATCGCTCCTCAATAGCCATTGCTAATGTAAGAGGTTAATGCTATTCTTATAAATGTGCTAATGTCTAATTTTTCGTTTTGGCTGAAGTCTGTCTCATTCACAGCATGAAGTCTTGTGAATTACCTTTATGCTGTTTAAAAACTGTATCTCTTGTATGTTATCTGTTGGAAAGTTGTTGACTTACCACTTGTTCTTGTTTTATTAAAAAGGACAAGTAGTGCAATATTGCCCTTCTTCATACTTTTAAATTATTTTTTGCACCTGTACCAAATAGCTTTCTTTTCTGGTGTGACAGCTCCTTCTTTCCTATTATGCACTCATAGTTTAATCAAAATTAAGATTAAGACTTTGGTCTGCACTGTGGGGAAGGCTGGAAGGATAATAAAGAAAGCAAGTGTCAGATTGATATGATGGACTCACCTTAAAGTTAGACCTTCAAACTGCAGCTCACTTGATCCAAAACAGAAAATGTCCAGAAAAGACTATTTTCTTTCTGTTCCTTTGTTTTAAGAGATTTGTATCAGTGCAAGGCAAACAGATTAGGATTTAGACCAGTAGTGTATTTATCCCACTGCTTAACCTGTCTCAGGGGCAGCATTTTGCTGATGGTTTTATCTGGCTGTATCTAGTTTATTCAGACTTCCCATATAGGCAGCGTGGAATTTTTTTTCCAGATCGCTACCACATACTAATTAGTGGCAGACCCTGAATACTTCTCCACATGAATATTGCAGCAGTGCAACCTTCTAATTTTAGGAAGTCTTTAAGCACTGCATACATTACATGGAATCGTAGAAGTGCAGGGCTGTCTAGTCTTTGATGCTGAAGCAGGACCAAGTACAGCTAGACCATCTCTGATAGTTTGTCTAACCTGTTCCTAAAAGCCTCCAGTGACAACTATTCCGCAGCCTCCTTTGGAAGCCGGTTCCAGGACTTAATTATCCTTATGGTTAGTAGAAAGCTTTTCCTAATATCTGACCTAAACTTTCTCTGCTGCAGATTCAGCTGATTGCTTTTTGTCCTGTCTTCAATGGACATAGAGCAAAATTGATCACATTTTTCTTTATAAAGCTTTTACTTATTTGAGAACTATCAGATTCCTGCACTCCTTCATCATCTTTTTTGAGACTAAACATGCCCATATTTTAAAATCATTCTTCATACATCATATTTTTAAGACTTTTATCATTTTTGTTGCTTTCTTCTGAATTCTTTAAGTTCTCCACATCTTTCTTAAAGTGTGGCACCCAGAACTGTACTCCATTTGAGTATTCGTAAGTGTTGAGTAGAGCAGAAAGTTTACCGCTCGTCTCCCATATGCCACTCCTGTTAATTAGACTATTAGATTTTTCACTACTGGGGAGTGCATATATTTTTGTCCGATATTATGGAAGCAATCAATAAATATCTGGGAACCCAGTGGAGTCTGTGTGGAGGAAACGAAACTAATAGCTAGTATCTTCTTCTAGTCAATGTCCAGTGCGAGTACTTGTTATGGAAGGGATACGGTGGTCCTATAAAATGAATAGGAATGGGATTTGGAGGAGAGCATCCTTTATGAAAGCTAGGAAAGGAAGGTTCAGGGCTATTCATGTCTTGTACAGCGGGGAGCCAGCTCCCTTGCTTTTCGTCCCACTTAACCTTTACATGAGGGGGAGGTGTCAGGGTCTTGTCATTAGGCTGGCTGGGACCAGACTGGGAAGGGCGAGGGATGATGGCAACCCCTGAAATAGTGGAAACAAAGAAGGAAACAGTGACCTGGACTGTACAGTTTAATGCTGGATGCTCCCAGATATTTTACGTGAATAAAGTTGCAGCCCAATTAAAGCACATCTACTGCCGCCTGTCTTTCTTCTGGCATGGCAAAAGATGCAGCTCTGTTTATTGCCGCAAAGCTGTGCTCAGTAAGCCAAAGATGAAATTCCTATCACTTTGTCTCCTTACATTTACTATGTATCAGTTATCAAAATAAAAATACTGTGGAATGTAGGACCTGTAGACCTATATATAAATTACCTACTATAAATTACCAAATAGTCTTGCATGCTTGTTTTGAATTTTAAAAGTAGGTAAAGGATTGAGAGTTGATAAATTATTTGTCTGGATAGTGGTAAATTCTTGATGGCCTCCCCCACACACAAAAAGTCATCTGTGTAGCTTCCCTTGTTTGTTTCTAACAGCAAGGGGCATAATGTTCGGCGCATGGGACTACTCTCTTTTACATCTAATAATGATTTTTTAAAAGCAGGAGTGCTGCACTAAAAGAAGGATTTGACATAGCTTCCTTTGTTTCTATGGATATTTATTTTCTGGACAAGTTGTAGTTTTCAGGTTCTTTTTGGTCCGTTCCAATGTGATTAATCATCCACCACTGATAGATACCAAAATTGCTTAGAGAGAAAGTGGGCGGAGGGGTGGAGGGAGAGATGGTTTTTGATGGTTTTAGCACTGAAGAAGATATGACAATTGACTTGGAAAAATTATGTAAGTAAATTATGTGGACAATTAGGACTGTTTTAAAAAAATAAATGTTGAGATAGCTGATGCTGAAAAACAAGCTGTAATTAAATATCATTATGTCCTTTGTTGTTTAGAACTGACTATGTAAGCTATTCAGATGATTGGGGTGGGGGTGATTATCAAGAACATACCACTATCCAGACAAATAATTTATCAACTCTTAACCCTTTAACTACTCCTGAGCTTAAAAAGCATGCAGACTTGACCGGTTAATTTATAGTGACTAGGTGAGTAAAATCAGAATACTTAGCCTTAACATTTTTAAAGTATTAGAACTTAAATGTTTCCTGTCTATAATGTGGAAGATAGGTCAAACAAGTCTTAAAAAGACATTAAATTTAAAGGTTATTTATTTATTTCCAGTAAATATACATTGGGTCTGTTAAGGTAGTGTTGCAAGGCACTTGCTATGATTACTGTAAGTTACTAGTGAGATATTGCATGCCCAATTAATTGCAGATTAATAAAGTTTAATTTAGATAGTTTAATATAAAGCTAAAAATTAATTATAAACCTTACCGCAAACAGTACAAACAATCACTGCTTAACACAAAATATATTTACTCATATCCTTTTTAATTTTTATTTGTGTAGCTGCAAATTGACGAACTATATGCCATATTATATAAAACCCACATTAAATATTACTTGATGTAATATGCAAAAACTAAAGTACCACAAAATTACTCAGCAATCTATTAATATCTGCCAAAAATAAAAAGCAATCAGGCTGCTAAAGCTTTAAGCCTCAAACAATAGTCAAGCAATCTCAGCAGTAATCAAGCAATTTAGTCAAGCAACTCAGGCTGAGCTAGGCCTCCAACATAAAGGACAGGAGTCCTGAAAAATATCGTTATGCAAGGTGATGCGTTCTCTCCTTCTGTCCTAGGGTGTTAGTGCACACCCGTTTGATGTAAATTTTAGTCTGCACCAGTGTGTTTCACATGAATTGGCCTGTGTGAATGCTGCTGGTGTGCAGTAACTTTTATTGCATTTCAGAAGGGTCTGCACTGATCAGTTGTGCGCAACATACTGATAAGAACTTCGCACCCCATTTTTTTCACTTGCTGGAATGCGTTTTAAATATTTGCTTGGTTTTAGTCAAATCCTGCATTAGGAGAATCACCCATTGGCTGCAATTGAATATTTGAAATCTTAGTGGTTATTAACTTGAAGAATCAATATTTTGCCTTTTTTTCAGATTGAACCCCATGAGATACTGGAAAACTGCTTTTGGTTAAGAGTTAAAGAGGATAAATTTGAAAATCCGGATCTGTTTGCAAAACTGGCGCGTACGTTTGGTACACAAATGAAAGGTAAATGTATTTGTTCCTTTAATTTGAAGCATACACATGTGATGTGGCTTAAATAAATGTCTGTGGCATAAGAAAATATTTTCAATGGAAAAAATAGTGTAGTAATTTATTTTAATGGTAGGAGATGTTGAAGAATTCAAGTTATAGGTTGTTGCTATAGAAGCATAAAACAAATATTTAAAACATGTACATTTTATGAATTACATAGAGCATGGATCATTTTACTCCATTATTCTTGGGGTTGATTTTTTGTTGAAATTAGAAACACTTCAATGTATACTACTGATCATAATCTGTCACTGAGTTATCATTATTCATTGCTTTCAAAAGTGTGATACATTTGCATTTTCTAATATGTACTGAAATAGGAAATGTTCTAATTTAAACAAAATGCAGTTTAAGAAGTATTTTTAACTGAGAACTCACTATCCTAAATTTTGAAAATATACTGAGGTCAGCTTTAGATAGTATTTAAATGTTCATGACATTCTATTTTAGAATAATCTGCCAAAACTACAACATCTGTACAATTAGAGGGAAGCTACACAGGTTGTCTTATTGTGAACTGTATATAGATATACAAGTTTTTCTAATTTTTGTTATATGCACACGCGTGATATGTGACATGCATATGTTTTTTCTCTATCTTTTTGTGTTTGTCCCAGAGTTTCATTCTATATTATTTAAACTGTTTGCATAATGTCTTTGTCTAGTATTCATTTTGGAAAACCAAATAAAATGCTCATGTTGATTGACCTTGCCCGAGAGCACAGTGCAGTAGAAAACCAATTTTGTGTCAGAGCTTTCCATACAGTAAAAATAAGATGGATGCAAGTGGCATTTAAATAGTTCCTTTCTGCTAACATTTTGGACTACAAATTTGTTTATTTCTTAAGGATATACTTTACTTTCTCAGTGTAGAATAATTCATGTCACTGTTTCAATTTCAAAAAAATCTGAAATATACTTCATTAGCAATTGAATGGCTTACAATGGTTGTGATTCCTTATACTGTCTTCAGCTTTTTGTGAGTTTTAAAAATGACTTTTATATGTTCTTAACTGAAGCTGGACACATTTCTCAAGACAGACCATTGTTCATTATTATTCAGTATGAGTAATCAGTCACTATATAATGCTTGGGCCATTTGTCAGTAGTTACTATGTGAGGCATTCATAAAGTGCAAGCACTGTTCAGGTATGGTTCAGTAATAACATATTTATGAGTTAATGAGGCAATTCAACAAATTATACTCTAAAATAGTGCTAAGTACTAAAATAATAAATTCCTGTTTTAGCTCCAAATGCCGTTCCTCCATTTGTCGACTATGTTGCGATAAAGGAACGTAGAATTCTGGAAGATTAATGGAGGTCAGATAATCAAGTGTGCATAGGTCAGCCATGCAAAGTGGATTTAAAAATCAAAATTGAAATCTAGTTTTATGCTTGGAAACAGAATGCGTTTGTTGAAAGAGTACACATGTTTTTATCCCCCCTTCTTTCCTTCCTTCCTTCCTTTCAGCTGCTCTTACTTTTACTATTTAATGCTGAAAGTTGGGTTATTTCACATTTATGCATTGCATCTTAACAATAGGTAACTTCGGCTCTGCATGGAAGGAGGCTGGTGAGTTGCCACCTATTTAAAAAATTACTGAGTGATGAAAAGGGTTGCTTTAAAAATGCAACCCAATATTTTTAAATGGCACAGTTTTAGAACATGTGTAATTGATTCTTTATAGTCTTCAATAAACAAAGAATCATCTAATACTTGGACCACATTTTGAATGAGGATAACAATAGCCAGTGTTTCCAAACATTGAAGTGCTTGCGTGCACAAGAAAGTTAATTTGGATTAAAGTAGTGTGTGAGTTTGAAGTACAATAGCTATTCCTGATTAACTCAGTGTGTGTCCAGTTAAAGTTACTATCTTACCCATGTTGTCAGTAGCATGATGATCTTTTCAGAAGACAAAAGTGGGACACATGAAGGGGCCCTGCCCTCTCATGCCCCTCCCCATGCCCTGCTTCTTTTCATCTCCCCCACCCCCCCAAGGCACCACCCCGTAGGTAGGCCAGAAGTATTGAGATGCTCAGGGAGCCAGGCTGCTGTAGGGAGCCCAGGACCTTCACTTGCCCTGGGTGGAAGGCAGGGATGCCCAAGATCAACCCCTGGCCTATGTCCCTGCCTGCTGGGGCACGTGTCATCTGTGGCAATTGGAAGATTCAGGACTCTACACAATAGCCTGGGCTTTCTGGGGGGCTCATATTATTGCCTGGCTCTGGCTTCTAGCATGGCCAGTGGCAGAACATCATGGGAAAGGATGGGGTGAGGGTAAAGGTCCACCAGCTGTCCCGGAGTCATTCAGCCCAGGACCGAGATGTGAACTCTGAATTCCTGCCCAATTTGGGATGGGTGGTTACCCTACTTGTCTCTATGTGTGGACACTTACTCTAGAATAGAGCTTAGTTTAATCAAAATCAAATTCTTACTCCAGAATAATTCCATGTGTGGACATACCCTAAAGAAAATAGAATACAAATATACAATAATAGTGCCGCTCTCAAAGTTTTGTCATAATTAAATTAAACTTCTCACTTTCCTTTTAAAGTAGGTATTATACCCATTTTTCAGAGAGGAAAACGATTAGCTCTGTGTGGTGACACAGAAGCTCTGTGGCAGAGCCTAATGAAGTATATAGGTCTCTTGTCCCTGAAATCCTATGTTACCCCAAGGCAAGCTTCTTGTACCTGTAAGATCTTGACTTCTAGAATGTGTGTATTAGCAATGGAAAGCATGTTGATGAGTCAAGTTCTGATAGTAGTGAGGAGAAAATGGCTTTATCATCATGATTGGCCACAGTATGGACAATTTCTGAGTGGGACCTTTTTTACAGAGTATACTCTCTCTCACAAATCTTCATTCAGATTATCATAAATGCAGTCTGTGCTCTGCACCTTGCAGTTCTCAAACCTCAGAACTCAGTTAACCCTAAAAAGAAGCTATCATGTCAATGTGGGAGGTTTCACTTTATGAAATAAGTGTTCAGTGTCATGTCTTCCACAGTCCCTGCTCTTTTTCCATTTGTCGTTGGTTTCTGTTTAGACAACATTTTCCATGTTCTTTTATTTTTAAATTTATAACAGGACACACTTATTGAACTATTTCATTTTAATATTTTTTGTTAGCTAGAAAATTATGCTTTTATTTTCTGAGAAATTTTCATCATGTTGTGTACGATGGTGATAAAGGGTAACCAAAAAAAAAATCTGTCTTTAAAATCAGTTCTTCATGTGAACATAAGATGGCATTAACAAACCATAAAGTGATTTGTACTTAATGTGCGTTGGGGAAAAGGTATTTCTCTAGAGGTTACCCAACTTGGGAACCTTATGGTGAAAGAGAATGATGGAGAATACCGTTTTTCTTGGGGAAGTGGCTTCATTTATCCAACTCATGGCATCGGTGGTTTTAGCTTTGATGTTTACTTCTTGAATTAAAAGTTGTTTATCATCATAAGGTAAGATGACCTGGAAATCTCCGTATCTGTCATGAAAGTTGGAGAACTATCAAGAGCCCTCATCAAACACACTTAAGAAAAATCAAACAAAGAAAGCTGTTTCGGCACATTGAGTGTAAAGTTAATGTACTCGTTAACCTTACTCTGTGTCTCCATCCCTTTACCAGTGCTGTTGAGATGCCACCTTGGTGTGGCTTAAATACTCTTCTTTCAGAGAGCCAGCGTGCTTTGTGTTATCCTTTTTTTTTCTGTGCAAGTCTACAGATAAGGTATTTTCTCCATATTGAGTTTTCAGTGGCTGCACAGGCTTCTCAGGATTCACAGAAGTTACATGGTAATCTTGACCATCACTGTTCTTTCCTTACTTCTTCAGGATTGATCTGGTACTTTTGACCTTTAAAGTGCTTGCCTCCATGTCTGGATAACAGCTACTGAAAAATTATTTGCACTTTCACCTGAGAAACTCATTTGCAGGATCAAATGCCAGAAATGTTTCAGCACTTGGTGTTCATGTGCTTTGCTGGAATGACAGTTGGATTTTTTCTAAGCGTACCTCCCACTGCTTTTATAGATGTGAAATAGGTCCTGCTTAGGCTTGGCTGATGAGCTAATATTTTCTACCTCTGATGATCTAAGAGAGGCTGATTCTCCCAGAAGCATGGAAAATTCAAAACTTATAGGCTGTGGAACTCGAGTGAGATCAGGTAACACATACAGAGCTCACCATTTAACAAACCATTATATGCCAGTTGTTGCTGCATGGTGTTAGACAAGAATGCCACTTTTTTTTTTAAATCTTACAGTTGATAGTACAAGATGTCAACTGAAAGCATATTTTAACCATGTTGGTAATGTCTGACATATGTCAACATTTTTATAGATTTACAACTTTGCTTAATATTAAACGTTAAGCTACTTAAGCGTAATATTAATCAACCTTAATTAGAAGCCAGATCAAGAAGGGTAAATTTTTCAAAAGTGCTTACGTGACTCCAGGTCCTAACTAAAAGGGTAATACATATAGGGTACTTTAGATTTTAGAAAATGAACCATTTCTATTAATGTTGTGATCTGTGATTTTATATGTACTCTACACTAGAGATGGATGGGAATTAGTTTTCCTACCATGCAAAAATTCAGATTTAAAAAATGATATTCTATGTCAAAATACAAGTGAGACTTTCTGAATTATTTTGTGGGGGAAAAAAAAAAAGAGAGGGAAGTAGATCACTCCAATGCCGAATAATTCCATCTGGGATATGCAAGACCAAGTTTGAAATCCCTGATCGGTCTGATTCAGACCAAGGACTGGAATCACAGTTTCCCATGTCCTAAGAGAGTGCCCTAACCACCAGGCTATTCACTATCCTAGACTGAGGCTCTTCTAAAGTAAACTTGGTTGAAATGAGGACCTTCTTGTGAAAAGTTTTGGTTTCAATAAACTGGCATTTTCCAATGAAAATCATTTAGTTGGAATACTCCCAACCAGCTTAAAGTAATCTCTACAGATGGTTTTGTTTACATTTCCGTGTTAGGCTCATGGTAAAAGCTAACTAGAATTCACAATATAAAAAGAAATGATTTTGCCTTGTGGCTTGCTCTTTTTTTAACAATATTCTGCTGGTTTTAAACTTCACTTCTGAGTAGATATACGGTTGTTACCATACGTTTATTATACAGTTCTGCAGATAATGCATAAAATAGGTTTGTAGGGCTAAACTCAGGAAAATTGTAGTAGCATAGACAGTTCTTGGGGTGCAAGTTATACTTCACAAGATGTCAGAGACAGAAATGGTATCTAACGCTGCGGATGTAGTTGTGCACTATAGAATTAACAGTATGCAACTGGTCCCTTAGATGTCTGCAATTGTGGATGCTCCTCTTAGAAGAGCTGCATATTAGCTCCCAGTTCAGTTCAAGTCCTTTGTAAATGTATCTGAATGGGCTGGCCATCGATGTTTGTCTCTGTTTTCACCTTCTGCTTCATGTAAAAAGGGTTTTCAACCATTAATACTCATGCTTTGATTGATTGTGTATGCGGCAGCATATGGGATATCTTTTCCTGAGTAGTCATATTTTATTAAATAAATCTAGTTGAGCAATCTGTGCTAAGGATGCCATTGGCCAATGTTTGTGCACTTCTGACTGACACTTTTTACCTAGTCTACCTCATTCTACCTCTACCAAGCTAAACTAGCTTGTTGATTGTATTCATTTTGTAATATGGGCTATTTGTGTGCCGAACTGCATTCCTCTGTAGAACCACGTGAACAGTGGATTTTTCTGTTCACTGACGAGTCTGAAAAATTAAAAGAAAATTTTGTTTTGAGTCCATCTGAAAATGAATGATTTTTAAATGGTCTGAAAAATATTGTATGAAACATTTTGTTAGACCCCCCCCATATGCAAAATATGTCTATTTGGTTTTAAGAAGTTTTGAATATTGTAAATAAAATTAAAATAAATTTTAAAACAGTTATTTTGAAACAAAATTGCAGCATTTTGTTTCAAAACTAATCTTTTCAGGATTTTGATTTTCCCCCCAACTAAACAAATTGGCAACATGGACACAAATTTACAATGTATTGCACTGTGCTGCCATAGTTGGTTTTCTTTAAGACATTTTTTCCATTTGGCTAAGGCCAGAGTGATAAATTATATGAACGCTTCATTGTATGATTTTCTAGTGAAAAGTTTCAGTCAATAATTTTCTCAAAATGCTGCTGATAGTTTCTTTCATGCGACACATAGGGAGATTGAAATGTATTAAACTTCTCTTTGAAAAACATTATTGCATGATGTATTTGAACATTTACGGGAGTGTGGAAACAAGATGTAAAAGGATATAAATATTGCTAATTTTACTCTGGCTTATCCATAATTTGCTTGTTAATAGTTAAGCCATCTGTAAGTTGAGAAAGAGGACTACATTTAGGCTGAGTTCTTGGAATTTCATGGAATTGACTTTTCTCTGTTGGCTTAATGAGGTGGAAACATAAATAAGCATGCTTATATCATGTACTTATTTGGTGAATTTAGTTGAATATTACTGGTCCCCTGTGAAGACAGGCCTGTCCAGAGGATAGGTAAAATTTTAAGGCTCCAGGACTCTGCTCATAGGTTACAGTAAATGTGTGGGTATCTTCAAACAAACTCAATTTGTATTTGATACTTTACTGACCATGTGAAATAATAGCAAGAGATTGCGAAATTTTTTCATTTTTTTAATTATGCCAGTTTATTTTCAGCATCAGGAAACACTTTGAAACACAGTTAAATGTAAGAGAGAATTGTCATTAATCTTTTCCATGTGATAATGTTCAACAGGTGAGAGTTATGGAAATGCTGACAGTTTTAAAGTCATATTTCGCCAAATGCAATTTTCTTGCCTATATAGTAATAGTAACTTGGATTATGAAAATGAAGTAAAATAAAAGAAAAGAAAAAAAAAAGAGAGAAAACACAATCAGTTTTTAACTTCCCATTCTGTTTGAATGCCTTTTGCAGGTACATGTACTTTAACATGCTACATCTCAAGAGTCTGAGCCAGTGGCACTGCAAACTCCTGGTGTCTACTTAGGTACTTACAGGAACTCTCACTCTGGTTTAATACCTCAAATGAATCATTTTCAGTTCATAAATGTCTAGTCAGCTGATTGGGGGCTCTTAGTTTTGATGGCTTCTTACCCCTTTGGCAGAAATTTATCAGTAACTCTTATCTCTGCAGATAGTCTGTCTAAATAGATGGAAACAATAAATAAAAGAGCTCCGAGTTTTGACACTAATTCATTTCCTGGCTCTCTGTTAAATTAGTAAGAGCACACTCAGTCAACAGATTGGTGATTGTCCTCCAATTTAGAATTTGTTTCCTAGGCAAATTTCCATTTTTGCCTCATTGAAAGATGTCTTTTCTTGCAGTGGGTCCAAAACAGAAATTTTGGATAAATGCTTCTGTTTACACCTCTTATCGATCCAAATAGAAGTTGGACAGAAAAGTATATTCTCTAAAAAGGGAAGTGTATCACAAAAAGGTGTGGACAGGGCTGTCTTCAAATCCCAAGGTTGTATGGTGGTCAAGAAGGGTCCTTGAAGGCCAATTCGAATAAATACCAATTGCATTATGTACTAAAGCTACAATTCAATCCAGTACTATTATACTTCTTACTATATTATCTTTCATACAAATTTAAATAATAGCACATGGAGACAATTTTGGCTAGCTCCCTGACTTGTATTTCTCATGAGCCTCACTGAACGATTATTTAATAATTATATCACAATAGAATGTCCTCAATATTGCCTTATTACTTATGTACACAGAAAAGAGAAAATGGAAGAACATTGACATTCTAATTGTAGCATTGATGTGGGCTTACAATTTTTGGAGTTTGGATCTCCTAGCAGAGGCATCAGAACCTATTATTTTTCTTGGGAATCTTTCTGAAGCCTTCCGTTTCAGAAAAAGGGCCAGAATAGTCATTAAGACGTATATTCACTTCTCACAATAAATCTTGGCATGTGGCTTAATACAGACATTGTAAAGTGAGGTACAGGGAGTTCTTTTGAAGTCTGGCAGGCTGGCTCCCAGAAAAAGACACACTTCAGCATGCAGACTTAGTTCCAGTTGTTTGTTTGATATTTTATATTTTTTGGAAAAAATCAGGACTAGATTTTAGTAAGACTAAAGTCAATCTGGCAGTAAATGGTCCAGTTAAGGAATGCTCTGTGTGTGTTCATCATATGTTCCTTAAAATGTGCATCTGCTCTGAAAATTGTTGCTGTAAAAATGAAATCTTACTGTTTGACCATATTCGCTCTGGCTCATACCTATTGCTTTCACTGGGAATGCTAACTTCATGCTACTTTTTTTTTTCTTGTTAGACCTGTAAAGCTAATGCAGTTCACAGAATTAGTTGGATTCTTTTCCTTTTGTGCTCCATCAACATAATTGTTCACTAATTTCCAATTGTGGGGCCAATCAGTTACACATGGCATGACACATTGTTTGCCTAGGTGTTGCTGAGGCCATAGTCTCAAGACAGAGGTTGTATTACATAACAGACAGTATGATTAGACTTGCTGTAACTTCATTAAAAGTGGTGGTCTTTTTACTTGTAAATTGAGTAAATTAGACCTGAAAAATAATTGATTAAAAAGGAAATAAAGTACACTTGAACTATCATCACTAAAAAGTTTATATTTAAAATCATGTTTTAAAAGTCTAGTTTAGGTAAACTTTCCTTGTTTGAACTCTAAATTAAATGATGAATATAGTGCTGGTGGGGTTTCAGGAGCTTTCCTTCAAATCCCATAATTCACCTGTACGGAAAATTTTTCCTGCAGGCCGTGGTATCAATTCGCCATTATATCATCTAGGATCGTGAGTGCAATTTAGGCCTTCATACATCTTTAACTCTACAGATTATAGAGAAAAGAGTGAGTGCTATTCAATCCCCACCCTATTTTTTTGCTACAATGTTAACTGAATTCCTCCTATTGCAGTTTACCAGTGTCCCTGTCTTCTCCATAAACCCTCAATACGTACTGTGAGAAGCTAGTCTGTCTATATATAATAAAAATGGACAGCATACAGTATTTGTACTACCAGGAATTTGTGTCATTTGACAAATGCAAGAGAAAGCAAATTCCTTTCTCTCTGGGGGTACATCTACACTGATAGCGGCAAAGTCACCGCTGTTAGATTGAGTTTCTGGATCGTGGTTCCCGTCGGCCCAGTACAGTGAAGATGGCACGCAGAAGAGAAGCACAGCAGTCGATGGGAGTTACACACGCTACTCTGTGTAGCTTGCATGACTTGTCGACTGCCACTGAATGGCTGGGTAAGTGTAGACCAAGCCTAAGAAGTCCAAATGGATTTGACTGCAGTCAAAGTTGTTAGTAAAAGGTGTGTTAAAATAGCAAGTATCCTAATAGTACATACTTTTAAATCAGCAGTCTTGCATACTCAATGAATGTAGTATTCTCTTAAATCTGTTAAAGTGACATATGGAGATCCATTTATGCCTTCATTCAACGTTACTCAACATTTGGAACCAAGTATGGAGCTTGTTCATCTTCCTGGGATAGTTACAAAGTGGCTAGCCTTTCAAGAGTGGAGAACTTCTTAATGGAGAAAGCTAGATTAATGTATGTAACTGGAGTTTTTGTGGGACCGTCTAGTTGGTTACACAGACAGGTTGTAACACACAGTCCTAAAGGTCACTGCTTTGTAGGCGAGTCCTGTGCCTTTCAGAGGAATGTTCTGGTGTCTGTCTTTGCAGAGGCAATATACATGAAAGACTCCATTTATCTATGAGGTGCCTTTTTTTTTAAACATTTGGATAATTCCATGAGATGTTGATGCTGATAAGAAAATTCTGAACTGTCTGTGACCATATTAATTGTAGAGGGCTTAATAAAAGCAACATTAGTGACTTTACAAGCTGTAACATTCTTTATCCATTTATGCTTTTGAATAACGACCTTGTGAAATGTCAGACTCAGTAGGGTTCTGTTTGAAAAAGAATGGACTGATAACTAATGATCTGTGCTTGATGTATTTAAGCTCTTCACTGAAGGTCAATAATTCTATTAAGGCATTTTTGGCCAATAAAATGTTGACAGAAATTAACTAAGTAGTTACATTTTAGCTGGCAAGCCACTTTTTTTTGTTGAGATGTTATCTAACAATAAGGCCAAACACTACTTGGTGGGGTTTTTAATACTATGAATAGCTTATTTATGTGAAGAATTAAAAGTGTTGCTTAATTAAAATCAGCACTAAATAGTAATTCATATCCAGGGCTCTTCTGTCATGGATGGTTTATCTCAATAGTTACACCTCATAAATTGTTCTGTTATATAATTACTGCATTTGTATTTGATTTTATTTCATACTTTGTTGTCAGTTGTCTTGTTTCTGTTCAGTGGAAAAATCTCTTTATTCCTGCGTACCCTCTCCTACCTTTCTTCCTTCCCACCTCACCCCACTCCAGTGCAAGGGCAGGTCACCATCATAGTTCCTGTGCTGAATGGAGCAAATGGATTATGCTTTCCCACTATCCCCAGGTTTTCAAATGACCAAAGAGAGGAGTAAGTAAAACTGTTTCTTTACTTGTCCATCTCTACAGTAGTCACTGAAGCTGACAGTTGTAACATAGAGGGAGCACTATGTTCATTCCCACTGTATGCTGGAGAAGTCACAGTCCTGTGTGGAGCTCTCTTCCTGCCTTAGCGTAGCTCTGTGGATTCTTTTGGAAAACCCCTGGTCTGGCTCTTTGAGTATATAGAGAAGTTGAAACACACCCAACTCTATATCATGTTTCAGTGGACCTCTGCTGTGCAAGCCCTTCAGTGCCTCCTTGAGGGTCAGTGGAGAGATGTGAGTTTACTAGCCAAGTAGTATATCTATATGGTATATCTAGGAATGGATCTCTGTGCTGATGCTAATAGGCAGACACTTGAAAGGTGGTTAGGGGCATGCTCAGGCAAAATCTAGTGGATCTGTCTTTAAGTACAGTAGAATCCCATTTATCTGACCTCCATTATCCAGCTGTCCATGTTAACCAGACAACCAGCATATACAGGTCCAGAAGGGAGTGATCTCTCATGTGGCCGCTAGATGGCACCTCAGCCTTGCACTTCTTCATTATCCGGCATGGATCCAGCCTTCCCTTTATCCAGTTTATCCGGATTTTTGATTATCTGATATGGCCCCAATCTCAATTAGATCGGATAAATCGGGTGCTGCTGTAGTTTGAGATAGGGTAAATGCATATAGCCCTTCCAGGCTTTGTTCCAAGCTATATACTAGAATGAACAGCTGGGGAGGAGCTGCTACAGGTGACCTGCCTTCAGACTGATAGTTAGATTTTATCCCTTACAACTCCCTTAGAATTCCATATTGGCTATTTGATTGCTTAAGCTTTGTGCAGTTATGGCTATGTGTTCCAAGAAAAGAGACTAATGTTTTAGTGACAATAGATGTATTTGTTAAGTGTAACAGGTATTTATTCTTACTACACCATAGCAGGACAATTTTGAGTACGTATTTCTGTGATAAGTTACATATAACTCGTCTACTTGCATGAAATCAAAATTTTATTGCCAGTTGTCCTCCTAATCAGTTTGAATCTCTGTAGAATTTAGTAAACATATAGCATAAAATGTTTAACTTTAGGTTCATCGTTGAGAGCTTAATTAGATACCAGTGTATCAAGAGGATTCAAGTAACAGATTCACTTGTTATTGCTTTAGAGTACCGTGAGTTTTAAAAAAAAATTGTGTACCCTACTCATAAATTATTTTTGTGCTTTATTAATAAATAAGACAGGATTTCTATTTCTGTACACCTATTGTATGTAAGGGGAGTATTATGATGTCTGGAACATGATTCCTAAAACGGGAAATCTCTTAGTAATCTTTAATGCTGTGAACACTTTGTTTTTATCGTTCTATCTTGGAATGAAGTAGAGAACCTCATGTCTAGAAGACAGACAACACTGTAAGAGTGTCATCATTGGTAAGTTATTAAAGCAGCTGCAATATATGACTTTTCTGAAATAGCATTTGTGTTACTATGTCATAATACCAAAAAGGGCTGGAGAAATATCAGAACTCAGTGATTCACTATCAGAACTGTTTGCTTCATAGTACGATGATAAAGCTTTGCAAAGCAAGCTAATATCTTTTCCCTAAAGGTTCATGTTAATTTCTGGCTCTTCTAATTTAGGTTGTGTATTTTGCCAGTCAAGAATGATAGTGGTACTCTGAAGAAATTAATTGTGTGTACTGTAGATCTGCAAAGGTAGTAATTAGTACATAATAGTCTTTAACTACTGGGATTGTTCTAGCACAGAATACATTATCAGTTCAACTTATCTCAAGGAAAAAAAAACATGTTTCATTAGTCTCACTTTTATCTGCCTTTGATTATTAGATACATAATACAACTATTTTGTTTTATGGTTTAATTATTGAAACAAGTTTTTAATAGTAGTGTTCTATTTGCGATTATGAAGTGTGTGTGTAAGTGTGTGCACGTATAAACTGTAAATTATATTGTATGATTTCTTAGGTACTTGAATCCTTCAGACTAAGGCAGTAACTTAAGATATTTTCTAACGTATAGAATCTCAAGGCAACTGTTCAAGCAAATGTTATTCTGAAGTTTTCGTATATGACCAATGACTTTGTAATTACATGTTGCTGATTATTTTAAATCAAAACATGGAGTTATGCCCAACTGTTAGAAGGTAGAATTTTAGGTAACAAGTTTTATTCTAGGTTTAGTTCTGTTATTGACTCACTGTGGGCCATAGGTAAGTCACTTGACCTTTCGGGGACTGAATTGCCCTATTAGTAAAAGGCGAATATTATTGACCAAATGGCTGTTGAGACTTAAATAATGCTAATGCACTTTGTGATCTTCAGATAAAAGCAAGAGGGGTTAAAATTTTTACTGTATACAATCAGGATGTTCTCAGTAGATTTAAAAAAAAAAATTGCATTAGGTGTTCATCAGTTCACGTTGCAAATCTTGATTTAAATTTCAGGTATATATTCGAAATTCAAGTATAATTGTACATGTCTCAGTTAATACTTAGTTCACATTTATCAAAAGTGTTTTTATGGCAGAACCAGGCCTACAGATAAGAATAGGATGCATGAAAGATGCATATCAAGTCTGACATTTCAGCTTTATAACATGAAAACTATGAACATGTAGTCTTTAAACAAAGAAGAATTAAACATTTTAATTCAGAAGCTTCACTTTTCAGTAACTTTCAGCACCGTAACACTTGTTAATTACAACTATGCTAATAGTATTCTCCTGCTTTACTGGAATCATGAGGTACATGCAATATTTTCCTTAGAATAGCTTTCTTAGAGAAGGAATCTGACTGCATGTCTTGGCAGTGCTGTTGCTATTGGATTGCATTATTAAGCAGTTGGTTAATAAATCAAATATTTCTTAGGATTAATGGACACGAGTGTCAAAGCTTAAAATTTTTCCTTGGATACGACTAAGCTGTTTATGTGAACAGCAATAAACGTAATTTACCATAACCATATGCATACATTTAAGGACCGCAGGCAGCATTGCATAAATGGGCATAAAAAAAGAGCGACTTAGTTAAAGTGAGAGTAGTGGCTTTGCAGTTGAACTCAGGGAGCTTGTACCATGCATAGGAGGCAACCCTAGAAGACAGCATGAACATGTTGATGGGAGAAGCTGACAAACTGTCAAGGGAAGAAATATTACCAGAGTGGTGGGAGTAGGGAGTGATATGTAGTGAGACAAGCTTTGATAACTGGAGAGGGTTTAATAAATGTTTACACTTTCTGAAGTTCATTCGGGCTCCAGCACATTGTTTTGCAATTACATGAATACTGAACATATTAAAATGGCTGAAATTCAAATTTTGTTGCTTATTCAGGAATATGTAGTTGCCCAGAATGCTAAGCGGCAAGTATGCTTATCAAAATTAATTTAATGTAATCCTAGTGGGGCACATGTTCTCCTAGTATTTATGCTGTAGATAAACCCAAAAGGTAGGTGGGGGTCCAAAAATTAGGCAAGAAAAACATCTCCCAGTTTGCATCATCTGCGCAATACTATGTGGTGATGTAATTCAAGACTATCATGAAGCCTTTGCATAACAGGAAAGAGTTGAAGTTGGAATTTAATCTGGTGAGTTCCTGGTTTTGAGTTCCTTAACAGTGCAACTGTAACTTTTTTGGTAGTATATAATGCAAATTCCTAGCTTCTTCTCAGACAAAACTGTTAAAAATTCTATAATATGGACCTATTTCATTTATATAGCTCATTTAAAACAATCCTATTTATAAAATAGGAAACCCAGAATAACAGAGCCTCTGTCCCACCATCTTAAAATGATTAAGCAAAGAGTCAAATAGATACTGAAATGAAAATTACTTCTCATTCTCTAAAGACCAAAACTACTCTAGATATCTTATACAATTTTAGAAACCAGCCAAAAGAGAGGCCTTGAAATGTGTCCAAAGATGCAATAACTCTGGGTATTTTCAACTGGGGAGTCTAGGAATCAAAATTATCAAGAGTTGCTCACAGAAAAAGCTTTCCCAACATCATCTTCCCATTTTAAAACCCCACGCCTACAGCTTGAAGGCCTCCATTGATTATAACTATAGAGATACCATACCAAGGGTGATGGTAGGAGGTCTTGTCAGGCAGAGTGGTGTCGGGCCATTTAGTGCTTGACTGCTCAATAGCACCATTTAAAAATAAAAGTGAAGTGAGGCATTCCATGTACTGGCCAAGATGTGAGTTTAGATTTCTATGTCAGTCTCACCACTTTGCCATGATAATTGTGGAACTGCAAAGCGTTTATATTCTCTTTTCTGTGCCTATTAATTTCTGTCCGTTACCTGTTAATATTTAACTAAAGTATTTAACACTCAAGATTTTTTAATGACTTTTAATAAAATGCGTTGTATAGTATTGTTTCTGATATCTCTAACCTCTAAAATGGTTCAAAAACTGCACTTTTAAGTTTATTTCATATGTGTGTGACGTTATGAACTAATTCTGAGATAAAACATAACCCTAAAATTGAGTCTTGAGAGACGAGTTACGGAGAGATTGATTTGATAGTTCCTTTAAAAAAAAAGTTGATTTTTAAAATCTCTACACAATAATTTAATTATTTGAGACCTTAAATCATTCAGTTTCATGCTTTCTGAAAATGTACTTTTTTTCCAACAAAACATTGATATTTGGCCTATTACTGCCTTTTCAAAATAGCTGTTGAATTTATTTGTACAAGTACAGGAAGTTACTAATATTACAATTTAGCAGTTTTCATTCTGCATAGTTTTATGGTTTTTTAATGTCTGTTAATAGCCTGATATAGGTTGTGTCTGTGTGCTTTGTTCCTTTTAAATAGGCTTCAAAACCTGTGGGGCTAGATCAGGGGTTGGCAACCTTTACTATCAAAAGGGCCATTTTGCCCCCTCTTCCACTGACTAAAGAAAAATAGTCTGGAGCCGCAAAACATAGCTTACCGCGGCTGAATAGCCGCATGCGGCTCCGGAGCCACGGGTTGCCGACCCCTGGGCTAGATACTCACATGGTGTAAATAGGGTGCCTCATCATCTGGCTCATTGTTTTTAATAAGGCAATGGGAGTGCTGGCCAGAGATGAAGTTTTGGGTGGTAATCCATTTCCATGTGATTCAGATTAATACCTAATGCCTTTTATTTAGGTTCTAAAATTAAATGAATTATAAGGGCGGGGGAGGTGGGTCAATGTCAAAGGTCAATGTCAAATAGAGAAACCAGTAATTAATATTGAAAAAGTTGCATTAAAAAGAACTGTAATCACTAACATATGGGTAGTGCTTTGATAGAATATAATGTCTTGCTAATACTCCTAACCAGTCACCATCTTTCAGCACAGGTTACTCTGTTATTTACAAGGTTTTCCCCTCTGTCAGATATAATCCATATCAAATGCTACTGTACAGTTGGTTTACACAAAGCTTAAATAAACAGAGGTATTTATTTGAAACATTGGACTGTTCACACATCTCTTAGGCTGATGAGGTGAAAAAAAAATTCTGCTGCTTGCAGAATAACTTTCCTTAGAATCATTTTAAGTTTGCTGAGATGTTAAGCCTTTATTGTACCAAGCTTTAAAAGTTGTAGTCTAATTCTGAACTGAAATTAAAATCTGCTAATAATGATACCCAAATTTATACACTTCTGACAAATCACTGAATTAGATTCGGATGTCTTGACTAGAGACTTCTAGTGTAGCAGAAAGATGTGGAAATTTCAACACTTTAGTAACACATAGTATTTGGTGGGGAGTAGGGGAAACCTCCAAAATGCTAGTTGCTATGAAGCCTCTACAGCTTCTTTACCATGAAACTCTGGACACTGGTCCTCATGTAAAATATTTTCTTTAGTTTACGTTCTCACAGTATCTTCCCAAATCTTTGGTTTCCCCATGCTTCTCTGCCAGTGGTCTCAATTGTGCAGCACCAGTAGAGATGATGAGAGAGCTGTCTCCACAGCTTATCAAATTCTTAGCTGCGCTGTATGTTTTCTTAAATCATAAAGCAATGACAAAATGAATAACATTTTGTGATGAAACTAAAAACTGTTCAGTAACTGTTAAAATGGCATCAGGACAACCCATTCATCCAAAACTTCAGAAGTGTGGTTAAGAGAGAAGACTTCTGCATTCTTTTACACTGTCATGCATATTGCCTGCAACATTTTTATAACACACCCAATACAGTTCTCACTTTAATCTCCAGCAGATGATAAAAAAAGCATCATGTACCCAAATTCCCCAAATGTCTGCTATAATGCAAAACATGAAATGAGTTCAGCAGAATTAAGGCAAAATATATAGTGAAATGCTTGAAATGCGTGACAATGAGATGTGCCAAAGTGGTGATAAAATTGATATGAACATATGTGGTCGCTTAAGGTTTTGTGTTGAAGTGAACATTTGAAGTTGGGATCATGTGCTGTTTGGAATCTGTTGTAGGTGGAAATGTAAATTGTCTTGTGTGTTGTTCACTGTATTTATTATTGACTCCTCCACCTTACGTATATGAGCATGCTTCTTACAGCCCTGCCCTTTTGCAGTTCCAGAGCAGCGTGTGCTGCTTCTGTAGAGGCTTTAAACTGCCAATACGCAGAGCTGTTGCTTGTCTCAGGCTAAGGCTACAATATAAGCTAGGGGTGTGATTTCCCCTGCTCGCGTATGCATTCTTGCTCTGTTTCTCATCAAGGTAGCGTGAGTATAGATAGTGTGGCTGTGGTACTACAGGTAGTGGCAACAGAGGTATGGCTTAGCCATGCCAACTGCACATGGACCATGGGTACGTACTTGGCCCAGCTAAGCCATGTCATTGCTGCTGCCTCCCGTGCTAACACAGCTACTGCTATTTATACTCGCTGTCTAGCTTGCTGAGAAATAGCTCGAGTATGTTTATGCAAGCAGTGGAATCACACTTGTACCTTATAGTGTAGACTTTGCCTCAGAGAGGCATAGAGACTTTTTAGTTTCAAGCAGTTCCAGACTATATAGGCTTCTTTCTCATCTGGTTAGAGAAGCTGTTTCAGTGTTCTCACTCAGTTTAATCATTGTTCTCAACTAGCAGAAGGTGCTAGGCTTGAGATAAGGAAATGAGAGACGTATTAAATAGATTATTGGCTTCTTTCATTAGATCTGCCCAAACCTCTGCATGATAGCAGAGTTTGCATGTGGATAAGTGTGTTTGAGAGGATATTTAGCAGAATCTTATCAGATACTTGTGGCAGACAAGAGAAGTGTAATATTGTTAGTGAATACCTTTTGGAAAACTAAAGTTATAAATATATTAATAGGGATTTGTAAAGGAACCTCAAGTATACTCTCAAATTCCATTTAAATTCATTCGGAGTTCAGCACCTAACACGTATTGGTTTGTTTGAAAACCTTATCTTAAGTAACAAATATTGAGAATCCATTGTTTCAGACAGAAAATGCCCTGCTAGTTAGAAAAGTCACTGAATAATGGGCATTGCTAGTTGCTACAAGAAGTATCTTATCTAGTTAAAATGACATTATGTAAAATGTTTCCAATAACCTCTTTGCAGTGTAATGATGTATATCTTGTTCAACGTCAAGCCCTTTTATAATTCCCCAATATTTCCATTCTGCAACTCCAAAGAGTTTACTATTTCACAATGATAGGCAGCTCATCTTTTGCTATATCTCTCAAATGTGATAGAAACAGGCACAACAGAATTCTACAGAGCAAACTGTCCTAAATTAATAAAAAAACATTGACAGAAAAGATGCCTGTGCACAGACTTCTGGTAAAATACGAGAAGTTGTAAACAAAAATTAATAGCAACGTCATTGAAAACTAAGAGTGCCATCTTTTCTGTTAAGACAATGTCTTGAAGATTTTTTGAACAGCTCCAAGTGGAGTTACTGATTGGAGTAATTTAAAAAGTCTTCTTTCCAGAGTTAACCCATCTGAACAGAGTCGTTAACATATAAAATCACGATTCAGCAACTTGCCAAAAATATTTACTACTTGTAAAAGTGACCAAAACTATTTTTTCTGGTTCATGTTCATAAGTTATCTATACAGCAACCTTCTCATTTTGTTTGTCATTCCATTAACTTTTCTTTTACTGCTGTTAAACAATGCATTAGTCTTCAATTATTTTCTAATTCCCTTTCTAGGCCAATGCTCTATGTAAGATCATTTAGTTCCATCTAGCAACCATCTACTATCTATTTTGTTTTCATTGCTTCTAGACTTTTTATATACTACTTTTATGTTCAACTGTATTGTCCATGTACTAGCTGTAGTCACCAGAATTGTTTCATTTTTATTTCTTTAAAGCATTCTGGTATTGGGGAATTATAAAAGGGCTTGACGTTGAACAAGATATACATCATTACAGTGCAAAGAGGTTAAGAAATGAAGGTGCTATGAAAATTGGAGAAAGAAAATAGAAAATGAGAAATTTAGTCAATATATTGTAGTCAGTGCTGAAAATATGAAATTGTAGTGAATAAGTGATATTACTTACTGAGCCCATAGCGAGTGATCCAAGAGGTGGGTAGAGAGGAGAAAAGACTTGATTGCTGAAGGAAAATGACCTTGGTTACTCTAATTCTCCTTTATATATTCCTTAAACAAACTGCCTGAAGAGACCAATCATTACAACTCATTCTGTGACCACAGCCTGACAACTCCTTACCTCTGTGATACGTAAGGTGTGGAGGCCTCGCAAAGTACGACACTTGTATGGGTGGGCCTATATTATAGAGATACTTCTTATTTTTACTCCATCAACTGTTCAAGACAAATGCTGTTGGTGAGGTAGGGGAAATAAAGCCTTGGTAAATTGCAGACTTTCACCTAAAAATAAGTCACCTGAGTTTCAGTGTCTGGGCTCATAGCCTTGAGATGGACCACAGACAGGAGAACTAAAGGATTGTTTTTTGTGTTTTTATGGAATAATTGTGAATACTTGTTTGTTTTGAACATTTTACTAAGACACTGTAGCTTTGTTTTCATAGGTTATTGCCTGGAGAAAGTTGAGTATAGGTGTACCCAAATTAACAAAGACTTCGGGGATTCCCAGGGGCTGCTTGGGATTGTTTGTTCCCAGACATACCAAAGTCATAAATGATGTTGTGTGAAATAGCCTTTTAGTCCACCGGTGAGTTTGGGTGTTTCCAAAACCCATGATAGCATGAAGTTGCCTAATTTGCTTGGAGCCTGTCTCAAAGGAGGGAAGGATAGGTGCAAGATTTAATCAACTTTGTACAATGAAATTTGTCCAGTTAACATACAAACAAAACTAGTGAATCACTTTTATTCTAGTCCTGATCTCATGCACCCATTCTTACCTCTTGATTTTAGATGGACTCACCATCCACTTGCTGAGGATTTGTCATTCCATAGTATAAAATTACTGTGATGCCACGTTTTGGATTTGGCATTTAGATCCTATTGTACTTGGGATTGATTGTATTTGGTTTCTGGCTGAAACCAATATTTTTGTAAAGTTGCTGAACCTTGATTTTACATGTTGAAGTCTCAGTTCAGATTTGTTAACTTTGGAATCAAGGGTTTTTTTTGTTTTCTTTTTAAACCACTCCATCAGTAACTCCACATGGAGTTGTTAAAAAAATCTTAAGATGTTGTCTTAACAAAAAAAGTGGCACTCAAAGCTTCCAGTGATGTTTCCATTAATTTTTGTTTAGAGCTTTTGTAGTATTTTACCAGAAATCTGTGCTGAGGCAGCTTTTCTATCAATATGTTTTTGATTAACTTAGCAGTTTGCTCTGAGATCAGTAGGTCGTGGGGCAGCTGACCAAGTGTGATATTGTCACTTAGTTTGCCTTTTGATGAAGTTTGAACCCAGTGGTGGCTAATTCAAAGAAAGAAAAGATGCTGTGCTCTCTTCAAGGATATTTTTTGTCTTAAAGAAAATTACAATCTTTAGAATTTGAAGTTTTATTTAAAACAAGTTGTCAGAAGAAAAATATTTGAGCATTAACGTTTCATTGACTTGTCACCCTTTCACGTATGCTGGATTTTTCTCTGACTGTGGGTTTCAAAAGAAAATGGCTAGACCAACAGCTATAATCTATACTATTTAAATGAATGTGTTTTGCATCAAACAAATGTAGTTAAGCAGACATACTCTAACTTTGAGTTACGTTATTGGAGACATTTTTACTATCCAATAAAATTACATGGAATAAAGATCTTTAAATTTAAGCTGCAAGATTGACCTTTCCACCCAGAAATGATATGGCTGTGTCTCATGCATTTCTGATAATTGTGAAATAAGTCAATCTTTATCTTTGGTAGGCTTTGTATTTTTATAAGAGTTTGGACTGATGCAAATCTTTTTCCTCATTGTCCTTGTTTTTTGATGAAGTATATTTTTAACCAGTTAAATAAAATGTGTGTGAATCCAACAGACCATGAGAGCATTTAAAAGAATATCTCATTGACATTTGAATACTATATGTGTACAGGACCTACAGTTCAAAGTTGTGTCAGTCATCTTAAAGTAAAATAAGAACACAGTTATATCGTGCTAGAAGATCCTCTTAATATGTCATATAAATTGCAGATTATTACATTATTCTACATGTACTCAAACTTTGCAAGAGAATTTGCAACTAGAATATTTTAGCCTAATTCTTCCTATTGGGCTACAATCAGAAATACCAAAGAATGGAGATCAATAATGCATACAAAATAAATTCATGATACATATTGGTCTTCAATTTATTTCAGACCAGCAGACTTAAATGTTTGAACAAATCATGGCAGAACAGTACATCTTTGAGAATCACTTGGATTTTTATGATTGAGAAGGACTACTTAAGGACTATTATTATTATTACTATTATTTTATATTTCTATTTGAGTGTCTATACTTTTTTCAGAAAAAGAAAAAAATGAAATGTTGCTTGTCACCTAATTTTTATAATAGAAGAAAATACTAGAGTTGGCTAGTCTGTAACTGACATGTCAGTGTATATCTTCATAAATTGCTCTTTTGTCTTCGTAGAACCTTGCTGAGTATAAACCAACTATGATAGGGAGAATATTGATAATGTCCTTTAAACCCATGGAGATAGTCGATTAATTCATGATTAATACGATGAAAAAACATAGATAATAGGTTAGCAAAATTTCAGTTTCAAATTACTGATTGATAATATGAAGTAGACCCTTAAATTAGACAGAAGTATTTTTTCTTCTTGTTCAAAATTCCATGTTTGAAATGTATTAGTAGCTTGTGATTTACAGAGTGGTTTTTTCCCTTGTAAGGAAGCTGTGGATTAGGATACAAATATAATTTGATTTTTAACGTTTAGGTCTTCTGAAGAACGCATCACTTTAATTTCGTGCTCAGTTACTCAAGTCACTGGGTCATATAATACTGTAAACATGGCATAAAATTTTTGATCAGTATTCTGAAGAGAAAGGAGGAGATGGGATTCCTTAGTTATAGTCTATTAAAAATTACTACAAAGGATTGAGTTTCCTGGAAAGTAGCATAGAGTGTTGGTGACATATCTATTCAGTTTGACTTCGTTGGCTTGATAGTGTTACCAAATGTACTTGTTGTATGTCTTTCAGGTATCTGTCAGATATCAGTACAGTTGGCTGAGGGGAGAGGTACACACCATGTTTAGGGTTTGATCCCTTGTGTCTAACTGTTGTTACTATACCTTATCTGATGGCAGGTTGCTATGGACTATGATGTCATCGCCATTGTCTCTCTTTTTCCCAGAACCATGACCAATAAGAGCACATACATTAAAATAAGTGTTTGAAATTGTCCTTCAGTGTAAACAGACTTTTGGAGAAGAAAGCCAGATTACTAGTGGCAGAAACTCAGCCTGAAATTATGGAGCGATGTAATTTGAACCTAGATTTTAAACATAAGTGAAACAGATTCTAAAGTATTAAGTGTGAATTTCATATGCGTGATTTTATTGTGTTGCTCACCATTTAATGAATGAATTTAGGGCTGATCCTGCAATAAGTTTTTCATAGGTTCATAGAGATTGACTGAAAGGAACCATTAGATCATCTACTCAGATATCTTGTAGATCACAGGCCATTATATTACATTCAGTTATTTCTGTATTGAGCCTGATGACTTGTTTGGCTAAAACATATCTTCAAGAAAGGCATCCTATCTTGATTGAGAGTCATCACATCCTTGGTAGTCTGCACCTAGTGTTAATCTGCCCAATGTTTAAAAATAAAATGGTACCCAATTTCTAGTTTAATTTGTTAGGCTTCACTTTCCAGCCTTATTTGTTGTTTTTAATCTTGCTTTTCTCTGCAAGATTAATGAGCCCTTTAATACCTGATATTTTCTGCCTGTGAAAGTACTTGTAATATATAATCAGGTGACCTCTCAATCTTCTTTTTGGTAAGCCAAACAAATTAGAGTTCTTTATCATTGTAAGGCATTTTCTCCAGCCCATGAATGATTTTTGAGACTCTTCTGCACGTCTTCCAGTTTTCCAATGTACTTTTTAAAATGCGGCCACCAAGACTGTACACTGTATTTCCATCTCAATCTCATCTTTGCCAGAGAGTGAGCTGAGTTCTTTACAGAGCTGCTGCTTTCCAGGATACAACTTCATTGAGTAGTTCTGCTTTGTGCCTAGATATAGTGCATTTGGCTGTATTGAAACACGTTTTTTTTTTTTTTTTTGGAATAGGCTCAGTTCACCAAATGATCCAGATAGCTCTGTATGACAGTCCTGACTTGATGATTATTTACTACCTCACCAAAGGTTGTCATCTGCAAAAATTATCAGCGGTGATTTTAGATACATATTCTGATCATTGCTGAAAATGTTTAATAGAATCAGGCTTATTACCTATCCCTATTGGAACCCCATTAGAAACACCACCCTTCAATGATTCCCCATTAACAACTGTTTTTGAGGTCTGTCCAACAGTTTTTCGTCCAATTCGGATATATTCTACTGACATGGGTATGTTCCTTGTTTAATGGGAATATTCAGTGGTACTAACTCAAATGCCTTATGAAAGTATATTACAACTATAGTTACCTTTATCAATCAAACTTGTATTTTCATCGAAGATGTGGGCAGCCCTTTCATTAAAGTCATTGGGGCTCTATGAACATGTAGGGTCAGGGCCTTAATTTAATTTGCCAACGTCTTCTATTATTACATATCCTTAAGCAAAAAGAATGATGAACATACAAAAGTCGTTTCTGGAGGCAGAATCCACCTGAAATGTAACATAAATGATTATTTATGCTGATACAGGAACAACATGTCTAATTCACTCATCACATTGTGAAGGATGATGTATGTTTCTGCCAGGTTCTCTCTGCTTCCAGAATAATTCACAGTCTTAAGTGAAGTCGCACTGAGCATTACATTACTGTATGCCACATTAACACTCACTAAGAACAGGTGCTAATTTCAAGTAACTAAACAGAAATACCATGTGATGGGAGGGAAGCATTATTTTTCTGTTTCTTTTCCCTTCACGTGCTTTGACAAGGACTGTAGGAAAATGACAGACATACATGCTTACTACACTGTCTTTGGCACGAAAGGGCTAAGAAGGGGACTTTTTAATGTTTGGGTGTTGTGCTAACCACAAGGAAAGGTTAACAAATATAAGGTCAAGCTCTATGTTGACACTGAACAGTGATTCACTAGATATAATTCAGTGCTAATTTTTTAGGAACCTTAATGTTAAGCCCTATAAAAATTGAAGATGTCAGTTCTGTTTCAAATTTTTATGTAATATTAGTCACTGGCAAGTATTTGTCTAATTCACATTCTGTGTGACGCTGTGCATACGATACAATAGTGGGACCTGTCCATGTAGGATGCAATTAAAACAAAAAAAAGTAACTGCCCCGCTATTCCCCCCCCATGATGTTAGTTGTTGTCTGGATGAACAAAATGTTAGCCTTCAGATCCAGCGTGCTTCTTGACTGGGCTTAACTTTTTTATCCATTGTAGGAAAACTCGTTGTTAACTTCAGAAGAACAGCTTTGAATTGCTTCACAATGACGCTTCATTAGGTGTGTCTGCTGGGGAGTAGAAAGAAGTCATTGAAAAAGCTCTGAATGGCACTGGGTAGAGCAGTGGGGTGTAGACAGGTCCAGGAGTTTGGATTTCATAATTGAGATTTTATAATCCTTTTTCAGGGCTTTACATCTTCCTCTTCCTTTTTGAACTTCTTTTCTTGTGGCCTTTTAAACTATTTATTCAATTAATATTTGGTGGAGGCTGCTGAAAATGTAATACTAAGGAAATATTTTTCTCGGATGGAAATAAAGTAGAGAAAACTAACTAGTAAAGCTATTTTTAAAAAACATATTCTTTAACCCTTGCTTCACTGCCTCCAAATACATGTACCTTGTGTTCATGACTCCTAATATTCCATCCAAATTAGTTTTCTTCAGAACTTTACCATTAAACTCTACAACACTTTTCCAGCAAGCCCATTTTTTAGGTGTCATAACTTTTGTAATCCATAACTATTTTTAATTGATACCTGAGATTGTATGGAGCAGATTTTAATGATTATGGACAGGAATTCCCTTGATGTTTTAAAATTGTGGAAGACAATGCCATAGTCTTTTTTTCGGTCTTGCTTGAATGAATAGATGTTAGAAGAAATATAAATTTACTAGCAAATTGATAAAGCCAAATAACTAAGTACACGGGGAGCTGGTCTTTGGAGCCTGGGTATTATTCTTACCAGACCAAATAGAAAGATGTCTATCCCTAAACTAGATCAGTTGTCTATCCATTTTGCACTTCCAGTCAATCCCTTGGAGGCTCAAAGATATGTTGTGATAAATCCCTGCACCTGAACCCTCATTTAAATCCTAGACAGATATTTCCTGGAAAATCACAGACTGGTTGATTTAGTGACAAAATCCTATGTGTTAAAAGTTGGAATCTGACTGAGGCAGCAGATAAGAAAATCAGAATTGTTTAACCAGCCTTGTTCAAATTGAGGAAGTGGAAAGCAACACTTGGCTGTGCTTCAGAAAGCATTCTGTCTTCCTCTTCAATGTCTTCTCTTGGCTTTGGCTTGAATTATGATTTTGATTTGCATGTGAGAATCACATTATTAGCAGTAGTTCATTGGATTTGCACAGCCTTATATAAGTGGTGAATTGTCATTGGTACAGGTTACAGGTACTTCCACTATACCAATTCACTAGTGTGCTTTAAAATACTTTGTAATTTGATCCATATTATCCTTCTATTACGTAATAAGTTACAAGTCTATTATATTGTTTTGCCTGATAACCACCTGTTTCTGGAATACTAACTTGTTCTGAATTTTTTTAATGGACTATCAGAACTAATTATTTAGCTCAGGTCAACAGAGAAGATGAGTAACTTCTACACTGTGGATATCTTTTTCTCACTTTTGATATATCTACTTTTTTCTGGATTGAGGAGAAAAATATTACAGGTATAGCTTTTCCTAAAGTATAATGTGTATTTTGGTTAGTTTTGTAATTCAGTTTTATTTATATGGGCATTGATGGATAGATATTTTTAGTTATTATATTTGGAATAATTCAGCATTGAAGTGACTCCTGTGAGAGTCATCAGGATTAATATAGGTTCAGTGTTCTGGTTATAGTTTTATGTTAATTCTTACAAATTGGTGATGAACAGAAGTATTTCAGTGAATTTTTTTTCTAATCATCCTTACACCTTTTTAATTAACATTTTATTCACCAATTTTATTGATATTAATATGTTTTCACAATCCGTATGGTAATGATTTATACATGCCTAATTAGTTATAGGTTAAACTAGCAAATAAATTTGCATAAAATAATCTTTCACTCTTCTTCATTCATTTGTGAATACATGGCTAATTAATTTCTCTCTACATAATAATTTCCCCAGCTCCTGGAAACCTTTGGTGCATGTAGTTTCAGGATCCTTCCCCAACTTGGGCAAATACGAGTAATTCAGAGGCAGATGTAAAATCCCCATGAGTGATTCTCACAATCAGAGGGGAAACTTTCCCTTAATCCCGATCAATTATGAGTGTGCCTTTTGCCATGAAACAAGAGTTTTGTTTCATGTACGTTTATTCTGTCTCGTATATTTTCATTTTAGAAATATTTAACTTTTTGCCTCAGTAATAATGTGTTAAAATGAGTTCCATAGGTTAACTGTGGTTTGTGTTACACAATAACCTTTTATCATTGTACATGTTCTTTTTAATTGTGTTAGTTTGCCTTTTCGCCATGTTTTTTCTGTTACCAGGGTTAGTTAACTCAAGTCCCCAACTGACCTGTATAATTATTCTATGGGCTTCTGTTAGGGTTTTTCTTATTTTTGTCTTCTCTAAGCTAATTAGACCCAGTATTTTTAATCTATCCTTATATGATAGTTTTCTACTCAAATTTTTCTTGCTGTTCTCTAGACACTCTATTTTAGCTAGTCTTATTTATATGGGGCTGACTAGAATTGAAAATAACATTTGAAATGTTAAGATACATGGGCTTGCTGTTGCATTTCTGCATCAGTGCCTTTTACCCACTACTCCCTACTAAACATGCATCTTTATGAAATTGTTAAAAAAGTATACTTATCTAGTTTCCTGAAGTCTATGCCATTAACTTAGAGCCTATTATTGGGTATTAATAGTGCACTTTATGCATTCCAGTGTGCATAACCTTCCACTCTTACAGTGAATTTCATTTGCCATTGTGTTAAACAGCCATCTTGATTGGTTAAAAGTTCTGGGGTTGAAATAAGCTTCGCTAGTCTAAAATTCCCAGAATCGCCCCTTAACCCATTCTTAAGAGATAAATATGAAATAAGATTTTCAGAAATTGGTGCAGAAATTTGTTCTCTTCAGTCCAATTTTTAGTTTCCTAATAAATAGCTTGTTTTTCAGAGATGTTGAACGTCTATGTTGACCTAAATACTGAGTGCTTAGTACTTCTGAAAATGAGGACATTGACTTTGGGGCCCAATTTCAGAAGTCTGTTCTTGAAATTTTCCACTAAGTGCTACATTCGTAGCTTGCCAGTAATTATTTCTAATGGTGGTAACCTATTTCCTTTGTTCTCAATTACCTTTAATACACCCATATGACTACAATCTGGGCCAAGTGGATTGTTAAATTTGTCAGTCTCAGCACCACCTCTTTTGGCACCACAATTTATGATTAGTGCCTCATCTTTGTTAACAGAAATAATAAATCTATACCTGCTCAACATTATGGCCTTTCATCTGTAATAGACAATATATGGGTGGGAGACTGTCCTTTTTTCTGCCACTGTTTGTTCTTTGTGTTGGTTTCACTTTAATTTGGAAGGATAATTCATTGGCTTGAATAAAATTTTACATTATCTATTTATTGGTGTATACCAGGAAAATGTGTATGGAGTACATAAATATTTCAATGCTTCAAAAAGGAGCTGTCATAAAGGAAAAGTCAAAATGTGCACCACTGCCAGAAGATATATTAATCTTTATATCTTATTTGTCATTTACTTTATCTGTATACACTAACAGCTTAGGCACCATAGCATCATCGACTGCAACATAATTTTATGGTGGGAATATTTTAGTTCAAGTTATTTCATAAAAAATACCAAATATTGACAAAGCTGTTTTAGCGTAGCCCAAAGAAAACCAATTCTGTAAATGGAGCCTATGTCTAGTCAAGAGGCAAAATACTTGTTTATTATGTGCTTACTTGTCTTCAAGTGGTGGGGAACCTTTTAAAACTGCATTTGTATTGAAGGCCTTATCAATATACTCACTGCAAGTCTTGTAACAATCCATTGTAATGTAAATGTATATAGCATGGTCTTACTGTACCAATTTCCTTGATATAGCTCTAGTTGTAAATCAGACTAATGATATGCACCTGTGATCTGCTAGACAGAATGGCAAAACTGTTGAGGTAGTTTGTAGTTTGTTTTGCCACTGGCTGAGCTAGTAGATCTACTTGGCAGAGAATTGGGTGTTTAGATCCGAACGTCTCTGCTAAGTTCGGTCTGGTAGCTGAGCCAATAGCAAAAGAAAACTGCCAACTCATCTCAACAGCTCATTCCCTTTGTCCTTACATACTTTTGTCTATAAAGGGAGTTTTCTCCCATTGTGCCTTTCCCTCAACAATGCTTCAGAGCACCATCTTCTGTATTGGTTTCTGGATTTGTATCTGATTAAATTAGATGCTCTGGTCCACTTTGACTTGCTTCTACAAAAAATCATTGTCTATTCTTTCCACTCCAAAATCTCCTGTGCCAGAAAAGTTTTGGAGTGGAAAGAACAGGAAGGTTGATATGACGGAAGGAAAGATGTTTCTATTATTATTCTTTTCCTGCAGAGACTCATAGTTGCTGTAAAGGGTGGTGGCTTTTTCCTTTCCTTACCCCTTTGCCGTGACTTTTGCAGAAAGGGTAGTTGGGAAGAAAGAGGTTTCAATTGTAATGGATTCAGTGTATACTAACCCATATCATGTAAAAATGATTATTTTCTTTCGGAGACCTGACCAAACTCATGTGACTGGGGCCAGGAAATAGCTGGTTGCTTTCTCTGTGTGTTGGACCCTTGTTTTATGTTGTTCTACTCCTTAGGGCTCAATCCTGCTGAGTACGCCTGCCCTCGTCCAGCAGAGCACTTAAACATGTGGTTAACGTTAAGCATGTTTGCTGATCTTGTGAACTGAGGGGGAGACACATGCTTTTGCAGGTCAAGATGGTCAGCACTTTGTGGGATAGAACCTCCAGCATCTATTTCTATAATCCGTCTTTGTGAATAACAGAACCTGTCTCTACTGCTGCACTTAACTTTCCAAAGTAGAAGTAGTAGAATAAAACAGATGTGATTCTTGACCAGCTTCCTTGCTGCCTTTAACGTTGTGAATAGCATTAGTGGAACTGATGAGAGCCCTATTTATTTAGCTCGGCTGTTGCTGCTTAGTAAAAACAAGAGCAGGAGCAAAAGAATGGAAGCTGTGTCAGCCTGCAGACTTGGGAAGATGAAACTTAATCAGCTTATATTCGGAAAGTCATCTTTGCAGCTAAGGCTATGTCTACATTACAGCAGCACAGCTCTACTGCTACAGTTGTGCCACTGTAAGGTCTCTCTTGTAGCTGCTCTATGCCATTGGGAGAGAGCTCTCTCCCGCTGGTCTAATTAAACCACCTCCAACAAGCGGCGGTAGCTATGTCAGCGGAGCGCGTCTCCCACGAATACAGCACTGTCCACACCGACACTTTTGTCAGTCAAGCTTATGTGGGTTAGGGGTGTGAAAAAAACAACCCTCTGACGGAGAAAAGTTTTACTGTAAAAAGTACTAGTGTTGATAAATCCTCAAAGGGTTAGAACCTCCTTTTAAAATTGATATGGATTCTTCAAACATTAGGCTTAGACACTCACCAGAGAAAGCGTCTTATTGACAGCTGGTTGACCGTTCAAATACATCTAAGGCTTACTTAAACTCTGAAGTATCATAGCAGTGGAAACATTGGACACAATTATGCTCTCTAATATGCATATGCTGCTTCCGGTATGTTAAATGAGAGTTGTAGGAGTGTAACATCTGTGAGTAGTGCTGGCCTTTAAGGTCTAAATGAATATTTATCACAGGTGTGCTGTGCTTGCTGTGATCCAGATCTAGTCTTGGGAACAGAGAATCCCTGAAGGCAAAATAAATAGAACAAAGTAACCCTTAACTTACTTGCTTCTGAATTTCAAACTGCAGATGGCTCTCTTGCTCTTCCAGTTGGCTCAGATTGAGTATTGTTCCATATATTTTCTTGCCATCGCTGAGGTACCTAAGAGTACCAACCAAACAATGATCCTGCTTTGCAACATAAATTCCTTGCTTTTCATTTGAGCTCCTTCTAGATAAGTTAGGCAATTCTGCAATATGTCTTAACATCTCCTTTATCAGAGGTGAGCAAAGGGAGTGAAGTAGATCAGCTTACTCATATTTTCAGAATATTTGGGTGGAAATGGTTCTCCTTCCATAACAAGATGAATCAAAGAAGCAACATTTGGGGTGAGGGGGAGAGCAAGTTGTACGTATCCACTACAACATACCTTTGTCCTCCATCACTTGCTCTGATGAAGCAAAGAACTGTCCAGCTGTGGGATGCCAGACTCAATTATGGCAAAAGTTGTGCATTGTGTGGTTAACCTCTGCCTTCTGCTTCTGTTACTAATATTCATACCATCTTATGTCAGAAAACGAATACCACTTTCAGGTGCGTGTGTACGTGTGTGCACGCGTGTGTTCTGAAGTTGAATTCAAAACAGAACGTCATAAATTCACTTTCAGGTATTGCAAAGTATTTACCTAACTGCAAATGATAACCATAGCAATGGGTTAAAACTACATGTGTAATAGTTTAGTATTCCAAACAGGTGTTACTGTTGTAATTATTTATATCACTGTACAATTTCATAAGCAGAAAATCTAATTCCCCCTCTTCATAGTGAGTTTTCAGCAAATGCTTTTTTTTTCTTAAACAATAGATTGGGCTACAATATATTGGCTAATTGAGAGGCTGTTTGTATAAATGATGCTCTCTAGTCTTGCATTGTGTTAAAAGTGTAAGTAGTAATAGCGAAAATAATGTCTGTAATCAAGAACATACATTAAGACTTTGATAAAGTAATGAGAATTTAACCCTAAATATTGAGTTGTATTGGCTGTGCTTTAAAACTACACTTGCAGTAGTTACACAGAGTAGCATAAATTCCAAATCGACCTTAAGAATGATACATGTGGCATTGCTGCAGCTGGGCTATTGTTTAGGAGATTCATGGGGGAGGCCTCCCAGGAGTTATTAGTGCGTTACTTTTTGTGTAACGTTTTTGTCTGGGAAACACAGTGAAAACAGTAGCCGTTCGATAGCACCTGCTTCTATTGAAGGAAGCCTGTGAGTTTTTTATTTACAGAGCATCAGTAGCCATTTCATTCATTGTTTCACAAAGGGCCTACTTGAAGAGTAGCATTCCAGTGATGCTGAAACAAAGCAAAGCTTTCCCCAAGCAGGGACTCTTGTAAACATTGGGCCTTCTTATGTTCTTTTTTCATTTGTCCTATGATTACATCTGGACTCGTTTTTGAAAATAAAACTGCCATCTTCACAATACAAATCTATTTACAATATTGACTAATGAAAAATGCATTGGGCTTTCAAAATTGAATATATATTAAACAAAATAGGGTGCAGTGTTATATTTCAGATGGGTTTTAATAATACTTACACTAATTTAATAGTATTTCTGAATAAAAAAAAATATAGAACCTTTCAGAAGGTGTTTCTCTCATTATATTACATGTTCATAATGTTACTTAATATAACTTCGTTTTTCTAAGCAGTAAGCAGTTTTGATTTTGCATTCCACTTATTGGATGGTAATATAATTTGTTAGTGTAGAATACTTTAAGGAGAGAATTTTTACTGGAAGAGACTTCTGCTTAAAAATGTCAGAAGTGTCACTTCAGTAGAAAGGATAAGGGTCCAAGACAAATATGTATGTGATGTTCGTTATACTTAACAGTAAGTTAATATGACAAGGTAGTGCCTGTATGCAGTACGTTTTATCACTGTGTATACTCTATACCCATGAATATGAAATATATGGGACCACAAGAAGGGCAGATATCATGAGGAGAAAGCATACATATTTTTGACCTGTATTCTGCTAATGGCAAGCTTATTCGTTTTTGTTTTCTTACTCCTTGTACGTTAGCCTTCATAGTTGGTAAGAATGGGTTCTTTAATACCATCAACATGCCAATTATATGCAGGTTTAATTAGCCCTGATGTAGTGTGAGTAAAGTTCTTTAATAAGCTTTGATTTTATGAGCAGAAAATGTGTTCTCTCTTTTGTAAAAACCAGTTTAAGAGGAGTGTGAAAGTAACTTGTAGACATTAGTGATTATTACTTTATTTAAAACATTGACTGTGGTAAGTAAACAGTGTGTTGCTTAGATTAGAAGGGGGGAGAAGATAGTATTTCAGCTCTGTTATATGAGGATCTCCAAGTGCTCTATGAATTAATTAACTCCTAGAGGATACACTGGTAGGTATTGTCTGCCTATAAAAATGTGTGAAAAGAACTACAATATAAGAGCTAGGAATAGAGCACAGAAATTGGTTGTCAGTTAGTTGGTCTAACAATCAATGATTTTTCCTGTCATTTATGGAGCCTAGTTCCTTGATACACTATTCACAGTAAAGTGGGGTGGTGAAGCACCATCCCAAAAGCAGTTCCCAAAAGAACAGCCCTATGATAATCTGTTATATACTTCTAAAGGATTCACTTTGCCCCTGAACCAGCCCATATGCTGGGACTGCTATGCGGAGTGGGAACTGGTCTGATTTCTGACACATTGCAGTAGGAGTGAAAGATTGTTTTTGCCTACCCCCCTCAGGGGCCTATGTTTTTTTGTATTGCGGCTGCACACTTCAAAATTTTTATGCTTGCTGATAAACTAGCATGAGCAGGTCTGTAAGCTGTATATTTTTCTTACCACAAGGATTTGGTTTTACTTTTCATTTAGAAATTCATCTTTTTCTTTTAGAAAAAAAAAAGGTTAGCAATTCACAGTTAAAAACAAACAAAAAAAATACTTTAACCAACTCATCTTTAGATTAATGAAACTTTCCAGAAAACAGAACCTTACTTCTTTGGTAATTTGCTTACTGACTCATTCCAAGGAAAAATAAAGAAATGCCCTGGTAAAGTAGGTAATTAGTCTTCAGCAAGCTTGGAGGACAAAACGAAAATATTGTCTGTAGGGATGATTTAAGAGAGCATTTATTTTAAAACTGTCAGCTAGAGTAGCAAAGAATTATAATAATTTATTCACATATATAGCATAATATTTTAGTGGTAAAAATTCAAAAATACTTCCAGTATTAGTACTTCCAGTACTTCTATATCATTAGCATAAATGTAGCATATTTTTAACCTGTGCTAAACTACATAATTTGAAATAACGTGAGTATGAGAGCTACCATACAGATTTATTTAAGTATCTTTGATGTACTTGACTATTGCGCTTGGTATTTGTTTTCTCTACACATCGTTTTTTCCCTGTGATGAGTGATATGCTTTGGAAATTTGACACTCTTTTCAGTCAAAAGTGCAGTTTGCTCTTCAAGTTCATAAATTCACATATTAGCTTCTCTTTTTAATGAAAGGCATGATCACATAACTGAAATTCTATTTAAACAGTGATTGATGCATATGTAATCAGGGAATAGTATGCCTTTGCCTATGCACCTGCTCATATTGGTCCCCTATTCAGTAAAGCATTTAAGCACGTGCTTAACCCACAGTTAACTTTTCCCTTTTTAAGGGAACCAGAAATTCTATTCTGTGAAGGCTTGTCCTCAGAAATGTCTTGAGAAAGTTTAATATTCTCCCCATTAGTTCCATCTCTTACGATAGGGATTAATTCTAATGGATGTTCACACAGTTGGTTTAATGAAGCATGATTTTAAGAAACAGAGATACCCCTTAATGTACGTATCTTGGAGTTGTACGAGTGGCTTTACAGTATTGGACTATTCAATTTAGTTAAAAAACCACAAAATATTTAGTTTAGAGAAAGAAGAAATGGTAGGCCAGCTTTTATTATTTTTTTCTCTCATTGCTGATGCAGAGTGTGTCTCCCACTGTTTATTTACAGGAGTTCTTTTGCATACTTCAGGGAAAACCATGGTCAAGACCATTCAAAATTATTACCCATGGCTAATTTATTATTAAAGAAAAGAAAACATTAAGCAACACAAATGACTGAACACAAACTGGTTTCTTTCATCACAATCATGCAGAATAATTGATAGTCCATCCCAATTATTAGCAATATTTTGGACACCTGGCTGGTTGCTAAAATTCCTCCATACAAAGACGTTTTATAGACCTGTCTATCTCAGACCTGTCAGAAATAGGTCAGTTAACAGATATTAAGAATCATTAATCCACATAAATCCCACTCTTTCTCTGTTTACCATTGTTTAGCCACATGTTCTTTCCGGTAATACTTAGTCTAACCATTTGTTGATTAACAGGAGAAACTGTTAGTCTTTTAAGTTACAACAGTTCTTCAACATTACATCAAAACCATTATAAACGTTTTAAATCTAATCTCCAGGCACTGTTTCGGCTAACTTCTTTCTCATGTTGAAATCTTGGGGAGGTTTCCTCAAGTTGGTTTCTTCAGTCTTTTTCTTATCCATTTGCGGCAGCTTGTTTGTAATAATGGACAAGAAGCAAAGTAGCAGATCTGTGAGTGTGGTGTGCTCACTTCGGAGTCTTTTATATCTTCCTTATTTTTCATGAAATTATAGAAAAGCACTCTTTTGTTTGTTTAGATTCAGATTGGTTGCTGTCACTTTCACTGGCTGCATGCTTTTTGTGTTGATTTTAGATGACACTTTTAGCTCTTGAATGTACAACACTTGCAACATATCTTTAATTGCCTTTTGTTCTTCTTGTGGCAGGAAAGATCAAGATAGAGTTTAAACTAAGTTACGCAGGCCATTTTCTGAGAACTTTTTACTTTTATTACTGTTTGAGAGGCAAATAAATTTTATTTTCAGAAACTTCAAACCCCTGTTTTTTGTAGAAGAGCTTTTAGTTCTCCTTCGAGTGGTTCCTCATATGCATTCCACTTAGGTGTGTGCACGCCCTCGTGCACGGCCAATCGGAGAACTTTTACTAGCAGTCCCTGCAGGGGCCGGTCCAGTGACCCTGTAGTGTCGCCGCCATGCGGCGGCACAACCGTTGCTGCCGGCCCCTCCCCTCTTCAGTTCCTTCTTTCCACCCGTGACGGTCGGTCGAGAACTAACCCTGCTCTTCTCAGGTTTTTGTTTCACCTTAAAAGTGAGTATTTAGTTAGTAGTTCGCCTCGAACTAAGTTAGTTTTCAGTTAGAGAGGTTTTTGTAGTTTAGTTAGGGAGCCTTCGGGCTCAGACGCCCGCGGCCATGCCCGGCGCGTCCGGCTTCAAGCCATGCGCTAGCTGCAGGAAGGCTTTCCCAGCTAGCGACCCCCACGACCGTTGCCTACGGTGTCTGGGGGAACAACATGGGCGAGACGGGTGTAAAATTTGCAAGTCCTTCAATCCTCGGACTCAAAAGGACCGAGAAGTGAGGCTGAAGGCATTCCTAATCGAGACCGCGCTCAGCCCGGTGTCCGAGCCCACGCGGTCCACCACGGCACCGAGTGTGTCCTCGGTGCGGAGCGCACCCCCGGCACCGGGGAGCACGGTGCCGAGGAAGAAGAAGAAGCGCCGCCCGC
>ML675622.1:31580720-31602122 GCA_007922155.1 Mesoclemmys tuberculata
TTCTACTCCAGGTATTTCCTCGTCCCCAAGGCAAAAGGAGGCCTCAGACCCATACTGGACCTGCGCAAATTCAACAGGTTTATAAAAAAGCTCAAATTCCGCATGGTCTCCCTAGAATCCATCATCCCGATACTGAACCCAGGGGACTGGTTCGCCGCCCTCGACCTGAAGGATGCGTACTTTCACGTCTCCATCCTTCCCGCCCACAGGAAATTCCTAAGGTTTACGGTAGCTGGTAGCCACTACCAATTTACGGTCCTGCCCTTTATCCTGGCCTCTTCTCCCAGGGTGTTCACGAAGTGTATGGCAGTGGTGGCGGCCTCCCTGAGGCGCAGGGGGTCCAAATCTTCCCATACCTGGACGACTGGCTGATAAGGGGCAAGACCAAGTCGCAGGTGCGCGAGGTGGTCTCTCTCGTCCAAACCACCTGCCATACCCTGGGGCTGCTAATAAACGAGCAGAAGTCAACACTATATCCAGTACAGGACATAGAGTTCATAGGGGCTCGCCTGGACTCGGTGCGGGCCAAAGCCTCCCTCCCACGCTCAAGGTTCGAGGCCATGGCAGCGATAATATCGCAACTCCGGAGGTGTCCCACGACAACAGCCAGGCAGTGCCTACGGCTGCTAGGCCACATGGCCTCCTGCACTTATGTAGTGGGGCTGGCCCGCCTCAGACTCAGGCCCCTCCAGAGCTGGTTAAAGAAAGCGTACATGCCCAGCAGGCATGCCCTGAACAGGGTGGTAACAGTCCCCCCTGCGGTGTTGGGGTCACTGAACTGGTGGCTGGACCCCAAAATCGTGTTGAAGGGAATTCCCTTCAGGTCACCCACCCCCTCGATCACTCTGATCACGGATGTCTCAGACCTGGGGTGGGGAGCCCATATCACTGGTGGTCTAACCACACAGGGCCTCTAGTCCCGCAGGGAGACTGCCCTCCATATCAATGTAAAGGAACTGAGGGCAGTCAGACTGGCTTGCGAAGTGTTTCGCCACGCTTTATTTGGGAGAATGGTACAGGTGTTGACAGACAATACCACTGCAATGTACTACATCAACAAGCAAGGGGGAGCGCACTCCTCACTACTGTGCCAGGAGGCGCTTCGACTTTGGGACCTGGCGGTGAGACTCAACTTCTGTTTAACCGCCTCTCACCTCCCGGGGGCCAGGAACGACGAGGCAGATCACCTCAGCAGGTCGTTTCTTCCCCAGCACGACTGGTCTCTTCACCCGGAGGTGGTCGCCATGATCTTCCGCGAGTGGGGTGTTCCCCACCTGGACCTGTTCGCGTCAGCCTGGAATGCGAAGTGCCCGAGGTTTTGCTCGCTCAGGGGTCACGAGCCCGGCTCCGTCTCCGACGCGTTCCTGATCGAATGGACGGGGGGCCTCCTGTACGCGTTTCCCCCCCTCCCGCTCCTGCCCAGGGTCCTCTTGAAAATCAAGAGGGACAGAGCGGACGTCATCCTGATCGCCCCAGCGTGGCTGAGACAGTACTGGTTTTGCCTGCTCCAAGACCTGTCAGTCGCTCCCCCGATTGAGCTCCCGAAGAAACCGGACCTTCTCTCCCAGGACAACGGTCGCCTGCTGCACCCCAACCTGGACTCCCTACACCTGACTGCCTGGAGTCTCTGTGGCTAACGGAGGAGGAGAGAACCTGCTTGGAGCAGGTCCAACATGTGCTCCTGGGAAGCAGGAGGCCCTCCACCCAGAGCGCATAGAAGGCCAAGTGGAGGAGGTTCACTTGCTGGTCGGAATCGCGGGGCATAACCTCCGGTACGTCTTCCGTGCAGGCGGTCCTGGACTACCTGCTGCACCTCAAGCAACAGGGGTTGGCGTTGGCTTCCCTAAGGGTCCACTTGGCAGCCATCTCGGCTTTCCACCAGCCGGTGGAAGGGAGGTCCCTATTCTCTCACCCCATGTCGGTGAGGTTCCTCAGGGGAATCGAGAGGCTGTATCCGCAGGTCCGTGACCCGGTGCCTCCCTGGGACCTGAACCTAGTCCTTGACAGACTGACGGGGCCCCCCTTTGAGCCCTTGGCCACTTGCCCCCTGCTGGTCTTGTCCTGGAAGGTGGCCTTTCTTGTGGCCATCACTTCCGCCAGGAGGGTCTCCGAGCTGAGAGCCCTGACCTCGGAACGCCCCTATACGGTGTTCTTCCGGGATAAGGTACAACTTAGGCCTCACCCAGCTTTTCTACCTAAGGTAGTCTCTAGGTTCCATTGTAACCAAGATATTTTCCTTCCTGTGTTTTTTCCCAAACCGCAGAGGTCCGAGGACGAGAGGAGATTACACACCCTCGACGTGAGGAGGGCGCTGGCGTTCTACCTCGATAGAACAAAGCCGCTGCGCAAGACCACCCAGCTCTTCGTCGCGGTGGCAGAGAGGATGAGAGGCTCCCCAGTGTCATCACAAGGCATCGCCAAGTGGATCATCGCCTGTATCCGGCTGTGCTACGAGAGCGCGGGTGTCCAGCTTCCCGGACCAGTGACGGTGCACTCGACAAGGGCCCAGGCCGCGTCGGCGGCCTTCCTGGAGAGGGTTCCCCTGGAAGACATCTGCAAGGCTGCCACTTGGTCTTCTGTGCACACCTTTTCCACGCACTACGCTATCGTCCAGCAGTCTAGGGATGATGCCCGCATAGGCAGGGCAGTGCTGAGGGCAGCCCGACGTTGACTCCTACCCGCCTCCAGGTAAGGCTTGTTATTCACCTAAGTGGAATGCATATGAGCAACCACTCGAAGGAGAAAACATAGTTACTTACCAGTAACTGTTGTTCTTCGAGATGTGTTGCTCATATCCATTCCACACCCACCCTCCGTCCCCACTGTCGGAGTCGGCAGAAAGAAGGGACTGAAGAGGGGAGGGGCCGGCAGCGATGGTTGTGCCGCCACATGGTGGCGACACTACGGGGTTGCTGGACCGGCCCCTGCAGGGACTGCTAGTAAAAGTTCTCCGATTGGCCGTGCACGAGGGCGTGCACACACCTAAGTGGAATGGATATGAGCAACACATCTCGAAGAACAACAGTTACTGGTAAGTAACTATGTTTTCTCAGAAGTCTTTTAAAATTATATAGCTTGTAGAAAGTTTTTGGCTTAAGTTGTTCAATTTATATGACAGTTTTGGGAACAATGGTTTTCTTGTTTTCCTGCATTGGGTGAGTGTTTTCTTCCATGCTGCCAGTAATTAATTAATTAATTATCCATTAATATAAATACGATATACTTGTAAGAACCATTTATTAGTAATTAGTCTAGCATCAAATGACCTTGCTATATTTGTCCATAAAACATCTTACTATTCATATATCAATTATATCAGGTATTGTATGAAAGAGTGCATTTAGTTATAAAATATTTTCAAATATACATATTAAAAGAAACTTATTCCATCTTAAGCATTTGTAAATCGACAGACATTTTACCTGAAAGTAGAACCATGAATTGGAAGTAATCAGTATTTTGTGCAAAACATTTCACATCATAAAAGTTGTATGGGTTTAAAGAATGGAGACTTTGGTGTGTTTACAAAAGAAGGCAAATTCAGTAAGGATGTTTCTAGAATTCTGGGGCATGGGTTTAAACTCAAGTTTTTCTTTGAAAAGAAAGTGTGTTTGTGTGTGGGGGGCACGGAGAAGGGAGGTTGAAGCCCATTTTACCTCTAGATTTATTCCTCTAATTACCCAGTCCTGCATTCTTTGCACCATCAGGTTTCTTTTGCTTATGTGGTTTGTCTGGTTTGATATGTCCTTGTCCTTAAGAGCCAGAAGAAACCTTTTGACATTTTTTTATTAGTGTTAACATTTTATCGCATATTTAGTTATATATGTGTATTTTATTTCCAAGCATCTTGGCTACAGCAGTCTTGTTGCTAAATCTTAGCATTCAGTAAAATTGCAAAGAAGTTTGTAACATCTTAAAAAGGTATAATTTTGTTAATATAATTTTTGCATCAATATAGTGCTTCTCCACAGAACTCAAGGCACTAGAACTTTCCATTATGGTGTTCTTCCCTCTGATCTGAGGACAGCTAGTGCCAAATTTTGCAGACATACTCTTGTGGCTCAAATACATCATCTGACTGGAAAGGAACTTAATGCTCACATTTATGTCAAGAAACAGTGAGTCTGGGCAACAGTGCCTTCAGAATGTTTTGATGCCATTACCTCTTCAGCTTTCAGAGAAGCAAAAAAAACTTAGTTGAAGAGCTGTTATGTATAGAGGGGCAGATGGGCATGGCTCTTTTTTCATGTTCTGTGGTAGATTGGTCAGGGAAGAACTCAAGTGGGTGGTATTGGCCACACTTATCATGGGCTTGACAGGCACGATTTTCATACACATTGGTTCTTTCCATGGAACATGTATTTTCTTCATGTGCACCAATGAACTGTCCCTCTCCCCCAGAACTTTGTTAGTTACCAGGAGAAAGTAAGAAAAAGGTGGTTGTGTCTGGGATGGTCCTACAGAGCCTCCTTCGCCCCCGTCTCCTGCACATGGTGAAGCACTGGCCTGGTGACCCCTCACAGGCCAGTGCCCGGAGGCCTGCCCCCACCCTACTTCCACCTCGGTACACCACACGTGGTGCTGGAACAATTTTTATAGTGGAATTTATCTTAAGTTCAGTTCACACAAAACAACTTTCTTTTAATTCTAAATTCAGAACAAATTGCACTGAGCACTGCTTCATTCTCATTTTAATTAGTGATATTTAATGGTCGTGCTGTGGATTGTCACTGCTTGTTTGTCTTCTGCATTGGAAACTTCAAGAAATGATACGAGAGAGGATGAAAGCTTGCTTATTACTAATTGTTCTCTTGTTGTATTGTATTTGCAGATGCACACTGACCTCTCATCTCTCTTTTATCCTAGTTCAGTTGGTTCTCTTGAGGTAAAGAGGAGCTGTAAGATATGGTTAGGATGTAAGGTCTAGATGAGTGGCATCAGGCTACTTGCCTGTACATTACAGAAGCATCTTTATTGTTTTAATTGTAGCTGTTTTCTTATGACAGGACATAAGTAAATAAGGTGTGAATTTGCAGAAGGAATACATTGGGGATCTGAAGCTACTGATAAGTAGGCTTTTTTTCCCCTTAGGGGGAGAGCACAAGAGTGACTGAGATAATATGTTGGAGGACAGAATTGAGGTCAAAAGAAATGGTGCTTGACAGGGAAACTGAGCTGTTCCCTAAGCACTTCGTACACGTTTGCTCAAACTTGGACTTGACTGTGATTGTGAGCAGTAACTGCAGGTTAAACATGTTGAAATATAGTTTGTCTAAAAAAGTTGACTCACAAGGATTATGACTAAGCAATTATTTCCCACTGTCATTTGTATTGAATAGCCTTGTATTAACCATGAGGCACTCCTGCACCACATTTGAGAGTTTCTCCAACTAAGATTTGTGCACAGATCCAATATCTTTTTATGCTTACATATTTTAAAAGTTTACATTTTAAATAGTAACTTTAGGGAGGGGCATCAGGAAGTGATGGACTAATTGTTCTTTGAGAGCTCTAGGCACAGACCTGAGAAGCAGAAGGCACCAGCAATGCCTTCTTTATCCGCAATTTTTCAGAGTATTTCCCATCAGAATAAAATAGCTTGAACAAAACAAGCAGAAGGCATGAGCAGTAGGAGGGGGAAGAAGGTTCTGTCATGGAATTGCCTTCTTACAGCATGGGAGGAGAGGGAAGAACAGCTCCTTATTCTACTGCACTACTCCCAAAGCTCTTCTTAGTTAGACTAAAGTTTTTGGTTTCTTGATTTCAAACAACATGAAGGAGTATGTTTGTTTTTTTCAGGCAGTGCTGACCAGTAAGCTTCTGGGAATCAGGGGCCTTGACAGTGTTTCAAGTTCAGCACCCAAAAACACTTTTGAAAATCTTGACCTAGTTCTGCAATCATCCACACCTACAACACACTATGATGAAACTGTTTCACTGGCATGGTTGGTTTTAGAGGCCATCTGAAGCTCTGAACTTTTTATGGTTGAGTCCATGTGTTCTAACTAGTAATGCAGGTGCCATTAGACACACTTCAGTCCCTCCCATGAAGCCAACTATAAACCAGTGGTCTGCAGTGCATATTTTCAATATTGTAGTTGCAAGGTGTGTGAGTAGAATGGCTTTTCAATTGCACACTTTATGGTATGGTCTGGCCTTCAAGTCCTTAAAAAATAGCCTTGGTTTAAAAACCCCAAAACTATAAAAGTAAAAATCTTACAAAGTAACAATTGAGGGAACAAAGAGGAGAATATTGGAAGTTAGGATTGCTAAAGGTAGGAAGAGGGGAAAGATGCATGGAGGCAGGGTTAAGGTAGTGTGACTATCTTAACTGAGAAATTTCATACTTCGAAATGTTTCTGCTTGTATGGTAATAGTAAATGTAACTTTGAATTCCTTTCCTTTTTTTTTCTTGGAAACCTGAATCTTTTCATAAGGGAACGTGTCCTGAAATTACTGATATATACTTTTGAATACTTAAATTAAACTTAAGAATTTTAAAGAGAATTTAAAGGTTTAGTCCGAGAGTTTTGCTGTGTTTTTTCTTGGGCATGACTATATTTCTATTGCTTATTCTCTATCTGGAATCTTTCAGAGTATTTCCCATCAGAGTAAAATAGCTTGACCAAAAGAAAAAGTTGATGTACCAATGTTCAGATCAAAGTAAAGAGACTTTTAAAATTAGCACTAGGATCAGTAGAAATTGTTTTGAAAATTCGGTAATGCCTAATTCAACTGTTCTGGTACTATAGCGAAAATTCAGGGAAACGTGCAAAGAATGATTTAAAATTATTAATATAAAATTTTTCAGTAAATTAATACAAATATCCCTCCTCCCTAAAGGCTTCTGAGTTAAGAACTCTGCTGTGCAGGAGAAGACTTGAGCAATGTATGCTGTTTGCCGAAGGTTAAAAAAATAGTAAAGTGAAAATCAATGTGGGATTCTCAAGCCTGTGTAAGATTTTACCTTGGGAATGCCAGGATTAGGTCTGAAATCAACGTCAAAAGCTTCATCCTCCAGCAGTATTATTTCATACCATAAGATGGGAAGAAAAGGACCCAAATGAAATGAGACATGTACTGATTTAATAAATTAATCCATACCTAAGACTTCTGCACCACTGTTATTTTAACATAACCACCTTTTGTTACTTTGAAGAACTATGTTCTGAATCATACCATTCAGACAGGAGTATGTTATCATAGTTACTGTAGAACACCTCTGTTACTTAATTGAAAAGTGAGAATATTAAAGAGAGAGAGAGACAGACACACACACAGAAGGGTAGTGAGTAAATCTTGGCTTTACGGTAGTCTCAGAAAAGTCTCAGTGTAAGTGTAAGCACTGTATTTTTCTAGACATGGTGAGTCTCAAAGGTCCTCGTTAAAAAGAATAAGGATTGCTACTTCTCAGAACTTATCAGATACAGGGCACATTATGTGAATGTACAATCGAGGCTTTGAGGATACTATTGTATCTTTTTGATAACCTTGTTTATACACTTACAGAGCACAATGACTACTGTATGTGTTATTTCTACAGTAGTTCCAGAGCTTTCCTTGTAAAGATTGTATAAGAAATACACATGAGAAAGGAAGCAGAGGCCTTGGATTCTAAAATGTCTAATTCAGTCACAGTGATACAGTGCTCAAATGAACTATAGCAGATTTAATGAGAGATTCAGGACAGAGACACATGTACTGGACACACTAGGGAAAGAGATTACATGTACAGGGACTAATTAGCATGAAATATGAATACATTCATAAAAGTAGTCTTCATCTATGGGACTCTTTTATATTATAGAGAGAGATTTTTGTATGAGTTTAATGAAGAGAAATTCAGAAGTCAGAGTATACAAAGAATTTTAAAATAATACTTCAACTTTTTTATTCCAGGAAGTCTAAATTCCTAGAGCAAAAGGTGTTTGTTATGAACAGGTAAGAAGATCAAACCATGAGGGAGGTCTAATTTTCCATAATCACAAAATAGAAAAGCACTGAAAGATACAGTTCTTCACTGTAAACTCTAAACTTAATAATAAAAAAAAAGATAAATTACTTATAAGTCTGTGTACACTTGGATTCCTTTTGTATGCACTAAAATATGGGTTTTCCCTTATTCTTCATCAAAGCTGCCTAATATTTCAGGCTAATTTAACTGTAAGTGTATATCCATGTCTGTATAGATGGATATATTTTTATGCTTCTTTGCATGTGTGTCACTGGAATCCGCTATGGACATGCATGTGATTGCATTTCTTTGAATAACAGAGTCCATTGGGCTGCACATGTGCCCTATGCCACCTTATGCTCCTGTGCAAGGGTATAATGGATGGCATGATTGGGACCTTTAGGTTCCCTTTTACCACCCATGGCAGCAAGACAGAATCTGGCTTGTGCCTGACTAGTTACTTTTTCTGAGCTTTAAGCTCAGCTAGTTTGCAGAAAATACTTTCTTCATCCTCCTTATTCCTTATGTTTATTTAAATGCTCTAACTTTGGACATTGAAAAAGCAAAGACTGTATAGTGAATTTCTTTGCTCCAGCTTCCGTGATGTACTCAAAATGGAATATTTTGTCTTGGCACCCAGCAGAGATGCCTCTCCCCACTACCTTCTGAGATGGACCCTAGAGCCAGTGCTAGAGATCCTTCTCATAGGGCACCACCAGAAAAGGGAGACAAGTGAAATTAGATTGATCATCCACAACCAGGCATGCTTCATTAGCCCAGCTGGGAACCTTCACCTCAAGTGTCCAACAGCAGGTCCCTATCCTGTAGTTCAAGGCAGAGGAGATGACGGTTCCTCGTAACATCACTATTAAGCCCAGTGACAGTGGACCCTGACATTGACCCTCAGGAGCTGGGTGTAATGAATGAACAGCATTCCCTCACTTTCCAGACAGCAGATCTGATTGGAGTACTTGGAGCCATATTGGAGTTGATCAGGAACCACCAGTCATCTTTGGGAGATGCCTTGTCCCTTTCCATAAAAGATAAGATAAACTTGGAAAGAAAAAAAAAGTTGAATATAGTTGCCCATGGTTTACCCCTTTCCCATCTCTTTTCAGGAACTTTTTTCATGAGAGCCTATTAGAAAAAGAAGTGTCCTCATTGCTTAATCTTGGAGCCACAGAAGAGGTTCCTCAGGAATATTGGGAAAGAAGCTTCTAGTCCCAATATTACTTTATCTTAAAGACGAGAGGTCTCCTTGTGGTAGACCAGAAGAGACTGAAGAAATCTACACTGCCTTAGATTCAGGATGCTAACACTTAACTCCTTCATTCTGTAACATCAGGTTTAAGGCTTCTTCGTGAGTCTTATTTTCCCAGGCGCCCACTACATATAGCTGGTCACCTGGCTCACAAGAAGTATTTGTAATTCATAATGGGATCAGATTAAGATCATTCAGATGCTGCGTAGCTATGCATATGGATATTTATGAAATGCCTAGTATTGGTAATGGCCCACCTGAGAAAGTAAGGCATTCAAGTGTACCATACTTGGACGACTGGCTGATTAGAAGCTGATGACCGTGGGAGATAGTGAGCCTGAAGTATGTTCAATCTCTAGTGATGTGGCTGGTCCCAGTGGACTATAAATAATCTGTCTCAGAAGATAAGAGTTCACAGCAATGCCACATCAGAACAGATACATTTGATCGAGGTCAACTTGCATCTTCGGTCAGAACAGACTATGAAAAAATGGAATTCTTATAGTATTAAGATAGATGTCAGTGTTTATGCCCACTGCACCACTTCTCATTCTTCACTTTGAACTCTTCCAATTCTGGCTCAGTGCAGTTGGTTCTGAGACACAGGTTACAGGAAAGTCTGAGTGCCACATCATATCATAGAGAACTAACTTAGTGTCTGGATCCAGCAAATACATGGAGATGTTATCCTTCTGTCTCTTCCTGTCAAAGACACTGATCACAGATGCAACGGGACAAGTTAGGGAGTTCCTTTGGACCAATTACAGATTCACTGAGTTTGGTCCCCAGACCACATGGGATTATAAGTGAATAACCTAGAGCTCAGAGCAATCTCACTGGCCTATATTTGAAACTCGGTAGTGCAAATCTTCGGAGTGCACAACAGCTGTGCACTACATTAACAAATAAGGAAGTATCCCCTTCTTGACCTTTTGTGTATAGGGAGAAGGGGAACTCTGGAACAAATAGAGATGAATTGAGTGGGAATTAGGGTACTCTCATATGGGTCTCGGGGACATACAGAACTTGTAGTGTGTGTTGGTGGGGATGGAAGGGAGTTGCAGGGCATCCTTGGAATAGTGATGAGGAGATGGGAAGTAAGGAGCTGGTAGGGTAGAGGTATGCAAGAAACCCCGGTGTGTGCACTAAGCTCAGCCTGCAAAAGATATGAAGTATGTGGCCCCTTCTGGGTAATGACCAGAATCAGAAGAGACAACACAGTGATTGTTCTCACGGTTCCATATTGGCTAAGATAGTTGTGGCTGATGGACCTGTTTCAGATATCCATTCAGCCTCTGGTCAAACTCCCAGGATTGACTTCATTGCACGAGAGCCAGAAGCTCCATTCAGTCCTGGAGTCACTGCATATGACGGTATAGCTATTGGCTATTATGTAACATGGATATAGATGCTCACTGAAGGTCCAGGAAATTCTTCTGCAGAACAGGAAAATATCTACCACAAGGATTTACTTCTCTGAGTAGAGGAGGTTCTTGTTATGCTTGGTGCAGCCCAATCTGGACCTGGCCCACACATCAATACCTAAGAAGCTTGTCTATTTCTTTCACTTGGAACAGGACAGCCTTACATTCAGCTCTAATAACGTGCTCCTCACAGTAATCTGTTTGCCATCTCTCATTTCAGGGCAACTGTGCCTGTATTCCTCTAGTATTGTACAGGAAGGGCACCCATTCTTAGATTATGTCTTTGAGTGATTGCTCATATCCATTTCCCTATAGGTGAGTGTGCGCCCTTGTGCACGGTTCCCGTACTTTTTTCCCTTAGCAGACTCTGTAGGGCTGGCTCCGGCGCCCCCTGGAATGCCGCACTCATGCCGCGGTATATAGGGCGCCGCCGACCTCACCGCTCCTGTTGAGGGAAAAGAAGATGGATTCTCTCTTTTCCAGGGGAACAAGTCTGACTAAATGGCTGACAAAGCATGAAATGAAAAGTGCCTTTCTAGCAAGCGTTTAATTTATTATGTGTAGCAATAATAAGATAGTTTTAAGGCCTAAGGCGCCAGTAAGTACAGAATAAGGAAAAAAAACCTTGCAACTTAAATAAAAAAACTTAAAATTAAAAAACTAAAATTCGTTAAGTTTTTATTAAGTATTGCCATAAATACTGTAACGTAAAAAACTTCTTTGTCTAAAACTATATAAGCTTTAAAAAAGTATGCTTAAAGTCACCCTGACCATCGGGCCACCTTTTTTTATGTAAAAAATAAACTTTAACTTTGCTAACCTGCTGTCTGGCTAATTTAAACCATCCGCTGAGCAACAAACTTGTAAGTAAGGACCCCTAAGTTTGGGTTCCTTCTTTTCGCCTTTGACGGTGACTGGAACAACAGCTTGCTCCTGCAAGTAATTTTCCCTTTGTAGTTAGTGTAGCAGTTATTGTTGAACTTAATTGGTTTAAAGTTAAATTAGAATAGTTTAGATTAGGAAAAGCTAGAGAGCCTTAGGGCTCAAGCAACCTGGCCCTACTGGGCTTGCTGGGGTTTAAACCCTACACTGGCTGTAGGAAGGCTTTCCCAGTCAGTGATCCTCATGAGCAGTGCCTTAAGTGTGTAGGGGAGCAGCATCGTCAGGATCGGTGCCGAATCTGCAAAACCTTGAAGCCGAGGACCCAAAAGGAAAGGGACTTACGGCTGAAGGCGATTCTGATGGAGGCAGTACTTTGCCTGGCGTCTGAGCCACAGTGCGCTTTCTCGGCACCGTGTGTGTTGCTGGTGCAGAGCACCCTGCCGGCACTGGGAGCATCTCAGCACCAGGCCTTGCTGATGCCGAAGAAGAAACGTTGGCAGCGTGTGGAGTGATCTCCTTCTCCTGCACCGCAGGAGCGGCCGGGGTCGAGTCAAGAGGTGCTGGAAGTGCTGGAAGAGCCTTCAGCACCAGCACTGGCCATGAGGGAACCTCCCCTGACTCTGGGGATTGGGGGAGCCCCTCTGCAGGACCTTTCAACACTGGAGGCGTTTCAGGCGGCTCGAGCCTTGCTAGCCTTGCCCATACCTCTGGCCCTCCCTCAGCCAAGGGAGAGAGGGCCTGTGTCCCAAAGGGTGGGCAGGCCCATCACCAGAGCAATGGCCGCCCACCACTCATCGTCAGAGAATTGAGCTGGGCAGCTCCTCTTCCTCTTCGGAGTTCGATGAACCTTCTTGGCACCGGAGCTGGTTCCCGATGTGGCAACGGTTGAAGTCAGGGTCGCCGGCTGGACACTTCCAGGCTTCGGACTCTGATGTGGCACCGAGGCGCAGGTACCGGCACGGTTCACGGGCGTTGTGGAAAAGGCGCTGGAAGTACTCGGTGCCGCGGCACCGGTCTTCATTGACATTGTCAGCTTCGCCCAAGCACCGGCACTGGTCTAGTCAGCACCGTTGCTCTTCCTTGGGATTGTCCAGTAGCAGGTCCCAGAGCAGCGGAGCTAGATAGCACCGACAGCATCGTTCCAGCGGCTTGGGTTCCCGGAAGGGTAGGGGCTCCCAATGCCGCAAGGAGGTGCAGCCCCCAGTACCAGCGTCGGCACCGGGATGGCCTCAGGGCCTGTGGCAGTGGCCATATTGGGGGCCATGGGAAGCCACGCCCCATGAACCTGTTTATGAACTTCTTTAGTCTGCGCAGGTCCTATATAGGCCTGAGGCCGCCCTTGGCTTTTGGGATGAGGAAGTATCTCGAATAGAACCCACTCCTTATCTCGAGCAGAGAAACCACTTCTATCACCCATTTGTCTAGGAGAGACTAGATCTCCTGAACGAGGAGCTGCTCATGAGATGGGTCCCTGTAGAGAGGGACGGGCAAGGGGGGAATTTGGGGGGGAAAGCCTTGAACTGTAGGGCGTAACCCCGGCGTACTATACCGAGGACCCAGCGGTCCAATGTGATGTCCCACCACTGTTCGGAGAAGGGCCTTAGCCTGTCTCTGAAGGCCAGGGACGAATCCAAGAGGAGGATAATGATGCTGCCCTCGGGTGCACCATCAAAATTGCCGCTAGCCTTTAGGACCCTTGGGGGGCCCTTTCTGGGATGTCGAGAACGACCCAGAGCGGTCGCGCTGTCCAACGCCCCTGCTTCTATCTCTGCTCCTCATGGGAGGAAAGGGTCTAGGCGGTGGCCTAGGTTGTTGCTGCTGCTGGGGGCGCTGCTGTTGTTGACGGGCCTGTTGCCTTGCGGCTTGTGGAGTATACAAGCCCAAAGAGCATAGCGTGGCTCTTGAGTTCTTTAGGGCATGCAGCTTCTCATCTGTTTTATCTGAAAACAGACCAGCCCACTCAAAGGGCAGGTCCTGGATTGAGTGCTGCAACTCCTGCGAGAGCCCCAACGACTGGAGCCACACTGAGTACTGCATGGCAATAACAGAGGCCATAGCCCTGCTAGCCCTGTCCGCTGCATCTGACACAGTCTGGAGAGCCGCGCTAGCTACAGTCGCCCCCACTTCCAGAACAGTAGCAAAGTCCGCCACTTGGTCCTGGCATAAGTCCTCTGCGAAGCTTCGCATAGAGTCCCAGAGGTTCAGGTTATATCTCCCTAGAAGGGCCTGGTGGTTAGCTATATGGAACTGTAGGGCCCCTGTAGAGTAAACCTTTCTCCCAAAAAGGTCCAGCTTCCTGCCCTCCTTGTTCTTGGGGGTAGAACCTTGGGCCCCCTACGTGTCCTTTTGGTTGGCAGCATCGACCACCAACGTCCCCGGGGCTGTGTGTGTAAACAGGTACTCATGCCCCTCAGCGGGCACATAATATTTCTTTTTCGCGCCCTTGGAGGTCGGGACAACCAAAGAGGGGTTTGCCAGACTGCCTTGGCCAGTCACAGTACCTTTTCGTGTACCGGCAGGGCCACCCTCAATGATCCCTGAGCTCCCACACGCCTAAAGAGGGGATCCTCCTCCTCTACGAGTTCCTTGACCTTTAAGTCAAGGTTAGAGGCCACCCTCTTTAGAAGCTCCTGATGAGCCCTGAAGTCAATCGGGTGCCCTTTGGTCTCTGTATGCCACCTCATCCGGTGAGGAGGATGAGGATAGGTGGTGTGGCCCTGTAGTGGGTCCCTCACCAGGATCTGATTGCTCCCCTGAGGAACAATCCTTCTCCTGCACCAGCACAGCCTTAGGGAGCACCTGTTGTGTCACTGAGGCAGGGGCTGACCTAGTTCCCTGCCCAACGTGTCAGCTGCCCTGCCCAACGAGTCAGTTTCACATGGTGTCCCTAGCGTCCATTATCCCAGTTCTGAATGCAGGAGATTGGTATGCCGCCCTTGACTTGAAGGATGCGTTCTTCCACATTTCCATTCTTCCCAGCCACAGGTGTTTCCTCAGGTTTACTATAGCGAGTGGCCACTACTAGTTTACAGCCCTGCCCTTCGGCCTGTCGCCCTTTTCCAGGGTCTTTACAGAGTGTGTGGCAGTAGTGGTGGCCTAATCTTGAAAATCAAGAGGGCAGACGTAATACTGCTTGCCCCAGGATGGCTGAGACAACAGTGATTCAGTATGCTGCAGGACCTCTCTGTTGCCATGCCGATCGAGCTCCCGAGGGTTCTGGACCTGCTTTCCCAGGACCATGATCACCTACTGCAACTGAGCCTGGAATCCCTGCACCTGATGGCCTGGAGACTGTCTGGCTGACAGAGAAGGAGAGAACCTGCTTGGCGGAGGTCCAGTGCATTCTGCCGGGCAGCAGGAAACCTTTCACACAGGTCATATGTAGGGCCAAGTGGAAGAGGTTTACCTGCTGGTCGGAGTTACGGGGCATCCCCCAGAGTCTGTCCCCCATACAAGCTATCCTGGAGTATCTCTTACAACTTACTCTCCAGGATTTAGCCCTAGCCTCCCTTAAGGTGCACCTGGCGGCCATTTCGGCTTTCCATCAGCTGTTGGAGAGGCAATCCCTGTTTTCCCACCCAATGTTGGTGAGGTTTCTCAAGGGGGTTGAGAGGCTATATCCGCAGGTCCTTGACCTGGTGCCTCACTGGTGCTCTCCAGACTTAGGGGGCCGCCCTTTGATCCCTTGGCCACATGCCCACTGCTGATCCTGTCCTGGAAGGTGACCTTCCTGGTGGCCATTACATTGATTAGGAGGGCTCTGAGTTAAGGGTATTGACCTCGGAGCCCCCCTTACCGTGTTCTTCTGGGATAAGGTACAGCTGAGACCCCACCCAGCTTTCCTGCCCAAGGTGGTCTCGCAATTTCATTATAATCAAGACATCTTGTTCCCCGTGTTTTTTACCAAACTGCACAAATGGGAGGAGGAGAGGAGATTGCACACACTGGGTGTGAGGAGAACCCTGGCCGTCTACATTGAGAGGACAAAGCACTTCTGGAGGGCGACACAGCTCTTCATTACAGTGGCAGACAGGATGAAGGGATCCCCGATCTCCACACAGTGCATCTCCAGGTGGATCACCACGTGCATAAAGCACTGCTATGAGCTGGCAGGCGTCCAGCTCCTTGGGATCGTGACGGTGCACTCAAACAGGGCCCAGGCCTTATCGGCAGCCTTTCTGGAAAGGGTCCCTCTGCGCGACATCTGCAAAGCTGCTATCTGGTCGTCGGGGCACATCTTCGCATCACACTATGCCATCGTCTAGCAGACGAGGGAGGATGTGCGATTCAGCAGACCTGTGCTGAGGTCAGCTCACCGATGACTCCTACCCACCTCCAAGGTATGGCTGTTTAATCACCTATAGGGGAATGGATATGAGCAATCAATTGAAGACAGAAAACATGGTTACTTACCAGTAACTGTTGTTCTTTGAGATGTGTTGCTCATATCCATTCCACACCCACCCTCCGTCCCCACTGTCGGAGTCGGCAGAAAGAAGGGACTGAGGGTCTGGGGCTGGTGGTACCCTGTGTACTGTGGCATGAGCACGGCACTCCAGGGGGTGCCGGAGCTGGCCCTACAGACTCTGCTAAGGGAAAAAAGTCCGAGAACCATGCACGAGGGCATGCCTCTAGAGGAATGGATATGAGCAACACATCTCGAAGAACAACAGTTACTGGTAAGTAACCATGTTTTTCCAGTTCCTCAGACTTCATCTTTCTTGGGTAGAGACATGCATCTCCCTTTTTTCTGACCAGGGTATTTCTAGGCTACACATTCCCCCTGCCCACACTGTGAAGTCCTCAGCAAAGTCAGATTGCTTAGCAGGTCTGCTTTACTTTTCTCCTCAAAGACACTAAATAGTGTTATTGCCACTGTTAAGTTACCACACAGCTCTTTCTAAGCAAGTCAGTTTATTCTGAAGGTAAAAGCATTAGGGAAAGAACATGTTAAAGCAATAGAAGAATCTACATGCATGCCAATAAGCCTACCAGAGATCACCCCAACTCTAGCAAGGACTCTGGCAGTTGAAGAATCCTTCAGACCATGTGAAGGGTTTTTTCTGCTCTTGCATGTTCGTAACACCTTTGCTCAAAAGACACACCCACATGAATCTAAGAGTCACTTTTATCCTGTTTCCAGTGTTTACCTATTCGTGGTCTCTTCAATCATCCAGACAACTGATCTCTCTTCAAGGCTCATCTTCAAAATGATGTATGAGAGTTAAATAATTCCCAAGTATTTCCAAGGAAATCCCACTTAACTTTGTTTGTCTAGAGATTGTTTCAAAGAGTCCTTTTGAAGACTATAACACTAGGGTTTGTTAGCCCAGTCTCCTCCTCAATGAAGTCACGTAGCATTCCCTAATATTACATAAACGTTTGTGTTCTTAATACAATGAACACCTACAATTCACTCAGGTGTGTACAGTATATTGCAGGAAATGACCACATGGATATGCAGATACCAAACAGGCAAAGGCTAAAGGTCCTTCATAGCACTAGTTCAAGAATAATATTGAAAATCTTTATAAGAGACGGTTCCTTATATTGTCAAATGAAATAGAGGTTATCCTGGAGCTCCAGAGATAATACTTTAAGGCTTGTAACATCACTTGTGCAGACCTCCAAGGATTAATTCCAGTTATGTTTGGTGTGATGTGAATTCAGCTGCTACTTTTTTTGTGTGTGACACCAACTGTGTGTGTTGTAAAGGTGCTTTTTGCCTGATACTCTGCAGCTAATTAGCTCTCGAAGTTTACTTTACTACTTGATACAACTCATAACAGGTCAGGTAATTATAACAGAATTTTCATTCATTCAGGTTTGTTTTCACAAAAACAAGCTGATACCCATATTTTTCAGCATATCAAAAATAAAATGTTAGCTATCAGTCAGAGGAGGTCAAGCTGGGTGAGGGAATGTTTCCTTTCCTCATCCACAACTGGAACCTATCTAGCTGTATTTCTTTTATTGGTTACAAACAGCCAAAAAACAGTAAGCTGAAAACTAAAAAGCTGTGGAAAGCAAGAATTCTAATGAAAAACACTAATTTTCTCTTTCACACTTTCATCTGTTTTTTCTCATTCACCACTTATACGTCTCTTCTTTTTCTGTCGGCTGGATATTTTTCTATCTTTTAAAAATCTTCCCTTTTGTTTTCTGACATTTTTCTGATATGACCTTTCCTTTTATTTTTACCTTTTTTTAATCTTTCCATTATTCCAGTCCTCCTTGCAGATACATTAATTTTTCTAAGACAAGGGGTCTAAATTTTGATTTGTGCATAACCAAGAAATATTGGTGGTAAAGTTTTGAACGATGAACAGGTGGCAGTGCAAAAAAATAATTTGGAAGAGTTGGCCTCAATGGGTAAGAGTTGAATGCCCTGAATACCACTGAAAGGCACCATTTCAGTAAATCAAGTTACCATGTTTTTTTCTGAATAGGAGTAGATTTTAATGTTTGAGGGAATGGAAACCTCACTGCTACCGGTCTTCGTATGATGTGTTAAAACTAGCTTTCTTGGAACATTTTTTTAATGACTCAGTTTGCCTTAGAGGAATGGTATATGTGTGTGTACATGTGTATATGTGTAGAATATCCAATAACTTTTTCTGCATATTGTGAACACACTACACGCATATGTTCTGTTTGTTCGGTTGCAAAGTCTTCCTTCCCCTTTCTTTGTTTAAAAGATGAGATGCTATCAGAGGAGAACTTTCCTGTTAACATGGTCAACTATATATTTGTGGGCATAGCCCTGGATAAACCTTTTCTGTTGTCCAATATCTTTTTGGCTAATGATGTATAGATAAAGTCTCCTTCTGTTAGGGAATGAGCAAATCCATGTCCATTTCTCCTGTAGCAAAAATTCAGGATAATAAACCATTATTGGATTCCTGTGTGCATGTAAAAGTTTCTTCTGAGTTCTTTTGGATTAAAACAAGTTTTTTTTTCCTTGTCTCTCTTCATTGGCAGTTTATATAGAAGTTTCCCACTTTCAAAAACATACATTAGACTACAAAGATTAAATATGGTAGGAAAAGCAATCACAGATATCTCACTACAATGTTGCTTTTCTTAGAGGAAAAATATAGATCTGACTTCTGTAACAGCTTCATTATATACTTATGCACTGAAACTGTCAATGGAATTTTTAATTAATCGTTATCTTTTTTATTGAGGAGAAAAATTATTAACCCAATAATGTAAATCAAGGAGAGATCTTTGCCTGGGAGAAACCGGAAATAAGAAATTCTGCATGAAACAAACCTGGAAGGACAAGTCAACACATTCTAGGATTTTGCCATAGGAAAGGGTGTGTGGGAACGTGTGTTTAATGATAAAGATGAAGGTACAGAAAACAAATAAGCTGTTGCAGTGAATTTTTAAAGGATACAGTAGACAGTGTTGTTAAAGTCAGGGAATAACACAACGTTAAAACATAATAAAGTTGAAGAGCAATGTAGCATATTTTGTGGCCAATACTTTCCTTTAAATATTTTGAACAGTACATAACTAAATCTTAGTAGTTCAAACTAACCACTTTTATATATCAAACTAAAAAAAGTGGTGTTTTGTGGGTGAATTACTTTCAAGTCCTTGAGATGAATGTGCATGAATTATGAACATATTAAGGTGAATCTGTAATTTGATGGTTAGAAATGCAATCTAAAAGAAGACAAAATAAGAAAATTAGTTTTTCCTTAGTAGTACCAGACAGTAGAGGTAGCTCTTCAATGGCTCTTTTGCCTAGCTTTTCATTATGTAGTATTTAGGTATCCCAGTTGCAGCTCACCTTGTTGTCTTTCTGCTATGTATATAGCTTTTAGACTGACCTGTGACTTAAGTAAATGATATAAATTTGCCTGATAAGTATCTGGAATGATGTGTAAACACACAGACTAGTCAGAATTCCAGTGTGACACATTTTACATGAAGAAAGATGTTTACTTAAGAATTGTAAATCTTAGTGTTGTGTATGTGTAGAGAGATTAAAACAAATTATTTACTGATTTATTACTTTAGGCATAAAGTACAGACATTAAAACACAGATCAAGTGTGTTGAATTAATAAATTTTGTTTTAAATAACTAATACTTGAATAACTTTAAATAACTGAAATTTCTGTACATGATTCTAGATATACATTCTATATATACAAAATTGTTTTGCTTCTTAATTTTAACTAGAAATAATATTGGGTGAGAGGGAGGTCACGGTTTGCAACCTTAGCAGTTAGTTACTTTCTGAATCTTCTTAGTAGTGAAATGGCATAGAAACTTACTTACTTTTTAATGAAAGATTTTGTTGGCCTTGGTATTTATCAAGTCCCAAGGGCTAGGAGTGTTTTTGTGGCTGAGAGCTCCAAAGGCCGTCTTTGATTAATAATTTATAATTTTTTAAGTTTCTAAATATGTCATAAGAGACCCAATTTCTTTCTTTAACTTTTCGTATATATGGAAAACTACATCAGAGACTCATGGGAAATGTACTTAATTATGCTGAAAAAAAAACTAGTGGCCAGATTAGTGAACTGAGATGTCTAGTAAAGATTCAAATCAGTTATTTGGCAGATGTAGCTTTTCACATCCGTTATTTTGAGTCAAATCCCTCAAAAATATTTCTCTGAACTCTGCTTTAACTTTTTGCTTTTCTGCATATGTGGTGTTTGAGTCTGAATTGTTTAATAGCTTCAGGACACAATTACCCTTAACACCATGTAAAATGAATTAAACATCTACTCCTTTCCCACATCCATTTAAAACGTGCTAGAACCTGAAACGTGTCCCCATAACTTTTAAAAGACATGTCTTTTAAAGAATCAGATATCTGCACTTGGTATTACCAAGAAGTGGTACAGAGATTCATTTTATGGGATGTACTATATTGAATTATAGTATTGATGTTTGTGCCAACAAAGGGAAGTTTGTGCCTGTAATTCCATTATAAACCCCGTTTTCACAGGAATTAAAATACAGCCATATATTTTGGTTTTTTTGGCTCAAACTTGGCACGTGGTTTCAGCTCAGAGGAAGAGACTATACATCAGATAGCTCAAAAAGACTCCTTTTGTAAAGGTAATATTTGTTGCTCAACTTAGATATTGAAAATGTTGGGGCATAAAGCAAATACTCAGAGGACAGATGAATGTTAATAAAAAAAGTGGCCATCTTACATCCAGTACACGCTACTTTTAAACGCAAAGTGTGGAGCTTGCTACCATGTATGTTACTTACATAATAGACTCTGTCTATATTGACATATTATACGATGGCAGCTGTTCAGTCATTACACTCAGTCATCTCAGTGGTCAACGACAAATTGAGAATTCAAGCAATCGAACATGATAGCTTCAGTACACATAGTGAAAGACCTCTATTGCAACTGTCATGAGACTTGAATTAAATGAGTCTTAAATATTAGGTCTGAATGGCTTACTGGATGAATCACTGAAACCAGATTTAAAATAATCTGAAAGTAGTTTTATGGGAAATGAGGGAGAAGTCAATTTTATCTCCGGTAATTGAGAGTTTCTAGTTAACCGTACATAATGTGACACATGAGTTAATTTGTTAGTAGTTTTGGGCAGAACTGGGGAATACATGGGACTACTTTTACCTAGAATGGGAGGTTCTTTATTAGAGGAAAAGAGAGTCTGCACACTCTCCATGGTTTAACACACTATTTTTAATTTCTTCAACAACAACAACAACTTTGGTTTCCTTTTCTTTTAACCCTTCTGCTTTTATAATCACAAATACTTTCTTAGAAAGTACAGTAAGAGATGGAAATCTTAAACTAAATATATGATAAGACCTATATGCATGCATGAGTTAATATTTCATGTTTTAAAAGTGGTGGTCTTAATTCGAAGG
>ML675622.1:31603293-31744944 GCA_007922155.1 Mesoclemmys tuberculata
AGTTTGAGAGTCATTTTGAATTCTCATCCTGTTCTCCCAAAGTGCTTGCAACCTCTCCCATCTGCTGTCATCCACACATTTTCTAAGCATGCTCTTCATTCCATTATCCAAGTCATGTATGGAACTGCTGAACAGTAGCAGACTGTGGACAGCCCCTGCAAGACCCCACAACTCCTTCCCAATTTGACAGCAAACTATTGATATTTACTTTTTGAGAATGGTTTTTCAACTAGTTATGCACCCACCTTTTAGTAACTTCATCTAGATACAGTAGTTCCCTGACTTACGAGTTTAATTCGTTCTGTGACCGAGCTCGTAACTTAATTTGCTCGTATGTCAAAATAATTTTCCCCATTGAAATTAACTGAAATGCTATTAATCCGTTCCCGCCCCCCAAAAACCACCCCAATTTTTTACATGTTTTTAAATAAGAAAAATATACTTTATAAACAACAAATGTATAAAAAATAATACATAATAAAAGAGAATGTAAAGAAATAAACTGGTTTTATTAAGTGTATTTACCTTGAAGGTCAGACAAAGATGCGAGCACGGCGAGATAAACACGTGAACTGAATGCGAGCACGCTTCCTCCTAGTGGTGGCGGGTGGCGTAAGCTCACTCGTAACTCAAATATTGGCTCGCATCTCAAAGCAAAAAATCGACCGCGCGACGACTCGTATCTCAAAAAACTCGTAAGTTGACTCGCTGTTAAGGTTTTACTGTAATGTTTTCCTAGTTGGCTTATGCTTACGAGAACATCATGTGGGCTGTGAAAAGCTTTACTAAAATCAAGATACATAGCCAGTCCTCTGGGATTTCACCTGTCCTCTATGAATTTTCAAAGATAATTAGTAATGTTTCCAAGACAGATCCAGCTAATTCCTTAAGTACTCTAGAGTGAATTTTGTCAGGCCCTACCAAATCGAATACATCTAACTTAACTAAATATTCATTAACTTGTTCTTTCTCTACTTTGGCTTGCATTCGTTCCCTCTTGGTAATATTACTTGTGTTAAGCAACTAGTCACAGTTAAACTGGTTTGTGAAGACTGAAGCAAACTTGGTGTTTTTTGGTGACATCCATTATCAGCTTTTCTTCCCTGCTAAATACGCTTTCCTTTGTCGTTCTCTTCCTCCTAATTTATTTATAGAACCTCTTCATATTGGCTTTTGTGTCCTTTGCTAAGTGTAAATAATTTTGTACCATAGTCTTTTTGACGTTGTCTGTACATGCTTATGCTATTTTTCAGTATTAATTCTTAGAAATGTGTCCATGTTTTCACTTGTTGTATGATTCCTTTTTCATTTTCAGGTCACGGAAGAGCTCCTCATGGAGTGTTGTTAGGCTCTTACAGGTCTTCCTGTCTTTCCTTCACATCAGCATAGTTTGCTCTTGTGTTTTTAATACTGTCTCCTTAAAAAACCAACAAACAAAAAAACTGCCTGATCTCCTGAACTCCTTTTCCCCTTAAGTAAGGTCCCCTGGGAAGAAAATCTATCAGTACTTTGTTTTTGTTAGTCTCCTTTTCCAAGTGTGTTGTCCTCATTCTGCTGTTCATGCGCCTTCCTTTGTTTAGGATCATGAAATGTATCATTTCATGATCACTTTAATCCAAATTTCTTTCCACCTTCAGATTTATTACCAATTTCTTCCTGTTAGTCTCAAACAAATCTAAAATTGCTGTCCCCCTGGTGTATTCTTCAACCCTTTGATCCAAGGTTGTTCCCATTACATTCCAAGAACTGATCAGTGATTTTGTTTTGGCATTGTACTTCTCCAACCTATATTTAGTGAAGTCCCCCATTACTACTAGGTCTTTGTTTTTTGATATTTCTGTTTGTTCTGTAAATGCCTCATCTACCTCCTCTTCCTGATTTGGAGGTCTGTAGTAGACCCCCCCCACCACACACACCTCTTATCCTCACCCATAGACTTTCAACTGTTTTGTCTTTCATCTCCAGTTAGACTATAAAACAATGAAAGCTTACGTGTTCATTAAAGAAAACAAGCCCTGTAAAGACTGTATAAAACCATAACAGTACTGTTTGTATTAATGCAGTAATGGCCTCTTACATGAATCATTATAAAAGAAAGAATCAATCTCTGTCTACATTGACAGGATGTTGATAATTGCTAGTATCTACAATTTTTAGTTTTTGCTCCAAGGTTGTTAGTTAGGTTAAAATATTTGTTATTTAATTTGTGGTGTCCAACAGAAAAAAGATCACATCCGTTAGACCATTTTCATTGTTCTGATGTGCAGATAGAAATGTAGTCTAAAATATATCTTAATAAATTCTACTGAACTATATCCTAATTTTGCTACTGATCCTTTATTCACTAATGTGCATAATTAAAGCAGTCATCTTTTTCAGGTTGCCTGATGCAGTCCTCTCCAATTACAGTGGACATAGCTATGTCAGAGAGGGGCTTTAAATGAACATAACTCAGCAACTTCTAGCTGCTTTTAAGTGATTATTTTAATTCTGTTGTTTTATTATGGTGTTTAACAGTCAGTCTGAATACTTTTCTCCTTTGCTATCTGTTTCCTTTTAGACTCATAGACTCATAGGTCAGAAGGGACCAATATGATCATCTAGTCTGACCTCCCGCACAAGGCAGGCCACAAAACCCTACCCATACACATTTATAACAACCCCGAACCCATGACTGAGTTATTGAAATCCTCAAAAATGAGATTTGAAGACCTCAAGCTGCAGGGAATCCACCAGCAAGCGACCCATGCCCCATGCTGCAGAGGAAGGCGAAAAACCTCCGTGGCCCCTGCCAATCCGCCCCGGAGGAAAATTCCTTCCCGACCCCAAATATGGCGATCAGCTAAACCCTGAGCACGTGGGCAAGACTCACCAGCCAGCACCCAAAAAAGATTTCTCTGCAGTAACTCAGTTCCCATCTCATCCAGCATTCCCACAGACCATTGAGCAGACTTATCTGCCGATAATCCAAAATCAATTGCTCAAATTAAACTATCCCATCATAACATCCCCTCCATATACTTATCAAGCTTAGTCTTAAAGCCAGATAAGTCATTTGCCCCCACTACTTCCCTCGGAAGGCTATTCCAGAACTTCACTCCCCTAATGGTTAGAAACTTTCGTCTAATTTCTAGTCTAAATTTCCTAATATCCAATTTGTACCCATTCGTCCTCGTGCCTATATTAGTACTAAACTTAAATAATTCCTCTCCCTCCCTAACGTTGATACCCCTGATATATTTATATAGAGCAAGCATATCCCCCCGGAGCCTTCTTTTGGCCAGGCTAAACAAGCCAAGCTCTTTGAGTCTCCTTTCATAAGGCAGATTTTCCATTCCTCGGATCATCCTAGTAGCCAGTCTCTGAACCTGTTCCAGTTTGAATTCATCCTTCTTAAACATGAGACACCAGAACTGCACACAATATTCCAGGTGGGGTCTCACCAGCGCCGTATATAACGGCACTAACACCTCCTTTTGCAAGCTGATCAACAAGACTACCCTGTTGTGTGTGGTTTTGTTTTGTTTTTTCTCCGTCGACTATTTTGATAGGCCTATAGTTGTTAATTATTCAAACAATGAACAGCTTGGTTGGATTGAACTGACCATGAGGACAAATTCAGAGAAAAAGGAGGGGACTTGAAGAGAAATACCCCCCTATCTCTCCCCAAAGGTATGCAAACCATTACTATTAATAAATAGTTGATGCACTGATACAGGAGGCCCAACCTTAATTTCTGAAAAGAGGTTTGAGCTGTGGAGAGGATAGAGTATGTTCCATCATAAAAGAAACGTGTGATTTTAATTGTAGTCATTATTCTCCTTTTAATAAAAGAAAGTTTACATATTAATCCACTGGCTTTGGTTGTCTGCGTATACAAAGCAATTGAATTGTCTGCCCTACTGCCTGTGTATCATGAGGTGTGTGTGCGCCGGAGAGAGAATATTCTAAATTTTATTTACCTAGCCCTATGCACATAGTTGTGAACTGTAGTAGCTTCAAGTTCCTTGTTCTGGGTCAGTTTTACAGCACGTTTCCCCCCCATTCCTAGGCGTACATAGCTCTTGAGAACTGTACATTACGTTCAAAATATTTTGAACGTTCAGATAATAAATAAAAAAAAGTCAGGAAAAAAGTATTTTTAAAGTTTCAAAAACAATGGTGGGAAACTGGCATTTCTCTTTCCAAGTTCTACAAATAATATAATCACTTTAAATTTCACACAGTTTTTAAACTTTTGTAATCACAGAATCGTAGAAGATTAGGGTTGGAAGGGACCTCAGGAAGTCATCCAGTCCAACCTCCTGCTCAAAGCAGAACCAACTCCAACTAACCCATCCCAGCCAGGCCTTTGTCAGTTTGGGCTTTAAAAATCTCTAAGAATGGAGATTCCATAATCTCCCTAGGTGACGCATTCCAGTGCTTCATCCTCCTCCTAGTTAAAAAGCTTTTCCTAATAACCAGCCTAGACCTCCCCCACTGTAACTTGAGCGGTTCCTCCTTGTTCTGTCATCTGCTACCACTGAGAACAGCCTAGCTCCATCCTCTTTGGAGCCCCCCTTCAGATGGTTGAAGGCTGCTATCAAATCTCCCCTCAATCTTCTCTTCTGGAGAGTAAATAAGCTTAGTTCACTCAAACTCTTCCCATCAGTAATGTGTCCCAGTGTCCTAATGCTTTTTGTTACCCTCTTCTGGGCACTTTTCAGTTTGTCCACATCCATTTTGCAGTTGGGGGGCCCAAAACTGGATACAATACTCCTGATGTGACCTCACCAGTGCTGAATAGAGGGGAATAATCACTTCTCTTGATCTGCTGGCAGTGGTCCTAATAATGCAGTCTAATATGCCATTAGATTTTTGGTAGCAAGGGTGCGCCATTGACTCATATGTCCAGTTCCTTGTCCAGTGTAAGCCCCAGGTCCTTTTATGCAGAACTGCTGCTTAGTGAGTCGGTCCCCAGTCTGTAGCAGTGCATGGGATTCTTCCATCCTAAGTGCAGGACTCTGCATTTATCCGTGTTGAATCTCATCAGATTTTCTTTTGGTCCTCCAATTTGTCTAGATCACTCTCGATCCTATCCCTACCCTTGAGCATATTTACCACTCCACCCAGTTCAGTGTTACCTGCAAACTTGCTGAAGGTGCAATCCACTCCATCCTCCACATCATTAATGAAGATGGTGAAAAAAACTACCCCCAGCACTGACCCCTGGGGCACTCCACTTGATACCTACTGCCAACTAGAAATCAAGCCATATCAAAAGATTTCCTAAAGTGAAGTATGTCACATCCACCATTATCCCCAGATCCACAGAGACAGTCATCTCATCATAGAAGGCAGTGAGGTTGGTCAGGCATGACTTGCTCTTGGTGAATCCATGCTGACTGTTCCTGCTCAACTTCTTATCCTCCAAATGCTTCAAGATGGATTTCTTGAGGAACTGCTACATGACTTTTTTTGGGCACAAAGATCAGGCTGAATGGTCTGTAGTTGCCTGGATTCTCTTTCTTTCTGTTTATAAAGGTGGGCACTAAATTTGCTTCTTTCCAATCTTCCTGGACCTCCCCCGGTTGCCCTGAGTTTTCAAAGATTATGTCCAGAAGCTCTGCGATCACATCAGCCAACTCTCTCAGCACCCTTGGGTGCATAGTATCCAGCCCTATGCACTTGTGCATGTCCACCTTTTCTAAATAGTCCTGTTTTTTACCACTGAGGCCTGCTCACCTCCTTCCCATACTGTGCTGTCCAGTACAGTAGTCTGGGAGCTGACCTTGTCTGTGAAGACAGAGGCAAAAAAAAAAGCACTGAATACTTCAACTTTTACCACATCATCTGTCAGTAGGTTGCCTCCCCCATTCAGTAAGGGCCTACACTTTGCCTGACCTTGTTGCTAACATACCTGTTACCTTCTTCTAACCCTTCATGTCCCTTGCAAGTTGCAGCTCCAGTTGTGCTTTGGCCTTCCTGATTTTACCTCTGCATGCTTGAGCAATATTTGTATATTCCTTTCTAGTCATCTGTCCAAGCTTCCACTTCTTGTAAGCTTCCTTTCTGTGTTTTAGCTCCCAAAAATGTCCCTGTTAAGCCATGCTGGTCACCTGTTATATTTGCTATTGTTTCTGCATTGGGATGGTTTGTTGCTGCACCCCCAACATGGTTTCTTTAAAATACACTCTGCTCTCCTGGACATCTCTCCCCCCCAAAAAACTGCCCAGTAGCTTCCCAGGGGATCCTGCCCATAAGTTCCCGAGGGGAGTCAGTCTGCTTTTCTGAAGTTCAGGGTCCATATTCTGCAGCTCTCCTTTCTAATTAATCCTTTTCTCCTTAAATTAATAACACTGAAATGAAATAAACTATAAATAATTGCTTGAACTGTTCTTGGTTTAAAAGGATTTTACCTGTTTTTCAGGAAGTATATTTAAAAACAGACTTACCTGTTTTCCTGCATGTGAACATATTTGCACCTTTTGGATTGCAGACAACTTAATAAAATTTTAAAAACTAGACAGTGTTACTTAAAAATGAATATTTTATTAGTATTAGGTAGTATGAAATACAGTGTCTGCTTAACTTGACTATTGACACGACTTACCCTTTCCTGTTTTACAATAGAAATCACATTTTTATAAGTAGCCCTTTATTTAATACAAGATTTGGATCAGACAACATTACTAGAAAGGAGTGCATTCATTTCTACTGGTAGTTCTAAGAAAATGTATACTTTTCCGCGTAAGACAGGAGGTGCAGTAATTGAAATATTTACTAAGAAAATTTGTGTACCAGAGGAGTCAAATAGTAAGGGAAAGAAAGAGGTGACTAGAATGGTCTTGTTTTTCATGCAGAGCAAAACTTCATCAGATTCTATAGTGTTTCTTCAGTTACATTTCATTCTACTTCATTAATTTCTTTAATTTTCAGTCTAATTCCAATTTTTTGTTAGATTTTTTTAACAGGTTAAATCAGATGTGTGTGCATTTCTATTGACTTGTTTTACCAGATGAATTCAGCTTTGACAGTTCAGCAAAGATAACAGAAGTGAAACAATTATTGTGTGTAAAATGAAGGAACTGTTGCTTTTATAGTGGATTTTCATGTTTTTGTTTTTACTGTTCCACTCAAAATTGAAGGGAGGATTAATCCTGTTTATATTGAATAAGTAAATTGTCTGTAGAAATTTTGGAAACTTTTCACATAGCCAGAAAGACATGTAAAATAGAATTGTGCAGAATTTGAGCTTTTTCTTTCGTTAGAGCTGCCTAGCTGATCTTTATAAAGCATTTTTTGAAGTGTTAAAAAAGAATTTCTATTTGAAAAATGGGTACTGCAATTTACAAGTTAACCCATTGGTGTATATACAAGTGGGTTTCTATAGCAATGCATATCTTGCCTGAAACAGGTCTGAAAGATACATAAGTTCTTCAAGATCCAGTAGAGCTTTGCCTAGAGCAGTTCAAGTTACCCTCGTAAAACTGATTTCCAAGAAGTGGAACAGTATTTCATTGGAAAAGAGTTGTTGTTAATCAAGGTTAAGCTTCTCAGATGCAGAAAATTTTCCTATGACCTCCATGGTATATTCACGGGTTTTACAGAATGCTATGTTGTAAAGTTGAATTGTTTTTTTTTTCTATGGTTGTTGGTTGTGTTTATGAACAGTGACAGTTACATCTTGTAACTTTGGAATATATGAAGGATTAGTTGTCATAGAACACAATGAACTCAATAACATCAATCTGGCGTGTACAAAGGCAAGGAATGTTCAATACTTAAGAGAATGCTCGGGGTAAGGTGGTTTCTGCTACAGACAAATTATTAAAATATAACATGAAATCAGTACAATCACTGTACAATGATATTTGTATCTGCATTTTGAGACTTATAAATAAAAGGGCTTGTGAAGGACAGCATGTCACTCAGTATTGCCCCTTGTCTTTTAGTGTGATCTGGACAGTTGCATTTCCTTTGCAAATGGGCATTGATCTATAACCCTTTTTATTGGGCTGCAAGTGACCCTGGAGGTGTAATAAGAGCTTCAGGTCTGGTGCCTAAGAGTGCCCCTCTCTGATTATGTGATATTGTGACAGCTGACCTCATGGGAAACATTGGTTTATGTAGTAGTAGCTGATGTAGCGTGGTGATGTAAATATTAAGAATAAATAAATAAATTTTAAAATATTACGAAACAGGGTTGCATAGAACATATCTCTATTGCAAGGTAGTTCTTAAAGAAACTTCAACTTCATCTTTTTAGACCACCTACGTTTGTAGTTAAATAATGGAAGCATTAAGTTATTCAGTTTTATTTTGGATTACTTAGTTTTATTTTAGATTATTAAATGGAGGAGCTTTTCATAGAAGGAAGGGTTTCATTCTAGGGAGCTTTCGTTAAATAAATTCTTCTTATTGCTACTGTCTCTCACCGCACACAAACAGCAGATGGGTGAAGGTAACGCTTTGCATCACATTCCGCACTGATATTTTTTCTCAGAGATTTGGGAGACGTGTTTCTGTACAATGGGGACATTTCCAAGGACGATATTATTGAAAATAAAAGGAAGTTATAGACTGTAAGGAAGGATAATAGTTTCTGTATGAACCAGAATGTAGCAAATAGTACCAGTATCATTTGTATTTTATTTTAAAGTAAACAAAAGTTTACTTAATCCTCAAACAATTAAGGCTGGATAATGATGTATCTTAGTTTAAGGAATAGAAGAACTCTTCGAAGATGCTTGTAATTTGCATACCTGTGAGACGAAAAATGATGGATTGTTTTATGCTCGTACAGAAAACAGCATGCAATCAAAGGTAACTTTTTAAAATCCTGAATGATAATTCCAGTCTATTGTTGAGATGTGTAAATTTTCATATATAGTTTACTAATTGCAGAAGTGAGGAATTGTATTCGTAGACTTTAAAGTTTCACTGACATTAGACCATCCTTAGACACGTGTGAATGATACTGATAATAAACAGACAGCGCAGTTGACCAAGATCAAGTTGTTTAACTAAAAATAGTTCGGCTGTCTTGCTCTCATCTAGGAAGCAGTTTTTGATGCCCCAAACTGATGGTTGTATAACATTATCACAGCCAACTAAACTAATTTTTTTTTCATTTGGAGCCCTGTTTTCTACTTCCTGGATATCAAAGGGCTTCCCTCAATACTAAGTTTGCAGCCTCCCAACCAATCACTACCTGGTTTCCTTCCGTACTTAACAAAGTGGAAAAATAATTGTTACTTCCTTTTGAGCCGTTCCAATTAATACCTGATGTGAGAGTTGAAAAAGAAAAGAAGTGCTATTTATCATTTGTGGGAGTAGGGACTGGATAATGAATATTCGTGCAATAAATAAATGGAATCCACAAAAATCCAGATAACCAAAATATTTTTCCCCTGGCAATAGGTTGGAATGTAACTTCTTGGTAGAGTCCACTTTGCATTCAAATGTTGATGAATCACAGCATGTATTAAAAATCTTACCTACAACTTTGATTTGATTCATTATCCTCACGAGGACATCAGTGATAATTTCTCTTCAGGAATAGATTTGTATGCGCGCACGCACGCGCACAGAAAATAAATAATTAGTTGTCTGGTTTTAACTGCAACAATATCCACTTTAAAATATTTAGAAAGAAGCAGCATACATCAAATATCAAGAATTTACATGTGTATTTCAAGGTTTAACATTCTGTGCTTGTGGACATGGAATCAGTTAGATTTTCTGATCTGTACGGTAAAATTCATGTTCAGCATTTAGCAAATGTAAAACCTCCTACACATATTAAAGATAAATACGTGATGAATATGTGTTGTATTTTTGCATATGCGCAGTAGGCGTAAGTAAGGAATATAACAGTGGGAGGAATGGGATTTCAAGTCTCTGGCAAAAGAGCACTTTGAAGTTTCAGGTATATGGCTATTCTATTCTTTCATCATTTTTCTTGTTTTTATATCTGGATTGGTATCTTCTAAATTGTATGAATACGTTGGTAAGAGAATATTTATAAATGCCCTGGCACCATGGTATTCTTAACTTAAAGGCAGGCTGTTCGTTGGGGTTCTTCTAATAATTACTCACTAGAGCTGAGTAATTGAAGGTGGCTTATCATGCATATCACAATACAATTAAGTTAGTGTTTTTTTCGTTAGTGTGGTTTACGTACACCAAACGTAGACAATAAAGGCAATTTTTAGCGTGGATTTATTAAGTATGTGACAGATTGGGAGATCAACCTTTTTTGGTAAATATATCACCTACACTTGTACGTACTGCTGCTGTGTGATCTGCAGCAATTTGAAGTTTGTTCCACTTAAGTTTCTTAAAAATTCCCCACCTCTCCATCCTTCCTTTTAGTGAAGAAAAATATCTGGGAGTAGTAGCAAAACAGAAGGTCCCCAACTTTCTCTCTTGCTCAACTACTACTCCACCCGTTTGCAGCTGAAATCTGTTTGTTGAAAATTGCAAATTAATTACTGAATTCAGGGTCTGTTACAAAACTGACAGGATTGCATGCAGCATTCATTGAAATCAGTGGCAATTGTGCACAGGTAACTTAGGAGAAAATCAGGTCCTTGTATTGTCCACATTCAAGAGTATTAGTTTTGGTATGAGGTATCCTTGAATCAAAGCCTTTTTGTTGTCTTGCATTTAATCTTTTTGTATTCTTTATTCATTTAATCTTAGTCTAGTTTTTTTCAACTTTTTTCCCTTGTTGTTTTATCCTTTAATCTTCTCCTCCTCTTTTTATATCCTTCACATTTATCATCTTATTGTCCTTGATTCTCACCTGTCAAATCAACATTAATCATCCTGTTGCTATGAGCGGGCTCCCAGTTGACCTCAACATGGACTGGAAATTTTGTGCAGGCCAGGTGTTAGAATGACTTAAGGGGTTGGCTATGGAATCATTTTTGGCAAATTCAGTTTGAATCTAGCCTGGATCAGTTAGGACAGATTTCTTCATGGATGTCCTATGGTCTGTTCCATCCTAGTCCATTTTTGAAAGCATGTGTGTTCCCATCACAGACTTCCATCATTGAGGTAATATAAAAAACTTAATGAATAATATTGTTGGTCACCTTAATTGTTAGCCTCAGTAAAGTTAGATGAGCCTTCTAGATGAGGATTTAGAAGCACCTTGTTGGACAGTGACAAAGCTACTTACTGCCACTTCAATGCTTTCAATCTAACACTTTCTCAAGCAGCATGATAGCTTTAAAATAAACTTAAACATTGAACAGGGCAGGGTTGGGGGTGAATCAGAGGCAGCTTCCAGAGGGTCTTATTGAGTGCAACAATGGCAAATTGAGTTGTATTTTAATATGAAATATAGACCTTGGACTAAGCTGGAGCGGGCTTGAATTTATACTGAGATTTTTATTGATCTTGCTTTTGATGAAGTTAGTTTCATCTGGAATTGGTTGGTGGAAGGAGGAACCAGTCCCTTGAACTCAGTTGATTGCGTCCCCCCATTGCACATTTAATTTCAATGGACAAACTGTTGTCTTTCAAACTATTGTCTTTCATATCTAGTCCCCTCTCCATGCTCATGGGCAGCACTCATTCATGTGAGTTGTCTGAACTCACTGAGGGGAGAATACATGACCTAGTGTTAATAGCAGCTTAATGGAAAACTGGAATGAAATAATGCTCTTAGTGATTCCTATTGAAAGGGCATTTGCAAGTAAAAAACATGGACAAATAAATGTTTTACTTCCACTAAAATCAGAGTGCATTTAATGATTTGAAAAGAAGAAAGAGAAAGGAGGAAATAAATGAGGGGAAGGAGTACTTGGTAAAACAGGCAAATGTCTATTGTCAATATGATTCTCATAACGTAATTTAAAAGTATTTAATCCCTCTGTTCGTATATGGGACATTTACTCTTAAAATACACAACATTGTTCTCACATTCAGATCTGGCTTATTTTCTTTTTGCTCTTTTGGGGAGGAAGAAGGGTTCTCCTTGCTGGGAAATGGAGATCGATGTGGACTTCTCAGTCTGTGAGCCTGGATGTTTCTCGCAACCTTCCTTTTTTCCTCTTCATGACGTATATGAGAGATCTTTTTATTTAATCCTCTATCTAACATATGCTGCTTAAGCTGTTTATAACATTTATAAAGTTTTCATCACTGTAATATCTAGGCAGCTGATGCTTCCAAACTTGTCCAGTTTCCACCATCTCCAACTAAAAGTTGAATAGTAGTGTTAGAGAGCAACTGACAGTTATAGCTTTCATGTTAAGAATCCCAGAAGCTGAAGTTGGGGCAGATTGGTTTGGCGGTGGGGTGGGGGAACAGGGAAGATACAGAGAAAGTGTGAGGTGTGTTCCTCTATTTGACTACAGGGAGGAGAATAGTAAGAAGAAAGGAAGGGAGAAAGAAAGAAGGGTGAGCAATTTACTTTGTTCCAGTTCCCTACATGATACTTCACAAAACGGCTCTCCTTGTCAGTGAGAACACAGGTCATGAAAGGGTTACAGTCAATTACAGCATTTGTCTGAAAATGTTTTGGCCATTAGTTTCAGTGATCTTATGTATTACTTTAAAGATAAATAGAAAATATTTGGATTTCTTCCCACCTCAGCATTCTACTTTGTGTATTTCCCAGTAATTTGTTTACTCTTTTTCACTGTAATCAACATGCACTGCCATTTTGATCTTTTACACAATAATTTGAATAAAAGAAAAATAAAACAAAAAGTTCCAAAAAAAAAACCTTTGTTCTTGTAAAACCACCAAAAATTGGCTGGGTGAATTGAGTGGCAAATTGAGTATTGAAAACTGTATGAGTGCTCTTCAAAAACAAAATGAAGACATTAAAAAAAACAAACCCACAATAAATTAACAAACATCCAAAACAGTAGATTTCAGATTGGACCTATTAAATTTATCACAGTTTATTTTGTGCTTGGGAGCAGTTAACAAAACATGTGTTTTAACTGCTACCACCAATTATTTGAAGACCACAGTATGACATGATGTTCCATACCACTAGTATGACCCCCATAATTGATGACAACTGGTTTAAGTAAAATGCCTCCCCCACCCCATACTCCAATTTAAAGGTGCAAAAGGCTTCTGGTTTTTTCTTTGTGTGTTATGGTAAACTATAACACTATGGACCCTAGTTACTGCATTTTTTGGTTACCATTACTTGTTGCATTTTACTCCCTCCCACCTCTTTTTTTCTGAGGTAGCTCACTGATCTGTTTTGTGTATTTATAAAGCAGATACTAATAACTTCATGTAGTTTCCTTTAGCATGATTACATGGGTTCAGGAAAATCTGGTGAGCACTGCAACATTTGTTCCTCCCCCATGATTTTATTATTGTGTGAACAGACTTTAAACCTAAAATAAAATACACCTTCAGATAAATTATTCTTTTTATTTTTAACGTAAGGTTTCTTTTCTGCAAGCTTTGATACAGTAACTTTTGATTTAAATTATATCAGACTGAGAACACATCCTTCATTAACATAGTCTTAGTTGATTTCTGTTCTTTCCTTTACTTTTTTAACACCTTGTCAAGGTTGTTAGCTTTTATGAATAATGGAAGGATAGAAATGCAGCAGAGACACTTTATTTATTTTCACTCCAAGAGCTGATAGTTGTACAGTTTGTGTTCCAGGTGGCGTTGGGAGATGTAGTTAGATCACACAGCTGCTGAGTTAATTGGCAAGTGGGTGTGGCTAGCAGATGCCTGGCAAAACTTGATTTGAAAGTATTTTCAGATTAATCCCTCAATGGTTGCATAGTTCCCATTTTCTATCTTGAGAACAGAAAATCATGAGTTCAGATTCTTCTGTTTTTATTTGAGTTTTCTTGTATTGAGTGATTGGTAGAATTCAAATTTTTGTAAGTTCAATGGATAATGTGTCCATTTTAAGCATTCTTTAATTAAGCTTGTTGCGAATGGACTAGCGAATGAATAATGAAAACGGGTTGATTTGCTGATTTAAGAATATTTACTTGGTATATTTTGAGATGTGATGTTGACAAGTTGTTGTAACAGTTTAGAGCATGAACTTTTTGAATCTTGAAGTCTACCATTATTAAATAATTGTCTGAATCTGCTTCATTATTTCCTAGAACCATGAACATTTAAATTGATAAATAAAAGGGAAAAAATGCTTGAAACCCCTAATTTTTCTGCAACCTTGAAAATTTAAATCTATAAAAAATGTTGAAAAATTCTAGGTCACTGGATTCTAACTGTAATAAGTACTCAGGCAAAGAAAGAAAAAAGCACTGCTTATCTGTACATTTTGGTATTTTTTCATGTTTGTGTGTGTACAATGAAATGGATGTTTTCCAACTTTTACTGATAAAAATCAAAATTTCTAAGCCTGAGTGTCTGTACATAGTGCACTACTTCTGTCTCCCTTTAATTCTTTTTCCTTGACATGAAATCGCATTTTTTTGAATCTATAGAAAAGACGTTTTACTTATTATACCTATGAAGTGCTACTGAAATAGAAGACTACTTCATGCTCTCCAGAATCTTCCAGTTAGCCAGCTAGAAATGGCTTACTTGAATTGCATGCTCTGGTTAGCCATCATTATAGAAGTTTTATTAAGTTGGAAAAGTAAAATACTTAGTTTAGTCTTGCTTGCCTACCTTAAATACTTAGGGAGCTAGCGTGAAAGCCACATATGCATGGGGAGGAAGGGACAGGAAGTGGGGGGAAAACTTCATGGCTTATGAATTGGGGAGGAATTATGTAATACACCAGAATTTAGAAATGTTACTTACATTAGGAATCCAATATCTTCCTATTTCATTCAGGCATCACTTAAATAAGGCTCTACTAAATCATTATTGATTATCACATGGATTCTGTCTTTTTTTCAAAATAATTAAGAGTTCTAAATGTAGCTTGTTGTAAGTATCAGGTTACTTGTATGTTTCTTGTCTTATTTTACTTTTATTTTTAATATTTTCAAAAGTCAAATGTTGTGAAGACGTGTAGTTCTGATATGTTCACAGCTACTGTGGATGTGGGGCGACATGTTCAGTGTTTGTCAAGAGCACTATGTTGCTTGTCCTGGATCCTGAAATGCTCTGTTTATCCACAGTGCGAATAGTGCATGTTGCTTCAGTGTGTCTGCCAGTGTTTCTAAACATGCTTTTTCTGGGACCAGGTTTGGGAGGGAGAGGCAGTTCAATCCTTTATCTCACAACTAACACTGCCACAGATGCCAGTTAGTGTAATTGATGGTGATGGGTTTGTGATTCATATGCCTGTCGGAGAGAAATAAACTGAGATTACCAGTTCATTTCATAGAGCCACTGAAAAACTATTGGGTGGAATGGCATTTGTTTCCTACTGATGTGGGCTGGATACAAAGTAACTAACTAAGGGGGGAAAAGCAATTTTATATTGCTAATTTCCTGAGTATTATTCAAGGCGAAGATCAAGGGTTATATCTAATTATTTCTTGTAGCATTAGCCCTGAGATTCAGGTACCATTACTTTCTATCACCCAGTGTTTCCACCAATATTGTTTGCCATTTACCTGAGACAAGTTATTCCCATTCTTTCCTCAGAGGAGGAGTGTAGGGGAATGGGTGCCTCGGAGGAGAATTTTGAGGGAAGGTATTTGCTTTGGTGCTTATCATCAGGAGCCTGCTCAGTTTTGATGCGGATTGTGGCAGTGACCTTTTTGCACATGGTCTCAAACTTCTCAGGGGGAGACATAAATTACTACATTTTTTTTTTAAGTCCTGCTCAGGTCTAGAGTCTGGAAGAACTGCTTTTTCTCCAGATGAGAGAGATGCTCAAAGTGGGCATCTGTGGCTCAATCCTGGAAGGTAGACACCCATTCTAACTAAGGCCAGTGCTCCTCTGTGTTCACAGGCTCTCTGAAGAAAAGCTGTTGCAGACAATGCTGCAAAATCAAGGCAGGTCCTTTCCCATGGGCTGAGTGCTCCCGGAAGTATGAGACGAAGAATTTTAAATTTTATTTTTTTTATTTTTAAATTAAATTTAGAACAATTTTAAGTCATCTCACAGAGGTTCAGACTTCTGTCAGCTGACCTGTTCTCAGATCACAAGAATGCACTGAGTCCAAAATACTTCACAAGGGAAACACCCCAACTCCATGGGAATGAATGCCTTGTCATATAGATGACCCACAGACCTGCTGTGTGCATTCCCACCCTTCCCACTTCTAGGGAAAGTGATCCAGAAAATAAAGCAGGAAAAAGCAATGATCATTGCGCTAACCCAGTACTGACGAAGGAGACCCTAGTTTTCCAACTCCATAGAGCTGATGTTGGAACCACTGTTACAGCTACCACTGAGACCAGAAGTTGTGGTCCAGGGTCCTTTTCTTCACCCAGATTTGGACTGTTTCCAAACAACAGCTTGGCTATTCAGCAAAGTTGTAACAACACTCAACTTCTCTTTCAAGACTATCAAAACTTTGCTGTCATCCCGGAGAGTCTACACTAAAAGCCTATTTCTTCATCTAATCCACATTTAATATTTGGTGCCAGATGCACAATGCAGATCCCATAAATCCACGAGTACTAGTTACTCTGGACAACCTCCAAGATGGTGTGGATAAAGGCTTTCAGCCCAGACCATAGCACATCGGTTACTAGCCATTAGTAGTGCTTTATTCACAGGATGATGGCGCTCTCCGGCAGACAACTGCAAATAGCCGGATTCCTCAGACAAGTGAGACTGGTCAGACCAATTTTCTCTCAGTGGGGCCTGCCACTGATTTTAAAAGTCATAATGGCTCACTCCTTCAAATCTTTGACTACAATATAAGCATTCAGTCTCTGTCACAACCTGTTTTCTGGTCTCCATTATGCCTGCTAGGAGAACATCAGAGCAGACAGTCTTATCCATGCAGGAGCCTTGCTGCATGTTCCATGATGACAAGGTGGTGCTAGGAACTCAACAATTATTTCTGCCCAGAATGAACTCTTTTTTTTTCTGTAGCTCTCAGGAAATAATCCTTTTTTCATTCAGTCCAAGGTCACAGGATCTGACTGAGAGACTGTGGCACACTTTAGACATCTGAAGAGCACTAAGATTTTACATGGAGTTTACAGAACCCATGAGGTGTTCAGGCACTCTGTGTCTTTGTATCTGAAGTGAAAAGAACTCACAGCTTTCACTATCCATTGTGAGATGGATCAGATTATTCATTGGACCTACAAAGCATCAGGCATCCCTATTTGAGAAGGAATCAATGCCCACTTGTAGAGATCTGTAGCAACCTTGGCCTTGAACAAGCATTTCCACCTCCGAGATACGCCGAGTGCCCACAGAGGCAATGACTAACACCTTCACCAGACACTGTAAAATGGAGTTTGTCTTCTGCAGAGGCCTCATTTGACCAGAAGGCTCTGAAAATGATGTCCAGTAATAGAAATGCTTTTTGAGCTGCAGAAGATCAATATTTTTACTGATGATTTCCTTTTCACTAGCTACATCTCTCCTTACAATTTTACCCAGGTTACAAGGAGGGGCATCAGCTTTTTGGGACAATTATGCAGACAATTGCATGCTGTACATACTTTAATAAGTTGGCATTTTATGTTGTATCTTCCTATAAGTTTTACACAGCTTTGAACTGAATTATCTGGCAGCAAGCGGTAGAAGGAAATGTGGTCAGCATGTGCTGTGCCATAGCTTTGAATCACTTCCAAAACTGCAAAGTGGAGTGGAGCAGCCCAGTCATAACAGAATTGTGGGAGATGCTGCTAGCAGAAAGATAATTATTGGTAAGAAATTTCCCTTTCTTAAATCCTAGGTGAATCACCGAACTGTCATTAAATTGGCTTTATATATGAAATATTAATAGACTGCTCTTACCGTTCACTTCATCAAACCATTGAAAAGGTAGCTGTTAATTTTTTGTGACCACCAAAGCCCCCAATATGTTTGTATTCCATCTGCTGTCAACTATGTTGTCCTCTAGCATTGGGAAATATATTAAATGAAATATAAATATCTTGGTTTTATTCATGTCAGCTTCATTCAGAAGAAAGGAGAATCAATTCCCAATTTGAAAAGGTCAAACCTTAAACAAAAACAAAACAAAACCTTTACAACAGGTTATTAGCGCAAACAGAAGAGTACAAGGAAGTTAAACATGTGCATCACACACTGAATTACTATTATCTCCCACATATTTCAGTGCATTTCACATTCCTGACCGACCCTGTCTTCCTAACTGGTGACAGGTTGTACTGAAGCATGTGAGGGACTACTTCACTCCTATTTAATTGTTAACTTCTTCTCTAACTGGTTATATTATATAGAAACAAATGTTTCCAGGACACCTGGAATTACACCTCATCAATAGTTGCAGTAAAGGAAATTGCCTTGCTTCAGTTGTTGCCTCATTATTTCTTGCTTCTCCATTTCTGTGTGTTACACTCAGTTTTATACTTCTTGACAGATAACCTACCTTTGCTTCCTTTCAAGATTTCAGCTGAAGTGTGATCAATACTTTTTTAAACAGTTGTTCAGGTGGTGGATAGCATTTAAAGCTTCTTGAATCCATATAAATTCCTTAATTCCATTTAGTTTTTCTAACTGACCTTCCCTTGGGAATTCTCTAACACTGTCACATTTTTAGCTTTTTGTTGGAGGTGATTGACGAGAGAGAAGTAAGGAAGCCATATTTTTTTGGCTGATGGGAACAGAGAAGGCACCTGCGGAAAGGTTGTGTCTGATGAAAACAGTACTTGTAATTTTATTTTCATCGTTTTTATTTTGGAAGAATCTCAGATGTGTTACAAATATCTGGATCATGTGCTCAGCCCTACAGAGTGCGTAAGGACCTTCATCGTCCCTGGAGTACTGGCATAGATGCTTGCACAAACCACTTAGGACCTGAATTGATAGGCAAAAGGGTGTGTTTTTTCAAATATGTTAGCTCAATGAAGATAGCTTAACGTGATTTAAAAGACACATTAAGATGCAGGCTAACATAGTGGGTAATCCTATAGCTAGTCTTGTTACAGGTTGCGGGGGCGGGGGGGAATCACTGCTTCTGGCTAGTATCCTTCCCCTGATGCACTATCTACCTAAAAAGGGCCAAGATTTTGCTCTTCTGCCTTAACAGTGCTTGAATTCTTGTGGGGGAGAGGGTTCGGGTAGGCCAACATTTTTAAAGGCTACCTCAATCTGTCTTATGGCCTCGTTACTTCACACTACTATTCAAATTAAGACAAACTGCTTGATGTTCAGGGCCTCCTGAAGTTTTTCCCATAATTCAAGAACAGTCCACCAGTCAGCAGAATGGTGAGAAATGTGTTACACTACTTGGAAGGATGACAGACTTGTTGCCCCAATATGCCATTGCTAGCAGGACCCTGGAGGAATTCTGGCTAAGTAGTGCAGTATGCTAGAGCCTAGAGAGTTATCTCTGTCTCATAAAATACTCCTGAAGATCAAATGCATAGATAGCTATTTGGAGCAATCTCATCTATTCTATTAACCCCAAAAATACATGCTGGCAGGAGAGATCTAGAGCGAGAGAGAGAGAGACACTTCTCTTGAAATGGTAGGAGAAATGTTAGATAAGGCAGAGGGTAATTATTCAAATTAAAATATGGCCATGAACCTGGAATGACTGGCCTTATTACTATATATATAGTAATATATAGAATCATAGAATATTAGAGTTGGAAGGGACCTCAGGAGGTCATCTAGTCCAACCCCCTGCCCAGACAGACAGACAGACAGATAGTCCTTATTAGTGTGTGTGTGTGTATAAAGAGAGAGAGAGAGAGTCATATATAGTTTATATACATAAGGAATTGTATACTATATAGTTCTTTAATGAAAGATAGGACAATTTCATAATTGAGTGAAAAACGCCAAAAGCTAATACCACTTCCGTGGAGATTCTGTGTGGAGAATTGACTATGCTATGGGAGGGTCTTTACTATTCAGCTTATTACCCACCAGTGCTGAATGTAGTAGTGGCTAACACTGGGGAATTATTCTGTGGGGTTGTCTGTTGTTGCCTTTCATTCCTGGTGTTTTTTCTTAAAAAATAAATCTGTTGATAAGTTGCTTACAGTCTGTCTTAAATAGGTGGAAGGGAGGGAGAGATTTAATAAGAAACACTAGCAATGTTTTTAGAATTTTTATCACACTTGTGAATTATAGTGGAAGGGGGCTTATTGAAGTATTAGGTTTTAAAATACCTCTCTACTATTGGAACAGAAAAGATTTATATGGCTTGATGGTTTTTAAACATAATATTTACTTTAGGTAGAATGTCTTTCAAACTTTTAATGCACATAATCCTGAAATTAACAAGGTTTTGAGAGAAAATGAATGACTTTGTATTATTTAGTAACCTGATATAGAAGTGCTTATACTATATTGTACATGTTTTATTTCAGAATCCAAAAGGCATAACTTTTATCCAACCCTGCATTTAACTGCTGATCTTTATTACCAAGGCTGATTGTAAAAATGAATAGTAAAGTGGAATAATTACAGGGCAATATATTTCCTACTCATATTTTTCTTCATAATATGGATACCTTGGAATACAAATTGGTTTGTCTGATTTTTAGTTGTTTTTTTATGGCCATTCAATGTTTAAAAAAGTATTGCTAAGAAAAAAGCATTGCTGATAAATAGCACATTTAATATTTTTTTTTCATTTTAAAATCTTTTGTTTAATAACTGTGAAATGTTAGTGCCTTCTATATTGTTACATTTTCAGATTTATTGTATGCTTTATTTTACCATGAGTTCAATCACATTCAGGAGGATTATGAATTAGGAAAATTAGTTTCCATTTTTTAAAGCTATGCTGTGTTGTTTTCTTAGCATAACATACAATATGCTGTGCATAACGTATAATATAGAAAGGAAAATTGTGAATTCTTTCCCTCTGACACAGTACAATTTGTCTTAAATCAAGGAGGTAAAATAGTAATTCATACACAATATTTCAGTTTTAGACGTTGTACTCTCCATATTTCTGGAAGGACTCTTTGGAGATTTTTCAACCTCAATTCAGTAATCCCACCTACCTTGGGAAAACAGTTGCTGAATTGCATCATACATTATCTGTAAGGTCCAGTGTGTCCATTGTGATAGCCACACTGATTGATTGACTTTCTGTGTGACGAAAATTTTTTATTTTCTAATCCCTGTTTTCTTCATAAGAGTACATATAAAATCTGAGATTTGGTTGCTGTTTTTCTGAATTAATGTTGTGACTGCGACCATACCTTGTGAGAATGCCGTGCGATGTATATCTGATAAATTAAGACAGTTTTCGATTTGGAAACTTTTAAGGCAAATCCAAGTGATTAAGAAAGTAAAGTTTGTGATCCAGTAGGTGACAATCTTCCCTTAGTATGAAGCTAGAGTTCCTGCATTATAAGTGTGAAGTATGATGTAGGCTGTTAGAGCCTTTCAGATGAGATGTAAAACACGTCCTCACCACTTCTGCAAGACAGGGTGTCCTGTTCAAAGCGATTCCATGTGATTTTAATCTGATTTATTGTAGTTGGTTCCGTATACCCTTAAATGGTCACACTATTCTCTGCTCCACAAATATCCTTTTTCTAAATGATATCAGTTTATTAGAATGGGTCTTAGGGTTTTTTGTGATAGATCAGGATAGATCTAAAAGAAGGCATACATCTATGATCCAGAACTCTAGAATATTGTTGTCCATTAGAAATACAACCCAAATTATGGGGATGTAGTCACATTGGTAGAACTAAGTCATATAGCTTGTTAATACTATGGCCTCTACACAGCTAATTTATCCCAGCATGAAATGCTCATCAGGTGAATTTGTTCAGGAGAAAGTAACTTTAAATTGTTTTATAACTGGAGATCTTGTTGACAGAAAAAATATTCTAAAAACTTTTGAAAACCATCTTGTGATAATAATTGAAGTGCTAATTGTGTTGCAAGTGTAGAGAAAAGGTTGTGTGTAAACTCCCAGAGATGATGAGCTAGTTCTATGATGAAAGAAGGCCTCCAATCAGTTTTCCTCCTTATGAATTTATTCTTCAGATTTTAGAGTACACTGATTTATAATAAGAGATGGGGAAGAGGAAAGTTGAATATCCATCCCTCCTTGCACACATTGAAATATTTTGTGCCTTGGATGGGGAATTTTTCAGCTCACAATTGAAATATACAATAAAACAAACAACATGATGGATAATTTTTACTTAGTTATATGTAATTCTTCAAACTAGATAGCTTCATAGGGACAATCACAGTCTACTAAAATTATCTATTAAATCAACAAGGCTGAGAGATTTTACCATTGACTGTTCCGCAGCCATTAGTATCAGGTGGCTTGCCTCTCATTTCCACTTGTTGACTGGAGGCAGGTTTTGAAGAAGTGCACATTTGAAACTGTAATGATGAGCACCATGAACGTGATCTGTAGCAGTTTTCACACTTCTGTATATGCAACTGACAGAGTTTGAAGCTTACTTTATAGATAAAAAGCATCTATAGTCTTTTTCTCTTTCTCAGATGATGCCATGAAAGTTTTTGTCATGGAAACTGCAATCTCAAAAGTTTTGTCAATGTGTGAACTCTAATAGGGTGGAAAAATCTGACCATTTCTTGAAATCCATGAAATGTGAGGGATCTCTGTCTAATACATAGATTTCAACAATGTTTAATGGTGCATAAAATTCCTGTTGAGCTCAGAATAAATAGTTGAGAACAGCACAATAAGTCCTTGGAAATCTATCAATTAGACCTGTCTCATCAATATTCCTTTTCCTAATAGTACTATTTAACAGACAGTCAACAAGAAACTTTGCATTCTTCTAGGGAATTTTAATCAACTGACGTGTTCCAAGATCGATACCAACAGCAAATTTTTTCCTTTTCCACTATTTCCCCCCACTCTGCATCAGATCTTGCTGATTCTATTCCTTTTGCATTCCTTATTAAGTGTGTAGTAAAACAAGTCTACTTTATTCATATTGCTCTGCTAATTCATTCATCATACCAAGTATTCTTTTCAAGATAATCATAAACGATAAGGAAGAAGGCAGTTCTATCTTAGCTTGAAATCCAGTTGCATTGGTTGAAACTTCTGAATGATCTGTGCTGGGTGTCTCATATGCACTGAGTAGGACTTCATAGTGGAGTTTTATCTTATTTACTTCTCGGTATCAGTAAAACCACTTGGTAGCTTGAACTGTGTTAGTCCACCCATTCATGGTACTTGCACTAGCATTGTCCCACACAAAACTTCAAATCAAGTCTCATACTACATACTTCATCATAGATGAAGTTTGCCAGAGAATCAATGCAAATCTTTCACATCTGGTACGTATCAAGAGCTCTTTCTTTTAAGGAGAATTCATGAAGGTATCAGGTAGATAGAGCAAGCTGTTCCTTCTCAGAAATGTCTTTAATCTTATCAGTGAAAATGGGGGGGAGGAAAAGTGGCTTCTTGATCTTGAATCTCAGCTCTTATTTCCTCTCGATGTTAACCAGAAACTCTAATTTGATAATTCTGATATTAGTGAGATAAGTAGTGACCGTGCTGACTCTCCTTTTTATTGAATGTAGATTTTTATCTGTCTCTGATATCTCCAGGAACTCAGCAAAGTTTGCTTGATTGCCTGATGCTTGACATCCAAGAAAACAAGTTACTTGAAGAACTGTCTTTCCCTAGTCTCCTAAACTACTTCAGTCTAGTTGTTGAAATATTTGAAGCAGTACATGTTTTTACTCTAGACTCATACAAATTTCAGGCCACGATACAATTGAGTATTTGTGGCATGCATTTTCTGTACGCCACCAAAAAAGATCGCTCATGTCTTTCCCCTTTGAAAATCCAAAATCAATAACCACTTGTTTCCTAGCCTTTTCGCTGTTTGGTAAGGAATTACCAGCAAAGTATTGGCAAGCAAAGCAGTAAATGGCATCTTCATTAGAAGAGTACTCAGTTCATTTGTTGAACTTTGTTGTAGTTCTCTGAATATGTACACCCTTTATCAGCAGGATAAGTAGCTTTGGTTTAACAGGCTTGCCATATTTTATTTGTAATGCACTGTGAAGCTTACCTTGGTCCCTGAATGTGTCTGTGTTAGTAACTCAGGGAGAAGCAGTTGTCCCTGATGGACAAGAGCTCTTCAGCATGGGATCAGTTTGAGACAAAATCCAACAAAGTGCACACTGTTCTGCTCCTTCTAGAACCATAGTCCGGGGTCAATCGCAGATGTGTTCCTCATCCCATGGACACAGCACCTGTTCTTCACCTTTCTCCTTATAACTCTGGTGCAATAAGTCCCCTTAAAGGTCAGGAAGAACAGGTCAACAATAATCTTGGTAGCCCTGTTGTGGCCATGCCAACATTAGTACACCGTGCTTCCTGTGCTGTCAGTGGAAGCTCTGTCAGTCTCCCGTTAATACCAGGCCTCATTAGTCAGGATCACGGCCACCTTCGTCACCCAAACCTGCAGTCCCTACACCTGACAGCATGGAAGCTCTGTAGTTGAACTCACAAGAGTTGCAATGTTCAGAGCATGTTTTGGAAAGCCTCTTGAGAAGCAGAAAGCCCTCCACTAGAGCTATGTACCTAGCAAAATGGAAGAGATTTTTTGTCATCAGGGCAGAAGTGCACTACTCCAGAGATGTCATCAATACCTGTCATTCTGGACTGCCTGTGACAACGTAAAGGTCTTTCTGTGCTGTCTTAGCTGTGATCTTAGCTTTTCATCCATGGGTGGCTGGCTACTCAATCTTTGTAAATCATACAGTAAGTTGCTTCCTCAAGGGCCTCAACAGGCTGTTCCCTCAAACTCACCAGCTGATTCCCCAATGGGAAATTAATTTAGTACTGTCAGCATTAATGAAACCACTGTTTGAGCCACTGGAGACATGCTCCCTCTTGTAGCTGTCATGGGAGGTAGCCTTACTAGTGGCCATTAGATCGTCCAGAAGGGTTTCAGAGCTCAAAGACCTGATGTCTGAGCCCCCTTACACATTTTTTTTAAAAGACAAGGTCTGTGACTGCATCCAGCCTTTGTCTCGAAGGTAGTTTCTCAGTTCCATTCAAACCAGGACACTTTTCTCCCAGTTTTCTACTCGAAACCGCATGCTAGGAAACAGAGTCTTCAGTCGCTGGATGTTAGGAGGGACGAAACCATTCAGGAAAACTGCATACTAATGCCAGGGAACAAAGTCTTTGCTTCCTGGCTGTTAGGAAAGATGAAGCCATTCAGGAGGCCATCTCAGCATTTTGTAGTGGTAACAGAATGAAGGGCCTTCCTATCTCCTCCCAAAGGTTTTTGTCATGTATTATGTCTTGCATGAAGGCCTGTTACGACCTGGTGAAGGTGCCTGACCCAGCGCTGACAACCCACTCCACAATGGCCCAGGCAACTGCTACAGCATTTTTAGTTCAAGTCCTAATTCAGGACATCTGCAGGTCAGCAATGTGGTCTTGCATCCCCACCTTCGTGGTACGTTGTGCCATTACTCACCAAGCCAGAGACAACGTGGCAGTTGGTAGAACAGTTCTACCATCAGTATCCCATTGAATTCTGACCCTGCCATCCAGGGGGTTACTTGCAAGTCACCTAATTGGAATCGACATGAGCAAATACTCAAAGAAGAAAAGACAGTTAGTTAGTAACTTTCTGTAACTGTTGTTCTTTGAGATGTGTTGCTCATGTCCTTTCAACGACCCTCTCCAACAATCCCACTGTGTCAATCCCCAAGGAGCCAGTAGTATAGACATAACCTGACTTTCTGTCATTCCCTGGAAGTCTCCAGCTATCTGGAAAGTAACTCAGGATTACCCTATGGTTAGTATTTTCTTTCCAAGATGCCTTGGTGATCCTTCCAGGAAGTAGGGAGGGGAGTGGAAGCACAGCCAAGTATTTATCTGGGCAGGGTATAAGGAAATAAACCCTCTTGAACTGGGGGTGGGATCCACATGAACTCAGACCTGACCATCATAATCCATAAGGAGACTGACATTAAAGGAGGTAACTAGGGGGATGTGGTGCTATGTGTTTTATGTAGGTTACTGGCATGATATGGCACAGTACTGTGTTTTTTTTTAATTGTGGAGGTAAACTTTGAATCTTGAATGGAAGTTCATGTGTGGTTAAAGATGTGGGCTAAACTTCATTCTTGCTTGCTTCTGTGGAGTCTTGCAGGAACATTTGATCTTTGCTTGTCACATTCTCAGTTCATGGTTTTATTTATGGAAATAAGGGTCCTCAATGTGCTGAACAGCTCTTTCTTCCAGCATCCATGTTTGAACATCTGCATAGGACAGAATTGTCAGTCTGGCCATGAGCGACTTGTAGAGGGTCTCAGTGTGGCTTACAACACTTTAATCCAGACTTAACACTTCTTAACTCCCCTGACATTGTTGAAACAATGCTGCTGATGTGTCCCTTGCAAACTATGTGTGCATCAAACCATTTAAAAAAAAAAAAAAACTGTTACCTGGTTTATTTCTCACTGTGTGGTTGTTAGAAGAAAGCTTTTACAAATTGCTGCTTAATGTGATAGAAATGATGGATAATGTTTTGTATTGTAACTTGTGTAAATTGAAACAAAACTGCAGCTGCTTGTGCAGACTTTGCAAAACAGCAAAATTGGTCAGAAACTGAAAAATCTTGTCATTTTCAAGTATCTTGGGAGAATCTTTGCTGTCATGGATAAATACCAAAAACTAACTTCTGTGTAGAAAAGACAAAGAATTAAACATGGAATGACATGTTAATTGGATTCACTCAGATTTGAAAAGAAATTTCCACTGAATTCTGCTAAATTCTTTGGGAATGCCATCAACTTCTGGCAATATTCACACTTTTTCTCTTTGTCACAAAACCAACATGAACAACTTAATTGTGTATTAATAGTGTACTGTATATTATTAGTGAATATAGATCTCCCTTTTTAGAAAAAGATCTTCTTCCCTTCTGACTAGTAAGTGGCTCTTTTGTCTTGTCAGTTTGTTTGTTTTCATCTTTGCTTCGAGACTCCAAACTTTATCTTGGTGTGAAGTCTACACAGCATTAAATCCTTGCTTACTTGAAACCAGGTATGGTTTCTGGTCCCTGTGAAACAATAATACTTTACCATTATGTGGAGTTGCTTTTGAACTCTTGAAAGTGAAGACCTTTAGAATTAACACCCACATTGAACCCAGAGCCAATGTTGTGATACCAACACAGAGGAGCTTTAATACTCTGTAACCTTCAATACACTGGTTATGGTGCTCTCTGTAAACAGATATTTCTCAGTCCAGTGAGTGGCAACCCATGGTCTGAGTCTGGGCTCTTGTTAGTTCTGGGCAGCCATTTCATGTTTCAGTGCAGTTCCTTTAAAAAAAAAAAAGTCTCCCTAAGCATAAGATATATCAGCCATGTTATTACTATGCATAATATATCCAGATAATTTTCCTGAATATCATTTAAAGCATGAAAAGTCTAATTGAAATCTGTGGTAGAAATGTCATTCTTTTCAATAAGATTTTATAATATAATAGCATATTCTGGAACGAATGCAGTTTAACATTACTGTCAAAACTGCTGATAGACTGATGTTTCTTATATAAGAAAAACAGGCATCTGCATTACACTTCTTACTCAGTTTCTCTATGCAAAATTGCTGCACATAGTACGTTTGCCATATAATGTTCTGTTAAACTGCATTGTGAAAGTTCTCTGAAAAGGTTTTTTTTTTAATTACACAAATCAAATGACCGTACTGGCAATACATAACAGTTAAGGTATTGAGTCGTCATTTTGCTGTGGAGAGGTCCTGGGACAGGGCATTTTTCAAGTGATTGTCCACACAGGTTCCATTCTTGGTGCACATGCATTCTGGTGTGCAAGATGACATTCTTTTTGAACAGCACTGTTGATTGTGGCTGTAATCAGGTCCTTGGGAGCTCTTGCAGCCATGATAGTCTAGTGGAATAAGAGTGGTGTAGTGTCAGCTGGATCCCAGTTCCTCCTTTCTGCCTGTGACTGTGAGATGGACCCCCGTGGCATCCACCTCTTGTCACCTAAAGAGAGATGAGTTGAAGTTTACTGTTAGTAAATGAATTAGTCATTAGTTATTTGCATACATTTAATTCAACCAGTTAGTTTAAAAAATGTATTAGTTTTACAGGCATGATAGAGATCCTTACCTCTGTACATAGAACCAAAATGGTCAACATTAAATCCTGAATTCTGGAAACATCAGTCTTGAGATATCCGTGCTTGGACACATGAGATGTCTCTTAGGTCTAGAAGGACATGTTTCTGAGCATTGCTTATTATGCAAATCTTTCTCAAATCACACTCTCAAGGTAAGAAACTTCTTTGTACAACACAGTCAACCTGTGAAACTCATGGCCAGGGGATGAAAACTATAGCTGGATACAAAAAAAATTAGTTAATTTCATGGAACATAGGTCCATCAATGGCTATTAGCCACAGTGATCAGGAATGCAGCTCCATGCCCTGGATGTCCCTAGGCCTCACTGCCAAATGCTGAGACTGGATGAAAAGGGATGGATCCCTTGTCCTTGAGAGCTCTCAGCATACTCAGAGGTCCCACACTTCTGCCACTCTGACCCAAAAAAATGGCTGTAAACATCACAACCCCAGGGACCAAGATAGATCTCTCCCTCCCCTGTCAGAAGATAAAAATCCTCCCCAAGGCTCCAACATTCCAAAGCCTCAAGGCAGAGCCCTGGAAAGTGACACTGATTATCACATCACATAAGAAGCACCTCATCATCTTCCTCCCTACCCCTCCAGTACCACACAGACAAGATCTCTCTCTTTGGCACTGAGTATCCTTGTGCCAGATGACTTTGTACCTGTGGTGACTGCACTGAGCATGTCTACTGTTAGCATATCGGCACCAGCAAGTAAGAGCTAGTGGCACTGAAGGACTCATGGGTATGGATGCAAGATGGCACAAGGACAGTTCACAGCACTGGCTGATTCAGCCAGGGGCCTGGTATTGGGACCTCTAGTCTTGGACAGATGAAGAGAGGTAATAAGTAACCATAGCCCTTAGTAGACAGAGAACACTGGATCAAATCACTTCAAAGGATCACAGCAGACCCTTTTTGCGAGACTCTGACCCATCTTCACTAGGGATAATGTAGTGGAAAAGGGGTAGACAATTCAAGGAAGAATTCCTAAGATGAACCCACAGGTCTTCTGGGTTATGAAGGGAAATCCTAAGCTAAAATCTTAATATCTGTCCCCATTTCCCTATTTGTATAAACCTTGGCTCTATTGATCACCATGGGTATAAATCTGTTGGTCAGTAAACTGATTTTTTCAGCAGTCTCCAGCCCAAGATGACCTTTACTGTAGCAGCAAGTTATTTCCATCCAAGCACCTATCCCAGCACAGGATCAGCAAATGCTGGAAGGAGGTCAAGAGTTCAGTATAAAGAGCATTCTCCTTGATCACCAAAAAGCACTGGCTATTTTACTTATCCCTGACGAGGCAACAAATCCTCTATTTACAGCCTCCATTGATGAGCTTAAATTATTTGAATATGTACTGCAGAGTTAGTAGAAACACTGAATATCCGATTAGAGACAAAGCAAGTCAAGCAACATAAATAGTTAAATATACTGCAACTTTCATCATTGGGCAAAATGTCTATAGCCATCAGTGAAGGACTTTGGAACTGACAGAGATGATCTGGCACACTCCTTTGTCCATCCTGGAGACTCCAAGTGGGCAAGCAGAAGGTACCAGGTACTAGCTAAGGGTTACAAATATTTCTTTTAGCACCCAACCTGGGTTTTCTGGTCAAGCGAACTGTTCACAGGAAGTCTAAAGAGTAGTCCTAGTCTATCTCCTGAGAGAAGGATCTAAAGATGTGGGATCTTTTCAGATGAAAAATATATCCCACAGCAAGTCTGTAATGAAGAATTGCTAATTAACTGTGTTCACAGCTGTGACAATGAAGAGGTCATCCTGTTTGCCAGTATTCTATATCCTTCATGAGGTACAGGCAAGCATGGAAAATGTATCCTTTCAGGGCAACAAACTGTGACACAGACAAGGTGCTAAACTCATTAAAAGATTAAAAAGCAACCCTCTATTTCCTGTGATTAATTGTACATTACAGCTCCGTGATACAATGACAACAGCAGCCCCCACAGGCCATAACAGCAACAGTACCTTCAACAGTGCTCTTCAAAGACACTATGGAAGAGACAATAATTCTATCAGTGCCATCCTGAATCAGTAGACCAGAAAGCAAATTTGAGAGCAATGTTGATAGCCTTACTGGACTGCCTACGGATCCAACTCCTTTTTACTTTGTTTGGCACCTGCCTATTTCATTTCACAGGAATACTTTTACCTAAGATGACCTCAGATCAGTGGGTCCTTCAGATAGTGAACAAAAGATATCCCATCCAGTTTTAAACTAGTCCAATCCCTTTTTCCCACTCACTTCCATCCCTCTTAGGGGTTCCTTTTCATGAGACACTTCAAAGACAAGCAATCTGCATCCCCCTACAATGGAGCAGTGGAGGAAGTACCTCAAAAATTCAGAGGAATAGGTTTCTACTTCCTCTTCTTTTTATTACAAAGTAGGAATGGGGATGGATACCTGTCCTGGTTTTTCACCTGTCAATATTTTAATTCAGATGGTCACTGTAGCCTCTTTAATTCCACCCTTGAATGCCATGGTTTGATTTGTGACTCTTGACCTGCGGGACCCATATTTCCAGAGAAAAAAAATATGATTTCAGGTAGGAACATGCATTTTCTGAGCCGCATACCTGACAGCTTGGGTGCTTCTTGGATAACATATGAAAAATGTTCCAGAACATCTAACTTCAGAGACAGTAATCTGCAACAAAACCGACCTATCAATCCAAATGGACAAGATGCTCTGTGCAATGTGAATATCACTATTGCTCATCTCTGCAAGCAACAATTCTAGCAATATTGGATTATTTCTCTTGCTGAAGCAATTAGGTAAGCTCGATTGAAGTATTTCTAGCCACACTCCTGGCAAAACATCACCCTGTACAGGCTTACACAGTATTTTCAAACCCCAATATGGTGAAATTTATTCAAAGGATGACTAGAGCTTTCTTACATGTCTCGGGATCCCTGCAATATCAATATAGTGTTATCTAGACCAGTGGTCCCACCCTTTGTCTCCATGGTTACTTTCTTCTTCGTCTTTCAATGAAGACAGCATTCCTGAGGTCTATAATGTCAGCTAGAAGAATCAGAGAAGTTCAGGCCTTGTGGCAGGCCCTTTTTGCAGTCTTCCTTGGGCCTCACTGTAAGTTCCTGTCAAGGGTAGTCTTGGACTTCCGTGTTCATCAGTGCCTTCACATGCCAGTCCTTTGGACTAAGCATCATTCTTCCCCTGCTGAGGCAAAATTTCACATGCTGGAGGTCGTGAGAGCATTGTGCTTGTATTTACGGAGATCTACATAGATAAGAGCCACACCTAAATTACTCTTTGCATTTGCAGAACAAATGAGAAGACAGCCAATATTCTTATAGATTACCTAAATGGGTTCAGATTGTATATAAACATACTATGTACTAGCTAAGAAAAAATAAGAGTTCTGTAGCACTTTAAAGACTAACAAATTTAATAGTTGCAGACATAAGCTTTTGTGGGCTTTAACCCACTTCGTCAGCTAAGAAGGCACACTACGTCTCATTCTACTTAAGCCCTGATAGCTTCCACCATCTTTTTTAACCATGTTCTGCAGTCAGAGACATGAAGTTCAGTCCATATTTTTACTATGTACTATGCCTTGGTGCTGAGCTTTAGACCTGATGCAAGTTATAGTAGAATGGTCCATTAGTTGATCTTCAAGTAGGATTTCTTTTTACAGATCTCTAGGCACTCCTTGCTAGTCACCAAGAGTGTAATTTTGTAGACAATCAGGCAAAGAAAGACTTATTACTTACCTTACACTAACTGGAGTTCTTGAAAATGTGTTGTCGAAATGGATCCCACGACCTGCTAATTTCAAATCCTGCCATGTGGAATTCTTCATTGGTGAAGGAATTAGGAACGATGGAGGCCACCCTGCCTCTTATCCCCTCAGCTACATTGGTTGTGAAGGCTCCCAGGGCACACTGGACACTGCTATTCAAAAATAATCTGATTGTGTTCATGATGCACATCACGAGTGAAATCTTTGTGAACAATACACCTCCAAGAAACAGAGTTTCTGTAATGTAAGCAGTTCTTTCTTAAACACTCTTTTCTTCTGGGACTACAAACACTGTTATGCATCAATCGTAATTCCTGAATTTATATTGGATTTTATGGGGGAAATTATAGCAGCCTTGTAAAAAACTTCACTTTGAAATGCTGATGTGGTCTCAGCTTTAATGCTATCTGAACATGCTGTTTGTCTGAAAAGTTGAAGGGTGCTCACTGTTCTGAATATTATTGTTTTAGGCTGCACTGTTAGCTCCCCCTGAACTCTAAAACCCCGTAATAAAAAAAAATGTCAACCCAGGATAAAATATAAAATCTTACTGAATGCTATTAGAGCTGCTAAACATATTGTAGTGATAACATTTAATGGTGGACTGTAATTGAGTTAATGAACAGGTGTACAAGTATATTAGTTGACATGCAGCTGCTAATTTCCAAAAGCCAGGTGTGCGTACAGATTTTGTATCAATGAGTACAATAGCATACTCCCCCCACCCTCCGCCTTTTCCCTCACTTAGGTCTGTGAACCATTACAACATGTTTGCGTGTGTTTCTTGTGATCAGTACTATTAGTCTTGTTCAAAATATTTTAAACTTCTGGAACATTTTGACTGTCATTGTTGCCACTTCATATGCTAAACAGGTGTACAGTTGAAATTGTTCTTTCTGTGGGATATATTAGTTCAAAGCTGTAGGCATCACTAACAATGCCTGCTTTACAGTTGCACATGCAATACATAACGTTGAAGAATGGAATGGAAAACAATCTCTTACAGCGGGTTGCATCAGCTTTTTTTTCTCCAGCTTTGATAAACAAATACATTATTACTCACAAAACAGAACATAACACCATATGAAAACAAATGCTGGGTTGCTTACAAACATGTTTAATTTAGATTCTCATTTTGTTGTTGTGGAAAGAGTCTCTGGCTTTTCCCAACACCTGAACCTTTTAATTTTCCTTGATTTGAGTCATATTATTTTTTTCCCCTTTGTGGTTGAGCCACAGTGTGAAGAGAAGCAAAGAATAAAACAATAAAATCATCCTATATGTATAGCCAGTGTGAGGCACTGATGTGCAGAAGTTAAGATACGGTTTTTATGGTCTTTTGTTGAATAGTATTAATTAAGAAAGGTTCTATTCCTCCCAATTCAGGGAAACCCAGTTTTAAACCAAATCAAACAAAAAAAAGTATTGTTTTTCATTTAAAATTAATTTCATGCTGTCTTTGCACTCACTATGTGTTTTTCCCTTAAGAGAACACAGTACTTTGAATGCGGGAGTTGGCCAGTGAAGAATAAGTATATAAAGCAAATTCAACCACGTAAAACAATAGAACAATAAACATTGATATACATTTACTTGTTTTGTTTTAATAACACTCCAAAGGAGGCTATTTTCTTAATTACCCTGATTTTCAACATATGTCTGAATATTTTGTTCCATTGAAATGTGTTTTCTGAAGAAATGGTTTTAAGTAGCTTGCTTTCTTTGCTCTTGGTTCAGTTCTTGATGAATAGGTCTCAGGTTAAATAAAAAATCATATTGACTTTCTTCGGTGTAGTATCTCTTTCAGGAGATACATTTGTAAATTACAGAACAGCTAGTATAAAATTAGAATACAAAAACTGCTTCAGAATGAATTTAGTATTGCTGACATCCTTTCCTAAACAACATAGACATTGAATGTGCTGGAAACACTGAGATAAGGTTCTGACACAGAATTTAGAAATCACTTCGTCTTTCTCACTTAATATACATGATATACTCTACGTGCATATGAATAAGAATTGGAAATTTTGTAACAACTTTAACTCTGACACAACAAATTTGATTTCAGCCTCTTCGTGTGTGTGTGTTTAAATATATCTATGCACTGCAGCTCGTTGGGTCTATAGATATCTGCCTTCCTAAGTATCAGTGGGCCTACTCTGGTACGTAAAGTTACTCATGTGCAGAAGTGTTTGCAGGATCAGATCCTAGGTGACAGTTCGCCATTCTTCATTCTATATGCTTCAGTTCTGTCTCAGAAGATGTCAAAGAATTCTAATCTCAAATGAACAGATCTTTGTATCATTATTTTTAAAGATGACCTGCAAAAGGGTGAAAGCTAGGTTAAATTATTTTTTGCTTATGAAGTGCTCTCTGGGTGTATAAATAAAAACATAAATAAATGGTGTCTTGTTTTTAGATTACCAATATCATGACTGTCAATCTGATGTGTCCTAGTTTTGCTAAGGGTTGTTTTTTTTAAGGTTTTCAGGAGTGTGGTGTTCGTTCTCATGTTCCAGTTGAGGAAGGAGAAGTGTTGTATATTTGACAGAGACCTGGTTTCTTTCAAACATTCATTGGAAAATCAAAAAGTAAACAAACTAAGAGGAAGTTTTAAACAAACCAACTAAATGTGCTTTCCCTTTTCAGTTGCTTAACCATGTTTTGTGTGTCTTTTGGTGTGATAATTTCATTAGTTGAGTATTCATTATGATCTTCCAGAATAATAAAAAATATGAATTCCTAAAGTTAAAAAACAAACTACTAACTTTTATAGACCTCCTTTAAGCATTTTTCAAAAGTAAATATACAAACTTTTGTTTCCTTTTCCTTACTACTTCTAAGGGAGCTTTCAGATATAAAAGAAAGCTGTGTGTGTGTTCGTTTGCATAGTTAGAATATGATGCATTTTACTGATACCTGTGAAAATTTGCATGGAAAATATGTAATACGTGTTCACATGTACATGTTTAAAATATAAAGGTCGTGTGTTAACATATATAATTTTATAAGTTTCAAACAAAACTTTCAATCAGTGTTAGATAAGCAAATTTCTTTATCAGTTGAAAACTTAGGATAGCCATAAATTGATTTGATTTGATACATTAGAGAAACTGTATTGATAATTTTAATGACATTATTAAAAATGAAAACGAATGCCTATAGTTACACCATTTGGAGAGTAATGTCATCAGATCTTATAACAAAACTGGGCTGTGACTGATGAATTCTTGGATGGGAAAACTCCAGGATGGTTCAGGAAATGGTCGTGCTTCAGCAGATGACTCTCATCCTTTTTGAGCTGTACGACACCATTTGGAGCTTGGTGTTGAATGTGCTGGATTTTGAAATGAAATAAAACTGAGAGAGCTACTTTCTGTGTTGATTTTTAAAATGGATTTTTGCAAGAGTGGAAGTATAAATCAGGTATCCTATCAAATTTCAGTTTGTGATTTGTATGGCCCTTGTACTGCTGTATAATGGTGTTTTACTTGGCCATTGTGTTTGAGAAGATCTTACTGTGAGCTAATATTTTTTTTCTCTCTTGAACTGAAGAAAAAAATTAAATTATTTGTTCTCTAAAGGTATCATTAGTGTCTTAAGTGAAATTGTAAGTGTCAGTTCAAAATTTAAAACTAGTATTCGTGAACTAGAAGCTTATATGCACACACTTATTTTACAGCTAAAAAGGCAGTAGATGATACAGAAGAAAAGAAAATAGTTCTGCCAAAGAAACGAGTTAAAGAATTAAGAATCTTGGATGGAAAAACAGCACAGAATCTCTGTAAGTAGCATTAAATCATTTATTCAATAAGCAGAAAAATGAGCTTGCAAACCAGCTTTAACTGGTTGTTGCATCCACCCTGCTCCCCTACCCTCCCATTTTCATATCTTGTCGTTTTTGGACTACAAGGAAAAAAATAAAATAAAATAAAAGCACCATTTATTTTCCCAGAATAGCTGTTGTGCAGAACCCATATTCCTTATTCATCAGATAAGGCCATTCTACTGTGTGAAACACAATGTAGCAAAATGGTTTTTAAAATCACCTGCAACTCACAGGGTGGGGAAGCAGGTGCACTACTGCATTCACTCAACAGGCCACTAGTCATTTATGAAGTCCCTTGGGGAGGGGTCTATTTGTAGGTTCTTTAGGAGGAAACAGAGGCTCAGAGAATCAGCTACTTTGTATGGCTTTCCATTTTTAGGTCTAGGCACATTTCCAGTCAAAACCTCACTCAAGAGTTACTGCTCTTCGGACCATGTTCTGTTGCACCCCATCTCTCCTCCCCTTCTCCTCCCCCCCGGGAAATTTCTGTGGAGCTGCTGGTGACTTATTGATATTGTACCAGAGAATAAATTCAGAATGATTGGGTGACCTGTAGTTTAAAGCACAAGAGCAAACGAGAGTAAAAGAGGTAGTAATATCACAAAATGCATTTCATTTAGATAAGTTAATTTGTTCTAATTGTTTAGGCAACATGTCACAACATATTTATGCTTCTAAATGTAATGTTATACGTCTTGGAAATATAATGAAATCTTAGTAATGCAAGGCCTCATTGCACTACTTTTTTCAATGCCTTCTGTGTTTTGCCATTAAACCTTGGCTGCAAAAGGGGAATAATTGTTGAGAATTACTTGAGTTGTGAATTTGCAAAATTATATAATGCAAGAGACATGTATATTGTTGCAGTGATACTTTTAGTGTCTGAAATAGGAAGTGTTAAAACAAATAAATAAACCTTTTAAAATGAAAAGCTTTACCCATCAAATCTAACACATGGAGAAGCTTTGAAGTATTTCACACACTTGTGTTTGGAAGTCAATAGTTAAAATTGGTGCAGGCTACAAGTTCTATCCTAAACTGGGAAATCTCTCACATTTGAGTAGATTTTAAAAAAATACAATTAGTATTTATCATTGCATCTTTAAACTAGCGTAATCTACCCCGAAAGCAAAAGCAGATACTTCTGTGCAAACACAATTCTGTTAATAAATAAATAATCTGTTACTTCCATCTATGATAAGGCTAGTAGATACTGGGCATGTTGCCCATGTGCTTTATAAAGCTTGTTCTGTGGTTGAGATAAGAATAGTCTTGCAATCTGACCCTATATAATTCATTCTGCTTATTGAGGCTCTTTGGAAACTATTTTTAAAAAGTAGCAACAAAATATGTGCAGGCTTACAGGAAAAAAAACTATTAATTAGCACTGCTGAGAAACGTGTAGGTTCTCATTCTCCAGCTATCATGGGCTGAGAGTTCAGTTAGGCCAAAACTTGACAGCTAGTCACATAAAGTTAGCTACCTAACACAGAACCAATTGACCTAAATACTTGGTCTGATTTTTTTCCCCCAGAGGTGTTTGGAACCCAGACCCCATTGAATTCAGTGGTAGCTGTAAGTGTTCACTAATTGTGAAAACCACACTACTTTTATTTGGGTTCTGAGCTTTTAGTGTAAAGCACGGTCCTCGGTGGCAAGATGACATTGTATTGCTCTGCTTTGATTGTTATGGGCAGCTTTGATCAACTCCTATTCCCAGGCCAGGTGATATGGGGCCTTGAGATATGGGGTAGTGGTGGTGGGAGAAATATAATAACTTGGAACTACTGCTTTGGCCTCCTTCTCCTCTCACTAATCATTCATTCAAATCTCTTATTGTCCAGCTATGCTGCAAGAAGGACAGAAGGCACTGGCTGTGGTTTCATTAGGCCACAATTTAATTCTTAAATGTCTCAGAGCACCTGACAGATAAGTGTACAGTACAGATGATTCTATAATAATTTCAATATACAACCTGAAGGGCTTCCAACAGCCCCTTCCCCTTATCTATCTTGGTTGCCATCCAAAATGCTGCTGGGACTTCACCATCCCCCCCATATTGAATGAGAATTCGGGGAGGGGGGGAGGGAAGGGGAGCAGGTTGGCTCTTGGCTGTACAAGTCATAGGAGCCTGACCCCCATTCTGTTTCCACTCTTTTAAATAATACCTCCTCTAAATTTTTTACTAATCCATTTTGTCTGATGATCATATGCCTTCCCTATAGAGTACCTGTACTGGACATCTGCCACAAGGAGGAACTAGCATTAGGTTGGCTGTCCCCTGACCCCTGCCCTATATCTCGCCATTTTCCAAGACATTTCCTTATGCCCTTTTTAATATCCACCAAAAACGTATCAGCCGTCAAATCTGACTAGTAGACCCCGTCATCGCTGAATAATTGTGAGGCCTTGTATGCTATGTCCAGATGTGAAATTACTGACCCTCCCCATGATATTCATGAATTTGACCACCTCCCTATTCACAGATCTCATAGCCTTGTCAACACAAAGGGGTTTCACAGCTCCCACCACATCCTGCATTTCAGCAGTTCCGAATACACAGTTTTTCTCCTGGGAAAAGGTTCAGCATCTGCCTCAAGTCCCTCTTAGCTCTGATCATTAAGTCCATTCTTTTATACAGTCCCATATTGTTTTCCCCAAGGTGAATCAGTTTTCTTGTGTCTGTTCACAATATACAGGAGGAGCATCAACTAGTCCCATAAAATTTCCTTCTCCCAGGCCCTGCTGTGAACCTCCAGACAACCCGTCTGTGTCCAGTAAAAAATACCATGCTCACAGATCCACACCTGTCTGCCCCTATCTGGAAGGAAAACACAACAGAAAATTAACACATTTCGCAGCTAGATTCTCACATACCTTCTGTAGGCTTCAAAATGCCAGTGCTCAATTGCCTGAATTGCCCTAGCCCCCATGCTCATCTGGGATACTGCTGTTGCTGCCCCAATTCTGAATGAATGGGAACCAAATTCATGTGCAGGGAGCCCCAACCTTATCAGTCCCCATCTGAAAACTAACAAACTGGTATGTTGTGAGGGGATTTCCGTCACTGTGAATAAACCACGCACACAGCCTCATCACTGCAGGAATAGTGCCTGAGCTATCCTGTGGGTATTATAGGAGGGGAGTTAAATGATATTAATCTGGAGCCTTCTTAAGGACAAAGCCTAGGGGAGAAACATGCATATTTTGTATAGGTAAATGATTGAATGGCTCCTTCATCTGATTTTCATTTAATTCTTGTGTAATCCTCTTGTTTATAGTATCGTTTGTTCCCACTGATATCAAATTTTTAGACGTCACATGACTTCTTTGCCCCATGAAGGGGATCCTAAACCCTGCAGTAAACCCATCCAATAAATCTCTTCCATATATCCTGTTAGGGTAATCCCAAAGGAGCACTGTTAACATCTCTATCTTAACTGGAGATGGTGCTCTTGTCCAACCCACTATTTTCAGCGCCTCTTCTCCTCCCACCCGTGCCAGTGTTTTGGCCCCATACTCTGCTCCTGCCCTGGTGGGCCTGCCTGCAGTATCTGATCCACTTCCCATTCTATTTTCCCGCTCCAATCTTTCCCAACTACTGAGATAAATACTGAGATAAGCACATTTCTCAAGCCTGCCTAAATTTGCAAGTGGTACGAAAACAACTTCCTTCGTTGCATGCCCAGAAAATGTTGTTATGCGCCTCAGGTCTTCTGTGAAATGACAGGCCATGGTCCCTGTGAGTGCCAGATCCCTGTGGCATCATCCACTCCTACTACAGCACATGATGTGGTATGAGCAACCAAATTGGGTTTGTGGTGTTGCTCTCAGTCTAAACTGTTAGCCATAGTTCAACTAAGCCATGCTGCCAATGTATTGTCTGTCTGCGTTACTATATCCATATATTTGAACAACGCTGGGCTTCTGTCTGGGCTGCCTCTGTAATAACTCTCACATAGATCATAAAGGCAGTTTCCCAATTTTTCTGTTCTTGACTCACGTGGCTACTTGAGCATTTCATTGTCCTGATTCCACTGCCCTGATTTACTGTCTTTCAGCACTTTCCTGTGCAACAGTGATAAGTCTACATATTCACCCCTGAAATTTTTTTCTTAAATGGTACTGAAGGGGAAATCTCATTAGGTCAGCCAACCCAGAATAACCATACTTGAGACTGACCATTGGTGCACCCTCAGTGTCTTGTTGCTTCCCGGTTATCCCAGGGCAGTAATTCTATCCCACAGATTTATACTCCCTGTTGATTCAGCCTCAATTGAGGTCAGCCTTACCTCAATCCCTGGCAAAATCATGGAGCAGGTCCTCAAGAAATACATTTTAAGGCACTTAAAAGAGAGGCAGGTGATCAGGAGCAGTCAACATGGATTAATCAAGGGCAAGTCATGCCTGACCAACCTGATCGCTTTCTATGTAGAGGTGACTGGTTATGTAGATGTCGGGAACATGGTGGTCATGATATACCTTGACTTTAGCAAAGCTTTTGATACCATCTCTCTCAGTATTCTTATCAGCAAGTTAAAAAAAAGTATGGGTTGGATGAATGGGCTACAAAATGGATAGAGAATTGGCTAGAGCAAAGGGCTCAACAAGTAGTGATCAATGGCTACATGTATAGCTGGCAGCCGATCACAAGTGGAGTGCCCTGGGCTCGGTCCTGGGGCCAGTTTTGTTCAACATCTTCATTAGTGATCTGGAGGATGGGGTAGATTGCACCCTCAGCAAGTTTGCAGATGACACTAAGCTGGGGGAGTGGTAGATACCCTGGAAGAGAGGGATAGGATACAAAAGGACCTAAACAAATTGGAGGATAGGGCCAAAAGAAATCTGATGAGGTTCAACAAGGACAAGTGCAGAGTCCTGCACTTAGGATGGAAGAATCCCATGCACAGTTACAGACTGGGGACCGACGAGCTAGGCAGCAGTTCTGCAGAAAAGCATCTGGGGGTTACAGTGGATAAGAAACTGGATATGAGTCAGCAGTGTGCCCTGGTTGCCAAGAAGGCTAATGGCATATTGGGCTGCATTAGTAAGAAGATTGCCAGTAGATCGCGGGAAGTGATTATTTCCCTCTATTCAGCATTGGTGAGGCTGCATTTGGAGTACTGTGTCTAGTTTTGGCCCCCCCCACTACAAAAAGGATGTGGACAAGTTGGAGAGAGTCCAGTGGAGGGCATCAAAAATAAGAGGGCTGGAGCACAAGACTTAGGAGGAGAGGCTGAATGAGCTAGGCCTGTTTAGTCTGCAGAAGAGCAGAATGAGGGGGATTTGATAGCAGCCTTTAACTACCTGAAAGAGGGCTCCAGGGAGGATGGAGCTAGGCTGTTTTCAGTGGTGGCAGATGACAGAACAAGGAGCAACAGTCCCAAGTTGCAGTGGGGGAGGTCTAGGTTGGATATTAGGAAAAAGTTTTTCTCTAGCAGGGTGGTGAAGCATTGGAATGGGTTATCTAGGGAGGTGATGGCATCTCCATCTTTAGAGGTTTTTAAGCTGCAGCTTGACAAAACCCTCGCTGGGATGATTTAGCAGAGGTTAGTCCTGCTTTGAGCAGGGGGTTGAACTACGTGACTTCCTGAGGTCCCTTCCAACTCTAATATTCTATGCTTCTGGATACTTTGTGATCAGTGAGACACGGTACACCCGATTTGCAGATGAATAAGGTTTAATGTGCAAGGTTTTCTATAAATATACTAGTTAGATACAAAACCAACATATTATAGGCGTATCCAACCAGCAGCACCTCCGGCGGAGTCAGGTGTTGATGGAGCGCCCCCCTTTGTCTAAGTGATGACTTCTTATACCCTTCCATAAACAACCTTCACCTAATTATCTCTCTCATTATAATATATGGTAACTACTTACATTGGGTTTCACCCTTAACTACATTCCATTCTCACCATAATAATTGGGATTGTCAAAACAACATCTGGTGATAGGAGGGGTGGAATAAAACTATGCCCCTTGGTAAGAAAACAGTGTGCTCCCAGACGTTCAAGAATAACTTGTTCTCATCACCATTATCTATGTGCAGCTGCGAGCAATACAGTATCTGTATTCTGTCTTATAATATGCCGTGCTATGCAGAAACTGAGACACCTACAAGGTTATTCAGTCTGTGCCAACCGGAAGAGGTCATGCTACAGAGGTCAGAATAGCTAAGCAAGCAACTGAAGCTATGCTAGGCCTGTAGGACAGTGGTCAAGCAACTCAGATTGTACTGGGCCTCCAGCACTCCCTTTCAATAGGTTGTAAGGTTCCCAGCAATCACCCTCCCCATTAACAGTTCCCACCCCTGGCAAGGGGACTATAGCCTGTCGCCCAAAATTGAGACCCCCAACTCATGGATGGTCCCAGCTGCTGCAACAACTGACTCTTAGCTTGCCAAAGCTATGTAATACCAGTATCTTCTGTAGAAGGTGTGTCTACCCTAGACATCTCTGATACAATTCCTGGGACACCTGATCCCCCACATAGCCTCTTTGTTACCTAGCTAGGTCCATCCTCCCCTTCTCCATTTAAGTTCCCCAGGAGGAAAAGTGGGCAAGGTCTCTGAAACCATAAGGTCCCCTCCACCCCCTACAGACATCCATTGCAACATTGAGTGGAAGGGACTCTCTTTGACACCCTGCCTTTGCAACCACCACCTGGTGCTGATCATACTCTGTCAGCGGTGTTGCTTTCCTCTCCTTCAGTCTGTTCATTCAAATAATGTCCTGGTTCTAGGCGACTGACTACATCTTGTAAGCCTTTTACTGCTGTGGAAACCATTTTGGAAGCAACTGCCCAGACCATTTCAATCAATTCTCCGTTGGCTGCCCCACCCCCAAACACAGCCAGTTCACCACTGGGAGTGTTTGCATCCACAGGATCCTCATCACTCCTCAGTAGGAAGAAATGCATTTGATAGACAGACCACTTTGGGATCCGGCAACCATAGTTCTGGCTCCAAGTCTTTGCCCATGTGATGAGGGTCCCAGTCCCTAGTCCCTCCTGGCCCAGTCCATTCCATCCACCCTGTGCTGGATTTGAAAATCCTTCCCCCATCTGTTCTAGCACACACCTGTTACCAGCTGAAAGGGGGAGATGCCCCTGTTCTCGCCCACCAGTTGTGGCTTGGAGATGAGCTTGAAATTCAGTCCTCTTGCTCTTCTGCTACAAATGGCCCATTTCTGTAGCTGCAGTCGGTGGGACTTCCCCCACCCTGTTTTCACTGGTCTGCTACAGTGCTGAGCTGTGTCCAAAAGTAGTTCAACCTCCCTTACTGTTACCAAACGTCTACTCCAACTGAAGACTGGAAAGTGGGGGGCATTCTCTTTCTGCTGTCACTGGTCTGCTACTATGTGGCACCATCAGAGAGCAAGATTGCTGAACTGGCATCCTTGCAGCTCCACCTGGTCTAGGTAAAAGAGGGTTTTTCCTGCATGGGCATGGACCTGTATAGTCTCTCCTCTTTTCTGGTCACCTGGGAGGACATGGGTCAGCGTCCCCATGCTGACATGGTCTGCAGCTGCAGCAGAAAGTCATTCCCTGACCTTCTAGCACTTAGAAGGGCACACATCTTTCCCAACAAGTCAGATAACACCCCCACCATTTCATGTGTGATGAGGTCACTGAAGTTATTTGAGGGTTTGTCTGAGTAAGGAATGCCCTTAGGCTAGTTAAAGTCTGTGCAAGTGAAGAGCCACCAACTATGCAGCAGCATACACTGTAGAAAGACCCATAATAGTGGATTGTTCTCTACCATGGCAAGGAAATACAAAAAGCTACTGGACAAATACAGTCAGATAAATCTTTGACATAGGGAACAGAACCAGCACACCATCAAACAGACAACAAAACTAATGATATACAATGTAGTAGTGATAGCAAGCATTTAATGGGGGTGTGAAATACCGACTGTTATTGGCGGACACGTTAAGCAACTTGAAAACAAATGGAAGGTCCTGTCTGTACTCTCTATTGTACTCACCGGGCCTATTGGTGAGAGACAGTCTCAAACGTTAGCATAGCTGCAATCAAGGTAATGATTATCAAAGTTCATCTTAAATGGCCAGGTCATGTTATCGGAATTAGCAATGATAGACTACCAAAGAAGATTTTTCAGAAAGCGCAGGAGGGGTGGTCACTGAAAATATTTTGGACACCCTTAAACAGAATCTGAACTCATCCAACATAAATTTCAGAGACATAAAGGAGAGCAACTGTTAATGAAGGTTGTAAACACTTTTAAGAAGATAGATATGGAAAACTGATTAAAAAAAATACAAGGGCCAAGCAGCCTGTGAACAGTGGGAGACTATGTTCCTGCCTGACTTAAGTTCACAGTCTTGCTCCTCCTGGATTGGATTATACAGTCACATGAGATCACCACATGATGCTGTGACCACAGATATGACGGAGAGCCATATCATGACAAGGGGGTTTGTGTTAACACCAAAATGGCTTACCTTGACAGAACTGTGCCGAGGTATCATTAATGTTGAAGCGTACGTGGAGCAGGTATTGAAAATGATCACACAAGGAACCATTCTCAGAAGCAACACTAGGCCTCTGATGGGAACTTTTGGTCTCTGGTACAAATAGTTCTGAGACATTCTTTTCTAATTAAATGATTTGACACCCCTTTGTTTTTCTAACAAAATGGTTTGACACAGTGATTGCATTGTAGAGGGTTGCAACTGTGGTAGTCTGTCTGTGTCAGGAATACCTGGTGGGATTTAAGTCAAAATCTGTTTGGAATAGTATAGATGAGCACAGGGGCTACACAACAGTGGGGCTTTTCTGAGATGTTTTACCTAACTCGTCTTAAATTCCTTTGAGAGCCTCAGCGCTGTGCCAGCCTTTAAAAGCATACAGCATAAGCTCCCCTTATCACTGGCCCTTTTACTATCCCCAGTAGAGGCAGGAAGAAGGGCCATCACTTTGTCTTTTCCCACAGCATGTTTGTCCATTTGGAGTACTGCGGTTGATGTTGCTCTAAGGGAGTGCCACATAGTACTAGCCCCCAATGACTCTTAGCAATCTCAAGTGCACACGAGTGCTGTTTGTGAAAGGGGCAAGACTAAAAACACTAGAGATTGAAATCTTCTATTCATAGCCTACATCTAATATGTACAGTAGCACAGCAAATGTTTCACACTTCATAAAAAAATGCTTCAGTGTTTGTGGGGATCTGTGTTACAGTATGAGCATGCAGTTCAGTCTTTGGCCTGTCAGTTTAAACCATCAAGGAAGGGGAATACAATTCCTTTTTTTTTTTAATGTGGATATTTGTCATTAGAAATTGTCATGAGACAGCCAACTCACTGCTTAAAACATTAAGTAGAGCTTTCTATAAATCTGTTTTTTTCTTGTTGATAATCTGGGCTAGAGTTGAACTATTTATCAATGTTTTGTGAAATAAAAAAATCTAACTTAAATTATGATGTTGCTTCATACTTTTGACTTATTTAGTTTTAATAACTTCCTGTTTAATTTTAGCCATCTTTCTGGGATCTTTCCGAATGCCTTATGAAGAAATAAAAAATATCATTTTAGAGGTGGATGAAGAAAAGCTGAGTGAATCCTTGATTCAGGTAAGTCAGAATGTCCTCTGTGTGATTCAGCGATTTGACTATCCTCACAGCAATCTCTTCAAATAAATTAGCTTTAACTCAAGAAGAATAAGGAGCTAAAGAAAATTGTATGCTGAACACATGCTATGAAATCCTCACTTTAATACACATGCATTTTGCCCACTGTGTCATTTTTATTTTTTGGATATGAAGAATACAGACCAAGTATATGGTTCTATAAAGGCACTGTTGACAAAAGGGTACATTCATTTACCATAATCTGTCTCCTTTTTGCCGTCTTGTTCATTTTCTCTTGCATAGAAAAATACTAAGATAATAGTGAGAAAATACACAGTGTCACTGATCTTTAAGCAGATGATGTGCTGGGATGTACCCTTCCCCCATCACCTTACTTTACGCATGTTTCAGAATACAAGAGAAATGGTGGATATCAGATCCATTAATTTAATATGCTCTTATTTTTTTCTTTAAGTGGGGGAATATTTACTGCCTGTTAATTACAATATTTTGCAAGTTCCTACTTCGCTATAATGACTTTGATTGAATTTTATTTGCAATCTGTGGCAAAAGACATAGTACTATTTTATTATTGATGTCTTTTCTTTAATATGTCTTAGAATGTTGTGCTGCTTCATGCAATGCCCCCTTAAAGTCAGTGAGTTTTGTCTGTGTGGGGATTGTAATGTCAGGCACCATGTACTTAACAATCAGTCATGTTTCCTTTTGTCACTGTGAACATAAATATTGCTTACAATCATGAAATAAGGAATCTAGTCTCTTCTCTGTGCACCTCCACCTATCAAAAGGAAAGTATGTGGAAGCAAGCAGCGGGTCTGATACTGCAGTCCTTGTGGTGACAAAACCACCACTGAGTTGAACTAATTTGAATCGGAGTTAGGCCTCAGTGAGGCCACAGTAAATTATCAATGACCAAATACATGTAAGCAGAAACTTTCACAAAAGTCCTGGACACTATTGTTAATGGGTTTATCTAATGTACAGCAGAGAGAGCGTAAAAATGATACTAATGTATTGTGCAGTATCAGTTTATATCATCTGAAATATGTGTTGTGAAAACGAACTATATAATATGAGTCTGACATTATTAAAACTCTTCTGGAAAATCCTTTTATTTCCATCTAATCCTCCAGATAGGTAAGATTGTCACTGATTCACTAATATAATATTAGTAATGCCAATTGTGAAGTATTTATTAGTGGAAGTTGTTTGCTCATTTAATACGTTTTAGATCTTACAAAATTCTGTATAAAAACTTAGTTGTGCATCTTACATGTCACAGCAGTTAAAGCTAAATTGGTAGTATATAGTTGTACATATTGAAAAGTGCTGTCTTTCTAATTTATTGTATTTTAGAAGAGTTTACCTCCTTCTTGAAATACAAATTTATTTTGTAGTAATTATCAAAATTAAATTGGGATATTATTTATATTGAATACAGAGGAAAATTAATACCATGTTAGTTCCTAGAGAAAGGAAAAGACAGCATCTTGTTGTCATTAAAAAGTCCTTTTTTGTGGAACTTGCTCTCCCAGATGCTGTCAGAGTTCAAGTTTTGCAAAAATCTTTAAATTGCCATTGCAAAGAAGGCAGCTTGCTCTGAGTGGGAAGGGCAGGGGTAAAATTTAGTGATGTGGTTATATTCAGTGTACTATGTTCTGAACAGCAGAGAAACTGACTGATTTCTTTATTTGGCTTCATTGAACTGCTGTTCTGAACTGGACAGTACAGGCATAATCAATGTCCAGATGCCAAGGGAGTTCTTGAAGGGTGATTTAAAAAAAAAAGTCTATCTTTGCTTCTTTTGCCTCACTTTCTATTCCATTTCTTTCCTTTAGCAGTGAAGAAATTAATTCTTGCCTTTTCTGTAGTCTAAGGGCAACAAACTTGATTACGCTCATCACTTATAATATAGGCAGTGGCAGTGAAACTGATGAGATATAAACTGCACTTTACCTCTTAAAACCTCTGTGAGTTGCAAAAGACCGAGGAGGTGAGCATAACGGTGGGAATCTTGAGCCCGTATTCAAGAAAGGAGAAGAGAATGGAATGCACCTTCCTCTCCTCTCTTACATATGACAGGAAAGTCAGATCAGAGCAGAGACCTCTTTTTCTAGAAGCTGGTTAGATTCTCAGGGAAAACCCTTGTGCTGAATCTCCCAGCCTTCGCTGTAGAGGTGGGTCAGGCCCTTTGGGATCACAAACTAGTTGAGAAGGAAGTAGGATAGAGAAGTTTTTTGGATGTTGAATTGAAGTAGTCATGGAAAGCCGTATGACTCTGGATCATCTAGGCTTCACACTAGATGTGTGCTCCAGGTGAAGTCCCTAAGATAGCTGCTCAAAAAGAGCCAATATACAGTTTGCAACAATTACCTGCCCTTGATTATAAGTTGGTAACAATGCATCAGTAAATTTATGATTTATCATAGCCACCTTTTTTGCTCTGAATTTCAGTGAATGCATGTTATTGTACCTTGCCCACTGCAATTGTTGTTAAATTGAATTATGTATAATATTCCTTCATTATATAGTAGCAAATCCATATGGTCATATTTTGTTATGAATCTTAAACTTTACATGAAAGATTGTTTTTAGGAACTGCTGAGAAGTTGAATGAGATTAAAAAGACTTCTGTGGGATGCAGTGGGTATGGTGTGTTGTGAGAATTAGAGTTTGAAGATTAATAAATTATGAAATGATAATTTATTATAATGGAAAAAAAGAATGCAAAGCATTACAATAATTGTCTGTTGGGAAAAAAGAACAAAATATATCTTTCAATTGGCTGCAGGTTTCTTAAAAATCATACTGATATTTCAGAAATGCTGACATGTATGTGGTGGTCATGCAACACAAAATTGTGTGCAGCTAAAGGTATCCATGAAAATCATGGTGAAGTGTTATGAAAAGGGTTATTTGTCAGGTTATGATTATCAGCTCTGTAGTGAAATTAGAGGTTTTTCATTTACTTGTTCCATATAACCTCCTTGGCGCAGCTAACGCTTTCAAAAATATTAGCGAAAAATACTAAAAATGAATTAGCACAGCCTTAAGGCCTGTTTTTTTCATCAGCAACAATATTAGTCTAATGTAGAGCAAAACGATATTTATCTAAGGGATTGGTGAATGCTAAATTATGTCGGCTTTTTAGACTAATGGAAAAATCTAAATTAATCTTTAGCCATGAGACTTTAAAAAAAAATATATTTTTGCTCATTCTGTTCCCCTCTTGTAAATACAGTGTATTATTGCTTCAATTCAACATAATCCTCTATTGCTGCTTCTTGTCTAGTAGATGAAAAGTTAGGTGTTGATGAAGGTACAGATGTAATATTGTTTAATTATCAGAGATGCTGTGAACAGATTGCGTGTTATAACAGTTCCTGAGCTACTCATCAGTGCTGGGTTCCCCAACTTACAACAGGGTAGAAATGACAGTGGTCTTAGAGAGTTCACCATTTCAATTCTAAGAATAGTTAAATTGTTAATCTACAAGTAGTGATTGTGTCAAAACAAAATGTGTGTTGAAGTGTGAGAGCCAGCTCATCCAGATGTAATGGAAAAAAACCCAGCAGTTTGATAACGATTCAGCATAAATCATTCTCCTGATTCTGCCTCTGTTAAACTTGATGGCAAAACTCCCTTTGATGTTGAGATTGGGCTCAGTGTTTCGAATGTTGAAGATGGGGATAGCCAGTAACAAGAGATTGGGGTCATACAGACAAGAGTTTCTTTCACTCCTGATTGATCCCTGGAACAACCATCCTGAGCACTGAATGAAACCAGAATCCTATAGAAAAAAATAGTATGTGATTATTTAAGTAGATGGTATCATAATGCATTCCCACAAGGGAACTGAATTGAGATGCATAGGCTAACTAACTGTTGGCGTTTTCTTACTTTTGGGTGCTTGATTTGTCATTGCAACCTTCATGTTCTTTTAACATTTTTTGTATGTCATTTCCTAGGCTTTTAAAAAAAGAAATTAAAAAAAAATGATTGTGTGGCCTATTGACAACCACAGTATGGTTGGAAGCTTTGCATCTATTCTATGGGTCTCTATCATAGAGGTAAAGAAGTAACTGAGATCATTCATACTTTTTCATCCTTGTGTGCCAGCACTAGGGGGGATGGGACATGTAGCCAGTATGTTTCATAGATATTTGCTAACAGCAAAGAAATAGCGAGATTGAAAAATCTCGGGTTCCATTCCCTTTACAAAGAAAAATCAATTGACTTAGATTGGGGGAAAGAAGGGTAGCCTTGGATTTACACCCCATCCTTTTTAATCAAAGTCTAAATACCTAGTGCAAAACAGAACAACAGAAAACAAAAAACATATATTGGAATAAATCCTGTATGGTAAAGCCTTCTTGAGGGATAAAAATATATATTTTTTTAATATTAGTGACATGTTTTTTAGTACTATGGAGACTCCAGCTTAATTTCATGCTACTGTATATTCTTTCTTCAAGACCTGAACTGAAATTCAATTAACTTAACCCTATGAGCCTAAAAAACAGCCTAGTATTATTTTTCTAATAGATTATTAAGCTTGTGTCTTTGGAAGCTGGTAATACCGTGGTAATTTCTGTAGCATATTGTACCAGATGAATGAAAAAAATACAAACATGGAATACTTGCCAAATTGTTTTACTATGACTTACCTTTTTTCCCCACTAGCCACTGGTCCTTAATATGCCATTGTTCTATCTGCATTTTTATGTGGGTTGTTGGGGCTGCATGTGTTAGAATACAGGTGCGATTCTGGGTAACTGTGCTTGTACTCCCCCTCTGCGGTATAATAAGAGCACCTACATTCAGTCTCCTGCCTCCCCTGGCTATCACCTCCCTTGGATGGACAGACACATCTTTCTCCCATCTGACCAGTGTATCTCCAGCCTGAACCGTTCCCTGCCTTCACCGTGTTATTCCCAGCAAGAGACTCTGTTTAAGTAGACTTGCTTACTTTCTCTCCAGAGACTAATACCAGAGCAATTTCCCACAGTTATAAGGTACCCCATAGCACTTCCTATGCAAGTCTGTTTTTTGGATGTGTTTTGTCCAGAATTGGGTGTGGGATGCTATTTTGAGTGGTGTGTACCTTAACCCCCAGGATGTGATGATGCACTCTTCAAAATGGTGTCCCCCATGCAGCATTACCATGCGCCCTACAGGCAAGGTCACACTGGTAGGGTCTTATAGGTAGGGGTGAGCCCACTCCATTCCTGCAAGTACCAGAATGCCCAATATTCTAAAAATGCTTGAGTGCTCACCCTAACATACACGTGCTAAGAAGCTTACCAGAGATCCCCCCGACCCTAACATGGATTATCTCTTTTCCTCTTTCATTTTAAAAAAAGCAGAGAAAGGGAGGGAGTTATGTACACAACCCAGTAGAGTGCTGTTTTTTTATTATTTCTTAATTACCTTTGTTTTGCTTTTTATATTTCCGGTTTGAAATTTGCAGAAGTTAGTAAGAGCTCAGTTCATATTTTGTTGTACTTACGTATTTGTTATAAACTCTCTGAAGTGATGAAAGCTTACATCGTTGTAAATGTGATCAGTATGGGAAGCATGACATTGATAAGACTACAAAATCTGCTTACATGCTATTGTTGTTTTCCCTTGAATATAAAATAGGATCTCAGATTGAGCAACCAATTCGTGACAGAATACTATCATCTAATAAATTGTAGAAGTTGCCGTCAAGTATTGTTTCAAGTCCTGCACACTGATTATATAAAAGCAACAATAAGACATTCCAATTTTGTCTGTCATGTCACTGATACTTTATTTGTTCAACTTTAAATAAAATCCTAAGGTTATAGAAGAATTCATTGATATTCACAGTGAGAGACAGAAATTGTTTCCCATTTGTGAACCCCATTTCTTGTTTAAAAAAAAGAAATAGCCTTCTTTTTTTGAAGTTGATTTATTTTTTCCCATCCTGATATAGTAAGTAGATATTGCTCTTTATGGGGAAAAAAGTGCCAGCAAAAGCATTAGGTAGTGAATCTGTACTGCACATCCTACTGATGTGCATGTGCATGTGCATGAGTGGAGGGGTTTCTTATTACCTCCTTCCTCAGATACCATCTAAGATTCTAGTAAAGCAGGGATTCTGCTCAGCAATGTCCTCAGAACGGCAATGGGGAAATAGACTTTAATGGGGTAGATATAGGACTGCAGTTGATGTTGCTTCTCTGTTTTTGAATGGGAATGTGTGGGCTAAGACTGGTTTACAGTGTATTTTCATAGGCACTGTAGTTTGAGTTTGGTTAGGTTGTGCTGTATGTTTTTACATAGACTTTTTATGTCAGTTTGCAGGATTTTAGAATCAGTGGTGCTTTTTTTGGGATAACTGTGCTGAAAAGCAGTTTGGTAATGTTTCTGCACCGTAATAATTGCACGAACATTAAAAAAAAAACCAAAAAACCAGCTATGCCCTCCATCGACTTTAAACTTGTGACAAGTGCAAATCTCCAGGCAGGTTTGAGAAGTGTAACCAGAGTCGTCATGGTCACTTACATCTGATGTAGCTTGGAGTCTCTGTGGTAGTTGTATTGTATAAGAGTATGTATGAATGAGTTTGCTCTTATTACTGTTCTGGACATATTTATTTGGGATGATAACATACAAAAGTGGGACAGACAAATAGATTCTGTAACTTGTACTAGGGAATATTCTTAATAGCCAAAATTCTCACTTAATACACTGCCCCAAAGTATCTCTGAACATACTGAGTCCATTTCTTCTTTGAGTAATGTCCCTAGGTGCTCCACTGTAGGCGTGTCCGCTCCTCTGTGCTGCTGATCGGAGAACTTCGGTAGCAGTCTGGCTATCCTGCCTGTGCATGCACTGCTCCTCGCCTGCCAGGAGGCTAGCTGGTATTTTCAGACTTTCCCGCCTCAGTTCCTTCTCAACTGCTCCTCTCTCTAGAGATGGAGCTCAGAACTGTCCATTCATGGATTGTTAACTCCCTTTAGTTTTGTAAATTTTAGCTTCCCTTGAAGCCTTTTCCTCTTCTATCTCTTTTGGTTTTTGTTGGTCTTGCCAAAAAAAAAAAAAAAAGGAAAAAGAAAAAGGGGTTGTCTCCTACCAACCTGGTGGGGAGCCCCCCATTCACAATGGTATGCCTGGCTCTTGAGGCGTCAAAAAGTGTCTCAGTTGCAAGTAATCTATTCCAGTGATTGAGGGGCACTCAGAGTGTGTTAGCTGACTGGAGGAAAAAGGAGCACAATCCACAAAGGCATGGTTGATGCCAGCAACTAAAACCCAATTCCAGGAATGACAGAGAGCTAAGGCTCAAATTCCTACTCATGGAGTTGGTCCTTCAACCACTGCAACATTCTACTTCGAAGACAGGTTATCCCAAAGAGAAAAGCCATTCACATAGAAGAACTAAGATGATGTCTGAGAGTTGCCACAGTGAGCCCTGATTGAGCCCAAAATGATCTTCAGATCCACTGGTATCATCAGTACTGATGGCGCCAAAGCTGCCTAATTCTGGTATCCAAGATGCGTGGTACTGAGCCAATGGAGTAAGTCAGTTTGCCCAAAGACCTGATGGGCCTGGGCAAAGAAGTACCAGTACTGCAGGGGCATGAAAGGAATAGAAGACCCATCCTGGGGAAGTCTGTGTCAGCACGGACATTGATACAGACAGACTATATGGCCAGTCTGCTCTCCAACTCCATTGATGCAAGCCTCGCAGTACCAGTGTTCACCCCTGTTCAGTACCAGGGCCCTGACACTGAATTCTCCCAGAGCATTGGACTCACTGACATCTACCTGCCATGTACCACCTTTCTCATCATTGGAGTCGGAAAGTGAATGAGAGGGCTTGGGTTCCTGTGCCTTTTCTTACCCGCCATATGGGCCCCAGTGGGCCCCAGGCATATCATCAAACCAGCCCTTAGCTTCCATAGTTTGGCAAGCCATCGTAGCAGCTGCCAGCCCCTACGCTCAGTGGCCGTACTTGACAAGCTCACCCTCTTTTAGCTGTGGGAAGGCTTTGGAACCCCTGGAAAATCAAGTGAGGAACTTGGGGCAGAGGAGGAAAACACTCTTCAAGCTCATTTCGCCTCATCCTCACCAGATGAGGTAGTGATGGTGCTTCCACCATCCATGGCTGATGATTTAAAATAATTTTAGGACCTAGCTCCGAAAGTGGCTGTTAAAAATACGGTTGCGGGAAATAACTGCGAAAATACAATTGCAGGAAGTGACTGAGTATCACCACAAATTGGTTGACATTTTACGTTCTTCCACCTCTGCCAGAATGGATCTCATGGTTAATGAGTCATTTTTGGACTCTGTCAAAATCACATGGCACACCCTTGGGTCGATTCCGCCAACATGCAAGTTGGCTGACAAAAAGTATGATGTGCTAGCCAAGGACACGGGATTTCTATTTTCCTACCGACCTAACAATTCCATCATTGTGAATGTGGTTAATTCTAGGGGCTGCCAGCACTCCACCACTTAGGATCAGGATGGGAAACTTCTAGCCTGTCATCCCTCAAGTCTGGTCATTAGGCCACACTGCCGTGACTCTAAGGCAGCCCTTTTGATTCTTGCCCTTAAGCCATACGGCCCTGGCCACAAAGGAACCTATATTGACTCGGACCACTGGGCTATACAACCCAGACTGCAAAGGCAGCTGTTCTGATTCAGACAGTTAGGCCATATGGCCTTGATGAGGAGGGCAAACACATTGCCTCAGAGCACTGGATCATACTGCACTGAAGTTCAAGTTGGAGAATTCCACTTCCAAAAAAACATTTTTTCAAGGCTGCTTAAGCATCAGTCAGTCTGAAATCTATGTGTACGTATATACATAAAGGCACATAAATATGCTTTAAAAGTTAGTTACATTTTTTTATTAAAAAAAGGTTCAGACATACATCACTACCTACTTGTTCACCTGGTTCTTCCAACACACAAGTTGTTGTATTTTTTTATTTCCTCGTGTTCTTACAAGCTCAAGCTCTGTTTTTGGAAGCCTAATGAATATGGAGAAAACCCATAAAAATCTCTGCTACTTGCACTTCTATTAAAATAAATGTTCATTGAAATTCACCAGTTTTTGTACCAGTACAAGGCTACATGCAAAAGAATGATAATTTAATTTTTCTTAATACAGAATAATGAGCAGAGCTCTCTACTCAGGTTTAATAAGCAACATTTCAACAGAATTAATATGTAATTGAAAGTTTTAAAAAGAGAGCAATTTATTGTACTATATTGAAAGGTGTAAGATGTATCAAACATAATAAAATAAAATTCAACTTTATTGACAATATAGAGAAATAAAACAAATGGATACTTAAGCCTTAGGTTTATATTTTAGTTTTTAAAACCTATGCATCTGGAATTGTTAAAAGCTTTGCTTATAATGAGAAGTTTGCAAGATCTCTGTTTTCTCTCCTTACGTGCAATCACTCACTCTCATTTTCTGGTAGTGTAGTTCAGCTACTTCTAATGGTTTCTGCTTTTTAACTTTTTATATTGGGAGGAACTTTTTCTTCACTTACAGCCCTGTAACGCACATCAGTTTCAGTTGAATTACAGAATTGTTATTGAAAATGGAATTTGGCCTAAATATTTGTCCTGCTCTATTATTTTGCTTTTCAATTAGTCACTAAACTGTGGCTTATCTATGATTGGACTTATAATTGTTTTGGTAGGCGAGAACTATGGTTCACTAACTAATTTTTTTGCCATGTATTCAATACCACGTTCAAGTAAATAGAAATCAAATTCACTTCTGTTTACAACTATTTTTTTCTTTTTGTGGATTTTTCATTCCAAATCTTCATCGATACAGATTGCATTGAATTCTCTATTAGTATAATAAAAAGACAATATTTACACTAAACAATAACATTTAAATATGTGGCATACCAAGAATTGCTACTACAGCTATTATAGTTCATGTGCATAACACTTTTTAACAGTTAAAATAAATTGACAGTGTTGGAGTCTCTGTTGTGAAGAGTAGTCTTAAGGCACAAGTGAATACCAAAAAATCAACTACTGAAACAATTTTCTTAAGTTAGTGTTTTTATTGATGTTTTGGACAGAACTGAAAAAACTTTAACAATTGCAAGGTTGTTCCAGATATACGGGGCAAATAAAAGATGTCCTAGATTAAGGATTGGGTGTGAAGGAAACTAGAACAGTGGGAGGGATCATGTAGGATGAAAGACACTTTCAGACACTTACTTTATTTGTACTATTCTGTATGCCTACAAATGTGTTAATACTTTATTGAATGTTTTCCCTAATTTTTTTTGCTGTGGGATTTTTCCTATCTAAAATGTTAATCTGAATGCTTTTTCCAGTATATTGTTTGCCTCTATATCTCTCCCCTTTTTTCCCCCAATGTCTTGGCCATCCTACTTCCAATATGCTCCCCTTAGCAGCATCTTTAAGTAGGAAGCTAAATTTAAATTTAAATTTGAAGTTAAATAATTTATTTCCATACATCTTCACAATAAGATGTTGGAGAGAAGATACCCTCCCGGGCATCCAGTAATAAAGATAAGGTTTTGTCACAAGAAGTGGTGCTGGAATAAATGGATTTAGAAGTATCACGTAGACATGGTGTGTATCTCATAGTTCTTAAGCAGCTTTGATATGAAATAGCTGAGCTGCTAAAAGAAATATGCAATCTTTCATTAAAAATAGGTACTGTTCTAGATATTGGAGGGTAGTAAATGTTGAACCTGTTTGTTAAAAAATCTATAGAGATGATATAGGGAATTGCAGGCCAATAAGAATACATTTGTACCTGGCAAATGGTTGAAACAATAATTAAAAATAAAATAATAAAACAACTTGAGGATTAATCTTGAAATGAATGGTTTCTACAAAGGAAAACCACCTATCTCTGATCTTACAGTTCTTTGCACATATAAATCAAGCAGCAGCAAAAGGAAAGCAGGAGACATTAACTAGAGTTTGAGAAGGCCTTCGGCAAGGTCCCTCAGAAGAGACTAGTAAAGAACCTAAGTAGTCATGGAGTGAGGGGTGAATTATTGTCATGGATGAAAAACTGATTAAGAGACCAAAGGGTGGTGGGGAAGTGGATTAAATGGTCAATTTTTATTATGGCAACAGGGTAAGAGCAGCGTGCCTCAAAATTCAGTACTTGGTTGAGTAATGTTTAAAATATTCATTAACAAGTTGTGAAAGGGGAGGTGGCGGTGGTAGGCAGTGGCACAGCCTGATTTGCAGATGACACAAACTTACTCAGGTTAGTGAAGACTGTAGAGGATTGTGAGGAATTTCGGAAAAAGCTACCCCAGGTAAGTGAATGTGCAGTACAATAGCAAGGAAGTGCAATGTTGATACATTCAAAGTAATGCACAGTGTGTGTGTGGGGGGGGGGAAGCACTTATACACCTTGCAGAGTTCTTAATAAACAATCACCTTAAGAAAGCATATATAGTACTGTGTGCAGTTACCGGTCCCCCCTTCTTGAAAAGGATATTGTAGAATTGGAGGGTGGTTAGAGATGAATGAAGAGCATGGGAAAATTCTCATGTGAAGAGATAATTAAAACGATTCACTGTTTGCCTTAGAAAGTAGATGATTAAGAGAAGACATAATAGAAGTATATACAATAACAAAAGGTCTAGACAAGGGTGGATCAGGAGCACTGTTCTCATTTCATAATACAGTGATAGGGGACATTAATTTAAATTAGGTGGCACTTTTAAAAGTGATAACATTTTTTTAAATATAGCACATAATTAGAACGTGTAACTCATTGCAACAGGGTATCATTGAGGACACAAATTTAGCATGATTGAGAGAAGGATTGGGCATTTAGATAGATAGCAAGAATATCCAGAGACACCCAAACTTAATGCCAGCAAATTTTGGCAACTATATGCTTCGGGTTTTAAGACTGTTTACTAGAGTGGAAGATGAGACCTAATGTGGGTTGAGTGGAAATTATTCCACATCTGTCCACTTCAGGGTACTTGAATCTTTCTCTGAAGTGTATTCTGTTGGCCTTTGTCTAATACTGGAGTAGATGGTTCTCAAGTCTGAGTCAGTAAGTCAGTTCTTATATTCCTATAGCCTAGTTGTCATATGTTTAAAATACTTCGTGTATATACTGGATGTTTGATTCAATAATTTCAACATGCTTTATGATCATCGCTTACTGGACCCTGAATATTTTATTGGATTTTAATAAGCACTTGATCTGCTAATTCTTTATCACTGGTAATTATTCCAAAGCATATAGACTATGTCCTGTGATCTTCATCACTGGACATTTCAAATGGGAAATATAAAAAATATTCACAGTGTACAAAATCCATTCCCCTTCCAATCAACTGAGAACAAAATTTGAAATTCATATTTCATATTGAGATTTCTTGATTTATATAATAAACCTGATTTTCCCCTGACCTTACATTCTTGGAGGAGGAGTGGGGAACTCGTTTTCCATTGAAGATTTTGCTTGTTTGCAGTCACGATGATGATCATTTTGCCCAAATTTAGTTAAATTTTGACAAGACACCTGGAAGAAATGTGTTTTTTAAGAAAAAGTTGTTGGCTGTGTTTTGAAATTTTTTTAACTTTTATTTTGCTACATCAAAACTTCAAAACAATTTGTCATAGAAACTTCAAAGTAATGTTACTTAAAATTCTTTGCCAAAATCTAGTGCACGGGACAGTGAAAGTTACCTGAGAAATTATTTCTTCATGTAACATGCGTAGCAAAATGCCACATTGGTTCCATTAACCTGAAAACTTGCCATTTGACTACAATTTTTCTTTTTTTCCAAATAAGGTGTTAGCCCTTTTCTTTGCTTACATATAGGGTATGTCTACACTGCAATTAAAAACCTCTGCTTGGCCTATGCAAGCTGACTCATGCTCCTGGAGCTCAGACTAACAGACTGTTCAGTTGGAGTGTAGATGTTTGGGCTCTGTCTGGAGCCCAGGCTCTAGGACTCTTGGAGGTGGGAGGATCCCAAAGCTTGGGCTGCAGCCTGAGCCTGAATGTCTATCCTTCAGTTAAACAGCTTCTTAGCCTGAACCCCTGAGCCAGGTCAGCTAGTATGCGTCAGCTGTGGGGTTTTAATTGTGGTGTAGATACATCTACAAAAGTCATAACTGGTCTCCTACACTTCCCCCACAGTTTTGGTAGAAAATGGAGGAAGCTCTAACTCTTAGAGGACTTTATCCATTTCTGAAGTTCTTTAATCTCATTACCAAGAAAAATCAGGAAGCCTTAGCAGTTCTTTTTGTATAACTAGTACATGTTTCTAAAGTTTAATACCCTTCAGTTAATGATATGTACACTCAACCTTAAATCCAATATTACAAATTTCTGCTTTGGGATTTTTTTGTTGTCTGAGTTTGTTTTATTAAGCTGGAACTGTAACATAACAAGCAGTATGCTCCCAAGAGAGAATTGATTGCTCAGGCTGACCTGTGTTTCTTGATTCAGGGAAGTGTGTGGGTTTGTTTGTTTTTGTAATCTTACTGTTGTCTCACTATAGAAATATTGAAAAAGTTACTGGTCTTCAGAGAATGATTCTTCAGTCCTGGAGCCAAGGGAATAGTTGCTTTCTCAGTATCATGAGAACAGGGTACAGCTTTCTGTTGCCAAGTAATAAGAATGATGAAGTCAGAAGTAATTATAGAGACTGATGAATGTATGACTGTGTAAGGTATCAGTCCCCGTTACGTTAACTTCCATGAACTTGCATATATTTTTTTCAAAACACATTCATATTTTGCTGGCTTACGATACCTTTTTGGAGCATATTATGTGAATAAGAGTCTATAAATAAGATAATAAAGATTTGGTTAATATGCTCACAGAATACTCTTCATCTTCCTCATTTTCACCATTCATCATGTTTGTATGAGTCTACCTTTCTTTTTGTTCAATTATATTTTATTATGGCGGTATCGGTAGCAACGGTATATTTAAGGTTCCACTGAGACTTGCAGCTGTGGTGGGAATTAATTACCTTACCTTTACGTAGAATAAATGTACACCAGCATCAGACTTGTGACATTTATGCTTATGGTAAAGGCTGCAACACCTCCCTTAGGCAAATTTGACTTAAATCTATTCGTTGGCTTAGGAGTTTCAGGCTGTTAGAATAACTTCTCTTTGACATGTAGCTTTGCCATCTGTTGCCTTCAGATCATTCTAGCTAATAAACACCGTTTATAACACCTAAACTTAAAAGGATGTAAGTGGAGTTAAACTAAAATTAAGATTTGTTTTATTAAATATTTATTAATTTTGTTATAACCTTTTATTTATGCCAAGGGATGCTGCTGCCTGCCTAAAACTATCTACTACTACATTTCTCACCCCCTTAGCCTCCTGCAACCCTGCTGGGGTTGAACAAAAGGAATACTTCTCTGAGAGACCTTGCTAGAGTTGTCAGATCAAGGCTGTTCTCTGGCATATCATAGTAGGTCTGCCAACTGTACAGTGTTTCCTCCTTACTACAGGTACATGAAAGGTTTCTTAGTTGGCTTTTGCAGTAAGCTTCTTCATCTCCCTGCTCCCTCTCTGCTGTTGGGATATGGCAAAAGAAAATAGGGAAGGGGGACTTGGAACAAACGTTTGGAAAGCAAAACTGCATCTCCATTTGGGAAGCAATTCCTTTCTGACCAGCTTTCCAAGCTAACTTTTTGCCTCCCTCGCACAGGATAAGCGCCAAAGCACGCAGTGAGCCCTTCATGCTAGTTTCCTATACTGTGGCCAGAATGCTGTCCCCATGCTCTTTCATCTCTAATCCCTCTCTCCATTTTGAAATGTTCATACATATATGATATAAAAATTTCACGCTTTAATATTTTTGTTAGAAAATATTTACAGTTAGAACTAAATATCCTTCTTCGAGACTGTGTCCACATGGCTTCCATGCTAGGTCTGCATTCTCCGTGGGCCACCTTGTGCTCCCATGCAGAAGAGTAAAAGGCAGAGCATAAAAGTCCTGCAAGTATCAACTCTGAGAGGGGTAATGGGCTCACCCTGACTCTCAGAGCAGGCATAAACAAAATGGTCCTTGTACCACAGGAGACTATCCTCCTGTTTCCAGTGTCACCCTCATCAATGAGACAGCAAATTGGGTGAGACTGTCAGCAGCCACATCAGAGCTGATCATGAGCCAGCAACTGACTTTAGGAGCTGCTTTGTCCTGTGCTAATGGTGCTTGCTCCAGTATTACCCCAGACAAATCGGTGCTCGATATAGCCACCCACGGCTATCCCATCAACTTGCACTATAGTTTCTACCTTCCCCACTTCCCATCCGTCTTTGGAACCTGCCTCATGAAAACCTGTTTTGGAGTTTTTTGTTGTTGTGTTGTTTTAAAGTGGCCTTGTTGCTTCATCTAGAGGCAATAGCTGAGCTTCTGCAGGAATATAGGGGATGAGATTTCTACTCCCACTATTTACATGACTCCATCATTCCATATCTACAGGCTCATGCCTGGTTCACATCTCTTGATATGCATGATGTGTAGTACCATATAGCTTTTGCAGGAATTTTTCACCTTGAAATTTGTGGTGGGACCAAATCACTACCAATACAAGTGGCTGGCATTCAGACTATCCACTGCTGACCAGTTACCTCATGGTGGTAGCAGCTCCCTGAAGGCCAAGTGTTCACTTGTACCTGTTGGGATGACTGACTGAAAGGCAGGCTATAGCAGGAGTCATCAACAAGCTGGTATTGCGTGCTATCCCTTATCAATTGGCTGGGCCATCTAGTGAACTTCAACAAGTCATCGCTCATTTCATCACAGCCGTTAGAGTTCATAGGGGCACTTAATAACTCTGCATCCAAAAGAGTGTACCTGCTGCAGTTCCAGTCACTACAAAGACTTTTTTTTCTTTAGTTGACATCACAGCCAGGTACAACCGTATAAACACATCTTTTTGTGCTAGGCCGCATACTGGCATACATGTACTTCAAGTGGCTTGCCAAATTTTGAATTTGAAATCTCCAGCTCAGGCTAAGGACTGTCTGTTCTTCACTGAACATGTGATAGGAAACGTAAGTCATAATACAGTGTCATGTCACCACAGAAACCTGGTCTCCAAATGACATGGGACTGCACAGGAACATTCCAGAGTCCAGAGACTTCAGGATGGCTTGTACAGTGGTCCTACCTGTCCTCCAAAACTTGATTGTGCAGATTTTCAGACAGTCATGCACTACATAATCAAGGGGACACTCTACCATCTGCCTGGAAACCATCAACTTCCAAAACTGCTGTTACCAGAATTGGCTGATACAATTGGCCCTTTATTTTCCAGAAAACAAGTAAGCAGATTTCCTGAGCAGATCATCTATGACCTACACACATCCTTAATTGAAATTATATTCTATCAGTGGGACATGGAAGACTCCTTTTGGCAGCAAGGACAATGCAAAATGTCATAACTTCAGCTGAAGAGTGTCCTTGAGTCCATGGTTGCTACTGGATGCCTCTTTCATACAATGAAAAAAAACTTTATATACATTTTTCTTCTGATTACCAGGGTCATTTCTGATCTCAAGAAACAAAGCTATGATCATTTTGGTATCTCCATAGTGCCTGAAGCAGTTCTGGCTAGCAGACTGCTTCAGAGGTCCATTTTACCTCTGATCCAGCCTCCACATTTCCAGGATCTGATCTTGTAGCATCACAGCCAGAAACTCCATCCAGACCTGAAGCTAGTGCACCTGACAGTATGGATGTTGGCTGGCTAAGCACCATGGGCAGACTGCTTCTGTCAGATCCGGGAAATCCCCATATCCCACATTACCCAGGGACTTGAAAATGTCTGCAGAAAGGGAGTTACACTATTGTATGCTTTGTAAGTCCTTTTAGGGCAACATTTCTCTCATAGATTTCTCCCATCGATATGTCATATAAGAGTTAAAATTTTAGTGCTGAATAACACTGGAAAATTGCCATTGAAACCTTTAACAGAGTTGAAGTGGCTTAACTGTATTTTCCGACAGCACAGATGCTAAAAAATAAGACACCCCACCCCCAATTTATAAGTTAAAACAACATGAGCATAATAGAGTATGAATCTTCATTACCACGCTCAGGCACACCAGCATATGACTACGTCTCTGTCACACATCCAATTAAACAATGCCCTTATTCTCATCATCAACATCCAAGAAATGAAAATAACTTTGCAATGCACAGCCTTAACTATAACCTGTTCATTATTTTGTTATTCATCCTTTTATGAAGAACATGCTATCTCTGTGTCTGCTGTGAATATGATTTTTGTGAGATTTTTTATTAGCAATAGTTGGTACATTTTTAAAATGTTAAGTTTTTGACATTTTTTCTCATTCAAATTTTGATAAGGAAATACCCCTGAGAATTTCAATGGAAGTGATTGTGCACAATGTTTTTGTTGTTGCTTTTCTTATTTTTGAACAGTTGGAATGTATAGTAATCATATAGACATGGACAGTCATGTTTAACATCACATCCAGTTGTGATTAATCCTGTGGTTCATATCTCCTCAAAGTCATGTTCTAACGAACTAATTTTCTGATTAAAATATAAACTTGTGTGCCTCCTCTTTGCAATGATTTTACTTTGCAATTCTTCTGGGGTCTTCCTGAAAAGCAAAATGTGCAATTCCTACAGTATAGGATAGTATTGGCAGAAGTATACATTCAGATAACTTCAGTTGCTGATAAGTAATCTTCCTTTTTATCTTATTAACAGCAGGAGCCTTAGACTCAAGTTACCCTATGTATTTTTTAATTTCAAATATCAGGTTAGCAGTGATTCTTTCTTCTCCCCCCAATATGTTAATTGGAATTATCAATTAAATAGGTATTTGATCGTATTTATTTATTTGGGTTAGTTAATTCTGCTGGGTAGCTGGAAAATAAACAGCTTTAAAATATGCACATGTATTGCTAACTTTGAAAGTTGAAGTAATGCATCAGGATTATCACTGACATTACATCAGTATGAAACTTTATGCCTCAGGCGTGGAGTTGTATTCTGTGTTAGCATGGTAAGGAATCTGAAGATTGTTTCTAGATTTGAATTCAAGAAAAAAACAATAGACTATGGCTTGTTGTAAAAATACTTCACGTATTAAGGCCTTTCATTCTGTGATTGTTTGAGGTTTTTAGAGACATGAAACTTAGATTATTGCCAACTTTCATTTTACCAAAAAGGTTTCCAAAAGTACTTATATGTATAAGAATATGCCAACACTTCCCTGTTTTACTATCTTCCGAACGTATGTTAGATATGTAGAAGAGATTGTCAAAAGAGTTTTTTCTTTAAAATAAGATTAAAAAACTAAATTATAAGCTTCTGGTATGTAATATAACTGGCAATACAACTCATCAACATTTCATCTTCTATTATGTTATGGTTCTCTTCTAAGATGTGATATTAAAATATAACTGTTCATTTAGTTTTATTTTTTCTTAATAGAGGCAAGATTAATAATTTAAGTAGGAAATCTGGAAATCCATCAAATTTATGTCTTAATACCATACTTCCTATCACTGCATTATATTTGAAGATAACTTTAAAACTTCATATTTGATATTTTATTGACGACATTCACTTACTAATAATGTCTGGATAAGTCAAGAAAAAAGTGATTTAATAAAGAAGCATTCCAGGAAACTTACATGGTGAACAATCCTGGCCTGTTTTAAAACTGTGTGAGACAAAGTAAAGAGGTGAGCTTGCACTCTGATCACTTAGAGGCTAATTAGTGCCCCTGGAGAAGATGGTTAGGGTTAATGAACTCAGTAGGCCCAACAGTCCAGGGCTGATTAGAGGCACAGGAAAGAAGTGCCAGAGGAAGGGGGGAGAGGGAGAAGAGAGGAACAGTTCTAGTCACAGAGGGTGCTCAGACTAGGGAGAGCTCTGCATGCTGAGAGGGCCTAAAGCTTGGAAAACACTGTGGATAGATGGGAGCAAGGATGAGTGTGGTGTTACGGTGAAGGGAATGTAAAATATAACCTCCTTGAGAGCACACATGGATGAGCTTGTGCAGTTTCTGCAGGGAAAAAGACAGGGATGGAGTGGTTACACAGTGGATGGCCAAAGGTGGTAGTTTTAATCATACCTGGCATTTTGTTATACCATCTTTCATCCAAAGATAGCAAATCTAAATAACTTTTAAAACTGAAAGTATATGGCTAACTATCTGTTTGGGGTATCAAGGGGGAGGGCAAGAAGAGCAGAAATCACTCTGTACTGAAAGATCACATCCTTGACAAATAACACCATCGTTAAAGAAAGACTTTGGTGAATACTCTATCCAGTGTGTAAATCACTGGAAAAATTTAGGTGGACAGACTGTAATTTCTGATTATTTGATTATGTGTATTTGAATGTACACAAGGGTAATAGCTTTAATCCAATGGAAGTGCCATGAGATGTATAACTAATCAGTATTCGTGTTTGCAATCCAAAATAATGTTGTTTTGGTCCATTGTAAATTCCTGGCTTTGGTCTGTATAAACAAGAACCAAACCATTTAACAAAACCAAAACAAAACAAGAAATAACCAACAAAATATCTTAGAAAATCATTAATGTATTCTGAATGCAGTCCCTGAGGCATTTCCAAACTCAGTAACATGAGAAGATCCTCTTCATGCTATCCCAGTTCATTTGTGCACTCATTGCCTTGATGACAATATCTTACCTGAGTAATAGCTTTATTTAAATCATTAATCATATGTACATATTAAATCATATGTACATATTAAATCATATGTACATATTAAATCAGTGATTTGGGAATACAGTGCCTTTATATGAATTTCTTCAAGCTTGTAGAATTACCATTAATCAATTTCCTCTCAAGAAACAAGGTTATTGCATATCAAAATGAACTTTAAGTTGTTTGATTATTAAGATAGTCTCTGGGTCATATCTTGCTGAATAGTACCTCTGTCTCCATGATCTTACTGGGCTTCAGAGCTGCAAAACATGTAACAATTTCTGAAAAGGAATTATCCAAATAATATAGGATTGGATGTTCATTTTGTTTCCCCTTTCTAGGGAGCCTTCAGTAACCAAATATGGTACATTAGCTTCTTTTGGAATGACATGTAAAACATACTGAAATAATCCTCATTATTGTAACTCAAGTTGTTCTCCAGGCTGTCAGAGCATCAATTAACGAAAAAGATTTAAAGGGAGCAGAGCCTGACATTATTCAGACTTCTCCATGGCTAACATTTCAGAAGTTAATAAGAGACTTAAAGAAAATGACCATGCGGCTCAAAAATTTCCTTGTCACCACTCTCAAAATCTGTATGCATACAAAACTAGCAATCAGAAGGGTACTGAATGTCTTGTTAGACAGTCTGCTTGGAGATTAAACTCCAGGCAGGAAGGTCCCTGGACTCAGACTTGTGCAGGATATTTTTTCCAACACTAGAGAGTAGACCCATAAAATGAGAGCTGTTAATAACAATTCTTCTATGAACAGGGACCTTCCCAGGTCCAATAGCTCTATACATATCTGTAAAATGAGAGAGAGAGAGAATGTGTTGTTTATTCTGTAGGATAACCAGTAATCCTTGGCTTTTCTGTAGTTGTGGCTGACTCAAAATGATGCAGTTATTTTAAACTGAAAATGGGTCTTAATAATAAATGAATATTTGTGCTGTGGTCTGGATGTCTACAAATAGAGGTATAATAAACAACAGAATAATTTTACCATCACACATCTGATATTAGTTTAAATGTTACCCTAGCAGCATTTCTTATTTGCTCATTCAGTCTGTTTGATTCTAACATCATCTTAACAGTTTGGAGATGTTTTACCATTTTACTTACGATGTACAAATTGAATCAGTAACAAAAAAGATAATTAGCACCAAAGTTGATGTAATTTTTATAAGTAGATTTACTTTACTCATAAAGTGAAAAATCAGTAATCATCTTTTTGGAATTAATGCGCTTCATTGGGAAATAAAAGCATGATTGTAATGGGGGTAAATTAGAATATAACAATTTTATTTGAAGAAGCTTTTTCTTTTATTATTACAACAGCAAATTTAATGTGTACCTCAATTAACACAGTATTATAGGAGGAATATTTTTCAGCGGTTAACGTGGGGTGGGGATGGATGGACACACAACTGCTTCTTGATGATTAGATTTGACTATATTTGGTTACAACATGTCTTATTAAAATGGTTCTGGGATATTTTAGAAAAGATGTTCAAACAAAAGAAGTTAGCCCTGCATAGGTGTGTGCTATTTGCTGCCAGATGGTAGAGTTAATCTTAATCTGAGGTAAGGGAAGGAAGAAAAAAAAATAAACTACCTTCTCTTGGGCCTCCCTAGGCATCATATCCTGTCTCACTAGTTCTTGTATAATAGTCCTTACAAGGAAAATAGACCACATGAAGCCTTTTTTCCAATGGTTTCCCCTTCTCCATCACAACTGAACTGCTCATCTTCATCTTTGAAGCCCTACATATCCTTACCCCTCCTTACTCAGCCTTCTGTCTTGTGTCGTTGTTCCCTGTCCTCTCCATTCAGTCAGTGATCTACTTATCCCACAGGTGTTTTCTCCCATTCTGCTTTTCACTCAGGGAACACCTTTCTTGAGCTGCTTAGGATTTGAATTAATTTAAAGGATTTAAATCAAGACTCATTTCTGTTATTATGTCTATCACTGAGTTGGTTGAAACTGTACCAGTCTAGATAACTAACCTGTTAAATCTAGAACAATAAAAAGAAATAGTTAGCTACCTATCTTGTTAGTTCTGCTGTCACCCTGGACACTTTGCTCGTATGTTGTGTTCCTTTCTCCCATCATTTGCTCTGTGTAATATTGAGATCTCTGTGCATGATTTACTGCTTCTTTTGTCTGTATAGCACCTAATGCTGATACAATATTAATGTACTGTAATACATTTTATTAACTTTTTATTAATTCCAGACTAATTGAAAACATACATGGTTAAAATGTTTAATATTAAATATAATGAAGTACTCCTAAATAACACTTTATCCATATTTCGTATATAATTATACACAAAAGTAGTAAAACACAGATGTCTACAAAGTCTGTTTTTAAAACAAAACAAACTCTTGGTTGGGTAAAGTTTAAAAAAATAGCTATGGGCCTGCAGAGTTCTGCTTGTTTTCAACACATTTTAACATTACTGCAGTTGCAGTACAGTAAGTTTCCTTGTTAATACATTTGTAACTCTCATAATCAGCTTTGAAACAACAACAATGAGACTTCCCATGCGGAGAAATAATGTGTGCATGTGTCTGTGTACAAAGCAACTTGAGTACAATTGTCTGCTTATTTTGTTCCTTGGAGCAGTTTTTAAATAGGTAGTTTCCAGATTGCGTTGGATTATGCAAGTATAAAATAGAAGATTTTGAAATGCATATGTACTAAACTACATTAACTGTGTCAGTGTTTTGTGTTGCAAAAGGGAAATGAATTATGGAGGAGCATTTTGACAGTTTCAACCATTAAAAGACAGTGGCTGAAACTTCTGAGATACTGTCAGTTCCCTGAAATGCTATGTATAATTTAAACATAGGAAGTTGTATCCTCTTTTAAAATGAAAGTGTAAATAATAGGCAAAATGACTTTTCCCCAAAGTCACAAAAATGACACTTCTTTATGTGCTTGCATGAAAAAATTGTGAGAATTTATTACATAGAAAAAACAAATAGAAATAATTATTACTTACTCATGACTATGTGCTATGACAAGTTTCCTTTTCACTTGTATTTCATATGAATGTGTATCCTGATGGATGTGAGCATTTGATTCAAGTGCATTTTTTGCTGTGAAAAAAATAAGGAAAAAACAAAGATTTGTTCTTCAGCACTGCAAACAAACTTAGACTGAAACTCATCACTTAATATTCTGTGTTTTCTCTTTTTTTTTCTTACAGTACACCTAAATCAAACAAATTATTAGCCCTGCTGTTAATTCAGATAAGCTAACTTGTATTGAAGGAGTTGTACTACAAAATCAACACAAAACTTGCTTAGTATTCTATCGAAACACAATGAGTTTGAGCTTTTGCTTCTATTGTTTCACAACTGCCAGCTATTGATTCTATATCTGAAAGATTTTGGATTTGGGTTTACATGTATAAAACAAATATGTTAACAAAAGAATGTGTTTTGGAAACTGTGTGCAGTATGCTTTTAAAAGTATTGTGTATCTTGGAGCAAGAGTAAAAAGCAGATATGGTGATAGGTGATCTTTGTGAAGGCTTTCCTTAAACAGTGAAATCAGGTGTTTTTCCTTAAGTCTGTGGATAGAACCAGCATGGGAAAAAGAAATCATGATGTTAGAAAACAGAACAAAGACTAAAACAACACTGTACGTAATTCTAAATGACATAGATGCAGTGATAGTTGTGCCACTCTAAAATGAGTTTGACTAAATAAGTCAGGATCTTTTGCAGTTTAAACCCAGTTTATGTACAATATGATGGATTTAATCATGGAGACCCCAAATCTGTTCTTCTAAAACTAGCATGGCTTAATGAGATGATATGAGATAGGAAACAAAAAATATGTTTAGGGAAGGAAGGAAGGAAGGAAGAAAGAAAGAAAGCAAACAAACAGTGTTATGGTCCAATACCTTCACTTAGCTAACCTTTTAAGTGTGCAAAGTAAATCAAGTTTGGGGAATGCTGGAAAATGATTGCCAAAATGTGGAAAGTAGTTCAAGGTTTGTGTTCTGTTAACAGGAATTCTTTTACATGACACTACTGACATACCATAAAAAGAAAGCTATGATGCATGAAAGATTGTATGCCTAATGCCACAGTGGTGTTACAGACACGTCTACATTGAAGTTGCTTTGACTTTTCAATTTTAAAACCAATAGTTATACATCTTAGCCATACTAAATTACAGTCAGCTGAAACATGAGCAGTGAGATACTAGTCACAGTACAATATTTTGTCATTTGAATTCCAATCCATGTTCAATTTATGAGTGATCTTTTTTAATAAATGCATGAAAATAAATGTCCACCACAGTTTGGGTCAGCATGCCCCTGACCTTGCTTAACAGTGATCAAGACTTGAATATATTCTATCCGTATTAGCAAGGACATGTGACCTCTTTTTCTCTGCTTTTGGGAATTTATCCATCCATAATACAGTGTAACCTACATCTCACATACAGGTCTGCAAACAGACTCTAAAGGATTGTAGGTGGTAAAGTGGTGGTGGTATTAAGTTTGCAGCAGCACCCAAATGATATTACACAGGAAGGAGATATTGAAGGGATTGTGGTAGCTAATGGGCTTGTTTACATCACAGGCAATCTCTGTTAATATGGGCTCCAGGCATTTTAAAAGAGTGACACATGTCCAGAGTGTTTATGGTAGTACAAATTTCACAGTGTTTCAGAAGGTTAGCTTGTGCGAATGGCTTGCATTTAGTCAGGATACACATTCCTTTTATCCCTTCCTTCTTCAACTACCTTTCCATGCATCTGTAGAAAGCTCCCTTAAATTTATTCAGACTTTTTCTGTAAGGTAGCCCACTAGATAGCAGATTCTGGACTCAGCAAAGGCAGTCCAGGTTGACTAAACTCTATGTATACTATTTGAAACAGTCGGGCAGAAGTATGGGGGACAAGAAAATGTTTCCTGAAGCATTCGTCACTGCTGAGGCATAGTAGAAATATATAAAAGACTCTAGAGCTGATTCAGATTTGATCTTCTGCCATAAGTACTCCTCTTTCTGTCTTCCAAGTTTGCCTACTATAAGTCATCAGTGAACAGTGGTGATCTGTAGAGACTGGGCAGAGGGAAGGACAGCCACTAGGAGCAAGTGCATTGATGAGTGAGGAGAGTAATAATGCGAAGGTTCTGTCAGTTTGGCAATATTGTGATCTATCTGGATACCTTTGTTTAACAGGAAATGTATAAGATCCATGAGTCTCTGAGAGCAGATAACTATGTTCTGCTCAATTAAAAATAATAAAGAGGAAAAAACTAACTTAGCTCTTCATCTTACAAATTATAAACAAAAATGGTCAAGAATAATTTGAGTATCTTAATGTAGCTATAAACATAGGGATTTCTGTGTACCTGTACTCCCTCAAGTATATTTATGTAAAATAAAGCAATAGAAAGGGGGCATGTAAAGTAGGTCTGTCCTCTTTCCAGAGTTCAATTCATAAGATATGTGCAGCATTTTCTTTGAGCGTATAGTGAGATGAGCTTATGAACCAATTTTACATTTTACTTAACTTGATTAAGTATTATCAGAGGAGCAGAGGTTGAGAAGGTTATGCTTAATAGCTAAAACTCAGGCGACTTAGGGAGTTTTGGAATGGTCTCGGTTTCTGTGTAAATTTCTTTTAAGTGGTGATGTCTGCATATTGCTTTTGTGGATAAACACCAGAGTTATTTTGGGCAGTAGAATTTGGCTTTGTGTGGGGGGGGTGCAGGGAGGAAGATAAAGCTCCTTATTTATAATTTAACGAGGAAGATGAAACCACAGGAGAAAAAAAATTGCAGCCAGTGACTAATACTTGAATGCATTGGCGCCAGTGGTTCAGAGATCGTACCACTAACTCCTTAATGCTGGCAAATCATGATTCCTGTCATAGAGGCTATTTAGTAGAGATGCTGACATCTGTATAGAACCATCTAACTTACTGATTTGTTGTGTTACTTGTATGTTAAAAGATCAGTGTTTGCGTGGCATTGGAAGTACTTAAATGAAAAAAGGGGTCACACAATATTCCCTTAATTACTGAGTCATCTAACAAATCACAAATGTATCCTAAAATACGTTTTATCAAATGCTCATTTAAATCATAACTACTAGCGCAATATGAATGTAATGTAATACACCTTTTTACTTTGTTGGTTACAGAATTTGGTGAAGAATCTTCCTGAACAGAAGGAACTCAGTGCCTTAGCTCAGTTGAAGCATGAATATGATGATCTCTGTGAACCAGAACAGTTTGGAGTTGTGGTATGTACCAGGCTAATATGCAGCCAGGAGTTGTCATTTGTCAGATTAATTGAAAAGAAAGACATTTCAATAATGTACTGATTTTTTTTCATTACTGCTAATGCATGTTTTGCAGACTGCACATACTGTGGACCATTCTCTCTCTCTCTCTCTGTCCTTTCTCTCTTTCTCCTCTCGCACCCGCCCCTTTTAATTTATTCAACACAGATTGGCAAAAATCAGGAAATAGAATTCCTACAGGTACTTGACAGAACCTACGCTATACTGTACTGAAAGGGACAGTGATGTATAATTAACAGCCACTTTCTATAAAAGTCATTTCTGTGACAAATCAAATCTTGTATCTGTGCTGATTTAGAGTGGAGTGCTGTTGATAAATAATAAAGCAGAAGGGGTATATTTTAGAACTTCCCAAGAATTCATTTATGCGCAGTCATTGACTGCTGATTTTCTCCCATTTGTTGTACTTACGCTTAATATCTGAAAGACTGTATTGGCAGTTGAAAGAGTTAACTTGTGCATTATTTCTCAGTTAAGATATTCCACTCTCACCTTGCAATAAAAAGTGAGGCTATTCATGTTCATATGTTTTTAACATATATCATTTTGCTGCTTAAGGAGTGGAACTTGAATAGTTACAACAGTTGTTTTTAAGATAAATCAATAGATTTTGAGTTCACTAAATTTGTTTGTTCAGATAAACTATGGGCCTGAATGCAAAACGTAGTAAAACCTCTCCAGTGGGAGAAATTTCAGATCTGGATCCAAATTCTGGGGTCGAGTCTGATGTTACTCAGGTTGAGTAGCAGCACTTTTCTCCAAAAGTAGTCCCCATAGGGATACAGAGTTTGACCAGCATCAGAAAATTGGAATGTGTAATTCCGTGGTGAGGACACATCTCTAAATCAAAGATTCCAATATAACATAAGCGACATAGTCAAGTTTAAATCGCAGAAATACTAGCCAGAAGTGTTTTGTAAACAGTGTATAATTGAATTGCCATATACACAGTAAATCAGATTATGTAACAAAAATAACTATTTAATTTTGGCTAGAAATAGTAGTCTCTCCTGGGAGAAGGTTGCAAACAGATATCCATTATACGTTCAGTTTTGACACGCAGTTTGGCTGCTCCAAAAATCAGTAAGTCAGTACTCACAATATTTCTCAGGTATTGAGCGAAAGAAAAAATATCTGGCCCAGTCAGATGTGGCTTTTTTAAATATGGGAACTGGAAAACGAAATGTTTATCATCTTTTCATATTTTTTCTAGCTATTATAAGAATGGCCTAGGTCTAAAACATCATCCTTTAGAGAGACCAATATATACAGGAACAAATTGAAAGGCAATCTGGGAAGTTAATTCAGGAGGACCCTATTTCTAGAGGAGAGGAGAAGAGAGGTACAGTCACACACAGCTTCAAGAAAAGAATTTATTCTGGTTGATTCTGTTGTTGAGGTCATTTATTCTGTTTATCAGTGTCAAAAGCATACTTTTGAAAAAGTAGGTCAATTATTTTGAGACAGTCACCTTAATATAGCTATGAATAGTTTGCTAGGTTTTTTTAGAAGCTTCAAAGAAGGCCCTGGTTGCTCCTTTTCTATGCAAAAGCATATAGAAGGGAACTAATTAATGCAAAACCTTTTTGGTTCCAGTGACATCACAGAAAATGAAATGCTTTCCACAGTGATTTATGTCGTTTTTTCCGTAAGGTTTTCCCTACAGTTCTTCTGTGTCTTTCCTTAAATTATTTTCAGTTTGTAAGCTACACCCTTCACTTTTATATGTTTTTAATGTGTTACAGCTCCCTTACTTCCTCAATAGGAGGATGGAGGCTCTCTTTGGAGCATGTGTGTGTGTGGTGGGGGGGGTTGGTTATGATAGATGTAGATTCTGTTTAAACTCAAAACCTTCTTGCCTCAGAAGCTGTGTCCTTCAATCTAATTCATTTCAGGCCCCCACTGGTCCTATGATCAGCCATAAATATTGTTTGAATTAAGAGAGCCTTATTATAACTATGGACCTGTTCTTTATATTTAATCATCTAACTGCAATAAGGGAAGTGTTTGTGTCCGTATGTGCATATATGCTTTTATATGCACACATGCATACATACTATATCTTGCTAGCAGTGTGTTCTCTACTACATCTGACAACTTTTTCATAGAATCTTCTCTTATCCTACTTAAAATTTCAAGAACAACTAGCATTATTGGTACTCAGTTGACTGGAATCCCCTTCCACTTGACTTCGGTAACAGATTTGATCACTGTGTTCTTCTTCACCCCCCCCCCAAAACCTCCAGGGTTTTTCTCCTTTCTTAAACTTGTTTGTCCTTGTACTCAGTCAACCATGGATATGATTTTTCACATAGCTGCCTCTATTTTAATAATTTGGTTTCTTAAATCAAAACCAGCTTACCTGTTTCCTTCCAAACTGTTATTGTTTGGTGGTTATGGCCAACAACAGTCATCTATGCTAAATAAATTTAGTAGTAAAGATATAAACTGCAAAAATCTGACTGAAATAACATTAGAATTGGAATAATATTTTAGGGAAGGAAACACCTTATAATTAAAACCATGTTTCACTTTCTTGGTCAACGAGCAAAATAAAAGGAGTGGGGGGGGACACTGTATGATTTCACTACTAATATTTGGAGTTCACATTAGGTGAAGTAACTTTTATTGATGGTCAAAATTAAAATGGAAAAAACAATATTGATAGGATCACAAAGGCCTCAAAGTCTGACTTTCTATGCACAAATACTCCTAGAATTGATAGTGTTTGAGTACACTGATTACTTTTCAGATTCAGTAGTTAGTTAACCTTTTGAAAAGAGCTAGGTACACTAATAGACATGCGCAAGGAAAACTATAAATATGCCACTGAAAATGAAGTTAAACACATTGTTACTGTATTAGTGGCATAAATGTCATAGGTCTAGAAAAGCTGGATGTTATATGTTAGCAGTTGTATTTATTGATGCAACCTGTTTTTAATAGTATGCTCATTTAAAAAAAAATTTTTTTTACTTAATATGCCATATATTCATTCTGTCTTGGATGATAGTCATGAATTTGACAAGTTGCTTAAAGAGAACATAGCTTTCGTGTTCTATATCTTGATAGAGTGCATGTTGACTGGTGTGTAGTTGACTGTTTACAAATTGGACTAGATTGCCAACATAAATAACAATGTGACTTAGGGTTCTTTGTTTTAAAAAGCAGCAATTAGGTTAGTTCTTACGGTTATGTTTTTTACTACGTTTGATAATGTCAATAAATAATCTGATAACAGGTAATAACTGTAATGCTAAACTCTGAATTGTTAAGAGGAGAGTTTACCTACTCTTAGGGCTACATTCAAGTCAGAAGAGCATCCTAGGTTTGGCATATAATAACACCATTCTAATTCACGATTGTCAGTTGTTAGTATTTCCTCTTTGTGCATTCATGAGGTATTTAGCTGCTGTTGTAGCACATTTGCTGTAAACAAGTTCTCCAAAAATGTACTTGAAATAGTTGTCTTCCATTATGATGCAATCATAAAAAGTTAAGGGAATTGCTAAGATTACTGAGCATATAAAAAGTGATGATTTGGGTGGCAGGGTTTCCCAAATAATATGCCATTTCATATAAACTGGTACAAATGCTGCTTGGTTTACTGGGATTAATCTGGAGTAACTCAGCTGGGATGATTGGAGTTAGTGTGGATTTACAGCATTGTGAAAGCACAATTTGATTTCCAACTTCTGTGAAATGTACGTTGTCTGGAATTGTACTTATTTCTGACATTCATTCTGATTCCTCTTGATTTCTCTCTCTCTCTTTGCCCCCCCCCCACTCTGTGTGATCTATTTACCTTTTACTGAATCGATCAACTTTCATTCAAATACTCTAACTTTTAGTAATTTCTTTCCCATAAAACATTAGAGATCTTATTGCAGTGCTGTTGAAAAACTCTACTGGCACATTTTAATAATTAAAATATACTACTATTACTCTGGTTACATGTCAGTGTGAATCCCACTGTAGATGTGCGTGTGCACAAGACCAGATTCTTCTGACCAGGAATATCCTTTGGGGCTGCATATCCTGTTTCTTTATGCTGCTTTATGAAGATGTAAAAGATAGGGTCGCCAAGACCCACCCGCAGCACCCACTTAGTACCTGTGGCAGTGAATCAGAACCCAACTATGTTCAGTCTGACTAGACTATGTTTGCAAACTCTTAAAATAAAATTTAAAAAACCCCCCAAAAACCTCAAACACATTCTTGAATCTTCTGAAAAACCTTCAGGGCAACCCTCAATCTTCAGTATTCGATACCTGAAACTGATTAAATGGCTGTTTGGTCCAGGTGTCGGACCTGAAATCCCCATACAATACCAACTCCCAAGGAGCAGATACAAGCTGCCCTGGACCAATATTTGGCACTGAGATGTCCACCAGTGCTGGCAGAGACTACGGCACCAAAAAGCACCTTACCCATCTGTGGCACCCATGGACGATGTACTCCTCCTTACTCTCCCCTTTTCCCAAGTGTCTAACAGAGAACCAATCCTTATAAGGTCCTGCCGTTCTATGGAAACAACTGAAGGTAACCCTGGTTTTAAATGACAAGGGTGAGGCTTCATTTCTTGGGAGACAGAATTAGAAAGTTCAAAATGGATCAACGGGTAGAAAACAGAATGTCTGTACTAGCTAAAATAAGGGGGAACACCCAGGGAATCATTTACAATGGACAAGATAACAATGGGCAAGATAATCCTGGAATGTAAAATGAGGCAAAGAGTAAATTATGCATAGACACTGGGTGCGGTACAGGGATTGATTATTTCAGAGTGACCAATCCCAAAACGTGACATGCCTAGTAGTTGCAATATAATGTGTAAATGTATATGAAGGAAGAAGTTTACTGTGTAACTTTGAATCTGTGTTATGGCATGTACTCTTTGTCCCCCACACCTGAATCTTACCAACTCAGTGTAGTTTTGCTATATGCCAAATTAAGGAACCTGAGTGACAAGACTGGAGTTGTACTCATATTTTTATGAGTTCCATAGGGAGTAGCCATGAAATGCATCGGGCGAAATGGGTTTCTGCCCACGTAAGCTTATGCCCAAATGAATTAGTTAGTCTTTAAGGTGCTACAGGACTCGCTGAATTTTTATGGAATCAAGTGGAAGCGGTCTTAGATGAATCCCAACTTTGAGGGCCTACACAGAGCCCAAATCTCTGGCTCATCAAGACTGGCATAGTCCAGTTAGAAACCCACCAGCCACCTGTATATAAACAGGATGCCACCTTGTCCCTTCGGGGCTATTGGGATCCAGACACAAAGGTATGAAGGAGTTGGTCCTCATCATTAAGGAAGAGGAAAAGGTGGCTTCTCTGGAATACCAGGGAATAATGCAGCTACATCAGTGTGCTTCCTTGCTTTCCAAGGACCTCTCATCATCATCACCAGACGAAGTGATGACCTCAGCAATGATTCTGGGAAATTTCAGTGCTTTCTGAGAACTCTTTGTGCAGATAGATGACAAAGTGGTGATGTCAGCCATCATAAAAAAAAAAAAAAAAAAAGGAAACAAAATCCACAATGCTTTCAGCTGTTGATCCTGCTAGAACTGTCTTGTAATTAGACCTTGTAAAACCTTTGTGGCACATGCTGCCTATTATGGTTGATACTGAAGCGGTTTGAGAAAAGGTACCAAGTGCTCCATTGGAGTTTGGGAATTGGAGTATTTTTATACACATCCTAACTCTGGATCATCAGTTCTCAGCTGTACAAGAAGAAACATGCTTAGCTAAGACCACATCAAAGGAAAAGATCTATTTGAGAGAAAATCACACTTGTTAGCATCACTCTGACTGCAGATGGCCAACTTCCAAACCTTCCTAGACAAATCTGACTTTCTGACATACGTAATCCTTTATTAATTAACTCCTTCATGAGAACAGAGAGTTCCCCAAATACATTATAAAAGAGGGTCTGCTGGTGGCAAAAATGGCCTTGGAAACATCACTGAAGGCATTGACACCACGGCCAGGTCTGTGGCCATCATGGTGACAACATGAAGAGCATCATTGCTCCAAGGTTTGGGCATCTTTCGCAAAGTAGAAGCCATGGTTGAGGACTTGATGAGCAGCTCTGATCCCTCCAAAAAGTGAGATGATTGGCAACACTCTACTTTTGCTGAAATATTCCAAAGTGACCTTATTCTCTCTAGAAATGTGTACCTCTCTAACCTACCATAACCATGCTGCTGTCAACCATATCATCAATAGAGACAGTGCATGCTGTCTTACTGCTGGCAACCTGAATGCGAGATGAAGTGCTTGAAGTATAGCAGAGGATGGCCGTCTTCCTCAGCCTCTGAAAACACACTAGTTTGATGTGTCCGTAGAATTGATGTGTCATTCAAGACCTGCATCAGAGCTAGTCTGCAGAGTATGTCCTTTGGAAGCCACCTCACCTTATTCTGTAGGATATTGCTGGATATTACAACCAATAAAGGGGAGCTAAATTTACATGATTTGTGGCTATGCCAGGCAATTCCTTTCCCTGCCCCCTACAAACAGTCCTCCCCCCATCACTTCAGGGTATTCTCACAAGAGCCTTTTGCAAACAGAATGGCTTTGTTGCTCTATTTAGGAACCTTAGAGGTGGTGTCTCAGGAATATAGGAGAAGAGAGAGGGCTGCAGCCCCAACCTTTATGCCTTTGTGCTGAGTCATGTGGAGGGACAGGGCCTCAATGGACACTGCTTGTCAGAATAATCAGATCTTATGTGCATGAGGTGTATGTGCATCTACAGTGGGATCCATCCTTGACGTTACCTCGTAGACCCAAAGTTACTGTAGCACAATTAAGGGTTGGTTTGTGTTCACTGCTGGGATTCAACAAAGTCAAGTGCAGAGTCCTGCATTGGGGACCAAATGCATTGGGGACCAAATGGCTAGGTCCATTTCTGCAGAAAAGGACCTGGGGGTTACACGGACAAGAAGCTGGATATGAGTCAATACTTCGTCTTTCTTGTCAAGAAGGCTAGTGGCATTTTGGGCTGCATTAGTAGGAGCACTTTCAGCAGATCGAGGGAAGTGATTATTCCCCTCTTTTCAGCACTGGCGAGGCCGCATTTGGAATATTGTATCCAGTTTAGGGCCTACCACTACAAAAAGGATTTGGGCTAACTGGAGAGAGTCTAGCAGACACCAACAAACATGATTAGGGGATTGGAGCACATGTGAGGAGAGGCTGAGGAACTAGGCTTGTTTAGATCTGCAGAAGAGAAGAATGAGGGGAAGATTTGATAGTGGCCTTCAACTACATGAAAGGGTGTTCCAGGGAGAATGGAGCTAGGCTGCTCTCAGTGGTAGTAGATTACAGAACTAGGAGCAAGAGTCACAAGTGCAGTGGGGGAGGTTTAAGTTGGATATTAGGAAAATCTTTTTCACTAGAAGGGTGGTGAAGCCCTTGAATGGGTTACCTGAGGAGGTGGTGGAATCTCCATCCTTGGAGGTTTTTAAACCCTTAAATAAGCCCCTAAATAAAGCCCTGGCTGTCATGTCTTAGGTGGGGTTGTTCCTGCTTGGAGCATGGGGTTGGACTACATGACCTCCTTAGGTCCCTTCCAACCCTAAACTTGTATGATTCTATGAGAATCTCTTGATGGTATTTTGATAGAAAACTACCTCCTAACAAATAAATCTTCAGTATAATATGACATGGTGGTCAATGACCCCACACTATTTTATGGAATGAATTATAAAAAAGAAGAATAGAAGTCAACTAAAAGGCTGCAATGGATTATTCTTGAGAAGTATTACTGGTTTCAATCAAACTCATCTCACTTAAGCATTATTTTGTGATATAATTTTATGCTATTATTCTTGTACACCAAATAACCTTCCGAACAATACAAGATTGGTTATATGGATTTTTTTTAAAGCATCTTATTAATGATTTTTTAATTTCTGTTACTTCTCAATTAAAACACATACTTTTGAAAGCAAGAAATTTCAGGTATGGCATTTGTGAAATTAGTAATGATTGTACGAAGAATGTGTCATGCACTTGCTTGGTGGCTTAGAGTCTACTTTGGTGATTTAATGTTACTGTAAAATAAAAGGCAGCCTTGAGAAGAGGTGATTATGTCAAACTGAGAATGTACTCGTTCTTGTTTGAGCTGGATTTGTTTGGGCCATTTGTAAGAGAGATTTAAAATAAACTATTTTGAAGTACAAAGGATGTTTAGAACTTCAGCATAATGAGTTTAAATTAAAATGTCTGACTCTTGATGTATTATACTATTTTATCCTTTTCATCATTAGTCTTTGTGATACATGGATTATATAACGTTTTGGGAGGCGTTTTGTGGGACAAGGATGAAAGATGCCAGAAAGAAGAGTACCATCTACTAGATTTTTTGGGAGGAAATTATTCTTGATAGTCACTCTTTGGAAATACCAATGTGGCCAAATCATCATGCATAGTTACTAACAGCTATTAAGACCACAACTCAAGGGGTATTACCTTCAGCTGTTAGAAGAAATGACAAGTAATCCATCTTGGATCTCAGTTCATTAAAAACAAAACAAAAACCACTTTGTAGGTAGCATAAGGTCACATATCTTGGGTTCAGGGAGAGGCCAACTTGTGCAACAGACCTTAACTGAGGCCCGGTCTACACTTACCTTTGCGATTCGGTGGCAGTCGACGGGAGATACGCAAGTGACATAAATCACTTGTGTATCTCCCGTCGACTTTGCAGCGTCTCCTCTGCGCGACATCCATACTGTGCTGTGTCGAAGGGAACAGCGCTCCCTTCGATGTAGCGCTACTCTGCTTACTGAGGTGGTTTTCCTGCATCGCTTGCTGGATTGACTGAGCGCATCTATACAGACCGCTCACTTGATTGAGAGCAATCGATGTGACCCAGCCTGAGAAATCCTATCTGGAAAAAAGCATACACCTTTGAATGTGATGGTTATAGCTCTCCTTCAGCTAATGCAAAAAGCATGTACAAGTGAGCTGCTGTTCTGTCTCTATTCATCTCCCTCCACAATTAATTTACTTTGTAATCTCTGTTACTATACAGTTTAAATGGTTGAGATTTAGTCTCGGTAAGATAGAAGTGTATGACTCTTCCACCTGACTGACCAGGGCAGATAGTTTCAATGATGGCATGGGTTGAAGAACGTTTTGTAGAACTTCTTGCTCCAAGTGATGAGTCACATTATTGCGGAAGGAAGAAAGACGGAGAAAATAATTTTCATCTGAAGAGGAAATTTACTAGTAACCCAACCAAATAGTAATTTAAAAAATATGAAGGGAATTTTACATTTGCATGTAGAATTCATTGCCACAATATTTAGGCCAAGAGCTTAGCAGGATTAAATATATATATATATATATAGACACTTACACAGTTAACAAAAATATCCAGAGTAGTTATAGTAAGTTTTTTTTTTTTTTTAAATAAGTGTTTAGAAGAGTTATGCTTCAGGGCATATGTCAACATGTGAATGTTGAGAGGTTAGCTAGAACTTTTCTTATTGCACATTATTCTATAATTACCTTTTTCAGCATTATTCTTGCATGTTTTTCTGAAGCGTTTGGTATTGAGGTCAGGGGCCTCAGGTCAGGTCGTTTAAATTAACGACAGGTCTGATGTGGTATGGCAATTTCCATGTTGAACTCATGTGCAAAATCATCTGAATCTTATGGGCGTTTACTTGCTGCAGACTCTTTCTCAGCATTTGTTTCATACTGTTTAAATGCCTAGAAACTGGTTATATGTACAGTGTTGGAATTATTTTTATCACAGGAGACAGAACTAATGACAAGCACTATATAAATAGGTATTGCAACATACAGTGTAAAACCAAACCTAATAATTAACACAAGAAGCACTGTTGTGGACAAACCTATATTCAGGTCTTTAGCATGTACACATTATGTCAAAGTGAGATTGTAATACTTTATTATAACATAATTACTTAACATGAACATTTTAAAAGGGATTTGAAACTATATAGTGTGTTATAAACTGTAAGATAATTTTCTAGTGTTACATTTTAAAATGTAACATACAAAAGTAAGAAGTAGTTTTAAGATGTTAAGCACCATAATAATAGGTAATTTCTTTGGAACTATGATGTCAGTGACAGAATGTTTGTGACAGTTTCTTTTATTTAATCTGTATTTCTTAGTGTTCCGTGTAACTGGTATTCATCTAGTTCACGTTGAGGAATGATTTTGGCAGAATGACATTACTGGTTGCCACTGATTTTGCAATTTACATTAAAAAATCTATTTTTAACCCAAGAAAATGCTTTATTAATGTTAAATATGTTGCAATTAATTGGCTAAACTGAAATGGACATTGTTGTGTGAAACCCTCTTAAATTTGGAGATACACATTACTGGAAACAATGAGAATGCATTTGTTCTATACTGACTTCATGTTGGAAAGAGACAATGTTGTTTATAAAGTTGAGCTACACTGAATAAAAAGGTTTTTCTTCTGTTTGTCTGTATTCTCACTTAGCATTCTTTATCTTACAGATGAGCTCAGTGAAAATGTTACAGCCTCGCCTCAATGGCATCCTTTTCAAGCTTATGTTTGAAGAACATGTAAACAACATCAAACCTGGCATAATGGCAGTGACGCTAGCCTGTGAGGAGCTGAAGAAGAGTGAGAACTTTAACAGACTCTTAGAACTAGTGCTGTTGGTTGGAAACTATATGAATTCAGGCTCAAGAAATGCCCAATCGCTGGGTTTTAATATCAGCTTTCTTTGCAAGGTAAGGTTAAACTATAAGAACTTAAATTATTTTATAATTTAAAATTTGCAGATTTGGGGCCAGATTCTGTGCAGTGCTGCTCTTAACAGACAACTTAGGGTGCCCCAATATTCCCCAGCCTGTACTGAGAGAATCCCCAGCTGGTACTCAACTTAACATTACCCCATTTATGATGAGAGGTCTGTGTGCCCAAAGGCTGAGGAAAGGGACATTGCTGGAGATCTCCTGGTCTCTCTTGATTCTTAGTCAGTGTAACTACTCCTTGGAGGATGTATTCATTAAAACAGATTTGACCCTGCTCTGACACTTGCTGGAGGTTTCTAACAAGCCTTAGGTATCGTAAGAATTTAGGTAAAACAAATTTAATGTACAGTTGGTTTGACTCAGAGATTGTGGCCAGAATGTTACCTGCAAAGGTCTTGGAGCGAGTGGAATAAAAGTGGTGTTATCATCTGGGTATATATCATTAACCATTCCCTACTGTTAGTAGATTTCAAGGCCAGAAAGGACCATTGTGATAATCTATTCTGATCTCCTGTATAATACAAGCTGTAGAATTTTCCCCATATAATTCTTAACGTAGAGTTTCATCTCCTATGTGCTGTGACTTTGGTCAAATTTCAATACTTTGGTTGGGTTTAGTCTGTGGGTGTTTAGTGTTGGTGATCTGTGATACAGTGGAGGTCAGGCTAGATGATCTGGGTTGTTCCTTCTGGCTTTAAACTCTGACTTTGTTTCACAGAAGAATCAGAAGAAATATTAAATAATTCCAGTTCAAAAAGGGAACATACATCAGTCTCCTTTGAGTCTACTGAGAAATGTATTTATGATTTCAGATTTATCATTCTACGTTAACTGAGATTCTGTGACTACAAAATTGAAAACACAAAGAAAACTTCAAAAAGTATAGTTTTAATATAATTGAATTTGGTTATTTACACAATAAGTACATGCAAGACATGGTTAATCTGAATTACTTTTGGAAGATCCAGTTTTATATGGATTTTAAAACAGGGCTAAAATGGCAGATTATTAAATCACGGATAAATACATGTTCTAAAATTGGTTACCATTTAAATCTTTTATATGTACAGCCGTGCAGATGAATCAAGTACAGATTAACCTGGTTTAACTACGTACATAATATATACTACAGTAAATTTGGAACATAGGGAATTAGGCATACCACTCCTGTTACTGTGTTATCAAGTGTTGCACACCTAGTTTCCTTAGAGCTGTGCTGATAATTTTTTTTCACTTTTTCACAGTTCTGATTACTCCCCGCCACCACACACACAAATAGAGTTTGTAATATTTTAACCAATTAAGTTTGTTTGGTCTTCTCTGCAGTCCTTAGCTGACAGTTGGTATGTGCATGAAGCTGTGCTAGATGTTGCTTTGGCTGCGACAGTTGAAAGCTGTAATATGCATTGGAATCTGTGGCGTTTTACTTTAATGTGTGAAAACACTATGGTACCAAAAGTGCTTTTGGGGAGAGATGTAGCAGAAAATATATAGTCCCAAGGCCGTGCCAGGCAACACACTGTGCCTGTTGTTAAAAGAAGGGGCCGGCATGCTGTAGAAGAAAAGGAGTAAATCTTTTGCATGACACAGAGATGCAGAGTACTTTAAAGGATGCAGAGCTTATGCATCTGGTTTTCCCATCTACTAAACCAACTGGTACCTATCTGAGCTGGTGAGCCTTTGCCTCACACATGCCTTCAGGGAATGGTTGTTTTTTGAGGGTGTGTCACAGGTTTATGGTGTAACTCATGAGAGGATCAGAGAAACTAATTTTGACCAGCTTTTCATTCATCAGATTAGAAGTCAACGTGTGTGTGTGTGCGCACGTGTGCGCGCGCTCTTCCTACCACCGTATTGGTTGCCACCATCATGGTTGTTATCCCCAGTTTTGGGGAAAAAATGTGACCTTCGATGTTGGCTTTACGGGGTTCATTTCATCCTATAATTGTAATGGAGCTGTCACCCTTGGCAATGCCTTAGGTCAGTGCAGCTCCTATAAACATTTCCCCTGCTTAATTCAGTATCAATCAAGGAAGATTTCGTCTTCCATCTTTCCCTTGTGTTAGTATGACAGGTTTGATCTTGATCTTGAACAAATTCATAATATTTAAACCAGGGTTGATACCAAGGGTGAAGTACACCCTTGCAATGGAGAGCAACCTTCATGATTGCACAGACATGGAGAACTGCAGGGCTTCAGTATGCTTGCAGCTATGAAGGTTGCTTTATGGTAAGGAGCACCCTTTGTTAATATTTAACAGGAATGACAGGTGTTCTTCCTGCAGGTGTTACTGTTTTGATGATTTACAGTACTATCTAACAGTGGAAACTGGGAATATGAATATAAACAAGCAACCTCATGTCTTGAGATACGTTTATTTGCCCAAAGTCTGGAAAACCCCAAAGTGTGATTTTTATGAGACTGTTTTAAAGTTAAAAGTACTTTCTGTTCTGACAAAAACCACACCTATGAAAACAAGAGTAATTTGAAGTTGATTCATTTTTGTAAGGTTTGGCAAACATCTTCTTTGTTCTTCTGTTGGTTATGCTGATTCAGACATCCAGTATGTCTTTATATAAAGTTGTTGTTTGTCCTTTTTTCGTCTTTTTTTGAGTTAAAATCTTTTCTCCAGTTCTTTACCTTGCTTATTTGTGTAAATTGACTCCTTTTCAGTAAAAGGGATCTCTAATCAGATAAAAGGGTTAACATTAACCTCACAGAAGAATTTTATAGCAACTTCATATGTTTTGGTGATAGCCTTTCTGTCATCTACCTGTCAAATAAAAGTTTCTCCACACAACACTGATCTGACATCTTTCACTGGAGTTAGACTCCAAGGATTCAGCACAAAGATTTTGCCAGCTTAAGATAAAATGAAAACAATCTGCTGGGAAATACTATCAAGTAACAATAGCTGTTTTAAAGAGAGAGGGAAGGCTGAAGGATTTTAAATCAAATACAACTTTCACTTTTTCACTTTCACAAATACAACTTTTCAGTAGGATTTTTATCTAGTGGGAAATGCATGCTCTAAGCAGGCAACACCTTGTCCTTAAAATTTGACGGGGAGTACACATACATAATATCCCTGCACAATGTAGATGTAGATGTAAGGAGGTATTCTTAGAGTTCAGGTAGCACATTTATGAATTGCCATCAGCATAAATCTAACAGATGTTGGCAAAGTATATGTAGGTTGACTAATATTGTAAATTGTACTCTACTGAATTAAATAACTGTTGAAACATAGCTAGTTATGGCTGCACCTAAATTCCAGTTAGTGTTTGAGGCATTTAATTCCTCATTATTATTTTACTTGGGCTCTTCCATTCCAAACTTTTTTTTAAGACAGCTATTTCCATTTAAATTATTTTAATGCTAATTTTCTCTTTGATAGATTTGGATAGAAAGTAATAAACCATGCTCCGTAATAATCTAGACTAATAAGGTGTTTACTTTGTTGGTGGATTCAGAGTACATCAGATATGCTTTGCTATTAGGTGATGTCAAAAAAATATACTAGTTACTATTCACAACCATTGGATTAAAAAACAGGTGGCTAAACCGAGTCATCACTTTACACCAAAGGTGTCATTAATTTATAATTGTGTTACTTTCACAACTGAATATTAATTAAGAGCAGTACATCGTCATTATGTGGTATACCAAATGAGCATGTGCTTAACTGAAATAAAATTAATGGACGTGAAGATGAGTTTTCAATGATATACTGCCCTATGAAAGTTCGTTATAAAAAAAACCACCTGATAATGATGCAAGAGATCAGGATAATGTTGCTGTTTACATTATAAGCCCCTTTTCCCAGTGCTTTACGCCTTGGCCATTCTAATTTGTATTGGGTAAAAAATGAAACAGTAGTCAGAAAAAAATGTATTTTTCACTTTGAAATATTGTTGAATTATGGTGGTGTTTTTAGTAAATTTTTGGTCCCTTAAGGTATTTTTTTGGACTGAAGCTTCTTTTGTTACATTATATACATTAGTAATCAGATTCTTGATTCTTACTATTAACTATAGATATTTGTTTGAGAAGTGGCTTTTGCACTTTTACAGTACTTTCAGTTCATAATTTTATTTTGTTCCCCAGATGACTTTACTAATAGCTTCCAGGAAAAGAATGTTTTCTTTGCCTGCATTTCATTTGCTAAGAATCCAATTTCTTGTAAGATGACAGTGAAGTGTCATATACAATTCGTACGCAAGTTTCACTGACACTCGGTCGGTTGATGTGGACGAATTATAAACATGTTACAATATTAGTGGATTTTACGCGCGCGCACACACAAAATAAATAAAAATGAACTCCAGGTGCTGGTTTGTAACTGAAGTACTCTTTATTCATAGTGGTGTATGACACAAACCAAGTCCTGTCCTGGAGGCGCTTCTCCCAGAGTTTACAGAATACTAAGTCTTGATACCCACTGGGTCCTTGATCTTCATTTTGATTTTGGCATCCTGTGGCCTAGTTATGTTTCCCCATCTCATTGCATATAATACATATGCATTCTGTGGTAACAGCTTTGAAGTGATAGAAGAAATTGAACCTCAGCTGGTGATTTTTGTTTCTTTTGGAAATATAACTTAAGTATGATAAACAAAATTTTATATTTAAAACCACTTATCAATCTTATAACAACAATGCATGTCTGTGGGGTTTTAAGGTTGCTAGTCAATATTTCTGTCATATTGAAATGTAACTAATTACAATTCAGGAGCCCTACAATTCCTAAACTGGGGCGGGGAGCGCTGTTGGAATGATCTGTTTTGTTCAGTCTGTGTGATGCTTGACCTTCATTTTAAATGTGTTGTGTTCCAGTTAATATACTCTTATTATTCCTGAGACATTAAAGAATTGATTGTACTATTAGCATAACATTTCACAAATGAAACACTTGCGTGTCCTTTTATGGTACATTTGAATTGATTAGTTTTGTCTGATGATGGTTCCCCCCATTTCTTTTTTTATTGTTATAGGAATGCACAACCCAGGTAAACTATAATATCAATGATCAGTAAGCACAGGTTATTCTATTAGCCAGTGTTACGTGGCTAATAGTTCTGTTTCATGTCATACAGAGGTATACCGAAGCCAGCAATTCCATAGAAAACAACTTAAACATGTGAGATATGTCACTATGATTTGCTTTGCTTTCTTGAGCCTAGTAATGCTTTCCTCCTGTGAGAACTCCTGGGCAATCTCTCCTTTTTTTTTTTTTTTTTAACAAGGAACTTGACCATATTTCACCTTCTGAGTTTATTTTGAGGAATCTGTTAGTCTTGTCTTCAACTGGGCAGAATACATATATTAAATAATGAGTGTGGGTTTTTTTAACGTGTTAATAACTGCTCCATTTACTTATTGATTAAAAAAAAAAAACCTCGTTGCTTTAGAAATGGTGGTTGATCAGCAATTGTTTGAGTCTCAATCTGTAAGTAGCACTTCCATGAGCTCTGTTGCAATGTTAAATTAGAAGTTCACTGAGATAATTTACGGTCACATATAAGAAACATATTTCTTCTGGTATAAATTTTGTTAGCACTTCATGTTGGAAAACTGACATTTATCATCAGCTTTAAAATAGATAAATTCAGAAATGAGTATACTTTTGACATTTGTTTTCTTAGAAGCTATTTACTTTTGTTTAGATGTGATTGCATCACACATCAAGATTTAATTATAAAATCTCAGTTTATTGTGTAATATATTTCCTACAGAGCAATGCTTTATTAATTTGATCGCCTTTTGGCTATGAAATTCAAACACACGCTAATAAAATAAATGCTGAGGAAAGAAAGATAACCATGCAGTATCCATAGAAAGTTTGAATTTCCCTTTTAAAAAAATGGATTTTGCACTTTGGATTGAGGGGATGGAGGAAGCTACGAAATGTAGGACAGTAAAGAGTTAAAAGCTGGACAAATGGTCAGGCCTAAGTTAAAGGGAACGGGGTTAAGGCACAGGCAAACCTTGTTTCTGCTAATTATATGAATTCTAGTTAGTCTGTTATGTTCCTTCGTTTCCTCCCTTCCTGGCCATCTGTGCAGGGGATAAGACTAAGGCTCACTATCGCCATTCCTGCACAAGGCCTTTGGTGGGAACAGAGCATTATCTTTTTTCCCTCCCTTGCATATTGTATATTTCAAAGAATGTTAATAAGTTTCAAGGTAAATGTGCCTGCCTTCTGTGAAATAATCCTGTAAACAACAAATGGGGTGGATATAATTGTATTCATTATGTAGTTGTTAATATTCATTGTAGAGGTGTCAATGTAACCAAATAAGGGTCTATGGGGACTTGCTGGAAATGTATACATTTACATACTGTTATGGATAAAAGGATTGTAAAGTAACCCCTTTGTTGCTCACTCACAGTGTCGAGGTGGAGCGAGCAGGCAATAAAAGATTCTGTCTCCCCAATCCACACCGGGAAAACCTGTTTGATTATTTCTAATATGAAATATCTGAAATTGAGGCCTAATTGAGACCTATTCCTTTTATTGGTGCAGTGAATTGAAAAGCGGGAGGGGATGAAACCATAGTTCATCTAGATAGAAGCATCCACTTGCCGGGAGATGGGCAGTGAACTAGAGTTTTGGCTGTTACCAGCTTCACAGGTCAGGTGCTGGTGCCACAAAATTGGTTTGCGTCATACTGGTATGCTGTTTTAATAGTTACTTAAGAGGACTATACTAGGGAGAGTTTATTTTTAGTACGATTGAGAATATTCCCATTTTCATATGAAGGGCTAAATTTTGACTTACTTTAACTGCAATGGGACTTCTGTTTTAGTTGCTATTTTTTGAAAGGAGGCTGTGCTTTAGGTGCATTTTATTTCCTTTTTGGTTTATGGATTATACCAAAATAAAAAACAGTTACACAAACTATTTCTGCATAACATGAATATACAGTAGATGTAGACATATATTGGTCTAAACAAGAAGAAGGTGCAAAGAAACCTTCCTTTTTGGTAAAACGGCTGACTGGGATTGATAAGTCTCTGGTTTGCAAGAAAAGAACAAATTTTGATGCGTACACATACATCATAGGTGGCAATAAATAATTTCAACATTGGAGCAGATGATGAAGAAGAAATATGATTTATGGGTCTAGCTACAAGCTTTACTTGGTTCACAACAAAGGCTGTTTCCATAGAGGATCTGAGATCAAATTAGCCCAACTGGCTTAGTATTCTATGAACTCATGTATTCGTTTTCTTGGTCTAATCTTATGACTGGTTTTATGATTCTCAGAGTGTGGTAAAGTTGACAAGATAAAGAAAATTAAGTGTATATAATTAGTAACCTAGAAAACAAATTGTTTTTATTCATAGAATATTGGAGTTGGAAGGCACCTCAGGAGGTCATCTAGTACAATCCTTGCTCAAAGCACGACCAGTCCCAACTATTCTCTGTGCTCTCTTCTGGAGGGACTTTGGCCTTGTGTGAATGGAATTTAGAAGAGAATCTAACAGTGTGTGACCCTTCCTCCTAGTTTTTATACTGTATTTTTTCCCTACATAGATACCTTGCTAGTGGGCCAGTCCTTAGATTTGACAGAAGGCAATCGAAACAATTACAAAAGCAAATGGGGTGTGTAGGAAAGCAGGAGGAACCAAGCAAGCGTACTCTGTTAAAAATGTAGTGTGTGTTTAAATGGTATGAATGTCTTAATGGTTGGAACAGCAATTCAACCCATCACTTATTAGATCAGTCTCCACACATAGTAAGATATTATGAAGTTCATGCCCTTAGAAAACTTACACTGAATAAATTTTAAAACATTTTATTTCCTTAACTATGTGGAAAAGTTAGCAGACACATAAAGGGGAGGTAGGTGTCCAACTTCCATTGAAAATCATTGCTTGAACATCTAACTCTTTTTGTTGTTGTTTGTGGCACATAGACAGAAGTATAGTGGTTTGGATTACTGCATCTGTATGTTTCCACTATATCCAGTTGTGTGTGAGTGAAAGCTTTACTATAGGTTTCAAGTTGTATGTTTAATTTTTAAACTAAAACATTATTTTAAGGTGCTTTTCAAAATAGTTTGTGTATACAAGCTCAACTGTAGCACCATCTTTAATTTGGTTTGTACCAGAACTACAGGATTTAGGCAAGAAAAGTTGTACCCTTCTATCAGAGTTCCTACAGATACTTAATTTGATAGTGAACATCTCTGGCATGTCTTGTTGTCTATTGTTTAATCAAGTAGCAATGGAACTTCTCCTTTTGGGCCATAGTTTGATATTAAGCAGCAGAACAAATAACATTGGAAATAGCAGCAGTTTTAGAGGGGTTAAGTTTCTGAGTCATTAACTGTAGTATGTCATGAAATTAACACAGTCCTGTGTTCAACTGAGGTAGGTTGAGAATTAATGCAGAATGCTAGATAAGCATTAAGAGCTTGGTTTCTGTAAGTTACACAGTTGAAAATGAAGCTTTTATTGCCACTGAAGTTATGCAGGTATAAAACTTGTGAGGGTGATAATCAGGCCCTATGATGAGCTGAATTTTGTAAAGCCATTACCTACTTGGATTGCCTTTGTTTATATTTGAAATGTCTATATTTGTACAAAGTTGCTCAATTCCCACCTGCATACTTCTGAAGGATGGGCACTAGAACCTTCTTCCATAAATGTTTTGCATATTTTCTGTTAGTCTTACCACTTGATTGTATTGGGGGAGAATTCATGGATGTATTTATGTGTGTAAACTAAGAAAAATACGGTACATTAGAAAGTGTTCAGGAACAGTCATCATGGATTCACCAAGGGCAAGTCATACCTGACCAACCTGATTGCCATCTATGATCAGATGACTGACTTTGTGGATGTGGGGAAAGCAGTGGACGGGATACACCTTGACTTTAGCAAAGCTTTTCATATGGTCTCCCACAGTATTCTTATCAGCAAGTTAAAGTAGTATGGGTTGGATAAAGGGACTGTAAGGTGTATAGAGAGCCGGCTAGATCATCGGGATGAATGGCTAGTGATCAAAGGCTTGATGTCTAGTTGGCATCCAGTAACAAGCAGAGTACCCCAGAAATTGGTGCTGGGACTGGTTTTGTTCAACATCTTCATTAACAAACTGGAGCATGGGCTGGATTGCACCCTCAGCAAGTTTGCAGATGACACTAAGCCGGGAGTAGTGGTAGATACACTGGAGTGCAGGGATAGGATACAGAGTGACCTAGACAAATTGGAGGATTGGATCAAAAGAAATTTGATGAGGTTCAACAAGGACAAGTGCAGAGTCCTGCATTTAGGATGGAAGAATCCCATGCACTGCTACAGACTGGAGAAATTCTGTTAACTTCTATTCATGCATGGTCAAATGCACGACTCTCAGTAGGAGATAACACAGGGATATATAAATGAGCATTTAGCTTAATGCTAGATAATGAATGGGTATCATTATTTAATGGACAAACCTTCCAATAAAACTTAATTATACATTTTAGTTGCTCTGTATATGTTCTTAACATAAATTAATATTCAGGTGTAGTACTCATCAGGCTTCTGTTCAACAGTAATATTAAGATGTAGAAAAAGTGCAAGAACAGCCCTGCCAGAGGAAGACATCTTCCTACTAGAAATAAAATTATGCTGAATTAGTCAATCCCAGTCATAGAGTATCCAGAAAAGCATTTTTGGTGACAGATTTAGAAGTTAAGCCAGGAAGCATGTATTAAACCTGTCTGGTCGTAGCTACAAAGCTAATGTTTTTATGGTAATTGCAAATCCTTAAAAATACATAAACTTTCTGAATGTTATATTGCAGTGAGTGACGTTATTGAAGAAAGCAATGATTTGTAAACAACCCTTGTCAGAGAGCACAAAACTTAATTTTGTTTAAATAAAGGAGACCAACATTAGAATGCATGTGTTGTATCAAGACTGGCAAGCAATAGTAGCAGTTTTGATCTATGCACTGGAGCATTCATGATAACTTAAGTATTAACTGTTATGTGAATATACAAATATGATAAAGAAGCAACAGCTAGAGAAGACAAGATAATGCACTAGAAGAACTGAAGGTGAATCTTTTGAATATGTTGATGTTCACAATTTTGCACGAGTCAGCCAATAACTACTCTTTATCATGTTGCAATAAATATTAACTTTTTGCATGGAGAAGAATATACTTAAGATTGTGCGAAGTAACCATGGTATAAATCTATTTAATTGAAGGAGGAGGGAGGAGGCTTATTTTTAGTCTTGCACAAAGTTCAGGTTCCGCTGTTATCGTTCTACACTGAATCAGTGGAGTGAGGCACAGCACCAAGCTTTCCATCTGTAACAGAGCTCTCTTAGTCGATTTTCCTTAAGCTCAGCTGTTTAGTGAGTTCACTCTACATGGCAGATGTCAGTTCTTACATATTTGTATATTATAGATGGTTCAACACCAGAACCATGTGTCGCTTTGTATCCAAATCCAGAATACCTCCAAGATAGGGCCAAAACTGTACTGTTTGTATAAATATCTATAAAACACACTTGTAAACTTTTAGGGTAGGATTTTCAAAAGTGCCTAAATGACTTAAGTATACATCTTTTTGTAAATCACTGGGACCTGTGCTCGTAATTCATAGGTGGACTGAAAACTCCACTTCTAGAAAATGCTAATTTTAACAAATAAATACATAGTGCATGTATATTAGAAGTCCTGAATTGTAAAGGCTATTCTGTCACATTAACATTAACATCCCCACATCTCTAAAGAAACCTATTTCTCTGCTTTCTGAACCAAGCCTCAGAAAGGTGGTATTTATTGACTTCTAGCATGAGCTACATTTGCTAGCTTTCCTTCTTGGTTCAAAGTGAAGGAAACAACTGCTGTTACTGTTCTCTACCTGCCCAACCCCAGGCCACATCCCTGTTCTCATCATTTCATGTCTCTGCCTCAATTTTCTTCCACTTTTAATAGCTTAACCTTTTAACTGCTTTTCTGTCTTTTTACCCTCTCTCAACTCTCCCTCATTTCTCCTCCTCTTCCACTTACCTGTTCTCTTCTGTCTTTCCTTTCTCCCATTCTTCTCTTCCCTTCATTCTGGTTTATTGTTTGTTCCCCCCCCACCCATCTTGTGAACCAGTTTCCCACCCTGCAAAACTCAAGATGTGTACGAACTTCCTGGATATCTTCCCAGACTGTTGCATCCTTCATTATCTCCTTGGTATTCCTGATATCACACATTTTTGGCAGAGCTGGGAACAAGTGCTTGAGTAGCGTTGGTGATTTTGGAGCACCATGAAAAAAACTTTTCTGCACATGGGCAAAACTCTTTTTTGTTGAAATTGAGGGGAAAGACAGAGTTTGAGTAGTGTAGTCTCTTTCGAACTAAGTATTAGAGGAGTGTGTTACAACGTCAGTACTTAACAACTTTGTAGTATATGGTTACAACTTTGGTACTTAACAGCTTTGTGGTATATATATTGTGTGGGGGGGGGGGAAGGCAGAAATGTTATTTTAGGGCTTGAATATAACCCCCTTAGTCAAATTGGTGAACAATTAATTACAAGTAGTACCACTGAAATTGATCACTGATATGAACAAAGAGTTCATAATTTGGTCCTTCTTTAGGTAATAATCCTATTTTGTGCACTGCATAATCTATACTTTGTCCCAAGTTACTGAGTCTCTCATGTTGTTTATTTTTTCATAGTATAATTAGATTTCTCTTAGGTTCCCCCCTCCTGAAAAGTGCAGGAAAGTTTTAGTGTTTTCTTATCTCTCACTTTACAAGAAAGCAAAAATGTTTTCTTTGAATACATAAACATTTTAAATGGGAAATCACATTCTGTTACTACTTTGAGTTTTTCATTGCTATTTACACATTTCTGTGTAGAAAGATTTACTTAATTGGCACTTCTTATTACCTGAAGATGTGAAATGCATTTTTCCTCCTGTATTTTTGTTGAATACCAATTGAGAAGCATGTGAGTGACAACTTAGTTCTGCTGGAGCAATTATGCAGTACTTAAAACAATTCTGAAACTTGATTTATTTTTAATTTATTCACACTGCAAGTGCATAAATATAATCTGAGAAGTACAGTATATCTTCAAGTTCCATAAACATGGAAAAATTCATGTCTTAAGACCACTGAACAGACATATTTTATAACTTCACATTCTAGGATCATGGGAATTAGAGATGCAAACAGTCTGTGGTCATCTAGAGTCCTTCACAGTGCAGAATTATTTCTTAAAATACCTTTCTTCTTAATAACTAGTCTAGCACACTTCCAAATGATTGAACATATGGAGCTGCCACCATTGTCTTTGGGAGAAATTTCTACCATTTAATTTCAAGAGTGCCTAATATTTCAAGCAGTTATTAATAGATACTATCAGAAATAAGGGAGAAAGTGTGTTACTTACTCTTACTGGGTATAATCATGGAGCTGATAATGACATTTATGTGTATGGAATACTATTAAAACTTCTGTATGTAGTTTTCTGTGTCATAAAGAGAAATTGATTTTGGAAACTCATCCCTTTGATACAATGCTATTATGAAGGTTAAGTAATCCTTTATTGTGAAAGTTGCTGATCTTTACTGTGGGGTCTGTTATGATCTTCTGGATTTGCACAGTAGTGTTTTAGGCTTCAGAGTGTAAGTGCTGCTTGCGTATATGGATTTTTGTGTGTGATTGAGTTAGATTTAATGAATAGGGAGGAATTGACATTGCCTGTCATAATTTTCATTGATCTTTTAAGGGATGAAAGTGTTAAAAACAGAATGAAATAAAATACTTTGACAAAACCCTAATACATTGTGAAATAACTGGTAAGGAGTTGGATTGTCTAAGAAGGAAAAGATGCTAGGAATTTAAGACACTATGAGAGGTTGGGTTAGACAAAGCCATGTACAGAGAAGAAAAGACCTAGGCACTGGCATGCAGGCAGTTAGCTCATAGCACATTTGAGTTCAGGGCAGACAAATTCCATACAATGTGGGGAGGAGGAAACCTGCTTACTGTTACTTTAAAGTGGAAGTGAGAGAAGTGATTCCACCACTGGAAGAACCAGAGTACACCAGGAAGGTGTAATGTTTTAGTAGCAGATTTCTTCTGTCATTAATCCCTAGTCTGCAGTGCATGAATATATGTGAGAAGTGTAGAAGCTGTTTGAGGGTCAAGCAAAGGTGGTGCTCTGGGTTGACAGAGCAAAGGCTCAGCAGGTGGAAAGATGAAAAAGGCAGAACCAGGGCAAAGCAGACATGCCAAAGGTATTCTGAGAGATGCCTTGACTGGACTGCTCTCATAGGCTACTCGGAGAGAAATGAGAAGGAGGATTCAGATGGAGTGGCCAAGGCAAGGTTGATGTACTTCTGAGTTTTTATTTTGTACAACTGATTTCTGATTGTTTGAGCTAGGTTACCCTTACCTATCATTCTGAAAAACTCCCACTGGACTTCAGAAAGCAAAATAAGTATACATCAACATTCCTCTTTTGAAGATTACTTTAAGACTTACCCTTATCAACAGAGGGCAAGAAAGTGGAATGAAGGAACTAAAGGCCTTTGCTGTTACTGCTTTTGGTAAAAAGTCTTAGTCCCTAATCAATTTTACAACTAACTGAAATCCCTGTTAGTCAATATAGACTATTGTGGAAGGACATTTAACTGAGGGTTTGATGGTTTAGGAATAACAAGTGAGATTTCATTTTAATTAATTGAGAAGGATAAAGTTAGTAGTTAGATTTACAGTCAGATTTTCTGAAATCTGAATTGGTAAATAAAACAGGTGAAAGGGAGACAATTCACTGACTGTAAATACTAGGGTTAATTGAAGATACAGTGCTTCCTGTGTACCAGATGTATTAATTCCATCAAGCAAATGAGGAAATGCTTCTTAATCGTTTAATCAGACAAGGCACTTTCAGATAGTGTCTTTGATGTGTAATTTCATGTTTTATTTACAGAATTGAAAATAGAAAACTGTTAATTTATAACTGCTCATGGTAATAAATACTGTAAATTATCACATTTGAAGAGGAAAACTTTATTATCTCTAAAGTTGCAAATAACTGTTGTACAGGTGTTTAGCTATCCTGGTCTGGTTGCTATCGATGATGCATACTTCAAATGTCTCTTGCTAAGCAGCCTGTAAAACCTTTGGTAATTGTCCTGTAAAACAGTCTGACCCTTGAGCAGGCAACCAGTTTTACCAGTTGTAGGTAACTGCAACTGTTAAAGCCACATATTCTCTAAAACCTGGGTGGTTTAGCACTCATCTCCATTGTCAGGTGATAATTCATCAGTGGGAATGACTTATTCGAAGTGGGACTCATTCTCTGGCAATATAATTAAACTGTACTACCAAACTACTAGTCAACAAAGGAAATAACTCTACTTCAGTGTATATGCCATCTGTTGATTTGTTGCAACACTAATTCGGGGGGGAACACTTCTGGGATCTCAAAACCCCAAGGTTAAAGGAACATACGTCAGGACCAGATGGAAAACCTTCCCTTGAGTGCCCAAGCAGGTCTCAGGTCTCCGGCTCTCATGTGTCCCTTTGTAAGGACCTTTGACCTATTCCTATTTACTGATCACACAATCTACTTTTGTGTGAGTTCGTTATGGAATGCTCATTCTCCTTTCATTCAATTCATAATGTCACTGTGTACATACACATGTGTGTGCATGCACATACACATGTAGAGACAAAGAGAGCGTATGTGTGTTTAAATATTGTATTACTGATCAGATACTTGGTGATATCCTTCAGAAGCAGTCCAGTAGCTAATATGGCAAGTGGAAGTACACAAGAACTATAGAATTATACACCAATTGCAGTATTTAATGTTAGCAAAGTGTTTCAGTTATGACACCACCCTCCAACTGGTGGCTCCCTCCCCTCCTCCCCCTGGCTCACCTCCTTCCCCGTTCCTCTTCAGGGACCCATCTCACGAGCAATTACTCCTCCAGGAGGTCCGCTCCCTTCTGCAAAAGGGAGCCATAGAAGCGATTCCTCCACTCCAGGTGGGGAAGGGGTTCTACTCGAGGTACTTCCTCGTTCCCAAAGCCAAGGGAGGCCTCAGGCCTATACTGGACCTGCGCAGGTTAAACAGGTTCATAAAGAAACTGAAGTTTCGCATGGTGTCCCTAGTGGCCATTATCCCGGTGTTGAATCCAGGAGATTGGTTTGCCGCCCTCAACCTGAAGGATGCATACTTCCACGTGTCCATCCTTCCCACCCACAGGCGCTATCTAAGGTTTATGGTAGCTGGTGGCCAGTACCAATTTACGGCCTTGCCCTTTGGCCTGTCTTCCTCCCCCAGGGTGTTCACCAAGTGTATGGCAGTGGTGGCGGTCTTCTTCAGGCACAGAGGGGTCCAGATATTCCCCTACCTGGACGATTGGTTGATAAGGGGCAAGACCAGACGTCAGGTGTGCGAGGCTGTCTCCCTCGTCCAGGCCACCTGCAATGCCCTGGGGCTGCTCATCAACGAGCAGAAGTCAATGTCTCCGGTGCAGGGCATAGAGTTCATAGGGGCATCCCTAGATTCGGTTCAGGCCAGAGCCTCCCTCCCAAGCTCAAGGTTTGAGGTCATGGCAGCGATCATATCACAACTTCAGAGGTGCCCCAGGACGACAGCCAGGCAGTGCCTTCGGCTGTTGGGCCACATGGCCTCGTGCACGTATGTGGTGAGGCTGGCCTGCCTCAGGCTCAGGCTTCTCCAAGGTTGGTTGGCCACAGTGTATGTGCCCATCAGGCACCCTCTGGACAGAGTGGTCACTGTGGCCCCTGCAGTACAAGGTTTACTGCATTGGTGGACAAACCCTGGGACAGTCATGGAAGGGGTTCCATTCAGGGACCTGACCTCCTCGGTCACCCTGATCACAGATGAGTCGGACCTTGGTTGGGGGGCCCACATCAGCGGTGGCCTGAGTACCCAGGGCCGCTCGTCACAGGAGGAGACTGCCCTCCACATCAATGTAAAAGAACTGAGGGCAGTTAGATTGGCATGCAAGGTGTTCCTCCATTGTTTATTGGGCAAAATGGTACAGGTGCTGACGGAAAACACCACAGCAATGTATTATATAAACAAGCAGGGGGGAGCGCGCTCCTCGGCTCTGTGCCAGGAGGCGCTTCGTCTGTGGAACTTCACGGTGAGGCATGACTTTTGTTTAACCGCCTCTCGCCTCCCGGGGGTCAGGAACGACGAGGCGGACTGCCTCAGCAGATCGTTTCTACCCCAACACGACTGGTCATTGCAGCTGGAGGTAGCAGCCAGGATTTTCCACGAGTGGGGTGTTCCCCGACTGGACCTGTTCGCGTCGTCCTGGAACAGGAAGTGCCCGAGGTTCTGCTCGCTTCAAGGTCGCAAGCCAGGCTCCCTCTCCGACGTGTTCCTGATCGAATGGACGGGGACCCTCATGTATGCGTTCCCCCCTTCCTGCTCTTATCCAGGGTCCTCTTGAAAATCAAGAGGGACAGAGCGGACGTAATATTTATTGCCCCAGCGTGGCCGAGGCAGTATTGGTTCAGTATGCTGCATGACCTCTCTGTCACCCCGCTAATCGAGCTCCCAAGGAGGCCGGACCTGCTCTACCTGGACCACGGTCTCCTGCGGCATCCCAGCCTGAACTCCCTGCACCTGACGGCCTAGAGACTCTCTGGCTGACCGAGGAGGAGAGAACCTGCTCGGAGCAGGTCCAACGCATGCTGCTGGGAAGCAGGAAACCCTCCATGCAGATCACCTACAGAGCCAAGTGGAGGAGGTTCACCTGCTGGGTGGAGTCGTGGGGCATAACCCCCGGTACGTCCCCCGTGCAGGCTATTCTCGAGTACCTGCTGCAGCTTAGACTCCAGGGCCTAGCGTTAGCCTCCCTCAGGGTGCACCTAGTGGCCATCTCGGCTTTCCACCAGCCGTTGGAGGGGCGGTCCCTGTTCTCCCACCCCATGTCGGTGAGGTTCCTCAAGGGGGTTGAGAGGCTGTCCCTGCAGGTCCATGACCTGGTGCCTCCTTGGGATCTGAACCTGGTCCTCGCTAGACTGACGGGGTCCCCCTTTGAGCCCTTGGCCACCTGCCCGCTGCTGATCCTGTACTGGAAGGTGGTCTTCCTCGTGGCCATTACCTCGGCTAGGAGGGTCTCTGAGCTAAGAGCTTTGACCTCGGAGCCCCCCTATACCGCGTTCTTCCGGGATAAGGTGCAGCTAAGGCCACATCCAGCCTTCCTGGCCAAGGTGGTCTCCCAATTCCACTATAACCAAGACATTTTCCTCCCCGTGTTTTTCCCTAAACCACATGGGTCGGAGGAGGAGAGGAGACTACACACCATGGATGTAAGGAGGGCGCTGGCGTTCTACCTCGAGAGGACGAAGCCTTTCCGGAAGACCACGCAGCTCTTCATCGCGGTGGTGGACAGGATGAAGGGATCCCTGGTTTCCACCCAGTGCATCGCCAGATGGATCACCGTCTGCATTAAGTTCTGCTATGAGCACGCAGGCTTCTAGCTTCCTGGAGTGATGACGGCACACTCAACGAGGGCCCAGGCTGCGTCGGCAGCCTTCCTGGAAAGAGTCCCCCTGGATGACATCTGCAGGGCTGCCACCTGGTCTTCGGTGCACACCTTTGCCGCACACTATGCCGTTGTCCAACAGTCAAGGGAGGACGCGCGAGTTGGCAGAGCTGTGCTGAGGGCAGCTCACCGATGACTCCTACCCACCTCCAGGTATGGCTCATTAATCACCTAAGTGGAATGCATATGAGCAGTCACTCGAAGGAGAAAACATAGTTACTTACCAGTAACTGTTGTTCTTCAAGATGTGTTGCTCATATCCATTCCGCACGCACCCTCCGTCCCCACTGTCGGAGTCGGCAGAAAGAAGGGACTGAGGAGGGGAGGAGCCGGTGGAGCCCTATATGCCGCCGTATGAGGGCGGCACTCCAGTCTGCACCGAGACTGGCCCCTACAGGGGGCTGCTAGGGAAAAGTTCTCCGGAGGCCGTGCCCGAGGGCGTGCACATACCTAAGTGGAATGGATATGAGCAACACATATCGAAGAACAACAGTTACTGGTAAGTAACCATGTTTTTTTCAAGTCCACAGTCTCTTTAACCTCTGTGCTCCTGGATAGCTAAACAAAAAAAAAAAACAGTTTCTAAAGCATTTTAGAAATCGTTGTGGCATGATGTATGGCTTCAAAACTCAACCAAAATGTTATAAATTAAGGAAGAGGTTGATAGATTACTTGCTTTTTGAGGCGTAGACCTAAAAAATTTTAAAGTTCAAAGACTAGGTGATTGGTATGTCCATGCCAAAGTTTTACGCACTGTGTGTCTGAAACTTTAAATCAGTCACGTTCTTAATAATGTATCTATTAGTATTGACTTTCCAATTTCATGCTTTGCTATTCAAACAAAAGTTGTTCTTATTAAAGCCTATTGAGCATTGTGTTGCTCTATTGAAATTTATCAGTTTCACTATGCATACAGAGATCTTTCATCAATCTGAGCAAATTTAGAAAAAAAAATATTACAAAAATAACTAATAAAAATCAGTTATCCATATTTAAACTTTATTGCATTTAACCAGCAATTTCTTGTTTAGCTATAGATGAACTAACTAGAGCTGCATTAAATGGATAACTGTATTGCAAGCACTGTTTACACAGATGTTACGTGTTAAACTTGAATTCTCCTGCAGCATTTCATAAAGTTATTAACGATGAGATAGAATTAATCTTATTACACTTGAAGATCAATTACTTACTGGCCAAATTAAAAATACAATTAAAATAGCAATATGTTGTATTCATTTTGGTATTTTAACAGTTCCAATGCTGTAATATTATCACTTCCTTTCTTTAATTCTTCAGTAATTTTTCAAATTGATACTTTTCAAACTGACTTTTTCACACTGACAAGAAAGCATTTTTAAATGCTTCCAAACGATATTAATTGAAATGTATACAAAGCTTAGTCTCACTTTTATTTCTTGCAATGTCATACATTTTAAAAGAGCACTTATACTGTAAGCATTCTGCCACATTTCATGCAAATGTGACAGAAAGAGAGACTGACCAATCCTGACTGTTTCTGAGCATGGAACAGAACAGATTTGAAGAGTCTTGCTTACTGCCTGGGGCTTGGATGTGGAGCTCTTTAGGAAACAAGGACCTTATGTAAATGAACTCCCCCTCCACAAACACACAAAATAAAGACTTCCAAAGTTTTTCCTTTATCCATGCATTTTGCCCAAGGGATAGGGTTGGGGGAGCAGGGGATGTATGATATTTTTATCATGCTATAATGAAAGACATACTTAAAAAGGCACTGTATATAGCGCCTTGCCAACCCTCTGTTCCTTCTTGCCAGCTAACTCCAACAGAAGGGTAGGTGGGTGGGTCTTGGAATGGATATGAACAACACATTTTGGAAGAACAACAGTTACGAAAGGTTAGTAACCGTTTTTTATGGTTACAGGGTAGAAAATTCCTTAATTAAAGCTACTTCTGCTTGGGAATACACTTTCTTAGAGGCTTAATTACACAATTATATATTACTTATTCTACAAGAGTCGTGTTCTATTTAGTGCATAGTCCAATGATGAATAAAATAGAAAGTTGCAAGAAGAGAAAGGATGGTCTCTTGTAGTAAAGACACTGGACTGGGACACAGTACATGCATGTTCTTCTATTCTTGGCGCTGCCACAGGCCAACTATGTGATATTGGACAACACTGTTAGAATGCACCTACACAACAAGGCTAAATTAAGGTTGCCAGGGCAGCCCTAGTTAGGGCTTTCACTAACTTCTGAGTGCTTGATTTATCAACCTTAACTTTCTGTGAAGTCATTTGTGGCATGTAATTTCCTGCATCTCTAAAAAATGGAATTGAAGAAAAAAAATGAACCCCAAAACCATATTTACCCCTGTTTTGGGCCATCAGCAGAGTTAGAACCAAGAATGTTTAGGCTGAAGGAGTAATTGATAATAGCGTGTTACTTTCTGTGAATGATAGAGTTTAAAGCCAAAAGGGACCATCAGTTTATCTAATCTGACCTCCTGTTTATCACAGGCTAACATCAACAGCCAGCACCCACACCAAACCCAACAACTGAAATTAGACTAAAGTGTTACAGACCACAGGTGACTACCTTGTCCTGTGTCACAGGCAGAGGACAAGGGAAACTTAGGTTCCCCAATGGCATCCATTACAGGGGATGTGGTGCACTTTTTTGGTTTTGTACAATGTTTTTTTTATGCAGCATCAGAATTTTCAGAATTGGCTATCGTGGTTTCTCCTCTTGGCTATAGAAAAAAGTGTTGTTCTAATGCTTACAAATAGCACAGCCTAGCACATGCGTTCAGAAAGGGAAGGGAGTAATTTGTGGCACGTCTTTCTGAAGTACAGCATACCACCACTAGCCTGTTTGATAAGCAATGCTTTACCTACCACCCCTCTGTTTTTTCCCCACGTTCCCATGTAGGAACATTTCGGATGCATCCCTTGTGTTCCCAAAACTGATTGGAGTCAGAAGCTGTGTGTGTGTGTGTGGGGGGGGGTGTTCCTAACGGAGGGAGAGTTCTTACCCACTCTTACTCCCCTGCATGGCACATGAGCCGTAGGAACAATTTGGTCCTAATGATGTGTTACTGAAGTCTTTTTTTTTTTTTAACTTCCCTTAAAATAAGACAAGCTTTACTGAGTATATTTCAATAGATGTTTATTCTAATGTTAATGTACTGTAAATCTGCCTAGAAATTCTCTACAGTGAGTAAGGAGTGTAAAGGGAATAAGATATAATAATCTTCTCATCTGTCACTATTTTCCTCGTCTGTCATCTTTTTAAAAAACTCAATATTATACTTCAAATGTACCTTTTTATCTAAGAGCCCAAATAAGACATTTCTCAGGTTGGGAAAAAGTGACTAAACCTCAGCTGTCCACGGTTTTTTCAACTAATACTCAGCTGCTGAGAAAAACACTTATATTGATTCTTGACTTAGTCTTTTCTCCATTCATTAGCTATTTAAAATAACACAGCATATATCTATGGCTCAGTTTTAAATGTATTTGCTCTTCTAAAACTTGACTCTTGACAAGCCTTACTCAGTGTGACGTTGATCCCTGTTCAAAGGACCAGCATAAGAGGTGTTATGTCAGTGAATGGACTTAATTGTGCTTAGGTCTTGTGGCTTCACTGAGTTATTAATTTCATCTTCAGAGCACTCTTAATACATACAAAGAATCAGGCATGTTCATTGTGTATGTGTGTGCATGCACACCCATGCACAGTACACAATCTATGTTCCTTCTGAATCTTGGCGAAAATAGCAAAAGTAAGTGTTGTGTACTGCAGACTTAGAAAGTGTGAATTGTGAAGTATTATAACATGGCCAAATCAAAACCAGTCCACGATGACCCATTCCATGCCAAATTCCTGCTTTGAGTTTATAACCATATAGTACTAATATTGCACTAGAACAATGGGGTAGGGAGGTCATACGTCTGACTATTTCATTTTAACTCAATTCAGAAGTAGTTGAACTATTTTGTTCTAATCTGGGGTCAAAAATCACTCCCTGGCAAAGACCAGACTTAAAATTTCAGCCCAATAAATAAAAAGTTTGAAGGTTCTTAGTGACTGAAACAGGCATGAGAATGGAAACCAATAAGAAATCTCATGTTGCTAATGTTCCAGGCATAACTATGGTACTTCTTTGTTTTTCAGTTCTTCCATAAAAAATGCCCGACAAATTGTCTTTTAGAAAATGGTTGATAAATTGTCACTGAATGGAAAGGTCTGTGTTTTTTGTCTTGTTGCTTGCATATTGCTGGTAATGAGTTGGATTACCTATAATGTATCAATTGCCTCTAAAGCATAAAACGTAACACTGAAGATAATAGAGAGAGTGGTTTAAATTTTGTACCCATTGTGGAACTCCAGTCAGTGGAGTTCCACTGGGAATTAATTCAGCCAAATTTGACCTTTTTCCTATGTAGGACTTCAGAACTGAGTTTCACAGCTGTACATTATTTTATTTGATGGGTCACATAATTATTTTAATTTACTTTAAATATTAACAATCATAAAGGAAAACACACCTGAATATAATGTTTGTCTGATATGTTTTCAGCTATGTTACCTAACGGTTACAAATGCCTTGAAGGTGCGTTAAATCAACATTATGTTGTGAGCCCAGTCTACAGTTGAAAAGGCAAAGATTAAGTTAATTAAATCAATCTTGTCATTGTTTCTATCTAAGCAGCAGGAGTACCTAGACAAGTAGATTTCACTGAATGCTTTCTTTATTGCTGTCATTGGCAATCTTTAAATTATTTTCTGTCATCCCAATAACACTTAACAGAACTCAGTTGATCAGCTTTGTGATAAACTGTACTATGCAAGATTTTAGCAGCATGAGAATATACTAAGGTTTTTAAGTAGTCTAGTAAAATATCAATACAGACTTCTAGGCCTGGTCTACAGTTACCTTCCGGATTCGGCAGCAGTCGACGGGAGATACGTAAGTGACGTAAATAACTTGCATAGCTCCCGTCGACTGCTGCGTCTGTTCCGTGCGCCGTCCACAATGCACTGCACCACTTACGGGGGTGGTTTTCCTACATGGATTTCTGGATTGTGGGTCTACACAGACTGACTTTAAAGATAGAGTGATCGAACATTTGCACTAAGACAACTAGATAATCTGAGGACCTTCAACAAATCAATAATGTACATAAAACTGCTATGATCAATGACAAGTTGAAATGACTCAATCTGGATATCATGTCCCTCAAAGAAACACAGCTAGCATCCAGTGAATCTCTGAGGGCAAAAGGACTACACATTTTTTCTGGTAGGTTATTGATGCATATTCCTGTGAGAGGACACCAGTCGTTGAGGGCAAAGGTACAGTCCATATCATTGTAAAAGAGACCCAAATGAAAAACCTTAAAAGCATTGAGAGTGGCAAGAGCCAAGGTACTACAAACTGCAAGGTACTACAATGACTGCACCTAGGTGAAAGCATCCAAGTAGCAGCTTATACAGACAGCATCAGAAATATGTATGATGGGATAAAAAAAAAAATTGGGTTCACCTTGAAAGAAAACAGTCCCATTGAAATCAGCAACAGGACAATCGATGAGGGCACCAACAGGTGGATCGCTGGGTAGAACACTATTCTGAACTTTACTCTCATGAAAATATTGTTACAGATGCAGCCACTAACGCCATCAAAAGCCTGCCTGTTATGAATGAACTCGACAATGAACCAATTGTTGAAGTATAGCCTTGTCCATCAATGGCGTCCCCAGTGGAAACAGCCCCAGAAAAGACTGCATACTGTCAGAGGTCATAAAATGTGGAAAACCTATCCTGTTTCAACACCTTCATGAGTTGCTCTGTCTGTGCTAGAAAGAAGGTGAAGTACCACAAGAAATTAAAAATATCAACATCATTTTTTATAAAAACAAGGGCGACAGGAGTGACTGTAACGTCAGGGGGAAAGCCTTTGCCCGAGTCATTCTGAAAAGATTTCAGATCCTGGCAGACAAGAGTTTATTTTGAATTACAGTGCGGATTCAGAGGTGAAAGGTTTACTATCAACATGATCTTCTCGCTGAGACTAGAAGAGAAATGCAGAGAACAAAAAAAGAATTCTTTACATAGTCTTTATTAATCTCACAAAGGCTTTTGACCTTGTCAGTAGAAACAACGATTTGCACTTCTAGAAAAGATTAACACTCCCCCCCCCCCCCCCCAAAAAAAAAAAAAGCTCTTAAGCATGATTCAGTTCTTCCATAAAAATATGTACGGCACAGTCCAATACGACAGCACAGACTCCCAGGCTTTCCAGACTCATAGTCAGGTCAAGGAAGACTGTGTATTTGTCACAGCTTTGTTCTGGGTCTTCTCCTCCTTGCTACTGAAACAACTTTTTGGTCCTCAACTGAGGGAATCTACTTGCACACAAGATCTGATGGAAAGCTGTTATCCAACATCTTCTCTTTGCTGGTGACACAGCAGTGACAACGCACGCAGAAGCCAATCTCCAATATCTCATGGACAGTTTTTCTAAAGCTTTCCAAGACTTCAGGCATACTATGAGTTTCAAGAAGACAACATAATATGCTAAGGAGTTGAAGGAACATCTTTCATCAACATCAGTAATTGTAACTGGTGAATAAGTTCACATTAAATCGGTGAATAAGTACACGTACTGAGGGTCTTCTGTCGCCGACAACCTTTAACTTGAAATGGAACTCAGCATCCACATCGAAAAGCTGCCACAACAATATCTAGACTGAGCAAGAAGGTATGGCAAAGCAATAAACTGCTAGAACACACACAGATCTGTGTATACTGTGCATGTGTTAACAGTACGTTTTTGTATGGGAACAAGACGTGTACCTCATACAGTCATCAAGAAGAAAGGCTCAACAGCTTTCATATTTTCAATTTTTGGAACCTCTTGGAGGGACAGAGTCACTAACACTGAGGTGCTCAAGTGGGCACAGCATGCAAACACACCTTAAACAGAGATGGCTCCTCTAGCTTGGGCATGTGTGCCAAATGAATGATGGGTGCATCCTTTACAGCAAATTGGCATCTGGAAAAAGACCTAAAAGATGCCCAAAATCGCATTTCAAGGATGTGTGAAAGCGAGACCTCAAAGAAATGGATCTGGATAACAGGGATGATCACTTTCAGGACTGCAGCTTTTAGAAATGAGCTCAATAAAGATCTCCTAAGCTAGGAGAGGAAGCAATCCAATTTAGCAGAGGAGAAAAGAGCTTGCAGAAGGCAGAGCCCAAAGGCTCACACCACCACCTTTAAATGTGACACATTTGGCAGAGATTCTCTCTTGAGGGGTCTGTTCAGCCTCAGCCGTGGCTGCCATAAAGCCAACCGAATATATATTTTTACTTGTCAGGGGCGCATACTCATAGCATGCCAACCATACCCATACTCGAGACTGAAGGATGCCTATTACCTACTCTGTGATGGTGCAGCACAGGAAAAAAAAATCTTCTCTTCTCTTCTTAAAGCCTTGAAGAAAAAAAATAACTATTTCTTTTTACAGTTTAAGGAACTGAGTGTAATTTTTTTTAAGACATGGGGATTTTGTGTATATACTTTTGTGTATAAAGTGTAGTAAATACATTAAGACCTGATTTATACTGCATACCATTACTTAACATTTTTTTTGTCTTTAGTTACCAAATCAGTATAAAATAAAATTGCTTTCTAATTGCCTAAATATCCTATATTTTTAAAAACCTGTTTATGGAGTGTACTCATTTATTCTTAACAGGGTAAATCCTTAAAGCTGAAAGGCCTGCATTAAAAAGAACATTGGTGGGGCAAGCCTGTCATCTGAGGATTATAGAATTACAAGTTCTAACAATTTGCAGAATGAGACAACAAACGGGAGATTTTATGCACATATTTATGTATTCTTTTAAAATAAATCCTTGATTTCATTTTCAGAATATGCTGTAGCTTAGTCTGTATTAGACAAAGCACTGGATGTCAAGGTGGGTTAAAAAGTATTTACAAATTCATCTGTGATAGTAATGCTCATCTATGGAAAAGCTTCTGAAAATAATTATGTGCAGCCCGTATCTGCATTGTTCACTGCTCTTAGTATCTTACAAATGAGTAATAATAACATCCTCTATATCAGACAAATCTAAAATGAACATACACAAACACTGTTGAGTTATACCTGTGTGGGTGGGTAGTGGAAAGGCAAGGTGGGTGAGGTAATATTTTTACTGGACCAACTTCTGGTGGTGATACAGACAAACTGAGATCTTCTTCAGGTCTGAGAAATGTCCTCAGAGTGTCACAGCTAAATATACAGTGGAACAGACTGTTTAGCATAAGTATTTGGAGTTGTAAGTAGTGGTCAGAGGGTTATGGATTGTGACACTTCTGTGGATGATGTTTTGTTTCTTGCATTTGCTCTGAAAGTAGATGTTGCCATTACGTTTTGCTTCCTTTTTCGTCATGTTGTGGAGTTTCCATTTCAGATGGCAAAATTTGCTATTTTCTATTGTTGGATTGGGGTACAGAAGTTCTAAACTGGGATACAGAAACTTTGAGCTGGAACTCAAATGCATCATCTGATGATTCCCTGGAAGCCTTAAGGTTCTTCATTAGACACTGAAACACGTACACATGGGAATTACCATGGAGGTTGGCCCCAAAATCAGTGGTTATCAGGAAATTTGTCAGAACCCATGTATCAGCACTGGATCAATGCTCCCATGATTCTTACTGTCCATAAGTTTCCTTCAATGGGGGTGGTTCATGCCATGTAGAGAGCACTATCTTCTGCTGGGATACCCATATATGGTTGGTGGTAGAACAGAGCAATGGAGAGAGGCTATGTCCCCACTTGTTCTCACGAAGTCTAAAGAATCCCCATAAAGTTCCTGTAGAGAAATTTCTATGGGAGAACAGAAAGCATGATAGGATATTGACACTCCTTCCTCTCTTTCTTTTCCTAGCCTGGCAGTCTGGATCTCCTGGGCTTCCTCCTCTCTTTTTTGTAGAAAAGGGTGGATGGTTTGAGAGACCAGGGGAATTAGTTCTTGGTTTCTAACTTGCTGTCATAGACCAACCAAACAGGTTATGAAGCACTAATTTAATTCCACCATGAATGATTGATTGGTTTATTGGATTTTGCGTAAATGAGAAATTGGGATTTATGATGGAAAGAAGCTCCATTAACCTCTCCCTGAGAGGTAAAAAGAATAAACATGGATTTAGGGAGCACTGTATCCCAGAAAACACACAGCAGAGGGTTTTGCTTTAGAAATTGGAATTAATTTAGAAAGGTGAAATTAATAATATATTAATTTTAGTTTCTAAGAATATTTTAACTGCTGCATTTCTATTACAAAAGGAACACAGTAGACTGACAGTGTTGCAATCTTCAGGTCTCCCCTGAACCATTTCAACACTTCATACTAAGTATATCTCCTGTTGAAACAGATGTGCAGAATCAGAGTCCTCTATTCTAAAAACAAATAAAGATTTATGGAGTTGGGATCTTTCCAATATTTGAGATATTTTATATGATCAACGTTGTTTCGGAAACCATGTTCAGGTTAATTTAAAAATAAGTGATGTTGAGGATCTTCATGATTTGGGGGAAAAATTGAGATAAATGTGTTGAATTTCGTTCATAAAGTGGCAACACAGGTAACTTTGGCTAAAATCTGTAATTAAGCGAAATGAAATATATCTGAAAGTAGATTTTGGAAAACAGCTTCGGAAAGCTAAATAATGCGTTCTTTCTTTATTTCTTTACTCTGTTCCATCTTTACAGATAAGAGATACTAAATCATCAGATCAAAAGACAACACTCTTGCATTTTCTGGTAGAAATCTGTGAAGAGAACTATCGAGAAATCTTAAAGTTCACAGATGAACTGGAACACGTTGAAAGTGCAAGCAAAGGTAAGCATATAGATAAGATACCTACAATCATTTTATCTACTTCAGTATGGAGTGCTCTCAGAACATTTAATTTTAAATTGTAGGATTATGTAACCTGTAAGCATTAAAATCCTCATGGATTTTTCTTCTTCTGGCAGTTTATTGACATGGGTAAAGATACCAATGTGGTTGCTTTGCAGAAGCGTGAGATAACATAGCACATTACAGTGAAGAACTTTGAACTTCACGAGGGGTTTTATAGTATGAGCAACCCAGTAACGTTCAGCTTCTTATTAACTGTTTTATTGACTTATTGTATTGGTCACATATATAATCACAATATACACAATAACATAGTCAAACTCCTTAAATCATTATCATCTGACTCAAATAGCAAAGAAACAGAGACATCTTAATTTTACAGGACAGTTAGCCTCAGGAGTATAAAAATTCCTCTAATCAGTAGCCATTGGATGTTTTGAAGGATTTTTGTAGGACTATTTGAAGGGATGAATGGATAATGACTGGGGTTTTAGAACCAAAATGCAGTTTTAAGGTCAGTTTTTTACCAACGTATTTATTCATGTTGTCAGGTTTCTAGTGACTTTTGTGTTTTATTCAGACAAATACTGCATCTATATTTGAATGCTAATGTTGTTGGTCAACAAGTAACAACAAAAACACTTCATTCTCAACTCAGAGATAACTATTATAATTGGTGTTACATACCTACAGATATTTTCTTCTGTATTAAAAGCCTATGATTTTTTTATGGTATAATCAAGGAAACAATATGGGCTACAAAGACTTAGTACAGAGTAATTTCTTTTAGTATTTTGAATTTTTCAGTGTTATCAAATTAATAAGAAACTGTGCTTAAAAAGGATACCAGAATACAAAATGACTGAGATTATGCGGTCTCTAATTTTGTCAATAACACATGCCAAAAATACAGGTCAATTGTCATTTGTACAGAAGAAAATATCAATAACTGTTTTTGCTTCATCAGGAGGACATACTCTCCATCACGTGTGGTAGACAAATTACATGTACCTGTTTTTGTTACATAAGGGATTAATCTTAAATTTTCCTTCCTCGCATAAGTGTGGACAATGAAAACAGACTAGATTTTTCTGGTGAGGTTGGTTCCCAAAAATTCAAGGGTGAAATTTATTTAATTAAGAAGCAGTTTCCAATGGAACTTAATAAAAAAAAGCTAACCTTTTGTCCAGCGTCTTTGAACAACTTTTCTTTATAAAACCTAAATGTTAGGTCACTTTCTGTGGCAAAATCTTCCTGGAAGATTTCTTGCACCCTTTAAATACTGGCTCAAATTCAGAGGTGCTGTAATCAATGGAAGTTTTCCTGACTAAAAACTGAGTGAAAAACTCCAAGCTTTACCCTTACTGAATCTGTCTTCAATATGAATACCCAACATAGTTTAACAGGAAATCCATTCCTACCACTTACTGAGGAGCGTATAAAATTGTGACCTGCCACTATAGGGCCCAGTTCTGCATTTATGTAATGTAACTCATATCTGTTAGAGCTGGTAAGAGTGGCCATAAAACTGTGCTAAAAACAAAACAAATATCAAAGAAATAAATACCATGAGGCTAAGTCTCAATGAAATCCTTTTAGGTTACTTAGGTTACTTCTGCACTTTTGGAAATTTTACCCTTTATCCCTATGTTTGGCAGAGAATAAAAGCCACATCTAATTTGTTTTCACACAATAGCCATTTTCCTGCCATCAATTAATATTACTTTAAGTTGTCTGTAGTGATCACTTTTATCACACTAAGTAAACTGATGTATCAACTTTTTGATCGGTTGAAAGTATTGGAAATAACTGGGTTTTTTTCTGTTTTCAAATAGTCTGGTAAATGTGGGTAAATATTGATGTATTAATTATGATAATTGGGGGGCATTTACTTTTCCAGACACTAATACTTCTACACAGAATTAAAGATACTGATTAAAATAGTGGTGTTACAGTTACAGAGTCAGCCGTGCTTCAAACCTTTTAGTTCCTCTCAAGTGCACCCTTTTGTGGACAGATTTTGCTACCTTTCCCCTTTACTGCCTTATAGTGGTAGACTGGATTTGTGGGCTTCAGCTTCTCTGTTTACCAGCTATGTTAACCCAACAGGCTCAACTGTTTACAGTGGTGTAGTGGAACTGCAACACATGGGAACAGGGTTTTGGCTCCACTGCAGCATGGTGCCCTACCTCAAGTAACATGGGTGCAGGGTTAGAGGGCCAGGGAAGGTAGTTTCTGCAGTTTAGGACTACTTCACTGTGTTTAGGACCAGATAGTGCTGGGAACTTGTGACAGCAGCTGATTATAGTGACTCAAAAACTGTCTTCAAAACAAAGCATGATTTATTTGTGGAAAGATACACAGTTGGTCAGGTGTAGCAACTTTTCATATATTTTCTAGGTTTTGGGTGTTTTTTTTTAAAGTGGTTTACCTCTAAAATGTCATCCCGTTAGAGAAAGAAATACTTAAACTGAGTCTTAGAGTGGTTAGCTACAACATTCCCCTTCCCCTTCCTAAAGACAATTATTTTGTCTTGTATGCATGTGTTAAATTTCAAGATAAAAATAATTTCCTTTGATTGTTGGTTCACATTGTCATATTCATACTTCGTTTACTTTCACTGTCATGGACATGTGAACTCTGATTCTTTCTTATGTCTTCCTATCACTGCATGTTAACTGATTTTGGTTAGTTTTGTTATAGCATATTCTGTCACTTTTTAAAAAGAATATTTTTGCCCTTTATTCTTGGCTGTTCAGTTTATCATACGAAGCTTCTTTAAAATCTGCACAAGACCAAATTTGAAGTCTCACTTTGAGTACAATCTCTGCTGCTCTTGGAAATTGCCTAATAGTTGTTGCTATACATAGACCTCCAATACAGATCTTGCCACACAATCAATGAATATGTACAGATTCTGCACTTTAAGGAAATAAATTGTTAGTGAGGGTCAAGAGTTTGTTAAACAAATGTGGTTTTTTTTGTTTCCTGCCCTTGTTTCTTATGGTTTCAGAATCAATTTTCCATGTTCTTTCTAGATATATCGTATTTATGCTGGGAATTTTTGTTTCGAAATATGTGGCTTTTTTAAATAAAAAATTGGCAACAGGTTTCTCCAAGTATGCCAAGTGCAAAGCCCAAATTGTTATGTTTTTATTAGAATGCATGGGAATAACAAGATTACTACTTACTCACAGATAAAGATTCTGTGTCTTACAAAAGTCTTAGCATTTTATAAAATATTGAAGGAATATTATGTAAAAAAATAGTACTGTGATCTTAAATATTTCAGTAGAGCAAATGGTTTCTGATGTAATCATTTAACTAAATGAGTTAGATTATGAGAATTTGATTCCTTACTGTATGTTTATCTCATGCATTTGAAAAAAAGGAAACAAAATGGGTATGCTCAAAGCTTCCAATTTGATTTACTTTAAAAATACTATATTCTGATTATCAATGTTATCTATATTGTAAGTACTGTCTGAGAAGTTATATACACACATGCAGTATAGTCAAGAGTAACATCATCTAAATGACCGTATATGAGTTGGCTCTCTTACTGCCTAGTCTAGCTGCCATTTTTCTATTCATCCATCCGTCAAAAGAGTTAAAATCTTTACATCATCAATGGTGCTCATGACAGACAGTGTGGATTTGTGATATAATATTGGCTTGTTTTGCACAAGAAGTATTGTTTTCTTTAAGAAACAGAAATTGAAGTCTGGATACTCGATGACCCTATATTTTATAAGCCCTTTTTATTTTAGTGCTAGCCACTGTGGTCTTTATGATGCATTTGTCTATCTGTTTCTTTATTATATATTATTCTTTATTATACAGTTTATGGTTAAATTTAATCTACTTCACAAAAATTAATTTAGATCTCATGCAAAGTGTCGGTTGAGAGCATTGAGAACTGAAATCCCACACATTCATGGAAGAGATGGAACATGAGCAATGATTGTGCAAGATTCCCTACACCACTCTGTATTCAAGTGTCTTAACCCTGGCCCATAGGGACCATGTTTAGGGCTGTTAGTGATTAGAAAGTAATTCATTCTCCATATTTCATATAAACCTTGACATCTAATGAGTATACTGGAAGAATTCCAATTATTTGCAACTAGGTTGTGGGCATCTGTTAGGAAATGTACTGGAACCAACAATTCTCTAATTAATAACTGCACATAGGGACACAGGAATTGCCATACTGCATCAGAATCAAGGGCCTGTCTACTTCATTACTTCGTTGTCTCTGATGGTGGCCCGCACTAGATGCTTAGAGGGTGGGGGGAGGTGAAGAATCCTGTATTAGGCAGATGTGGGATAATTTTCCACCACCGGTCCCCTCCTCTTCCCCCCCCCCCACACTTTAGGACTCATCTCATCTTAATCTTAAATAGCTAAAGATTGGCTTAAACCTTGAAGCATGAAGGTCAGTATTCCTTCCAGAATTTATCTATACTAACTATTAGAACTCTGGATACTCTTTTTAGCCAAACAGATGCCCAGTCCCTTTTTGAACCTTGTTAAATTCTTGGTTTTCGCACCATCCTTCTTCTTGTGGTAATGAATTGCATAGTTGTGTTTTGTGAAAACATATTTCTTTATATTGGTTTTCAGTTTGTAACTTTCAGGGGTACTGGAACAGTTTGTATTGTAGGAATGTTAAAACAAACTGTAAACCCTGTGCATGATAGAAACCACTTCAAGCCGAGTTGCATCAGCAGCCCTAGTTCCAGCGCCTATGGTCAGCTTTTCAGTTCATTGAATGTCTCCTTGTTTTTGCATTAAGGGATAATTAGAACAGAATGTCTTGATATACGTTCTCCATTAATTCAATCTTTTATTAATTAATATTAATTCATTATTTTATCATAACTCCTTTTATTTGACTCTTAAACAATCACAGTCTTTTATTTTCTGTCCATGTGTTTGTATTCTCCTAAAAATTCTGGTTGCCCTTCTCTAAACCTCTAATTTTGCAGTTAAATATGTGAAGTATTCTTATACAGTTTTCTTAGTCTTACAGACTCAAAAGCTCCTGTCATTGTGACTTTTGAATGGGATACGTATTGGGCATTCAGATACTTAAACTGACATCTGCCAAAGGCAGTGTCTCCTATATACTAAACTTCTATAATACGTAATAAATATATTCCATATTCTTGGAAGATCAGGAAGTTGTGAAAATAAATCACAGTACATAGCAATATCATGAAAACTGCCGAGTAGGTTGTATTCGTATCTTTTCAGGGGAAACATAGCATACATTTCTTTACGTCGGTAGCATGCAAGCTGATACACAGATGGCCCAGAAAGCTTCCAACTTAACTGGTCACTGTTCATATTAATTCTACTGTTTAAAACACACACAGAATAACTCTTGGATTATTTTTCCTAATTATGTTGCCTGAATTGATCCTTTAGGACAAGTTCAACTTGAAATTTACAGTTCACAATATCAAACAATTTTGGATAGGCAAGGTGATTTTTAAATAAACATAGTATGTAGTGTTCTGTGTCCTAACACAACCTAGCAAGTTGATGACCCTTTTCTTATACCAGTGTTCATTTTACTGTGGTTTACTGTTTGTTTGCTTGCAACTTCTTTGCATCAATTACAGATTCTAATAAAACATGAAAAATACTCCCATAGCAAGCTATCAATTTTGTATTATCCATTCTGTACTTGTACTATGGTTACAGGGAAATCAGAGGAGAGTTGTATGTTTGTGACTGATGTCTTGCACCCTTTCTGCATACAGAAGATGAATCTTACAGCAACAAAAATCCATTTGGGCTGAATAAACCTGACAATGAGGGTTTAGAAATCGACTTAAGTGAGTCTTAAGTATAGTCACTCCCACGCTTCAATGTCATGCATATTCATTTCACTTACTAACGTTAGTCATGTTATGCAACTATTATATATTGCATTGACTAAGAATAGCCACCTCTTTCAAAATTCATTGTTTTATGCAAAAAACATGTTTTCTTCATAAATGACCATTTTCTTCGTTCTGCCTTGATTTTGCCAATATTGAGGCAACAATTTTCAGCTGGGGGTTTTGCTTAAAACTTTTGGCTCAATATAACTCTTTGATCTGTTCTGCATTAAGAGTGGTTTTGAAGACAAAATATGGTAGAGTGAATAGTGCATTTTAATTAAGTATATTTAGTTATATCTTTAGTGCTGGTTAATTGAAAAGTAATCAAACTGCAGATTTTGTCTGGTTGAGAAAGCCAATGAGGGGCAAGCTGGGAAGAGCAGCCACTTTGAGGTTCAAAGCATGAATGAAACAGAAACAAGCTGTTTCTGCAATTTGTCTCCCGCAATTTCTGTTCCGGTTTCACCTGCATGTACACATCACACCTCTGCAGAGGACTAATCCTTGAAGGTGCACAAATGCAGATGAATTAGAAGCAAGAACAGGTTCATGATTCATTTTTGTTCATACCATGCAGAGTCTGAAAGAATGAAAGAGAAGACTTTCTGCAGTCACTGGTGGGGACAGATGCTTTTGGAAGTTGACTGGTACTAACTGTATTTCAACTTTATTAAAATTGTATGAAATTTGTGAAACCATGCTATACTAATTTTTTTTTAAGTATGAAAGTCAAATAAGAAGTGCTTATAAAGGACTTCTGTGAAAAGCTGCTTGAAAAATCCCATGTCCAATGGAATTCTCTTGGGTTTCTTCTAGTAGCTTCTGAAACCTGATATTTCTTGATTATCATCATCCTGTGGGGATTTGTGTGTTCTTTCATATACCACAGACAGTGTTTCAGAGCATTATTGGGATATGGCATCTTTTCCTGTACCCATGCTCATTAGGACAAGATCTGTGGAGTGTGCTGTTGGGCCAAGAAACTCAAATAGTTCATAATGCTCAGCACATTCTGAGCTTTATGAACAAAACTTTAACTTTTTACCCATAGTCTATGGTGATTTTGAGGGTATTTCCTTTAGCCATTAGCAGAAGACATAAAGAGGCTTTATTGATGTGTGTATAAGGTCACCATTACTAGAATTTTATTATCTCAGAACAGTTAAATATAAAAAAGTACTTTTTGTCATACTTTCTAGCCTATAGGTAGGGTTTAAATTAAGGGGCCAGTGGGAATATGACAGGGGAGAACAATTCTTTCTCAAGCTTGGCCTTCTTGAGATGCCACTCTTGGTATATTCTGTTTAAAATATGGTTACACAAGGCTCTGCTGGGCTCCTCAGATTTGGCTCCCTCTAATTAGGGTTTGAGTACTCTTTTGGGGTTAACTGGAGTGTCTGGGATGAATCTGTTACCTACTTACAACACAAAGAAGTCTTGTCTGTGCCCACTGGAGATAGTTCTCTCAAAGCTACTGGTTGCAGGCGACAAAGCACTCCATTCCAGGCTACTGTAAGCCCTGCTCTCATCCTCTGTAGGCTAGCCATTTACATACCCCACTTTGTTACATTGGAGTACTCAGTCCCTTATGTTCTGGTCATGTGCAATGTACACTGATTCAGTGCTTCCCTGGAAACACTGCATCTTAATTCACCGGCCTCCCCTCAGTTCAACAATGTCTTTGGCCCAAGACACTTGACCATGTCTGTAGTAAAACAAAAAATTAGTATATTTAACACATCTTAAGGTAAAGATCCAAGATAGATGAAGGTAACAGGATTGGAAAACCAAGTTACAGATAAAAGAAAAACTACAGAATGCAGTCTAGAGCCTGTGCTTATTGACAATTCCTTTCCAATCCATAAAGTATTTCTCAACTCAAGGTCAGTTCTTCCAGCATTTGACCAGTCCAGCCAACTTTCTACGTGATGCTTATGCTGGCAGAACTTTGCTTCCATAATGGATACCGTCTTGTTCTTTCTCTTCTTCTCTTAGACAGTCAGAGACTTTTTTGTCTCTTTTTATAATCAGGGCATTTTATTAAATTCAACTGACTCCTAAGGGTCTCCTATTCAGAGTCTTGGGATTATTTTATCTTTGTAAATACTTAGGCCTGTGTCTGGTCCAGACTCTAAACACAAATCTGGACTGAATCGAAAGATGCTGATTGTTCTCACTCTTGATTGAGTTAGCTGAGGTCCATCCTGTCTCAGGAGAAATGCTACAATTCCACCAGTTTTTGTATGTAATAGTTTACATTTTGCATATCACTTAAAATAGTTCTCATGTAAATAAATAAAATAGTTCTCATACAAACATATTTATATATAAATACTTAAATAAATAGTTATATATAAAAATATTCATGCATTTATTTATAAATAAATCAGATAGCTCCCATACAAACATCTCTCAATAACTGTGATGATCAGCTAGTTCTTAGCTTTTCATAAAGCCCCCTCATAATCCTCTTCAGTAAAATATTGGGAGGATCATCAGATCCAGGTGTAATGTGCGTGTCAGTCTCACAGCTATATATGTAGCATAGACACAGCATTCTGTTGCCTTAGACAAAGATATCCAGAGTCATTTGATGTCAGAAAATATATTAGCACATACCATTCAGAAGAAGAGCTTTAAAATGTCAACAAAGTAACCAATAAGGGATGCCATAGTTTCCAGAAAGCTTCCAGAAGAGAGAGACCAGCAACATTCAACAGAGCAAGGTAGGAAACTGTTTCCGATACCCATCTCTGCATTTTGCAGAAATGGCTACCTTTGGTGGTTCTCAGGTATAAGAACATAAGAATGACTATACTGGGTTAAACCAGTTGTCTATCTAGCCCAGTCTTCCAACAGTTGTTGGTGCCAGATGCTTCAGAGAGAGTGAACAGAACAGGGCAATTTACTGAGTGAAACATCCCATCTTCCAGTCCCAGCCATAGATTTAGGGACACTCAAAGCATTCCTGACCATCTTCGCTAATAGCCATTGATCCTCCTGGAATGTATCAAAATCTTTTTTTTTTGTACCAAGTTATACTTTTGGCCTTCACAACATCCTCTTCCAACCAGTTCCACAGGTAGACTCGGCATTGTATGAAGAATTATTTTCCTGTGTTTATTTTAAACCTGCTGCCTATTCATTTAATTAGGTGATCCCTGGTTTTTGTTACATGAAGTGGTAAATAACACTTACTTATTGCCTTTTTTGATACTATTGAAGATTTTATAGACTATCATATCCGCTCTTAGTCATCTCTTTTCTAAGATGACCATTCTCAGTCTTTTTAATCTCTCCTCATATGGATGCTGTTTCATACCCTTAATTTTTGTTGCATTTCTCTGCTCTTTTTCTAATTCTAATGCTTTTTCTTTAAGATGAGGTAATGAGAACTGCACACAGTATTTCAGGTGTGAGCATATGATGGATTTATATAGTGGCATTATAGTATTTTCTGTCTTATCTATCCTTTTTCTAATGTTTTGTAACTTTCTGCTTACTTTTTTTTTGACTGCTGCTGCACATAGAGCAGGAACTTTCTGAGAATTATCTTTGATGACAGCAAGATCTCTTTCTTGAGTAGTAACAGCTAATTTAGACTCCTCCCCCCATCTTTGTGTATGTTACTGGTTCTCAAACGGGGTCGCAACGTGGTTACGTGGGGGTTGCAAGCTATGAGCCCAAAGCCTGGCTGAGGATGGGGGAGGGGTGAGCGGTGACACACACATACTGCTCACTCCCTGCCAATGTTCCTCTACGCACCGCTAGAGGGTTGTGGGGGAATGGGGAGCAAGGAGCAATGCCAAGGGTCCCTGCATCCAGGTAACGTTCTCCACCTGGGCTGTGCTGTGAGTCAAGCATTCGGAGTTGCTTCCCTGTCCTTCCCTTACTCAGTTTCCTAGGGGTGGCCTCCAAACTTCTTCCACGATGAGGTATTTGGAATCCCTCCTATGGGGTAAAGGATACACAAGATTGTTTTGAGCAACTCACTGTTTGGAAATTGAATGACATATAGTCTTGACGCAGGCTCTTCTGAGAAGGAGTTAATTTTACCGTAATTTTTCCATATCCATGCAACAAGGGAGTGAGGTAGAAAATCATTTCACCTTTAGAGAAGCAATTTGGAGTATGCTGCTAGAATCACAAGTGATAGCCCTTATTAACAGAACTCTCCATATCAATAACTGTTGTAAAAAATTAAACTTTCATAAATATACTAAGTATTCTTGGTAAGAAATGTTCTCTCTCCAACTTTCTACTTGCTAGGGTAAGCTAAGTGAGATGATTTTTTTTTGGGGGGGGGAGGGGCGGAGTGAGAGAGAACTTAGCTTGTGGGCGACCAAGAACCAAATCTCACATTTTTAGTTTTTAAAGAGGATTACAAATATCTATTCTGCATTGCTGAAGTGGGTCACAACAGAAAGTTTCTGTTGACCTGAAGATGTGGTCTGAATTGTTCTTAATCTCAGAAAATCAATGCCAACTTGTGCAGCAGCGTGCACACAGAAAATTCCTTTGCAAACCAAGTGGCCTACTGTTGGTTGGTAAAGCATTAATAGTTACCTAAAATATATATTTATATTTCTGTAAATTACCAAATACAAATATTAAACAGATCATTTTGCTTTTATGCAGATATAGCTTGCAGCCACTCCATCTCAGGCTGTGGGCTCTTCAGATATAAGCAAGGCAAGGCTCAGGTTAGAAGCAGAATGGGATTCTTCCAAGAAATTTCCACATGTGCCTCAGATGAGTTACTATTATAAATAGCATTTTTCCCTCCATCATTAATTACAGAGCTAGGTAATGCTATGCTGCTAACGACACCATATGTTAGAAAAAGTCTGGAACATTCGTGGCTACTGGAATAGCCCAAGGTATTTTATAAGCATTTTATTTTTAACTAAATGTAACAGGAAACTCCATCTCTAGTAATTATCTGCTTCATACTTAAAACTTCCCTCTGTACTTTTAGTTGGAGTAATTATTCTTCATTTCTTCTCCTAAAAACGGTTTCATAACACCAGTGGAATAGAATGGCTGTGCTGTTCCTTTTCAGAGAAAGCTCTATTTCAGTGTTGGATTAATTATTAATTGTATCTCTAAAACATTTCACATATCTATATCTAGTTTAATATCTATGACTACATATAATATCTATGATGGTAAATGTGATATTTTAATTGTTATGGCTGAACCCTTACATATAACATTATTACAACATACCAAATATTCTAGAAATATAGATTTGCACAATGGGTCTCTAAACTTTCTGTTAGAAAAGCTTTAGGTTTCGCATCCTTGATGCAAAATCTGAATAAACTTCCCAACCTCAAAATTCATAAAATGCAAATATTTAAACCTTTATAAAAAATGAAACCGCTTCAACTAGAGAGAATGAGAGAGACCCACACATATCACATATTCATATATATAAAAATTTAGGAAAAGCACAAAACATCTTTTACAACCTTTACAACTAGTTAAGTTGCAGATTAAATAAGTCCTACTTTGTAACTGACATAGTTATTTTATATCAAATTATTTCACAATTTCTCAAGTAAACTGTTGACAACTATCTTGAAGAAAACTTTCTCTTTTGCACTAATACCTGAAATTATCACCCCAAATTAAAGGGTATCTTTTCAGAGCTAGCCCTTTGTAGTAGTAATAATATTAAATAAGGGAGAAGTTACTTCAGAATCTACAGTCTTTCTTTGTACTTCATTACACATAATGAAAGGAATATCTTGACTGTTGCAAATGCATGCGCTATCTATTTAAAAACACTTGGTCTAAGTCTCCGTGATTGTCAGCTCCAGACTGATTGACTTCTGTACCTGACCTCAGTGGGGCTAGTTATTGCTCTAGGGATTTTCCCTATTGAACTCATTGTGGCATGACTTATAACAATTTTCTAAACTTTATGGACCATCCTATGTGTGGGTTTCATATTGGTATGCGCGTGCATGTATGTATATGTGCAGGTATATGCTAAAATAATGCATGGATAATGGCATTTATTCAGGTTCCATTGTTTGTGGTATATAAAGAGCACACATCTTAAGTAGCCACTGATTTCACTATTCATCTAAGTGACTGTCTTTTTAATTTCTGTATTAACAGGATATTTGTGATGGCCTTTTGTAGAGCTACACTATTATCTGTAGTAACCATGTGTTTAGTGTGTGTTTAGTGTGCAGACAGTAGTCTCACTTTCACTCTGCCTATTAAAAATATTAGCGCTCTGGTCATGGTTTCCATTAGGCTATACCTTATAAAACTCTCACTTTCTAATTCATATACAGTATATTTAGGGTTGAATTTTAAGCTTAAGATAAGTGTTTGGCAGTAGTTTATTATCTTTTATGTTGAAAATATTTTTGATACACCCCTGTAATTTATTTTCTAGAGATTAATTTTTAAGATTAATCTATATTTTCCTTATAAAATATTCTCTTTACAAAGCCTTACTGGCTTACTAGACATGTTGGATAAATCCTTTATTGGTTTTCTCCTGTGGCTAACACTTTTACTTGCAGCTTTGAGGATTTTTACAGTTTGATTTAAAACCTCTAGTGTTTTATAGGTCAGCTCGAGGGATTAAACCAAAAAGGGTTAGTAAAGTTTAATTAAAACCATTGCATCTGATAGAAAAAAGCATATTAATGGATGTGAAGTCACTATTAATCCGAAGGTTTTGCATAAATCTGAAATGGGTTTCACTTCAGTTAAATTTGTTCCATTCTACAAGATAAAAGCTGGTTAAGTTTCCTTTAAACAGCATTAACTTCTTATAAACAGCATAAATTAGTGTAAATTTTAATGACCAAGACCAGCATTTTAGCTTTCTTATACTACGACTTGCAGTGAAGATTTTTTTGGAAGAATTAACTTTATTTTTACAACTTGCTTCAACTATTGCCTGCTGTAATTTTTGTTAAATATAATGCTCACCTGTTCAATCATGTGTGACTTTTCAGTGTCCCAGACTAATTAGCATGTTTTGTGTCGAGGAGGATAGCTTTAGTCCCTGCCCCCCAAAAACCCTAGCTATAGTCTTATCTTTTTGTAATGTAATATTTTTTGTTTTTTTAAATTTAGTGAGATTCTGAGTAGTAGAATATGTTTATTCATAAAAGCATTCAAATCACTCTACAGCACATAAAAATTGGAGAAGTGGAACTTGTGTGAATTTCAAATTATAAGGGATTATCTTTTTGATGATGTAAGACAGCAGTAGTTATGACCTAATACTTTAAATTTGTCCTTGGTGTTTTTTAGACAGGTAACAACACCACAGATTGAGCTACACATGAAACCTAACTGTGTAAAAATATGTACAGGATTTCCTACATTTGGCTTTCTTCCTTTCTAATACCAAGTGGATATGGTATATTTTTTCTCTGTCCTAAGCAAAATAAAAGGAATAAGACTCAACTGTTTTACTTGCACAGAAATAATTTTCATTCAGGAGAGAGAAATCAAGATCAGGGAAGGGGGGAAAAAAACAAAACAGAATTCACTTACTTAAGAATAAACTGATGATAAAACATGAGTCGAACATAAATTAGATTTAATATGAAAAGGTCAGCAGGATTGAGAGGAAGTCATGCATTTCCTAAAATCTCCAATAATCTGCTGGTAGCAAAATCCTTGATCTTTTTAAAGGTGGAAAACCTATCTAAAGATTTATGAAAAACAAAAACACAAATTAAGCGACAGTTTTATGGGAAATATAAGATAAAGTCAGAATAGTCACTGAGAGATTATTGAATGTTTTATTTGAGCAGGAAATAGGACTTTATAACTGCCTAGTAATTTGTTAATTAAATACTTGCATATCATTTTCCATATTTTTGGAGATGAGGTATGTCACATGTGGTAAGAAATTATACGCCTGTGACAAGCTGGATCCTTTCGCCATTCATTTCCAGAAATGGACAATTCAGAAACTGAAAAGATGCAAGGGGTTTTTTTTTTGGTATTAAAAAAATATTTTTGTTCCTGATATCCTCCACCATACACACTTTAAGCCTTAATTGTTTGTTACTGAATTTTCCATTTCTTAAAATGAAAATTTAAAGTTTAAGCTGTGTGGGTGTATGAGGGCTATAGTGAGGAGACTTGCTCTAGATGAGCCTTGATCCTGGGCTTGTCATAGTGAGGTTTCTCTGCTGTGGCTTTGAACAAATCTTTAGGAAATGTAGAGGGGAGGAGATTCTGGTGGGATATGTAGATAGTGAATGTTGCAGGGGGCTTTATTTTCATATGATATTTAGAGCATTTAAAATGTTGTAGATTTAAATCTTTAGAAGTTTTAAAGCTTAATGTAGAAAAGTGGATTCATGCTCCTCTCCATGTCTGCTGTTCCTTTTTCCTTTCAGCTGTCTTCAAGTTCTGTCTCCTGACCCCTGTGTCATGTCCCTGCTGCAATCCATTCCAAGATCAGGCCACATATTTCCATATAATTAACTACCCTGGTCCAATGTCCCTTCCTGAACTCCCTTTCCTTCACATTTTCCCCATCTCATAGCAATGCCTGTAGTCAATAGCAGGCCAACTTGTATGTATAAACATTTTAAAATAATGTTAAATCAAGGGTATTGTACACATGAAAATTGCTTTGGATGGGTAATGCTCAATCAGTAGCCACAAGTAATAAAAGAGGGGAAAACCAGTAAAACAGACAAACCCTATCCAAGGTACACACGTGCATAGAATATTTTTCCACCCCATTCTACAGTTCAGAGAGTCGAACTGGTCTTAAAAATACCCCCAATAAAGAAGAGAGAGATTCATCTTGCTTCAAGTGCAGTTAACATACAAAGTTTACTTCATGCAGCTTTTCTGTTTCCTCATTATCCTGTGACTGAATTGGGATGTGGAAACCTTTACATTTTTCTCCCACTTACGCCTCTTCCTTGTATTCCATGTGTTTGTATAACCTAGCTTTAATGAGTCCCTTTCCTGCCCACTTAGTAGGAAATATCATACTATTTTTTTCATAGTTGTATATCATCAATGATCCAAATGAGTGGAGGATGATCTCTTTCACAGGTTTCATTTTATATGGGTCCTTCGGTGACAGAGGAGTCCCACCCTTGAGCTGCAGACTCATTGGCAGATGTTGCAGGTGGTGTTGGAAGACAGGGTTATGCCATGATTACTGCATGACAGTTGTCTGTCCTTCCTTTTCTGGTGTTTTTCTGTGACCGGGGTAAGGCAGTTTTTCTCAAAAATGGTTGTGCCTTCTCTGACAAGTCTTTGCCAATTAGCCATATCTTGGGCTATTGTCTCCCAATGTGCAATGTCAATGCCACATCTCTTGATGTTTGTCCTGAGGGTATCTTTGAGGTGTTTCTTTTGACCTCTGTTTCCTTTCTCCTTTGGTGAGCTGGGCATACAGCAATCGTTTTGGTAGGTATGTGTCAAGCATGCTCACGCAGTGTCCGCTTCACCTCAGCTGGTACTGAATAACCAGGGCCTCAGCATTGAAGATATTAGTCTCCATGAGGGGGCTGATGTAATTACAGTGATCCTCTAATTTATGTTGAGAATCTTCCGAGGAAAGTGCTGGTGCTGGAGTTCCAGGTTTTTCAGGTGTTTTCTTTAGTTTAACTTTCTCTATGTGCACACTCACCTTCTCCCAAACAAAAAATAAAAAAGTAGAATGCACCTCATCTCAGGAAAGTCAGATAACCAATTTAGAATTTCTAGGTCAATCAGTAATTATAAAGCAGAAAATCTTTGGAATATTTTTAAAAGTGAACTTGAGACATATTCAAATCATTGTAACATTAAACTTTTCTGATTCTTACTGAACATCCCAGAAAACATTTTCTGGTATATGGTACAGCATGCAAAACCTTTAGAGAACCTTCAATATTAAGCAAATTTGAAAGGATTGATTATCTGGTTTAATAATAGGAGGTTAGTTTCAGCCTCAAGTATAGAACAGCTACTGCTCCATAATACAGAAGTGTAATGGTAGTGTGATAAATCAGTAAGTTTTAGTCAACCTTCCTACAGGTTACCAAAAAGAGGAACTCGGGAGTAATTCAAGCCAGTCTCTGTATATGTTAAAGACCTGGTGGAGTCTTCCATTCTCTTCTCCCTTCATGCCCTCCCCACTCCTCCCTCCAATCATCCATCTGCTATATCAAACCCAACCTTGGAGTTTCTCGTGCTTCCAAGCCAACTGGGAATATGTCTTTACTGCCATGGCTGCAGGGATCAATGCAGTGGCATCGATTGAGTGCGTCTGAGTAGACTTGCTCAGTCAATCATAGAGCGATCTCTGGTTGACTCCATTAATCCAGAGTAAGGCTGCTTCGATGGGAGATAGGCAAGCTATGTTACGTAGCTTGCATATTTCCGTTGACCACCACCCTCAGTGTAAATCAGCCCTCGGTCTTAGCAGCATTCAGGCACAGACTCTAGTTCTGGCCTCTCAAGCACACCCTTCGTGTAATGATGCCCTATCTTCCCCCACTCCCATTTGGGAAGGTGGGACCTGCTGACCAGTTGCTCTAGGCCTCAAAATCAGTGCTGATTCCCCAAGTCTTGGCACTTATACTCTGGTGTATAATTTCACTCTTTGGGGACGCATGACAAAGTGAGGAAATGCAGGCTTTGCACAGGGACTTCTTAAACACACACACACACACACACACTGTACTCATAGGCTTTCTTTGTGTTAAATAAGTCACTTTTTAAAAACCTTTAGGGAGATAATATGCCTGAGCCATTGTAAGATAAAAACACAGTGAAGATCAGGTGCTTTAGTTTTACCCTGCGGTAAAACCCCTTTGGAGGGGAAGAAGGCTGTTTACCTTTTGGGTTGCTTCGTAAGAAATGTGCCCAGGCTTCATTGTGTTTTTTACCTCAGGGTAGCTCATGTATGTTAGTTTTTATTAGGTAAAAAAAAATGCACTTTTTAGCATTGAAGATAGTTCCTGATAGACAACACAAGAGACTTACAGATCTCAGGAAAAACAACGCCTGAATTCAGTATCCTCAGAGTCATTGGAATCTTTTGGTCAGAGTCCTTTGGTAGAGGGCAAAGGGTGAATTTGAGGGTGTGCTTCGGAGGGCAGGTAGGTCCCTCCACACCTCCTTTTCAGTGTTTTGCTTCTGGTCTGCCCCCTTGTTTGGAAAACATGTCTGTCTTTGAAAAAACAGTCTGTAACGCCTCTTCTTTTTCCTTTCGGTATCGGCAGAGAGTTGTAAAAAGTTAATGGTTCTGTATCTATTATTGTTCCATCAGGATAGAGCTGCTGATGACATCTTGATGGACTGGTTACTTGTTTTCAGACATAGTACTTTTGATACATGTAAAGACCTTGCTAACTAATTGATGTTCTAATTTACAGTGACTGTTACAATCATAAATAGTGCTATACAAAACAAAGAAATCATAAATTTATACAGGCAGATTCCCTAAACTGTCAAAATGTACAAATGAGTTAATTTAGTTAATGGGAGCTAACTACTACAAGAGAAGGTGAGGAATGGCTTTGTTTTCTATATCTCCAAGTGCATTTCTCTTTTTGAATGTTAGATTCCAGAAAAACGTTTACCCAACTGAAATTCATGGTCACAATGGAAGAATTCTAAACATGTCTAGTGAAAACCTGAACGTTGTATTGAGCAATAAATAGACTTCTTGTTTTGGTAATTATGCTGTTTACCTGTGTCTGATCACTAAATCTTGACCTGAAATATATGTAACTCTTTTGGTGCAAGGAATTCTTAGTTTTGTGTGTGGACAGAACCTAACACGATGGGTCCTGGCATGTAACTGGGATTCTTAGGCACTACTGCAATACAGATGATGATAAAATTAACTGCAGTTCATCAACAACTTTACTAGTAGGTTATCTACCCTTTAGTTGTTTCTTTAGCAATAGGACAAAGAGATTTTATTTGATTATTTAATCAAACTTAATGAGACTTAATGATAAGCATTTGATACCCATAGTTTTTTGGTTGCTTTGAACAGTAAAAAAGTGTGTGGGGGGGAACCTGAATACAAATGTACGTGTCTCAGTGGAACATTCTGAATAATTGAAGTAACCAGGGATACATTGCTATGGTAGTGAGGCTACGGATTCCTGGAGTAAAGGTTAGTGTACAAATGAGGGCTTCATTGCATCTTAATTTATAAATGTGAGCAAAAAGTGCGAAGGTAGCTTATTCATAAATTTATGCCTTCACAACATTGGAACCCAAGTACAGATGTCAGATAGACTAATCAAAATCTATTATTTTAAATGTACCCTTTATTAGGATAAACTCATTTTCTGTAGGCTAACTGATTTTCAGTGAAATCCTGTGCTTTTTTCAGTTTATAGCAAAACTACACCATATGCATATAAAGTTGGATGTGTGTGTTTGTAGTATCAGAAGAAATAAAATATTCCTATTTCTAGTTTGATTTCTCTATTGTCTTCCTTTATTTGGTAGCTGAAATCCAAAAAAAAAAAAAATACAATGAAGAAAAACACTGTTCAGAAAAGCAGCTCTTGCAAAGTTATTTACAGACTGTGTAGAAAATGTGGGAAGTGTCTCTTTCCACTTTGAGGATTTAGTGTATTATATGACAGACAAATATCTTCCGTCATCTCCCCTCCCTGTGTCTTTGTGTTTGAATGCTCATACATGAGATTCATAATACAGCTTTGTTTGATCTTCTTTGATTTTCAATTAGACACAAATTCAGACAATATTTACTATTAGGTTGTGATGCTTTGGGATTTAACCCAGACAGGTGAGAGGTTATCACCACCTGCTCTCCAGCTTTGGGTGCCTTAAATGCTATGCTGCTGTGTCTCACAACCCTGACACCAGCAGACATACAAGCATGTAGGTCACACCCTGGCTTCTACCACATAGTGGAAAAAGTCTCCCAGTCCCCAATTTTGACAAAACCGGCTGCCAGTATGACAATCCACAGGGGTTCCCAGAATTGTAAGTTACTGCGTTAACCTCTCAACTCTCAGCAAGTGAATTTTGCTGCTGCCAGCCAACTCGCTGGCACACCTGCTTGTCTCTCTTGCCAGCAGACCCTTCAAGAGATGTCTGCCTGCAGTGTCCAGCCCTTTTCTGGAGCAGTCACAGAAGTCATTCAGTTTCATTGCTCCTTTAAAGAGGCAATACCTTACAGCTCATTAATTTAATTGTGGTTTGACAAATATTGTTAGTTCAATCACAATGTTGTGTTGGTTTGCAGCAAGTGTATTTAAGAAACAGACATGGGACTAAGTGATACCAAATATAAGGAATCAGATAGAAAGGGTTGCAAGCAAACAAAAGTAAAAATGACTCTCTAAGGCTAAAATTTAATTTCAGCAAGTTACGATCTTTGCGTATGCTGGTTTCTCAGTCTAGAGAGCTTCTCTTCCCCACTTTAAAAATAAATAAATAAATAAGATTTTGAGATAGTTGATATGGAGAGACCTACTACTGTGCCCTGGGACACACATTTCTTAAGAAGTACCGAAGACACACTTAAACCCGCAAAAGAAAAGTCCACCAGGATTTTTTTCAGTTGTGTGTGGGGAATACTATAATATAGTGTTTAATGTTGTATAGAAACCTAAAACTCTGTGACATCTTCACTGTTACAGCCACTGAAGTCTGTGTACAAATGCCTATAAATTAATTAGGTGTCCTGTGGAAAATATAACAGGTGATCATGTAATTAGACTACCATAATGCATATGCGCATAGTGACCAATCTAAGATTGCAAAGTCAAACGTGTAATATAAGCATTTCCTGACTTTATAGTGCTTGATGTTGCAACCTTAACTTCTTTTATGTTTTTAATGTAATTTCCAAAGTACTTTTTTTTTAAGCAAACTGATAAAAATAATTCCATCATGTAGAACAGATGATGGGTCAATAGGTTTATTTCACTTTTCTTTCTACCTATCAGTTTATTATTTTGCTCACTATAATACATAAAGGGACAATTAAAATCCTTAAAGGGACAGATTCTCTACTGTCGTAAATTGCAGCAGCTATGGTTTAAGTCAGTGAATCTTGAACCACTGCCTATTCTGCTGACCCATATTGTCTCATTGTTTCCTTATATCCCCCTCTGTCCGTCGTCTCTTGCCTTATACTTAGATTGTAAGGTAGAGGCTTTTTAGGTAGAGACTGTCTTTTTTTTCTGTGTTTGTACAGTACCTAACACAATGAGGTTCTGGTCCATGAATGCATCTCCATGCAACTATGATTTAAGAAAAAACAAGCTAATAGTAATCCAGCTGTTCATACCATCAGAAAATTTTGATCATGTTAACCAACTTAAGTTCCCCCTTGGTGCCCTATGTAATTTTCACATGTTCAGCAAACTGCAGAAATGGCTTTGCAGTTTGAATGAATACATAATTACATTATATGCTGTTCTGTGGTTTATGTAGCTATTTTATAACTAAAGAATATTTGAACAGATATTCCTACCTGCATTACTACAGACAACTTGTACTTGTAAATATTAAATTTAAGAAGGCTGCTGAAGGCAGTGGGATAACTACAAGTTGTTCCAGTTACTTTGGTTGCTGAGAGAGAGAAGTAACATCATGGATGGAGAAAGTAAAATGGTGTTGTAGCAGTGTATTGAGTCAGTAGCAATAGGAAGTTGGGAAACTCATGGTTATTATTTGGGAGGGTGAAGGGTATTGGCTGTTGAGATGATCAAATCTGGTATCAGTAATTTTATACAGAAAAAACTAATTTAAAATTGTCTTAGCTACACTCGACTTTGCTTTTTCTAGCCCTACACCCTGTGTTTTCATTTTCCTTGCTTCTCCTCCTTCACTCATAAAACTTTAATCCTATAGCCTCAATACCAGAAGCGCTGAACACCCACACCTCAAGTGACTTAAATCAGAGCCACATTTGTTCAGCTCTTCTTAAAATCAGGCCATATACCATCTTATAAAAATCAGAGTTAGAAAAGAAACCCATACAACATCTGTATAATTCAGACTTAAAAAATTCTACTTTTTGATAATTTTGTGATCATGGTAAGGATCAAATCAGTGGATTTTTCAGCCCAGGCTGGTAAATTTTCTTGACAGGTTTCTAAACTTTATGTAAAAGTTCTTCCACCTTTCAAATGCAGTAACTGATTTTAATGAAATAAACCAACTTCTTTTTTCTTCTTGTTGATACTGAACTATTTATACAATAAATATTACTAGAAGACATTAATTCTCCCCTGCGGAGAGGAAAAGCTTCAATCTTTCTACTCCCTATTCATCTTCCAATAAGTTCTGTATTTACATGGATACTTACAGATGTGGATCTGTGTATCAGTCTAAGAATGGGAAATATTAAGGAACAATCCAAATGTTCGTGTATCAGCATTCTCTTCAGAATATTTCATTTATTTTGAAATCTGGACATGGAAAGCAAACTGTTTCTTCCTTTTATTGTTTTTCCCCCCATAGTATTTATCACCATAGATAATGAACGGGTAAGTTAGATCCTCAAAATGGTGTTCAAAGTGGCTTCCATAGTTGATTTCACACTTCTCATAGGTTGGACACACACCCCTCCCCTTCCTCTCCTCTTCCCCCACCCCCCAAAAGAAAACCAAAACAAAAAAGAACACACACACACACACACACACACACACACACACACACACACACACACACACACACACAAACACACACACACACACACACACACACACACACACACACACACACACACAGATGAAAAAGAATTCTTTGCTTCAAAATTCCATTTTTCCAGGTAAAGCTACCAGTCTTAACAAACCACAGTACTGTAACTAAATCCAGATATATTGCTTAATCTATCTTTTATTTTTAAATGTTGAACCTTGTAGAAATGGCAATACTTTTTCAAGTAGCATGGAAGATTAAACTGCAAGCTGACTTTAGTGTAACTAAATTGGTTTCAACCAGTTCTCCTTCAGATACTGGGATTGTGTATATATAATATGTATGTATGTGCAGGCTGAATTAGAGGGAAACATCTAGAGGCAGTGGCAGTAATCCCACTATTGACTGCCTTTATTTTTCACTGCACTGCTTATTGCCAACCATCCCAATGCACTGCTGTGTGCCTTATTGTGAGTGACTATGTATTGTAACATATTAATTAAAAAAATAAATGTGGTGCTGTCACTGTTGTTTATGCTGGGGCTTTTTGAATTCAAGTGTTCTGTTTCCTCTGATTTGTTATGATTTTCACTGAGGGGGAAAAAAGCACTCAGACATTTAGAAAAACTGAAGTGCTAATTAAACTGTTGTGGAACAATATTATCCTCTTTAATTTTACACTGGAAATTTTAATGCAGCTTCCATTTTACAGGCTTTCTAATCAGAATTCGCTGGGTCTCTCATTATTTTTCCTAATTCATTGAACAAGTCCATTCCCAGAGATCTTGAAAATGCAAAACATGGCAGTACAAAAACAACATATATTTCATGAAAGTTTCATTAGCAGTTTCATAAGCTGAAGGGGAAAAAATGTTTTGTAAGAAGTCCTGTAGTGATATTAATGTAGACTGTTTTTTTAGTAGAATATAACTCTCTGAAAAGTTATCAGATACTAGTTTGAAAAGAATAAAAAATAGTAGTAGAGATTTGGAATGTGGAGGGAAACAGCTTAAATATACTGAGCTACTCTATCGCCTTTGGCTCTCGCTTTTTATAACTTAGACCCAAAAAGAATTTTATTATAGTGATGTTATTTAGGGCCTTCTAGTAAAACTTGTCAGAATTCCTGTAATTAAAGCCTGTTTTTGGAGTAGAGGGCGGTTCATTACTCAGCTGTTAAAATGATGTCAGGGTGGTAACTTGGCATAGAATTTATAACATAGTAAGCCATTCAGTCCTCCTCTGTGAACCTCGAAAATCATTTAAATCTCTCTGAATTATAAAAAGGGTTTTAGAAAAATATTTTTAAAATACATTCTTCTGGCTTTCTGTTCCTCTAAAACCTAGAGGGTCAAATGAGGCCTTCACTTGCATACATGCAGCTGAGGGCAGAAGTTTATGGTTTTAGCCTTTAATACTTTGCAATGTCAATTGTATTTTTTTTTAAATGGAAAGCTTGTAGGTCTTTAGGGTCTAATCCAATGCTTGTTGAACTAAATGGCAAACTTCCATGGACTTCTTTTAGAGCAGGTTCAGGCTATTAATCGGTAGTATGGATAACACTCCTTTCATGCATTTTGAAAATAAGGAATACTCTGGGTATTTTTTGTTGTCTTTTAGGAATACTCATTCCTGAGTAAATGTCAGTGTATTGAGTATTTTTTTAATCACAATTGTACTTAATGAATCAGTTACCATGGTACAATTCAGCGATGGTGATGGGTAAACTAGAAGGATTTCTTATGCTTAAGAGATGATCGGATTGGTGGTGTCACCATAAATAGAGCAATTTTTGTTTATGAGCATAATAATGTGTGCTGAACAGCAACATTTAAATATGGATTTCCAGAACTCTATTTATATACTGATGAGGAAGGGCATTCTCTGTATATGGCCCTTGGCTGTGGAGTTTACTCTCATCAGTGATCTCTAAGATCTTACTGGGTCCAAGATTTACCTCTTGTGTGTAAGGATGTATGACTTGTGTGTTTGTTTTGCCTTCCCCTTATTGTCTTGTGGAATGCTTCGAGCATCATTTTCCAGGTCACCAATTAGATTGTTTGTTTTTATCAGTAAGTATTGTTTTGGTTGAGGAAGTCTTGCTTCTCCCTCCACAAGCCTTTAGGATTTTTCCCCCACTGTTCAAAATGAGAGGCATCTTAGAAATGTGTGTATCACTAAAAACCCCGCCATGTAAGATATCTACATCACTGTAGAATTAGATTCCCATCACATTTTCTTAAATATATTTCTCCTTTTATTTTTGATAGATAGCTGCACTTTTATTTTGTAGAAGTTCTTGACTTTTCTTTTTTTCCTTCAATGTTTTGTGGAGTTTTGTAATATGAGTACAGCAGGACAGTGAGTAGTCAATAAAACAGCAAGACTCAAACAGCAAAATTCATCAGCAAAACTACAGATTCAAAACAAAGCTAAATCTTTCTATTTAAAGGGTTACTACTCTCTTTGGGACTAATAAATAAGTTTCACCCACACATGAACCAGCGAGAACAGGTCGATTTAAGGTTACCTACATTAGCATAGCCTCAGAGATCCTGTATGGAGCGAGCGAGGAAAGAGCAGAAAAATAAAATAGTTCCAGCAAGAACCATGCTGTTGTTAAAACATCCTTGTTACATCCCGAAAAGTCCCCATTCTCTATTGGTGGATTCTGTATTTGTCACTCCTGCACTTACCTGTGTCACTCCCTCTCTTGGAATATTGTGCCCTGTTCTAGTTACCTTATCTAAAACATGCAGCAGAAATAGGTGACATTCAGATAGAGGTGAAAAAAATATTAGACATGGAGAGACTTCCATATGAAGAGACCATAGAGAGCTAGGACTGTTTATAGGGAAAACGTAACATAGACAATGGTGTATAGACAAGTTAAATCAGACATTTTTGTTTATCCTCATAACTCAAGGACAGACTGACATTGTTTTGAAAGGCAGCACATGTAAAATTAATCAAAGGAAATACAATATATAAGTATCCTGTGGAACTAATTCCTGCTGGATGTTAAGACCAGGGCTATTAAATGATTCAAAATAAGATTAGATTTTTATATAGCTAATGCTACCATTAACAATTACTTGAGGTCTTATTTTAAAAAAAGAAAGAGAGAAAGAAAGAAGAGATGGGCACTCTTGTGTTTCAGGCATTAGCCAATCTTGCAGTTAAAAAGAAAAATCCATTATGGGCAGGCTGTGTTCCGTAATTGTGAATTTTGGGATTTCTGTTACCTCTTTCTGAAACATGAAGTATAGGACACTTTGAGACGGTATACTGGATTATGGTAAGTGAACATTGGTTTGATCCTGTGTGGAGTTATTCCTATGTTGATGCATGAAACATGAGTTGTGGGTGTTGGATGGAAATCAGCATCCTCTGTGGTAGGAAAATCCTGGACTATAACACATCCCCTTCACAGATGCCATGTTGGAGGTTCCCACTAATGCAAAAGTGCATGCACTGCTTGAGCAGGGCAAAGGTTCTGCTCTAGATCTGAGGGTGGCCTTTTGAAATATTTTAAATAGCGGTTGGAGGTGACACCACTGGTCTAAAAAGTCAGCATAACTCAATCCCAAACCAAAAATCCTATTGTTTTAATAACAATAACTTGCAGCTTCTCAATGCAACACTTCTCCTACCTGAACTTTCTCCTCATCCCAGTTGTTCCCTGACTGATCTCTTTTGACAAAGCTCCTATGACTCCGTTCATAGCTCCGTCATTAAGATTTTACCACAAACGTGGTGGTGAAGTGTTTCTAGATTGTCATTATTAGCCCCTCTACAACTAAATTTTTTGCTACCACAAGCAAAACATGCCTCATTGATGTTAAGGGATCACAATTCCTCTCTCCTCCTCACTGTCCTGAAATCAATACATTATAGATTGTGTAAGTGTAGAACTGAAATTATTTTCAGTTGCCATTCTTGATCTGCAGGCAAAACCAAAGTAGGACTTTTGAAGTTAAAGGTATGGGAGTTTGTTCTTGTTTTCAAAGAATTCCTGTCCATTGCTAAGACAGGAATCATAGCTTCCAATTATGGACATAGAATTTATAGTACTATTTATAAGAATCAGTGTGTCCACATGAGTATTATATACTACTATAACTGTACCTGTCTGACTATATTAGTGTAAGCCTAAGTAGTGTATTTTCTGCCCCCATGACTTGTCTCCTCAGCATGAATTCTAGCACTGGGATGCTGAATTCCCACAAATATTAAAGCCCAGAGTAAGTACTTTTCCTAAAGTTTGGGCTTTCTTACGAAGAATCTCCTAGTCTTTAAAGATGTCATGTCATGGTTACATGATGTGTTTGGTCTTTTCTACTGCTCGAAGTTTAATGTATACTCTAATGCTTTCTTTCTTTGTGACCCTGACCTACAGATTTCTAGCTCTCCATGTCAGTTTCACCAGCTGACAAATTGTGATAAACATACATAACACACAAGGGGTTTAATTATTTTTTAATTACATTTGTAAAGAACTGCATTTTTCTATCTGTAGTAAACTCATGGCTGCTGCTTTTCACCCGCATGGTGGGAATGAGATACAGCGTAACTGTCTGCACAATTAACTACTGAATGCAGACGTAGCCATATATTTAATTTTCATTACACGTTTTGTAAGACTATCACTTCTTCAAAAGTGTTAAATTTCAGTGGTTGCTAACAATTACTTTGACTTCACTTCAGAAACAGAAGGAAAAATCAGAGGCTCTTCATTAAAAAAGTAAACACAAAATTAAAAAGAAAAATGTATACGTATATATACATATATATGAGTGCGGAAATAATCAAATGAATAGAATGCATTGTACAGTACTAAATATCACAGTGTTAGTCACTGCATCTGTATTGCCTGGCTGTGGTCCACCAATGGCACCCACTTTACTCTTCTAGGTCCCAGCTATCACTTCTCTTGGGCAGAGATGTGTGTGTCCTTCCTCCTGACCAGGGATTTTTAAGGCTGCACAGTTCCCTGCCTACCACTGTGATATCCCCAGCAAGCCAGAGTGCCTAAACAGGCCAAAGCTAGTGCTTTGCTTTCTCTCCAAAGACAGTCACCAGCATATTACTTGTAGTTATTTACCATACAGTTCCTTCTAAGCAAGTTCATTTATTCTTAAGGTCAAAGCAATGCAAAGAAAACAATAAAAGAACCTACATGTATGCTAAAATGATTACCAGAAGTTGCCCCCTACTACAGCCTAGGGCTCTCGTGGGTTTTAGTCATTCAAAAGCCACAAGGGTTTTTTTCCAGTGGTTACAAGCTTACCCAGCTTAGATCTAGAAACGATCAAAGTCCCAGCACAAAGACTGGGCAATCAGCTGTTTCTTCATACAGTTCGGGTCTTTGATCTTGGACTTCTATAACAAGTAATGAGGAGACAAAGACCTTCGCCTCAAGGTAAAGGTTCAGTTTTGCATAACCAGACTTGGTGACTTTGGCCAAAATTTTAAATTGTCTCTAAAGTCAATAGTTGTCTGGCACATTTTCAGTATAGTCTCTTGAACTCCCAGGTCTCACATCTGTCCCATCTTGCCCCTAGAGAGCTCACATACTATCCCAACCCAAAATAGTATATAAACTTAATTCAATAATGTCTTTGAAGGATATTGCAGGAAATTGCCCTGTCACACTAAGCACTTGAAGATTTTTAGTTGAAGATGGTACACATATTAAGCATATTAAAATATCCCTCCTTGATTCTAATATCAAATTTCATCCAGTATCTTATATATCATCAGCATCCTCAGTGGTGAAATGGGTTTTTCAAGAACTTGGATATCTTTATATTCTTAAGGTTGTTTTTTTCTTTTTTCTCCCCTTTGGTAGGACAATTTAAATAAATAAATAAATAAACCCACCTTCTGATCTCAGATTTTCATCATCCATGCTGAAACATCGCAAGACCACACCAGGCTCTTTATTATGTCACCACTGTTAAATGGGATCAGAGGCATAAAAGTGTCTGGAAAAAAATGTAAATTCAAGCTAACTCATATACTCAAAAAATCTATGCCTTACACATTAATATGCTTATAGAGAGAGAGAGAGAGAGAGAGAGAGAGAGAGAAAGAGAGGGTTTGATACTTCAGACTGTTACACCAGTTTATGTTGGTATGATAGCATGGAGATCAGTGGTGTTACACGAAGTTAAAACTGGTATAATGGAGCATGGAACCAAGACCTTAATATTTCAAATGTGTGTTGAATACAATACACACAAACTACCCTTTCTAAAATTCAGCTTCATGATCAGTTTCTCTCCTTTTGGCACAGAATGCTGTTATGTGAATTTTTTGATGAACCTCAGGGATATGAGTGTGCAAAAATGTATTTAAAAAAAATGCTGGGATTTAAGGAATAGAAGCCATGAGCCTGAGGGGGGAAGTCATAGTCAAATACTTTTCTTTTTTAAATGAGACTTCATTTATGTGTTCTCTCTTTAGTTGGTTGTAAACATTCATACAATTTTGAAAGTATCTTTTTTTTACCAATTTTAAACTTTTTCCCATTTAGCGGGCAGTTTTTTTTCTGAATGTGCCTTGTAGAAGTGTAAGTCAACATAGCTTTCACCAGAAAGACCAAGAGCCGTATAGTGATGCTTACTTCCATCATTCTCTACCTTCTCCAGGGGGACATGGTTCACACCTTTGACATGAAAGATGCATATTTCCATATTGATATTCCCCCAGCGCACAAGTTCCTTCGCTTCTGTGTGGGTGACAGTGACTATCAATTCAGAGTCTTTCCACTTGGCATTGCCATGGCCCCAAGGTCTTCACCAAGATCTTTGCTGTCATAGCCCCCCACTTCCACTGAGGGGGGCACTTTGTATTCCCCTACCTGCATGACTGGCTGCTGCTGGCTCCATCACTCGCTGAGTTGGCAACAGCAATTGCGGCCCTCTGCTCACTTCTCACCTTGCTGAGAGAAACCAGGGTTTCTCAACATGGAGAAATCCATGTTCCTCCCAGTGCAGGTGATCCAACTTCATCAGAGCGCGCATAGACTCAGTCTCAGAGTGAGCCTTCCTCCCAGCAGACTGGTTCACCATCCTCACAGACCTTGTGAAGACCTTCCACCACAACCCAGGCATGGTGGTGGGTTGTTGTGTCTGCCTCCTTTGCCACGTGGCTGCCTGCACCCATGTGGCACTGCACACGCAGTGCCTGCATATGCACTGCCTGCAATGGTGACTCCTCTCAGTCTGCAAGCCCCACATGGACTCGTCCTTGATGGTTCCCAGCTGGGTCCGCTCATCATTTACCTGGTGGACTGATCCTATCAAGGTGCTCATAGGCACACCGTTCGCCACCCGTTTCCCCATGGCCACATCTCCCTGGATGATGGGGTGCACACTTGGCAGGCTGTGCTGTGAAGGGGTGGTCGACGCAAGGTAAGCACACATGAGCGTTGACACGCTGGAACTGTGTGCGGACTGCTGGACCTGCAATGTGTTCCTGTCTCTTCTCCATAACCAGCCCATCCAGATCCTTTCAGATAACACCACCACCGTGGCATACATAGACAGTGGCTCCAAATCCTGCTAACTCTACGCAGAAGCCATCCACCTCTGGAACTGTTGTTTTCACCACAACATCATGGCCCATGTAGTGTGCCTTTTGAGGGTGCAGAAGTTCCTGGTAGATGTATGCAGAACATGGTACTTGAGCCATGAGTGGGAACTCCATGGCCCCACATTCTGCTCCATCTGCCTGTCCTGGGGCACCCCCTCTGGGACCTCTTTTCCACTGCTGCAAACCACAAGTTCCACCTCTATTGCTTCAGGGGTCAGCGCTCCGAGGCTGACACCCTCCTCCTTCGATGGTGTGGTGGCCTTCGATATGCTTTTTCCCATGGTTCTCCTCCTTCCCCAGGCCAGATCTGCTGAGATCAGTCTAGAGTTATCCTGATAGCCCCACACTGGCCATGACAGTTACAGTTTCCTGAACTATTCAGGCTGTTGGCCCACTCACCAGTCAGCCTACCCAGCTGTCTGGACTTTTCACTCAGGACCATGGCAGGGCTTGCCACCCCAGCCCAGTCCTGCTACAACTGATGGCCTGGATTTTGGATGGTTATTGGGCATAGAAAACAACTGTTCACCCCTATCTACACACAGTACACAGGAGTCTACGAGGGCTTTCTATGCCACAAAATGGAAGCGCTTCACCTCCTGGGTGCAGCACCAGCATGCCCCCTCCCTGCTCTCTCTCTGCCTGTCATCCTAGACTAGCTCCTGGATCTCAAGATCTTGAGCCTTATGTTCATCTCTCTGTGTGTCCACCTTGTGTTATTCAGCACCTTCCTACCTCCTTTGAATGGCTGGTTGACGTGCCCTTAGTTCTGGAGGGGCATAAACAAACCATTTATTTTTAAAAATCCTCATATTTGTGTCTATAACTTATACATGTTAATTTTTTAACAAAACCATGATTTTATAGAGAATATTCAGTGTTATTTCATAACAAACCAAACATCTTCTCACCTCAGTTAATTCTGTGTAGGCTATTTCGATAAAATAACAGCCAAGGAATGTAAAATGCAGTGTCTCACAAATAATATATATTTGGTCTGACACTGGGTATATCATGACATGATCATGTGATCTCTCTCTATATATTGACTACAGAAACCTGAAATATGGATTTCCTTGGTTTTATTATTAAAATGTTAGTCTGTATGGTGCATTAACATAGTTCTTAATAGATGTTCCTTTTTAAAGTAACTAGTTTTCTGGCTGTGGCTAAACATGACCAAGGTTTGTACATGAATCATACATAATATGTAGCAAGGAAGATATTTATTCTTTTCTTACTAATCTCAGCTGGAGTGGTAGAGTCTTTTCTGATGGCTTGTGAATGAGAAACACTATTTCTTTCTAACCAAAAAATGAATTTCCTTTAAGTTGCCCTAGGTAAATTTAAGCTTGTCAGTTCCTAGCCAAAGCAGTGAATTGAATGTTTGTCTCTCCCCCTTTCCTACTAGTTTGCTTGAGGATTTTAGGCAAATTCACTTTACTTGTCATATAATGTTTCCTTCTTATCTTCTCATTCTAAGAAAAAAAAATACTCTTTATCTATACTTGGCTGTTTCTCTTCATTCCTGTCAGTGGTTTTGAATGTTCAGGCCTGGAAAAAATTGTTTTTTAATACTTGTACCAGGATCTCTGCTTTTTCACATTGTACAATTTAAGTGGAGTTTTTGTGTTTTATGGAGATTCTGATATACCAAAAGAATATTCAGTCCTTCATACTCTTTGCTGAGATGGAAAATTGGCTAAACTGTATAGCAAGGACCCCTAGATTTTGCAGTAGATTGGAAATTCTCCTCAGCTTCAGGTAAACTCAGAAATTGAAGCTTTTACTAAACTGAACTTAAAAATTCATAATACAGTCAAAACAGAATTTTTTTTTTCTGTTAGTGTGGTTCATCTAAATTAAATGTAATTGACCTTGCCCCTAAATTTTCAGTTTTCGGTATTTGTATGGGTAGTATGTTGTGGAAGTTGGCAGGAGGAAAATCTGGAGTATTCAGCTTTTGCTTGGTGGTATTTTCAGTGCTAGACAAACCAGGGCAATGATTTGACATTTAAATTGTCGTTAGTTGTTGGGGTTTTTTAACATTACTCTCCATTGAAGTGAGTAACTCAATCTTATATCAGTCTGTAATTCAAGATTGGTTATACCTGGTTCATATTCTTAAGCCTTTCTTCATAGTCATGATATCTAGAAAATTTTGTGGTTCTAAATGAAATCTTAGGTGCAGAAGAACCTTGCTGTTATACACATAATCCATATCAAATTTTGGATCCTATCTATATAAAAATGCAATGGGTGATCTCAAGATACTGTTTTCAAGAACTTGGCCTGCAAATGGATTCAGATAATAGTCATGCTGGCTACTATGGCTATATTATACATTTTTAAATAAGGTGTTAAAAAAATTCTGAAAATGTTACAGTGATGACAGCAGATTCAAACAGCTAAACGCCACCCACTCTAGGAATACACAATCCCTTATTATAAAACAAAACTTGTCAGTAAGGAGCTGCAGTAGATAATCCATAGTTAAACTTGTCAACCTTTCGAAGTTCTGGACCCCTGCTCTTGGTTTGTTAGCATTTATTCCTTTCATCTACCCAAATGCACTTACCAGGTACCTAGCACTATCCAGCAGGTTTCTTTTTTTCTGCATTTTGTTTCATTCCATTTTACCCTGTTCATTGTTCTGTTTTGTGTTTTCTTTTCTTTTTAAATAGGACAGTGGTAGTTTTGTTCATTTTCTAAAATAAGCAATGACATTTATTTTTCTTTTCTCTAAATCCAACCCAGAGCAGCAAAATAGGGAAGACTTGAAATTTCTTTTGTGGCTCAGCCAG